>CAIIXF020000011.1:36638061-37288061 GCA_903813345.2 Owenia fusiformis | reverse complement strand
GCTCAAATTTTGAAATTTTATGGCCCATTTTTGATAATTTTGCCTAAAATTGAGAAAGTAGGCCATAGAAGGTCATGTAAGGTAAATCCCCCTGGCTAGGTGCCTGCCATTTCCAGCAAGTTCCAGGCATTTACCATTGTCAGATAGGGACTATCAGTCATTTAGAAATATTACATTTGAATCAATTGACATTTGCAACAGCCACAGAACCACATGTGAATGTGACATATGGGAATCATTCATTTGATAGTTTGACCCTCTCACATGTGAACTTTTATCAGTTTGACATTTTGGACATTATTCTTTTGACATTGCAGCTTTGAAAGTCAAGTCACATTGAGAAGTGTTAAACTACTTCACAGTTCAACATCTTTTTAGTGGACTAATAATACTTTGTTAACACATTAACTGGATATAAGCATAATATTATCACTCCCAAGAGAGCATTTTGTCCTCTATTGTAGTCTATTTATATTGAAAATACATTATTCAGATAACCTTAATTTGACACAACCTTTGAACAATATCACACAACCTTTGAACAATATCACACAACCTTTGAACAATATCACACAACCTTTGAACACTATCACACAACCTTTGAACAATATCACACAAACTTTGAACAATATCACACAATCTTTGAACAATATCACACAAGATACTAAAAGTGTCAAGAATCTGGCTTGTTTAGCAGGTGTCATCAAAGTGTCATTAAACACATTTTCCAGAATGATATTCCTGGAAATAACACCTGGAATTATCACCAATGTGTTATTCCACAGAGCCTGATTTCATTTCAGGCTCTAATTCCTATTTATCAGTATTCCTAAGTGAGACTTAGGAGATAATACAGAAATAGATGATCATTCCATTAGTACCTCCTAACTAGAGGTCTTATCTTCCTCAGCTAATGTACTGTAGAGCACTATATCATTATGACTTTTATAGCAATCAAAATGACATCAAAATATGCATATTTAAGTCATTTTTTGTTCAACAGGTTTCATAAAGCACTAAAGAAAATATATATTTATATACAGTAAATATGGCTGATATGCAAAACTAGTTTTTCTAATGGGACTCCAGGTATTTCTCTTACAATGAGTTTTCTCTTTTACCCCTTTCAAGAGTTAAAAGTGTATTTAGATAAGTTTTATATATATAAATTCTCAGGATACAAATGTATATTACTTCTCTCATGGGTATCTAACTTGAACTTTGTGGTTTGTTCTATTGACTCAAATGGTAATTGATCTCTTTTGATTTGTATTCTAATTTGAGTACTCATTTCTAAATGTTTAAAATGAGCTTTGTCAATGTCATGAAAAAGAGGGTCATATTACATTATCTAACATCACCACATTTTTGTGATTGTTATTCAGTAGTTCATATTAGGCAGTTGTTCAGTAGTTCATATTAGGCAGTTGTTCAGCAGTTCTTATTTGGCTGTTGTTCAGTAGTTCATATTAGGCAGTTGTTCAGTAGTTCTTATTTGGCTGTTGTTCAGTAGTTCATATTAGGCAGTTGTTCAGTAGTTCTTATTTGGCTGTTGTTCAGTAGTTCATATTAGGCAGTTGTTCAGTAGTTCATATTAGGCAGTTGTTCAGCAGTTCTTATTTGGCTGTTGTTCAGTAGTTCATATTAGGCAGTTGTTCAGTAGTTCATAATTGGCAGTTGTTCAGTAGTTCATAATTGGCAGTTGGCATCGGTGTTTGTTATCAACATTCATCACTTGTAACAAATCATGACATTTTCATCAATCAGGTGGTGACATTTTTCCATGACAATGTCTTGTTTAATTTTTCATTTTTAGACTAAGAAACAATATATTTTGCCTGAGTAATCTACGACATGTACTTTATATCAGATCTGATCAGGCTTGATTCCTTTTGTCATGCTCAATATGCAATTAGTGGGGCCTTAACATAAAACCTACCCTCACATATTTTTGAATTTATGTTTGAGAATGACTGCGTTAAAAAACTGTGAATAACCCATTGTATGACTGTTTTCTTACAATTGTGTTCCCTTCAACCTCAGGTGACATATTGTTATGGTCTGCAACTTTTTTTGTGGATGGTGTTCAGCGGTTGGTGTTCGATGTTTGGTGGTCGGCATTCAGTGTTTGTAACAAATGGCAGGTGGTGACATTCTGCATGTTAATGCTATGTTGAATAATTGCTGGAAATAGTATACTGAAAAACTAGAGTGACACTTTAAATCTAGTAGTATAAAACTCAACAGGTTTACTGGTGTTATACATGCTTAAGCATGATGTAAAACATTGTATAATCGTTGTAGCACTTCATGATGAAAACTAATGATTCACCTTCAATGAAGTTAATGGCAAATAGAGCTGCCAATTCAAAGCTCTATCGCTTTGTTCTTTTCACAAGAGATTCCATTAACCCCTGGATTCACGTATCCTTCTAACTAGATTCATTGAACTCATGTTTAACTATTGTGTGATCCACATCAAGGTAACGTGACCCGCTCATCATGTTTAGTTCTTTTCTTAGTAAATGAAGCATGCTATTCCAAGGTGAGATTTATTTTATTAATTAAGTACCCTCTGTAGAAGTAAACAACTCATGGTATTTGTATTATTGAATAAATAAGAATAAAATAGAAACTTTTTGAACACTGAGCTAACCAGCGCTTGTTGCGCCTTCAAAATGATTGGTTCAAGTCAGAATACATTATATTATTATTTCACTATCATATTACTCACTCTCTGAATGGTTCATGTCTTTCATGTGACAACAAAAGAACAATTGACATTCAACAGAAGTCACGTGACTTCTGTTAAATATCAAATGATATTCACCAGTCACGACTTAGTCCAGTATAATTTTGATTTTATATGTCCCTGGGAGTACATTGTTATGATTAATTAGACATCAATAGTTTGTTTTTCCATTAATGTGAGTGAGAATGTAACAGTGAATAATAAAACAAATATTTAATTCTATTTTCGGTGAATATCTGTGATAATTTCACAAGATGATATTCCCACACTGGAATAGCCTGACAACGGTCAGTTACCGTTGTCACAAATGGCGTACCTAACCGTCGCTTCAACTCTTTAATCACTTGGTCCTCATTTCACGAGATTTTATCGTCGCTAATGCTGTGCATGTATTAAGCTCTTGTGGTGATGTATCATATATGAAATCCCAATTTTGATCACATTTGGTCGTGAACCGCAACAATATAGCATCTTCGATATCGTCAGTGACAACGGAATCTGAATCTGAAATAATTTAGAAAGACAACAGCATATGGTTATACATTGTCATGGTAGAACATTTGATTGAACACTTTGATTGATTGTTGTTCCAAAGGAATTTAGTCTAGGTGCTCTATTAACCTTTAGCGTGCTGCCGGCGGACGCGTCCACCGAGACTAAAATGTCTCTCACAACTGCCGGCGGACCCGTACGCCCGATTTCAAACTTTTAAAAACTTTACTTTTTCGCCCCATTCGTATTGTCCAATTAGATTGCCCGATTTATTCAGTGCCTAACATGACTTCCTGTTGACCTAGAAATGGCGATATTTCGAAAAATAATTCTCAATTCAACAATTTAAACAGTGTTTTAGTCGTTTTTAGTGAACGAATCGTACAAAATGGTGGACAAATACGATCACAACGAAAATGTGGAGGAAATGGATTACGATTTCGAGCTCTTTAGGCTTTTGGAAGCCGATAACGGTCATCGAAAATAGAAACTAGAATATTTTCTGAATTGAAAAATTGAACATTCGATCACTGCAAATTCAGATTTGGATTCTGACCAGACGAAGAGGCGGAGCGGCGGATTCCGGAGGAGTATTCATGGTATATTTATGCCCAGTCGTGTTAATGTACGAAAAAATTCATGAGAACATTTTTTTTCATGAGCCAGGCCACTGTATCTTCCCTTTGTGAAAATTTTATCCAGATTCATTCAGTAGTTATTGAGATATTAATTATTTAGTCCAGGGATATCATTTTTTGCTCTCTTTGAAAAATAAGCCAGTTGCGTGGGATATATTTGCTGAAATAAGGCAGCATGGTAAAGGTTAAACAAACAGTTCATGAAACTCTAATTGAATCTTATGTCCGCCATTGGTGACAATGGTATCTGACTTTACCGTTGTCAGGCTATTCCGGTGTGATTCCACTAGCCCTCAGGGCTTCATTGAATATCACTTGGGAAAGATGCGTATTACTGACATAATATCGAGGGCCAATATTTGTGGGACCTTTGACTTTTGAACTTCTGGGTAAATTACCCAAAGTCCATTCAGAAAGGAAAAGTTTTTGGAACACCATCAATATTGTGAACAGCAAAGGATAAATATTACTGTTTTTTTACTGTATAATTTCAACTCAGTAGCCAGAGGGCTCTTAACAGTCCCAAATATGTCCCAAAACATTCTGACCAGTCTTTTTTAGAAGTTTTTCAAGTACTTTTGGTCAAAATTTGCAGTTTAGATGAAAGTGAAAAGTTTTTGGCAGAATTTAAAGTTACTAAAGGCTCATAATCATCGCCAACGATATCTTATTCTCACATGATTTACAAACTTTTCGTTTTATTTGAAAACCGGACTAGAATAAGATTTTAATTACATGTAATGTCTTTTATGCCAATAGAAAAATCTCCCAGACTAGCCATTACTTATCACCTTCTATCGCCTTCCTTTGGGGAAACAAAAGCAATATCTTGCAGCCGAAACTCATTTATGGCCAATTTTGGTAAATTACAGTTTTGGGAATACCAGTCCATTAACAATCAGAGCTGAGTCTTAAATGAGCAATTACCCAAGTCGTTTGGTGATTTTAAAGTTTGCACGTATTTGATCTTATAAAGTGAAAGAAAATGAGAGTTTTCGTTAAACGTGTTCTTAACATTTGAAGAAATGATTTGAGATTTCTGATCAGATGTAAGGATCTCATGTAACATATTTGGTTAAATTAAAATTGAGAAATAGACATTTTCCTAGAAAATGACACCTCATATCTTGAAACACAAGGCAGAGCATCTAGACACTTTCTCAAGGTGCTATATTGTCATTTTCTTGTAATAGCCGATTTCTGTTACTCATAAATTGCTTCAGCAAATCTAAATGAGTAAACACCTGCATATCAGAACACTTTTGAGTGGTCTCATTGGTATTTGAATTATTGAAATTGAAATAGACAGGTTTTATTGTGGGTTATAACTTCAAGAAATTTGAATCTAAAGCTTGTTTATATTCATGAATTATCATCTCATAAACATGTCAAATATAATATATATAGAATTAGCATGTAGCATTTGGAATTCCACGGAGTATATTTGAATTGGTTGAGATAATACTATAGATTGGATTTGAGCGATAATGAAGAAAGATTGATTGTATTTTGATGTAATAAGATGTGTAATGAGCTGATGTATTATTAAGGATGTTATTCTCTCATATCAACAATCTGTTTTTGTAAAATCTAAATTAACCTTTGAATATTTGTAATTTACTCATTAGAATATACATAAGGGGTCTGATTAAAATAGGGTGTAAAATCAAACTTGATTTTTCTTTGATTGGAGTAGTTCACCCTCTGTAAGAGTGTCATTCATCTATAGTAACCGAGTACATAGTGGGTCTGCTGATCTCAGGGTTTCAGGGTATGATTTGCATCAAGAAAAAATCTACAAATCTATTATAGATTGTTTTTATGTCACCATCAGAAGTGTTTGGAGTTTGGAACAAGTGGCATAAGGTGGTGACATTTTGGGGGTTTATGCCTTGTTTATATATGCAACCATATGAGCATCTAATACTTATAACGAACAATTTATAACTCTTTGTATGACAGTAATGAATCAGAATCCTATCATCCTGAATCAAATGGTTTACAAGAAAGATGAAACAAAATATATATGTTGGTTTTTCTCATTTCTTTTATTTCTTAAAGTAGAATTTCGTAGATCATAGCAGAGCATGTTCAAATTATATATTGATCGATCAAGTAATAAAATTTCCTTTAATTTCATTGTGTTTTCTTCTTTTGATGAAGGTGATGACCTTGACCTTAGCGGGTCACCCTTGAAATTGCTTATCTCAGTCGCAAATGCTTCATTAAGGTTTTTCTGTCTGCAGATTTTCTGGATGGAAAATGTCGAGTTGACCACACATTAAAGCTTAGAAAAGAGTTGATTAAGTCATACTGACCCGAGGATAATGACAGGAGTGTTGTTGACACTATTAATTATGAAAAATAGCAAAATTCCTTATAATTAGTTGTACAGTATATTAAGAAAGAAGAGAGAGAAATAGAAAGATAAGATAGATTTTTAAGGCAAGGTCCACTCTTGAAAGGGGATCAATAGTTAATAATATGATTCCTTCTCACATAAAAATTAAATCTTTCTGATTTTGCTAATTAATATTTTGTGTAATTTCAATCCCAATATACATATGCCTCTATATATGGTAAGTATGAAGTATTCAGGGCTCCAAGATTTGTCTCTTAATAATATATTGCCTATCCGATTAAATTTCAAAATTTCTTTTTTACTAACAAAAAGATATAGAAAGCCTACAATGTTACCATTTTTACCAAAAATTATGTCGCATTAAAAATTGCAAAATTCTTAAATGCATTAAGATAATGATTTATTATTCAGACAGAAAATAGATGGAGTATTCCCATAATAGGAGTATTAATACATTTTATGATTATGCGAATATGCCTACCTTCCAGAGGAAAGGTGTTGAAGCGTGACCAGTTTAGCACTAATGTTTATTGACAATGATTCCCTCCCCTGCGTAACATATCACAGAACTTTTCTGTTTTTTCACCATTAGATTGTAGTTTGACAAATCGCTTAGAATTATTTGCAACATTCATGCTACATACAATGTAAGGTGAAGAGAACCAACAAGAAATTGCCATAACAGACATAAACTCCGTATTCTAGACAATTTTACGAGATACAGTTTTCAGATTTAATAGAGAAGTGATGTTATAAAGATGATGAAAGTGATATTTTAAGCATTGTCATGCATTGTTTACTATGGATTTGTTCTTTATTTATGATGTAGCTGTGACGGTGCATCTTCAATTCGTTTTAGAGAATGTCTACAATGATAATTTATACAACAGGTCTCAAAAATGCAACAACTAGATAAATATGCACTATGCCACACTTTAAAGTTTAATTTATTCTCGGATAATTTAAGCCTGCAATAGTTTCAAGATAAAAATTTTCTCCAATAAGCAGTATTGAGTGTTGACATCAACTTTCTGCACCGCTAAATGTAGACTAGCTCCATCTACTCTTAAAATATGTGGGCACTCTGTTTTAATAGCAGCACCAGTCACAAACGGAGATCAATTTTATCTCCTTATTTTGAAATTATTACAGAAGACCATGTAGATGAACTTTAATTGACATCTTGTACATGATTCCGTTAGTCATAAACTACTCACTAAAACTACTATCTGTAATAACTAAAACTACATCTCTATAAAAATAGAAACAATTGAGCAGTGTATTCAAATTTTAGAGACAATTTGGGGGAAAGACATGACCAATGGAAGAATTTTCATTTGACCAAAAGAAGAATTTTCATCTGACCAAGATAAGAATTAGAATCGCCAAAAATAAGTTGATTTTTTTATGTTGCGCAAGATCTTAAATACTTGGGAACTTGGCAGAGTTCCCAATATGACCAAGAAAAGAATTTCCATATGCAGTTTGATATTTTGATTCATAGGCGTTTATGATCTCCATACTTCACTAACTGGACTAATAATGTTCCCATATATCTCACTTACTCAGGATTATCAATTTATTACTCGTCCACCCCTGTAAACTCACACACTCATGACACCCCCATAAATATGATGTCATAAATATGATGTCATAAAGACCCTACTAAATGCCACCGAGAACATACCTCGTTAATTTGCCAGGGGACTCGGAAATCATCACCAAGTCGTGATATAGTACAACGGTGGGAAATATCAACTTGATTTTATTTGACAAGTTTACCGAAGCACGAAGATTTTTAGCTGACAGTGTTCAGTGTGATATAAGTAACAAGCTGCATTGTTACTGATGATAAAGAAATAACTGAAGGCCTGGAACAATCAAGGGGTCTGTAATTGTTAAGGGAATAAGGGATTAACATTTTAGAATTAACATGGCAAGCAGTCTATCTTATATAATATAGAATCCTTCTTCAATAAATGACTTGCTTTTATTGTACACTGTGAACAATCAAAAAACATAAAGTGCAACATTTAAATATAGTCTGAACGTTGCGCCAGAATAAAGAAAAATCAAAAAATACTAATGTCGTCATGCTCTCATAATCCATTTTATTGGGATACTCAAATTGGCTATAATTATGTCACCATCACATATGTTAACATATACTCTATTAACCTCTTGAATCCCAGGCTCTAAAATCGTTTGAAACCAGCGATTTTTTCATTTTTGCCACCTTTTGACATTATACTACATAGCTATACAACTCCAGATACAACTTAGTAAAATTAGACGGCAGAGATCATTTCTACACATTTTAAAACCATTTTTGTGTAAATTGGATGAAAATTGTTCAAATAAGAGCAATTTTAGTGAAAATTTTTGTGACGGATTTTCTCGTCACTCTGGGTTTCAAGGTCATTTCTGATGTGACGAGAAATCTCGTCACTCCAGGTAGTCAAGAGGTTAAGATATATTTTTGGAGATATAACTTATATTTGCTTGTGTATTTGATTTTTATTTCGAAGTGAGTCTACAGTATTTAAATGAATATTATTTGAAGATTGCGTGAGCTGTTTGTTATCTGGAAACTTCACATTATTGGAGTATAAAAACACAAAGTATAGTGTTATAAATAAAACGAATATCCCCAAAGGACCCCCTCCCAATCCAGAGGACACCCAGCATTACACACAGATAAAGTCCCATGGAATGCCAGAGATACAATATTTTGCAGATATTAATTCTCAAAATGACAGTCAGCTTCGGGTTAATGGTTTTATGGCATTCCTATTATAAAGCTTAGAATGTTTTCTATTAGATTATACAGTGAGAACTCTAGGGAAGAATTTCGTAATTGAAACGTGAAGATATAATGACAATTTTAATATTACTGGTTGCTTGGTTGAAGACTCGCTTGTTCAAATCATGAATCCTTTTATCATCTATATATTTTGCTGGTGTGCTGAATTTGAAATTTTTACAGATGCAAGAGCAGACGAGTGTTCAAATTTGATTAGGTTTTGGGCATGCTGGGTAAATTTCTTGACAGCCATTTTTTGATAAAAAGTACAATTTATCACTGTGTGTGTCTTGTTTTAGTTTTGTATCTCACATAATATTGATTTTTTCTTATGAATATTTTCATTCCAATTAAGAACCATTATCATTGATGATGGCCTGTGTTACCTTTGAGTAATATCAGGGAAATTCAATTGTTAAAATTCTGGAGGAAGATTCAGTAGTCATTCTGTCTGGATTACCTTAACATTTTGAAGTATAAAGATAGCTGTTAGTGTGTGTGTCATGATAATCCCAATAATTCTGGAGGAAGATTCAGTAGTCATTCTGTCTGGATTACCTCAACATTTTGAAGTATAAAGATAGATGTTAGTTTGTGTGTCATGGTAATCCCAATAATTCTGGAAGAAGATTCAGTAGTCATTCTGTCTGGATTACCTCAACATTTTGAAGTATAAAGATAGCTGTTAGTGTGTGTGTCATGGTAATCCCAATAATTCTGGAAGAAGATTCAGTAGTCATTCTGTCTGGATTACCTCAACATTTTGAAGTATAAAGAGAGCTGTTAGTGTGTGTGTCATGGTAATCCCAATAATTCTGGAAGAAGATTCAGTAGTCAGTCATTCTGTCTGGATTACCTCAACATTTTGAAGTATAAAGATAGCTGTTAGTGTGTGTGTCATGGTAATCCCAATAATTCTGGAGGAAGATTCAGTAGTCATTCTGTCTAGATTACCTCAACATTTTGAAGTATAAAGATAGCTGTTAGTGTGTGTGTCATGGTAATCCCAATAATTCTGGAGGAAGATTCAGTAGTCATTCTGTCTGGATTACCTTAACATTTTGAAGTATAAAGATAGCTGTTAGTGTGTGTGTCATGGTAATCCCAATAATTCTGGAGGAAGATTCAGTAGTCATTCTGTCTGGATTACCTCAACATTTTGAAGTATAAAGATAGCTGTTAATGTGTGTGTCATGGTAATCCCAATAATGGATTACACAAATCACTTGTAATGTTATCATTTTATGTTTATACTTCAATAAATGTCAAATAAACAAAATAACAACTTCACTGGACTGTATGACATCCTTTGTACACTTGACTTAGTATGTAAAGGGATTCATCCATGAGAAATATGACACATCTTGAAATATAAAATAGGAAATTAAGAAATTAGAAAATAATGAAATATGTAAAAAGGAAAACAATGGTGTGTTTGCTTTAGAGGGGGGGGTGTCAATTGGGTTGGCAGTATCCCACTTTCCTTGTCTGTGCTTTTCCACACAAGTCACTTGATGTGATGTTTCTTGGTATGAATCTAAAACTGAAGGATTTGGGGTCATGTTTGGTAGATTTTAAGGCCTCTATTTTTTACTCTCAATCATGATCTGTTCTATTCTTGCCTTATTTTTCTATACAGTTGATCCTGTATACGTGGAATTGAATTCTGAGGTGTTCCACTTCGGAGGTGTTCCATTGAGTGAGGTCTATTTAACATTAAGTCACTTGGTCAAAGGACAATGTATATAAAGTGATTACGAAGGTGTTCTACTAAGAGAGATGTTCTAGTTTACAGGTTTTAATGTATATGCTTCTAACAATCTCCCAAGTGTAATCTTAGATTTTAATGATACGATCTTGCCAAGAGACCGGTACTTTATGGGATCCGGTGCTCTAAACAATTAGGCCATTGTTCACTGAAGAATGAAGATAAAACATCCATAGAAATAGATGATATTCATGGAATTATATTGGCAGATCTGTTGACCTACCTCATCTTAATATGGGTGCAAAGATGGAATGGGGCACTCGAAATCATTCTTTTAGGGCTCTTTGACCTATTTTTCAAATGGCATTATTTCTTTAAGTCCATTTAAACTTGTTTCTATATTTCATACTAAGAATAGATGCTCATGTCATTGTCAAAGCATTTTGCCATTGAGCATGATAATTTCTCATTAAAATCGTATTTATGTTTTTTAAACAAAGCAGCTGCTCAGGTATTTCCTGGTTAGGACTTGAACTTCATCATTATTTTTTTAATAGGATTGATTTAATGACAGGAATGTGATATTATGTCGGCATTATGTCACAAAATTTCAGATTTACTGACAGTAGCTAACATCTTCAAAAATAAGAAAAATATTTTATGTTGAATTATCTTGAAAAATTTTAGATTTCCAGATTACCTTATTTCCATGAAATATTCATTTATCAAAACAAATTTGTAAGGCTTTTGGATTCATCCCTAAGAAACTATTGAAGTACAATATTAATTGTCAAACAAAATTATATTAATTTTGTAACCACTAAGGGAAAAATCAATATGATTCGTTTGTTTAACTCGGCTTTAGCTCACCTATTGCAATTATTACAGCAATAAGAACACTACTTACTATTAATTCACCCTTTCATTAGATTTCTTTGTTAAACCTGGAAACTATTGTTTTTTTCATTGAAATTCAAAAATATGGCATAAGTGGGATGTTCAGAAGTACTTCCCAGTGGTTTATCTTATTTTAGGAGATTTTGCATTGTTCCGAGTAGAGTATGAGGTCTTTGAGGCCATTGTCAAAGAATTTGCGAGAATTTTTGTAGTACACTCGACAATTCCTGATATATTCATTCATAGGATTGGAATTTAACCAATTATATCTGTTCGCAAATTGAAAAACACATTCTCTAAGTTTATTTTTCCCGAGGCTAGAATTGCAATATGCGTCGTGTAATGATTCTATACGAAATCTCCAAGATTTAAATGAATTGAATGCTTTCCCGTCAATTCTATATGCATCAAGCATATTTCTAGGTATGGTACAACTTGAAGATTCCACTATTTTCCACAGTAAAAACATCATACCTGTGACATTCATTCTAAGCATTGACGTCCTTGGGATGTCCTCAGTTATCAAAGCTGATTGAGTAGACTGATTAGATCTTCAGGTGACCTTGACCTTGAAAGGAAATAATGGAGACCAAATGAAAAAATCTCTTCATTCATGCTTCAACTCATTCTTATAATTGTTGCATTGGAGTTAATTTGCTCCCTGGCAATTACGTTTAACATAACCTTTGGCTTTCTTTAGAAATGAAATAATTAAGACCGCAGTCAGTACAGATTGAATCTCACCCTTCAGGGCATAATATTCTTTCAATTGTAGCATTTGATGTCATTTTTGCCAGACTATAAATCATCTTTGATCTGGCCTAATATACGATCAGAATTACACTTTCAGAAATTCACTGCACTTCATTTTTATCCCACTGAATCAAGTTCAGATATAGATAAGCTATTTGTCTATCTGTCCGTTTGTTCGTTCGTTTGTTCATCTGTGTGTCTGGACGGTAACTGAAATACCAGTTGACTGATTTGGTTCAAATTTTACTGGCTTATGCCTCATAAGTGTAGAATCTCTGCTCAAGGAGGAATTTTCAATATTGTCGCTCAATTAAAAATGGTCACCATTTTTCTCAAGAATTATACCTTTTGATAACTCAAATACCAGATGACAGATTTGCTTCAAACTTTAATACCATGATGGGTTTTCAACTAGTCTAATTGAACTCCCATGATTTTTTTTCTGTCATTATTGTTATAAAATATGTTTTGTTCGTTGGGATTTGCTACCCTGTGGAGTTGCAGTTCTAGTTGCCTATGTTAGAGGATTTGGCTATTGCACCTACTTGACTTGTGACAGTTGACGGAATAGCCTCACACCTACCTGAAATTGAGAAAAAATGTTTGAATTTAGAGTATATTAACCAAAATATGGTCAGAATTTTTAGAATCTTCCAGTATATATAAAAGTATGTAATAGCAAACATCATATATCGTATTATTTGCGCTATTTTGACTACTGTTGTAATATGAAGTCTAAGTTATCAAGTGTGTATTTATGCTATGATTTTTGGCTTCGCATCAGAATTTACAAATTCTGATTGGTCAGAATAAGGTCATGTGACTCCTGGCAGATTATCATTCGTGCTTTGAAAAGGTCTTGTGATATGATAGCTATAATTATACTAAAGGCTCTAATTTTATAGAACTTTAGTATGCTAATCTACGGGATTAAGTAATAGCTAGTTACCTCGTAGTAAGGCCTCTCTTATTCTGATACTCATAGCATCTCTCTGTTGCATCGCAGAAGGATAGAGATGGTGAGGGTGTGGCTTACCACGATGGGCCTTTCATGTTAACTAGCCATCTTTTTGGGTTCAAAAACCACAGTTTGCGTAGTTCAATAACTCAGATGCGAGTAGGTAAGTATCCCATCGAACGAAGTTCGATGGGATATAGGGAACGCTTCCATCCGTCCGTCCGCCCGTCCGTCCGCCCGTCCGTCTGTCCGTCCGGGCAATAACTCAAAGACCGTTGGCCCGATTTTGTTCATATTTAGCACACATATACCCTATGGGGGTAGAAGTTCTGCTCGAAAGCCGATTTTCAATATGTAAAACTGTATTAGCAATATGTTTTAAATGTAAAAAAATTATAAAGGACATTAATAATGCTACAAATGTAGATATTAAAGAAGCACATGGCAGCCATCTTGAAAAATGGCGGCCTTTACTCGTTGTAACTCAAAAAATAGTGGAGTGATTTTGTTCATATTTGGTATGTGAATACTATAAGCATTGCACACTGTCTAATGCCAGCCATTTCTGTTCGATGGGATTCGCTACGCTTTGGCGTTGCCGTTGTTCTGGTTACCAGTTTCACCGCCAGGTGGCTCATTAAGGTCAGATATATGGCGGGTATAGTAGAAAGTTCACATTAACTTAAATACTCATCAGTTTTAGTGGTACAGGTTTCATATCACCCATATGTATCTAAAAGATTTGCAAACTAAAATATGTCTAGTAAAAGAAAATATTATCTGTCCAATACAAGAAAATATATTTCACTTTTTGTGATTTTTTTATAACATGGGGTCTATGTCGAATCCTTCGAACGAGAAGTCACATTTGCAAAACAAAAAAATTAAATTTTCAAAGTTGATAAACAATTTTAGAAACAATATTTCTAGATGTACTTTTACATGAAGATTTCAAATATAACATCATTTTGACTGAACTTTGAATATTTAATATTCTACTTGCATTTGGTAATTAGAGTGACAAACAATTTGAGTTGGATTAGAAATAAACTTGGAAAATAAGGTGCCAGTTTGGCAATAGACTGCAGGTAAATCATCACGGATCTCTAAAAATGAAAAGCGTGTATTCTGGCAAATTGTGGCAATCAGGATTTCAACCTTGGTGCATACCTCATGTTTTGTTTCACGAGAATAAATCTCCATTAAGCCCCAGTATATCCCCCTCCCCCCAGACCCATAACCTCCCCCCAGCTGATAACCCCCCCCCCCTTCCCCCCTCCCCATATCTCTTATAAAAAATTCAAAAGCTCGTTAGACTGCAATATGCATACATCACCTTAGTGAGGCAGTAGGGGCTTAGTGTGCTATGTTTTGTTATTGCAATAAAGATTCACTCATAATATAATGATGCAATAACAAGACATTTGCATATTACTTTCTATTAATATGCCATTACTATTATGGAACATTAGATGAATGGCAAAATGTCAAGTGTCAATATATTAGACTTGTCATATTGTTATTGAGAAAGTGCTGCATCAAGAAACTTCAGGGAGAATACTGTAATTTGTTATCAGTTGTTAGGTTACGCCATCTTTTAAAGGCAGTAAAACTATTTTTAATATAGCTCAGGAGTTATAGTGTAGATTTCCTATATTAGACTTTTGATATTATTATGGAAATTGAAATAAAAAATCCAGAAATGTGACCAAGAGTTTTCATTGCTGATTTCGGATTCAATGTACTGAAAGTGGTTACTTGATTTAGATTATATTCATGCTAGCTTACCTTATTAGGCTACTTTTGGATGATGGAACCACTAAATCCAAAAATGAGGTGACTCTGGTGGAAACAAGAAACAAAGATATATAATCTAATCAAATATAAGAAATAAAAACATTAAACTGATAAACATGATAAAACATAACAAACATTTTACCTAATTAAAATATTCTAACAATTTACAAAAGTACGACAATTTACAAAAATACATTGTTATTACTGGCCCCATGTGCCCTCCCCTTGATCTGCCAGTGGTTATAATAAATCAAAAGTATTAAGATTTCCCTGTTGTATGTACTTCATTATAATGATCTATTTTTTATTTTTCTGCTTGCAGGTTTATGATGGTGCTCATCTGCTTAATATTCAGTGTGCTTTCAACTATTGAACAATATACAGAATTTGCAAATGAAACTTTATTTTGGATGGTATGTATATTTACATAAATATAATTTTATGTTTAGTTAAAAATATAAATGTTTTTAATACTCCTATTAATTAAAAGAATATATAAACATCCTATATTTTTTATTAATTGTGAACTGTGATTATTATTTCGAAACATTAATAACAGAATAAGAAATACTTTGTCTAATTATACAGCTTAACTGAATAACATGGACCACCTAATACTATAGTTCTTGTCTGACACCCTTGAAATCTTTGATGGCTTTTTACTATGTCTCAGTTAATCACATATAGTATACAGTAGCGTACAATGTATGCCATAATTTAATCATAATAATTTAGTTGATTGTTGTAAAGCATATGCCTGTATCAAACTTGAAATCAAGACAAAACAATGTGAAAAGAAAACAACAAAGGTGTCATACAAGGTTCCATACTTAACCCCCTGTTATTTTGTAGGAAATAGTCCTGGTATTATTTTTTGGTGCAGAATATATTGTGAGACTCTGGTCAGCAGGTTGTCGTAGCAAATTTATGGGGGCCAGGGGTCGGCTAAATTTTGCTAAAAAGCCTGTAAGCGTGATAGGTAGGTATTTTGTTATGCACATATATTATTTAGAGTCTAGATAATGTGAGGCTATTGTAAGTGTCACTCTTATTTATTTTTCGATTAACAATGTTTGGTTGATTTTCTGAATTTTTGGCTTGGCATGTGATAAGTTTACTTATATACTTCATGCACTAACATATAGCAAAATAGAAATAGTTCTTTCTTCCTTTGTTAGGGTCAGTTTCTATGACCGATACCAATCTAGCAGTATCCCTTTTTGCATCTTCTCTATGAGTATTATGAGTTGGCTGATTTAGGAACCTATATACAGGGTGGTCCTAACATTGTGACTATCAGTTTGATGGTCATGAAATATGGTAGGGTGATAGGAAATTGAATGATGTAGAAATGTGTTAAATAGCAGGGAGTAATTTACTAAAGTAACAAAGGTATGAGAAAAATGCAGGGTTTTCATTTTTTGGCCACCCTGTACACAGCCAATATGATTCGATGCTGTTTCGGCATCGAAAAAATTCGGCACTGTTCCGACACCGTTTCGACACTGTTCCGGCACCGAAACCTTTCAACACCAAAATTTGTTACCGGACTAGTCAGTCCATTTGGTGCCGAAACGGCACCGAAATGGCGTCGAAAATCAGATTGCATTTTGAGGGTGTAGGTAAATGATTACTCTCTCATAGTTTATTATGCTTCTCTAAAAGACACTTCATCTACAATGCGCAAGGCTCTGACAACACTCATGAGTCGTATATGATCAAGACCTCTCATGAACCATGTAAAACAAACTATAGGCTCACATTGATCTCCGTAACAGCGAATCAATCTGGCTCTGCACGAAGTGGAGAATTTTAAAAAAAATCATAAAAATTGGAATATTTTGACCAATTCCCCAGTCTGTTTAAAAAAAACAAGAATTTGTCACCCGGGACAATCTGACAAATCTATGAATGTGACATAACGTAGCAACAAAAAGACCAATGTCATGGTGATTTCATATGTTGCAAAATAATTGAATATCAGCCAACTCAATGCATTCATTTTTGATTCTGATATCATGAAAATTATCAGATATTTTCCTAAAACTGTCAACTTTATACATAGCACAACCACATACAATAGCTTCACAAACTAGACCTGAATGTCTCAGTTTGTGTGTCTAAAATAATTTCTCTGGTCTCTTCCAGGAGATTGTGCTTGTAGTGTTCTTTGGATTAGAGTATATAATTAGACTCTGGTCAGCAGGGTGCCGCAGTAAATATATGGGGTTTACTGGGCGATTCAATTTTGCTCGGAAACCTATATCAATAATAGGTAAGTACGAGCATAGAAGTGGTAACTATCTTTTGAATAATTTTTATTCAGTGGTATTTTTTGTATTTTTTAGGACAATACATAATTTGGCTCGGCATCCTACTGGGTGTTGCAGTTCTTATTCCACCCAGTTGACTTTTATGAATGTTCCATATCTATTTCCATTATATCAAGATTTGGAAGCACTTCAAAAACACATAGTTAATTATCAACAATTTAATTACCATATTTATTAAACAATTAATCCTAACCACTGTCAAGACATATTTTGGTATAATATCCTTATGGTCTAATATCTTTGTTATACCTTTGTTATGGTATTATTATATTCTTACTATGGTATAATAATGCCTGTGATTTTTATCCCATCGAACAAAGTTCGGAGGGATATAGGGAACGCCTCCATCCGTCCGTCCGTCCGTCCGTCCGTCCGTCCGTCCGTCCGTCCGTACGTCCGTACGTACGTACGTCCGTACGTACGTCCGTACGTACGTCCGTACGTACGTCCGTACGTACGTCCGTCCGTCTGTCCGTCCGTCCGGGCAATAACTCAAATACTTTTAGCCCGATTTTGTTCATATTTTGTACACATATACCCTATGGGGGTAGAAGTTCTGCTAAAAAGCCGATTTTCAAAATGGCCGCTCATTTAAAAATGGCGGCCATTTTAGTGCCGATTTTACAGTAATTTAGGTGCAATATGTAAAACTGTGATAGCATTATGTTTTAAATGTAAAAAAATTATATAGGACATTGATAAACTTAGAAATGTAGAAATTAAAATAGCACATGGCAGCCATCTTGAAAAATGGCGGCCTTTACTCGTTATTTTACGATTTTTGCTGTAACTGAAGAAGTATTGGAGCGATTTTGTTCATATTTGGTATGTAAATACTATAAGCATGGCTCACTGTCTAATGACACTTTTGGTAGGAGGAGGCCATTTTGAAAATTTGCCGCCATTTTGAAAAATTGTCGCCATTTTAACATATTTTACTTTAACTCAAAAAGTAGTGGAGCGATTTTGTTCATATTTGGTTTGTGAATACGGTTCCTAGTCAACTCGGACCCTAGTTAACTCGGACCCTAGTTAACTCGGACCCTAGTCAACTCGGACCCTAGTTAACTCGGACCCTAGTCAACTCGGACCCTAGTCAACTTGGACCAATGTTTTTTTATATATTTTTCCTCAGTTTGAGCATTAAAATGAAAAGTAATATAGAGGTCTATAATAAAACATTAATCATATATAATTGTTAGACAAAACAATGGTTGATAATGGTGAAAAAATTCTGACAATTTTGAGTCAATCATAAACCACTCAGCCTGATAGTGAAATCATATACCAGTAGGATTAAATATTTAATAACCAAGAGTTTGATTTTACATGAAACCGGTTAATTTATATTACAAATAGTATTTGACAATAAATTACGAATTCAATGTGAATTAAATTTTGTTGATCTCAATTCTTCAAACCAAGTTTTAGTTATAAACATGTTAATTAAATTGAAAGCCAATAATTTTTAATGAATTACTTAACAAAGTAAAACATTTCAAATCAAATGATAATACAATGTTTGATCAACTTGCAATTTGTATTTGTAATTCTTTGATTTATTAAATCAAAATATATTCACCCACCCATTCAATATTTTACCAAGATCACCAAATTATTTAATCATTGTATCTCCATTATATGCGCCTTGAAGTTTTGAAATATGAAATAAAAATGTGTTATGAAATAATCATGTATTTTCGACAAACAGAAAGTAATTTTACGCATATGTTTAGAAAATGAATTTGGAAAGAATATTTGTGAAAACACAAATGCACTAATACATTTCACCATACTGTTATATTGGAATTAATGTAATAACTCTATATTTTGTTTACTTCAACACCCTAATTAAATACTTACTTAATTAGGTTTCTTAGTCAAAGTTATTATAACAGCATTATACACAACAACAAGCTAAATTGAATTAATTTCTTTTTAAACATACTATAGGTTCCAATTCTATATAAAGTCAATATAAAATTAATCAAAATCATTCTTATTTAATTATAAAGAGTATTTTGATCAAGCAACTAGCATAAAGGTATAAAGGTTTTAAAAGATTGATTTTGACCTATCAGAAATACATAAACATCATTATTTAAAGATTTCAGTAATGAATTGAATTATATCTTAAACTATTCCAATATTCTTAATATTTTGCAAGTTAATTGCTTTCACCTTTTATATCTAGCGAAATGCCTCTGATCTATTTTGAATATGACTCGGTCCGAGTTGACTAGGGTCTGAGTTAACTAGGGTCCAAGTTGACTAGGGTCCGAGTTAACTAGGGTCCAAGTTGACTAGGGTCCGAGTTAACTAGGGTCCGAGTTGACCAGATACCGTGAATACTATAAGCATGGCACACTGTCTAATGACATTTTTGGTAGAAGGCGGCCATTTTGAAAAATGGCCACCATTCTAACGTATTTTACTATAACTCGAAAAGTAGTGGAGCGATTTTGTTCATATTTGGTATGTGAATAATATAAGCATGGCACACTGTCTAATGACACTTTTGGTAGAAGGCGGCCATTTTGAAAAATGGCCACCATTTTAAAGTATTTTACTGTAACTCGAAAAGTAGTGGAGCGATTTTGTTCATATTTGCCATGTGAATACTATAAAAAAAGCATATTACTTCTTCTGATGACAAAAAATGGAATTTGAAAAATGGCCACCATTTAAACGTATTTTACTCGGCCTTTACTCGTTATTTTACGATTTTTGCTGTAACTTGAAAAGTAGTGGAGCGATTTTGTTCATATTTTGTATTCGAATACTATTAGCATGGCACACTGTCTTATGACACTTTTGGTAGAAGGCGGCCATTTTGAAAAATGGCCACCATTTTAAAGTATTTAACTATAACTCGAAAAGTAGTGGAGCGATTTTGTTCATATTTGGCATGTGAATACTATAAAAAAGCATATTACTTCTTCTGATGACAACTTTCTTATGTGTGTTATTTTATGATATTTGCTATATATTTCGTTTGTAAAAATGCCAGCTATTTCTGTTCGATGGGATTCGCTACGCTTTGGCGTTGCCGTTGTTCTGGTTTTATATCATTATAATGGTATGATATTCCTGTTATGACATAATATCCTTAGTATGGTCTAATATTTTTGTTATGGTTGTACATAACAGAAAAATAATACTTTGTGCACTCTGAGATTAAGGCATAAGTTATTTTTTATTATTTTACTACTATCTATCGTGTGTTTTATAGACTCCTTGCGTCATGTTTAATGTGAACCTTTTTGTTTAACTAATGGAATGTATGTCAAAGTTCATTATACTTAAGGTACAGTGTAAGTATATCAAAATATAAATAAATGTTATAATTTTTTAAATGGTAGAGAATATACTGTAGATTCATAAATATGAAGGTGAAAATAGGTTGCCCCAATATTGGTGACTTTATTTGGTATTTAGGTAAAATATTCACATTTCTTCTCTCAGATCTACTTTCACGTTTGAAGTTTGGAGTGTGGTGCTTTCTCTTGGGCCAAATGTCTCAAATGTGTAGTAAGTAATAGGTATACATGTTGCTTAATAGTTGCACTAAATTGTTCACATTTCTACTTCCAGATCTAGTTGTAGTTGTTGCTTCAATAGTGGTGCTTTCAGTTGGTTCAAATGGCCAAGTCTTCGCAACTTCAGCCATCAGGTGAGATAGAATAGAAATTGACATATTCACTTTAAAATTGGCTTTAACGTGTAGAATATTCATTATGTTAAAAAAATTCTGTATGTGCAATTAATCCCCTTTACAATTTCAGAACAATTAAAGGCCGATATAAAATTGAAAACATGATAAAAACATATTTTTATTAAACTTTGCATGGGGCCTTAAACACTTTTTATCATAAAAAACAAGCATTACAATTTTTTGGAGAATGATTTACTGATAATTTACTGAATATACATATTTCTGTGCTCTGCCTCACCATGAATATTAAGCACCATGTCATCATTTCTGTTTCCAGGGGTATACGGTTTCTCCAAATTCTTCGGATGCTCCATGTAGATAGGCAGGGGGGCACTTGGAGGCTTTTAGGTTCTGTAGTATATATACATAGACAAGTAAGTGCATTAGGGTTATCTACCAGGAAGTATAGGGTTTATCCTGAGGATTTAGATATTTCCTGATGGATAAACCCATAATTGATGTTTCTTAGACTTGAACCATTTGCATCAAATTGATTTAGAAAATCTCCAATTTTCATAAGCAATATATTCATGAGATTTTATGAAATTTCAGCAGAAGAGATGGCTCCTGATTCAGTGCAACATTGCATGGAAAATGTAATTCAATTAATTCTGCGTTAGTCTGACTTTATTTTCGTTTTTAATTCCAGGAGCTCATCACAACATTGTACATAGGATTCCTGGGGTTAATTTTTTCCTCATATTTTGTGTATCTGGCAGAAAAAGATGACATCGGTGTCAATGGAAAAGCCAGTTTTACAAGCTATGCAGATGCCCTCTGGTGGGGTGTGGTATGTATTCATTTTTGTCTGGCACATTTGTAACTCTGAGCAGTAATCAAATTGAAGTAAAAAATGACATCTCTATTTTGCATCTTTATTTTTATACCTTTTTTTCTGGCAAATATTGGCTTTACTTGATTTTTTAGAGTGAAATGGTTGCACTGAATAAAGTTAGGAGCCTGTAAAACGTCTGTTATATGAAAGTAAAGTTGAAGATTTGAGGAAACCGCCTGAAAAAATCTATATGATACATGTCATCAAAACCACATGGATAACCTCCTTACGTCCCAAAAATCATAATGCATGTATGTCAAGGTTACATTGTCCAATAATGAATCTTATCATGAGAGAACAGTGATAAGACATGTGTGATCAAACCAACTTCAGCAAATGAGGAACGCCGATAATGTTACCCATTTTTATGCCAATCCTAGATACCCACCTGGATGACATATTTTAATTTATAAAAATGTTATTTATATAAGGAAGCAACTCCTGGAGTTCATTAGTAAATTAATAGTGTATGCTCTCCTAATGGGGTGTTGTCAGATACCTAGTTCAATTCCTAGAATTTCTCTATGGTTATGTTCACCTTGAGCTATGGAAGTACATGGTGTTCAGAAAGTTTTAACTATTCGAGTGTTGACTTTTTGTCTGTTTTACCGGACTTCATGCAGATGTCACACTTTTGCAAATGTCACACTTTTGCAGCCCATTGTTAAACATAACTACCACAATGATTATTTTCACAAGAAACTAAAAGTTGAAGTTTTTGGCTGGTTATTCCAATTTGTGATGCTGTTCAATACACAGATACATGCTGCACATTACAGAAAGTTGTTTTATGAATGTGGCTCTTTAACTGTTATGAATGTCCCTCTTAAACTTAATATTTCTTTATCTTTTTACGGGGCATGATTTTTCTGTAATTTATTTTGTTTTTTCAGATCACAGTGACAACTATAGGCTATGGTGACATAGTGCCCCGAACATGGATTGGGAAAATAGTTGCCTCTTGTTTCTCAGTATTTGCAATCTCATTTTTTGCCCTTCCTGCGGTAAGTAAATTATATTATAACACACGAACAGACAAGTTCAATATATTGATTTATCGTATGATCTGTAAAATGAAGCCTTCTGATTGGTCACTTCAGTTCTTGTGCTGTACCAATCTATATTTATTTATTTATTTATTTAGCCTCCAATACTGAAGAATAGTTTGACAATTATAACAATCTTACACTATACCTTATGCTAATTAGACAATTACAATATCATGAATTATACATGTATGTAATGAGCAAAATTTAGACCCAAAATAACAATGGATACATTGGTAACTCAGCTAAAAAATCTTCTTTGGTACATAATTGAGACATTCTTACATGAAATAATCAAAACATTATCCCAATTTTTCATTGGAAACTCCATGCCTAAAATAATGTTATATAAAACCTCACATGAAAGTTTCTTAAATGTAGGATTTTCTTTAGTCAAATTTTCAATCATAATCTTTCTGATATCAACATAATTATCACAATCCATAATAAAATGATAAAGATCCTCTAATGAGTTATTATTGCATCTCTTACATTCCCTATTTTCTCTAGGTAAATCATGGTTGTTAATTTCTAAATTATGTATACCACATAGCAACTTAATCATCATATTACATTTTTGCTTAAGTTCGGGATGTTTGAGTCCTAAGTAATACCAGATAGAAGGAATGTCAATATGCAACTGTACAGTTCTAAAATCTTGAAGTTGAATACTCATTGATAAAGATTGTCTCCAACTATTAAATTCCAAATCTCTGACATTGTTCTTACATATTTTTTTCCATAGAAACTTTGACATATTTATACTACCATTGTACATGAAGCTCACAACATTGTCCAACAATTTATATTTATTTAAAACAGTAATATACTCTTTAGTAATACCACCTGCTTGATGATTCACTAAACATTCAAACACTCTAAATATAAAAATGTTTCTATAAATATTACTGGCACCCAAGGACAATATGTTGAAACAGAACATTGGCTTACATAGCTCAATATTATATAATATTCCTCTCCACCCCAATAATGCCAAACATGCATCATTTGGTGTATTCTGAGGTACATTCTGAATAGATTTACACATGTGTTTATGAGTTTTTTCATAGAGTTCAACCTCCTGCTTATTAAAAGATCTAACTTCTGCTCCATATAGCATTTTAGGTATCATTACAGATTGGTAAACCTTAGAAAGTATTAAGGGGTTTAAACCATCATTCCTCATTCTGGCTCCTACACATGCATAAAAATTACATCTTGCATCACTTATTGTAGCATTAACATTCCTCAACTTATCAGAATTATTATTTGCATAAACATTAACACCAAGATGCTTATATGAATTCTCCTCATTAATTACAAGGTTTTCAACTGAAATGTTGGTACCTTCAGAGTATTGTCTTTTCTTTTTCTGACTTTTTGTCTCTCCAAAAACCATAATTGCACTCTTAGAAGCATTAAATTGAAATCGCCACTTATTGGCATAATTATTAGCAAGTTTAAATTGATCAATTAATTTACTCTTGTGTATAGTATTGCTACTGAGATTGTCCCCATTGATCATCTCCGTCGCAATACAGAAAATATTGGTACGGAGGGAACACTCTCAGTAGCAATACAGAGGATCACACAACACGATATTCTGTATTGGCACTAGACTTTGTCTCGTTCCAATACAGAATTTCTCGAGCAGAATATATCTTGTATTGCACTTCAAATCATTCAATTACTTATAGTACACCCATGAATGTAATCAGTTTAAGGGATGTTTGGGGAAGGTGTCCATTATGTCTTGCTAGAGTGTTTTTTGGTGACGGGGAGAGAGTCAATATTCATTAATGAAAGCACAGAATGAAATTCTGGGCTAATGGTTGATGTGAAATGTCAGTGGGATAACGTCAAAATGTTGACCTGTCCTTTGTTCATTTACTACATTGTACAATTTAAAATATTAAATTGTTAGCTAGGAGGGTTCTTAAAGCTTATAATGTATTTTGTACATGTAATATGGAATGCCTTCCAAATGGGGAATAGGGGATATATACCTCTATGAAATATACCTAATCATTTCTTAAGTCATTTTCACTATTACATTATAAAGTAAATCTTGTATGTTTGAACAACTCTCAATCCTCTCAATGTGGTAACATCACCAGATCCCATTTTTATGTCACCACCACAAGTTTTTACATATTGTTATAGTTTCCAACTTTTTTGTGGACAGTCTTCAGGATTTGGTGTTTGTTTGATGGTGGTCAGCATTCTGTGTCTGTAACAAATGATAGGTAGTGACATTTTGCATGTTAACACCTTGTTATTTTTATTTGCAATAGATTAGCTTTGTTAAAAAAATCAAAATGTGCAATGCAAATCTGTAGATTTTTGGCCAGTCCTAGTGGTGTTCCAGTTAGATAGGGTTGGCTGTATGTACATTGTATTGTCCCTGAACTTCTATTAAAACAGAACATTAAAACATTTATTGTTTCCAAAAGTTTATAATCTGCAACATTTTGATGGCAAACAAGCAAGAGGAATACATAAATGCACAGGAGGCAACATTTAAAACACAAACTCAGATAGATTTAGTTAAAGATATACATGTATTTCGATTGAATAGATAACATACATACATGTTCATGGTATTTCAGTACATGGTCATTACATGGTATTTCAGTACATGTTCATGGTATTTGAGTATATTCATGTAAACATTCAAAATAATTCATACAAAATCACAGATATTCTATATCTTACAGATTATATATTTTGATTTGACCAAAAATGGATATTTACAGTGTCTTCATTTCCAGTTTAAAATGTATTTTAGTCAATTGCATTATGGTTTGAACAATAAAATATAGGGAGAAAGTATTCAACTGTGCTGTATTTTAATGGCTGTTTGGAGCAGATAAATACACAACTAAACTTTAGTTTAAAATCTTGAAATAGGGATTTCTTAAAACGCTTGCTATTTTAACTATATTACTGAAATGATTCAGTGGTTGGTTTATATTGTAAATAGCCATATTCTCTGGATATAGTCCATTCTCTGATTTGTTACATGATCCTTTCAAAAAGCCAAACTTGAGTTTGTGTTTAACGTCTGGCTATTTTGATGAACATTCCATTTTTGGGATGCATTCGGCCAATCTTAACCATCTTGATTGGATCCTGAAAAATGTGAAATTGTGTTTTATATTTTAAAAGCCTTTAAGTTTGACTGCATTACAGTATTTTGTATAATGCTCTGGATATGTATCGCCACATGTCATGATGATATTTTCAATTTTATTCAGATCGATGATTTTATGTCGTCACAAAGAAGTGTTGACATATTGTTATAACTATTTTTGAATCCAGAGTTTTGCATCTGATGTAAGTTTGGAGGAAATGTAGAATCTCACTCAACTTTTGGTGATTTTGAAGTCATGTCTGCACTTCACGGTTCAAAATCAACTTCTGTAGTAATTTGACACCACCTTCTAATTTGTCTCACTAACCTTTTATCGTTTCTCAAACATATTCTCTCAATATTGGGAAATTTATTTGATGAGCAGGGAAATTTTGTGGGTAATTCCAGTCACAAAATATAACGAGTGACAACTTACACTTCCTCCGAGTCTAAGTGAATGATATCCAACAAATGTGTCACATTAATGTATTGTTTAATTAACCCTGTGACATTGCGGATTATACATAATTTGAACATGACTGTATTCACGCCTTCAATTAACTGTGAACAAAGTCAATATTTCACCAGCGTTATATTTGCAAACAATACACCTGGTAATACCAGTAATTTGTGACATCATAATGGCGGGCCGTAGTAATGGTGGACCATAATAAATATTCAAAACATTTTGGTGAGTTTTATGTTTGAATTGTAATATAGACCTCAGAGCAGGTGCTATATCGATGACTTCAGACCCTGGGGCTGGGCACAAAGACCTTCGAACAGAAAACGTTTGTGTCTAGCCCTAAGGTCTGTATTTGTCGATATAACACCTGCTCTTTGCTCTATATGTCTTGAACATGTGTAAATATTTACCTCAGTTTTCTCACACGGGAGAATCTTGAAACTTTTAACCATCTTTGCAATACATAGTTTCACCTCAACTTGGGCAAACCTCATGGCAACACAGTTCCTGGGTCCAAGACCAAATGGTTGGTAGTAATATGGGTTGCGCTTTGCCTTTTCTTCTGCTGTAAATCTAAACATACATGATATAAAATAGAGAATTGAGATAAGCTTATGTTAATATTAGGGCTCACATGGCTTGGAAACAAAACATAATTTGTACCTTGATCTTGGAGTTCAAAATTTCAGGTATTAAATTGAATTTTTAAAAAGATACATATTTAAAGGGTTCCGATAAGCATCCCGTTTAAAAACAATATGGCGGCTCCAGGCGAATCAACTGGATCAGTCCATTTTTAAGAAATAAGGGGAGTTCTGTAAAATCCAGTTTATTGAAATTGTCTTTGAGATAAAGTAATCCGTTTATAATGATTTTGAAAACGTTATCCATAGAGTGTTTGCGTTCAAACAGTACATGTACAACAGCCAATATAAATCCTTGTATTAGAACTGCTTTGTTTCATTTGTAGGATATTTCATATGCCAAGCTGTGTGCTATTACGTTATGGGGAAATTTAGATGCCAATTTTTCCTTATTATACACAAATAGAAGATCCTGAAACTTCACCCATAAATTTGGAATTGATTTGTCAAAATAAAAATCACCCTTTTATAAATGTGTGACGATCTATAATATACTTAGGCTATATAACAGTTAGAGGTGTTGACACAACGACATCGAACCTGTGAACCCTTGAGTATTATTCCGGGATCGGGCCTTTTATACTAAACGGTGAGCAACATCAGAAACATGCGTTCGATTTGCTAAACGATATGCGTCACCCTTTAATAGATTTTGAAAATATATTCTTGGAAAGGAAAATATAACATTTCATTTTAGTTTGTAGTTCATATTATACATAATAATTATCTGTATTTATCTTTAATATATGCACGTCACCTTTCCGGAATGAATTTTTCAGGTTCTGGCCATATCTCGGGATCATGGTGTAATCCTAAAACTGGTATTGTAACAATAGCACCCTTTGGAAATCTAATGCCATCTATTGTCACGTCTTCTTTGACTGCCCTCTCTAGTCTAGAATATCAAACTGTATTATTACTGTTGGAAACACATGATCCTACAGTGTGGGCCAAAAAGTGTCTATATTTTTTATTTTGAAATAACTTCTTCCTGATGCATGGATTTCGATAAACCTTTTGCAGAAAATGCAGCAATGAATTCTACAATATACATTTGTCCCTATACATGTATGCATAATTATATCTCTAGGGTGAACAGTCAGTAGACATGTATTTAAAAACTTCCAGATTCAAGATTTTATTTTCAATTTGATGTTTCAATTTTAGAATGATTCTAGTCATTCCTCATATATTGGAACCAAATGGACATTCTATGAGAGAGACTGTTCTTCTTGACCACAACTAAGATATCAGAATAGTTCTCAATGCATAGCTAGACTTTCCTAATCACCTCATTAAAAAACATTTTGAATGATGAAGATGATTGCTATATATTCACCTGATGGCAGCTGGGAAGATCCTCATTGACTCCTCTATGAACATCTCTAAGTAGGTCATTTGGGACAACATGTCATATGTTAATTCATCCTGAAATACAAAGTATTGTGCAATATTTGGCGCATATTTTTCTATTCACAATTGGCAACTTAGATCTTATTCGTTATATTCATCTGAATGTCATACAAGAGGACTCGGAGGCAACTCAGTCATGTTGGTAATTGTTGGCCATTTGTCTGACAATTCTCTACATTAGGCTGACATTGTCTGTTTGTATTCTGTAAAGTTTAACGTTTGTCATCCTTTCCCTGTATAAAAAATGTAAAACCCATAAATGCACAGAACAGTACATTTCCAAAAGTTTTTATTTCTGGCACATCATGTTATTATTTTAAGAATCTAAACTCATCTCCTTGTTCTTATTTGCACACCCCATTCTCTTATACGTCGTAACACCGGAAGTTTACGGCGACATACAAGCATTTCAGGCGGGAGATATGTAAGTACTCATTTATTTCGACGTTTTGACAGAATATGGGCATTTCCCTTTGGTAAAGACATTGCCCATACCATGCAGACATACCTCTAGTATCACTACATCTCGACATCTTGTCTGAACACGGTCTAAAACTTCCCAAACCTTCTAGAAAGCACAACATTTTCAAGAAAAATAAGATAATCTTTCACGAAAATCATCATAGTTTCTACAATTCTAGCCCTATCATCTTGAAATATTGATAAGATTAACAAAACAATTTTTATATATCATCCAGACACTTCAGTCTCCAATATTAATGAAAGAATTCCGAGAAATTAATTTTTCTTTGGAATCATACGACGTCAAGGAGGTTTACGGCGTTTAGGGAATTTGATATCTACAATGAAATATATGTCCAACTGATTTTTTGGCTACAAATTTTAATGTATGACTGATTTACACGAAAACAAATTTACATGAAATAAAATGTACAAGATTGAGACTTGATTTTCCCAAGGCATAATTCAATATCTTTTGTTTTTAGTCGTAAACATCATAAAACATACACTACAGCTAGCCTGCACACATATCTTGTTGAGTGAAGTATGTCTATCTTTAGCCTCATTGTGTGCATGAAATATACATTAATTTTGCAAAATTATCATTTTTTCTTGAAAATGTCGTGCTTTCTAGAAGGTTTGAGAAGTTCTAGACCGTGTTCAGGCAAGATGTCGAGACGTAGTGATACTAGAGGTATATCTGCATGGTATGGGCAATGTCTCTACGAAAGGGAAATGACCATATTCTGTCAAAACGTCGAAATAAATGAGTACTTACATATCTCCCACCTGAAATGCTTGTATGTCGCCGTAAACTTTCGGTGTTACGACGTATAAGAGAATTGGGTGTGATTTGGGGTAACTAAAGTTAGCCTGATGAACATTTATTTAGAGAATGGTAAGCTTGATAACTCACCTCATTTCCTGCTACTTCCATGACCTCTTCATAAACTTTTTCTTGTTCCTCCTGATGGAGAGACATTTCATATGTCACCCACATCAAAGAAGTAGACACTGTCTCATTACCAGCCAGGAAGAATACAAGAGAGTTTGCCAGGATGTGTTCCTTGGTGAACTCTATTTAAGAGAAAGCACAAATTCATTTTTGGGATATTGGGGTTTGAATATATGTGCTGTAATAAGAAAATATTTGAAAAACAAAAATTTGAGTTAACGAGTAGTTGAAGCCTATCTTACTTTTAGCATCATCTCCATCCGACTGTGCCTTTATCATCAACTGTAAGAAGTCTATGCGTCTCTAAAATTTGAAGCATAAATCACAGTGAAGGGAAATGAAAGATTATATCACTCTTATTTTACTGGTTATACAGAGATGTTTGAAAATGAAAATATATACATATATAACCTTATTAATGCCTGATCTATGGTCATAGACAGTTATATTTCTTGAAAGATTTCAACCATAGATGGCACAAAAAGCAGAACTTCATCTCCAAATAATTCTCACAAGATGGCAGTATATCTATGACTTTAGACTATTACAGTATTTTGTTTCACTCAGATGTATTGCTACTCCCACAAACTTTGAAAGTTGCATGTTGTGTGTGAAAACTAGACAATTTGCAAGGTGGCCATTTTGAATGTCAAGTATGAAAATCACTGTGTCTTATTCAGTCATTAAGTCATTGTAAATCAAAGCAGAGAAATTGATGCCATGAGATGTGTTTAACTCATTGCTGGCCAAAGCTATGTTTTCTGCTGGTGACTGGCAATTTTGATGGAAAATTAAGCAAAATTGCATGTTTTCACATTAGCATAAAAAGACTATGCCATTTGTGAAGCCAATGACAAAATATTTCAATTGCACCCTACCAGGTTCCCCTAGTGACCACTAGAATATTTGGTATGATAATTGGTACAGATTATGTGACAATTACTGGACAGCACCCTGAGATATCTCAGGGTTGGTCACATACGATTATGACGTCATAGACGAAATGTCTTGGGGTTGGTCAGCAATGAGTTAACGAGGCATATAGCCTTTTTAATTTTTCGTGAAGCCACTCAGTAAAATTACGATTTCTCTGCAACCTGATGTCCAGTCAAGATCATTCAAGTATCTATGTGTTCCTGACACGTTTGGGCGTCCGGGAATAACAATGTGTACCCAAAGTTTGCACACGAAATCGACGTAATTTATGACTGAAATGGGGAAGACAAATTTTGAGATTCACAAACAAAATTGCTTGTGAAAACCTATTTACAAAAGTGTTCCAGAGACTCTAATCTACTTGGCCAAGGTTTTATTTGAAGATACATTGCCTTAGTAAGCAGGTAGAGGGGCATACAGAACATGGAAGGGAACATTTTTGTAAATAGTTATTATAAACAATTCTGAAAGAATATCACATATTTTTGTCTTCCCGATTTCAGTCATGAATTACGTCAATTTCTCGTGCAAACATTGGGTAGACGTTGTCATTACCGAATGCCCAAACGTGAACACAAAGATACTCGAATGATGTTGATTGGACATCAGGGTGTAGAGAAATCGTAATTTTACTGAGTGGCTTCACGAAAAAATAAGCAGCATTATAGGCCACCTTAATGTCTTGATAACTTACACTTGTATCACCTTCTCTGTTTGCCAGGGCCTGGTTAATAATATCCTCATAAAACTCAACTGTGCCTTTTTGTACTTTAGCCAGTCCAAAATAATTAATTATGGAATTGAATACTGGCATAATGAAGGCCACTGAAATAAGAATACAATTATTGAAATACTTGTATGTGTACATATAAAACAATTTTATAAAAAGCTCCATAAAAAGGTACATTTACTCGTAGAAAACATCTAATTAACATGTTGCATAATGTTGTACTATTCAAAGTTAAAAAGATGGATTGGATTGTTTTTTATTATTCATGCAGTATCAATTAGTAGATTATCTTTCCATTTATGAATCTGATGACAAAATGACTACAGATAGGCCTATATCGTCAGTTCTGAAACACAAATGTAGATAATTTATTTTATATTCATTAATAGAAATGCCTTAATTGCTGAATAGAATAAGCCTTGTTTTAGAAGAAATCCAACCTATCAATGCGATTCGGTTTTTTAACGATCGGTTGATGAATTTATTGGCCATTTGTAAAAATGTGTTTCTGAGTTCCTTCTCAGATTCGCTATTGCCATCTATCTTAATTCCAAAAGCGGTTGATGCAATCATAGACATGGTACACTCTGCCAGGTTTCTGTAATGAACAAACATGTGTACATACGTGTTAAATTAAACCTGTGTATCAAACATTACAAATGACTTTATATTGAAACTGCTTTCATATGTTATTTACCAAACAAGATAATATTTGGCTGGATGGTAAATTTTATTTAGTGTTGATTTTAGGGTTGAAAATTCCCACCATTTTTTTATTTTTATTTTTTTATTCCAACTTATTTCATACATACATAATATAATTTCAACATACAGTTCTCATACCATTACATTTCGTAGTCTTATTTCAAATTCAAATAGCGTTAGCAAATTGGGATGCTCACCATATTTAAATTTTGAGATGCACGATTCGCTATTTGAATCACTAAGTTACAATAATTTTGTTCATATTTATTTTTGTGTTCATACATTAACAAGATATGTCTTTCATTTAATCGAATACATTTACCAAACTTAATCTTCAATCTTGTTTCTATTTCTTTCCACAAGGTTTTGACTTTCCTACATTTTACGAAAAAGTGTTCATATGTATCATTTTCATCTAAGCAACTCTTACAGTTTCTTGATACCACATTTATTTTCCAATTATATAAATGTATTTGAGTTGTAAAATTCCCACCATTGATGATCATGATTGATTAAAAAATACACTGATGTTGACTTACTCTTTTATCTGAAACATTTCATTAGCATCTGCTTTCTCACCCAGTGCCATTAAAAAACCATCAATGCATATATTGATCTGCTCCATCATCTAGAACAGCAATAAATGTGTGGGGTTACATGTTGTACTCCAGGGGTTTCTTATCAGATAATAATTCCTCTATAATAGAAGCTTTTCTAAATAGCTATGAAATATCGTTGAAGTCTCATTTCTTGTGAGATTTAAGGAGATCTGCATTTTTAACCATTTCAGACCAAATTCCCATCGAGACAAATGTTGAAAAACATTTAAAAGTTGAAATATACTTGGTAGATCAAAAAATTAAGAGACTCTTCCCATATGTCTCCTGTGTATTCTGGCCCTATCATTTTCTGCAAACGTATGTGCTGCCATCTATTTTTCCATTTATACAGAAAATATGAAGGCGATTTATAAAATGGCTAGAACATTTGGAATATCACAAGAAATTACACTAAGATTGTGTTAGATTGTCATTGATGTATGCATACACCCTTCATAATATTTCAGAAATTTACCTGTTTTATTTTGCCACTGCTAAATGTTGGACTGATGATGCTCCTTGTGTGCCTCCATTCATCATCTTTCAATGTTAACAACATTTTTTTAAACACATCCCCAATGTCAAGGTTAAATTCCTGCAATATATGAAATACCCAAGATCAAATCATACACAATTGGTTTTTTATAAACTGTGTATTATTACCACTTTGTTCTCAGGGTTAGTACTCTTTAGAAGACTAATATTTTATTTTACTATATTGACCTGAGCAATGTGTGACTTCATAGTTGCGGACACAGTAGCGGGCCAAAATGGATATTTTTGCCCAGTTATGTTCCCTGGGAAATGAGATATCGTTCAGAGCGTATAGTTTTCATTCGGTGGCTGTTCATTCTTGCTATTTCAGCCCTGGGAATAAAAGGTGGTAATAATACTAATTACCTCATTTCAGTGGGCAACATTGTGCAGTGTTCGCATTGACGACGTTTTTTTGCCATTTTTACGGAAATTTCAGAAGGTTGGACGTAAAAATCAAAATCAACTTACGTCCCTAGGACGCAAACTGCATCAAGATAACTTTTACTGCAGCACAGTAGCGGTGAAACACGATTTTCATCACGATTTTCAAACTCACTACCTTGATATACGAGCAATGATCCAGGTATATTTATATCGACAAATCTGATTGGCTATCATGGCTACCGAAGATTAACAGGGTTTCCAGTATGAGACATGGATTTTGATTGGTTCCGATATATTCCGGAAAATGCCGCAATCGAAATGGAAGATCAAAACATACAATATTGCAGAAATCCCCTGTGGTGCCTCACAAATTGAAACGATTGTTTTTCACGATTATCTTTATTATTTCCACTAGGAACCATTATATATTGATCTAATGTTATACATCAAGATAATTGTTTAATGATAGATCGAGGTTTTTCATCTAAAAGTCTTCAGAATAAGGAAAAATGTTAATAAAAAGAAGCAAAACATCATGACCTTGACATGACCTTCAAGATCGCAAGTTTGTAAAATGTGAAAACAAAACTCTTAAGGTACAGCTGGAAAGTAACATTTTGGTAAAAAATTGCTATACCTGCACATGTTATTTTCTGGTACAAAATAAAATATGAAGGCATGTGTCAATTTCCTTGCTTTTTTCAGGAAAGTATCATTACATTGTCTTCTTTTAAAATATCTGGTAGGCGTTCCATGGGAACTCCAGGAAATTCTGATATTTCACACTTTCTATTTTTCCAAATTTTCTTTCAAAGTTTCCAGACAACACAGGAGCTACCATTGACCTGTTTCCAGATATTCTAAAAGAAGACAGTGTAATGATACTTTCCTGAAAAAAGCAAGGAAATACACACATGCCTTCATACTTAATTTTGTACCAGAAAATAACATGTGCAGGTATAGCAATTTTTTACCAAAATGTTACTTTCCAGCTGAACCTTAATTTGAGCATTTCCTTTATTCATTTCGGATTATTTTGGTATAACATTACTTAAGAATTTTGTGAAAAGGACCCAGTGATAAATATTTATCGGGAGGATGCATCAAATTACAATATATGTCATTTTTATCCCATTTTAGTGTAAAGCACTCTATTATCGCCCACTTTATTTTCACTTTCACAATATTTTCTTGAACTTTGTGAAGAAACAAGAGGGACGCAAAAAAATTAGATGGAGACTCAAATTTTTCAAATGGGTTGCGTCCCTGGGCTAGTGCGAACTCTGATTGTGCAATATTTCTCTATATTGCTCTTAGGAATGAGGTTATTGGTATATTCTAATGGTAATAAATCATATAAAAAACATGATGGAAGAATTCTTAGATGAACCTATCTTTATGTAAGAGTATAACTCTAGAGAATATAGGTTCATTTATGAATTCAAGGGAGATCTCCCCTCTTATTTCACTGTTGTATCAAAACCTAACAGTGTTTTTCTTTTAGTCTACTTTGCTCAACTTCATGTAGATATTTGAGAAAACCAATTTCATAATCAGAATATATCTAGCATATAACTAATGCACATACCCTTCTGTTGATGAAATATTGGAAATCCTTGACAAGAACTCTTTTCAGGAGCTCTCCATCTTTCACTATCAAGTTGGGGTTTCTGCCATCATACATTCTGAAGAAATAATCAGAAAGTAAGCTCACAAAATCTGGATAAAAACAAACGGAGCAAGAGTGTAAAAAAACTATAAAAGGAAAAAACATATAAACGCTGAACAATTGGTGAAACAATTTCAAATTCATGTCAACATGATGCTAAAGAAATGTTTTTGCTTGGTCGATACTGCTTTGGTGTCAAAATGTCAACAAAATAATTCTTGCAGATTGTAGCTGTATACATCTTGGTTAATAAAGTTTGACATCATACAGTCTCAAATGAATACTTTGATCCTAAGACTGTATAATTATATTAAACTATTTTACCCTATAACTCTCTCATCCTTAAACTGCATATACAGTGCCTTATCTCCCTCATAAACTCCCTGTAAAAACATGTGTACTAAATATTTTTTGTTAGCCTATTTCATTAGCACCATTATTGAAATATTTCATGAGAAAATAGTTCGCAGTTAGATAAAGCATTCAAATTTCTCAAATGATGTATAGGCCATTATTTCTTGAATAATATTAAGCATATATCTTATCGCCTTTGAATAAGAGTATTCTATCTCAAAAACATGGTTGTAATTCAGAACTCTCTTAAAAATATAGTTTTTACCTTTAAAGAACATATTCAAAAATAAAATGAAAATATTCTGTTACTTGATGATGGAGGATATGTTCATTCTGATCTTTCCAGAGAACTTACCTTCTTTAACATGGTCAGTAAGGTCCCTAGTATGGGATAAGGGGTAGGTCCCTTGATTCCTTGTGAAGCCCAGAAACTGTGGGTCCATGTAAGGTAGCTAAATATGCAAACAAAGAAATTCCATCTTTCAAGAACAAAAAAGTATCTGTATTTTATGAGAACTGTTTTAATCAAACTTTGTAATTATAGGTGTGATCTATATACAGTAAAACCCATTTATCCGAACACCTCTGTGATCCAAACACACCTTCATCCTGATTTTCGTTTTCTCCCATTGACTGGAATAATCAGAAACCTTGAAATGTGAACATCTGCTAATTTTAACACTTTTGGCCAGTCTCATTGTAGTTTGATTGGAGAAGTTCTACTGTACAGTACTTACATATATAGTGCCACTGTAATGCATGCTATTATATAAACATGTATACTTACATATATAGTGCCACTGTAATGCATGCTATTATATAAACATGTATACTTACATGTATAGTGCCACTGTAATGCATGCTATTATATAAACATGTATACTTACATGTATAGTGCCACTGTAATGCATGCTATAATATAAACATGTATACTTACATACATAGTGCCACTGTACTTACATATATAGTGCCACTGTAATGCATGCTATAATATAAACATGTATACTTACATATATAGTGCCACTGTAATGCATGCTATAATATAAACATGTATACTTACATATATAGTGCCACTGTAATTACATGTATAGTGCCACTGTAATGCATGCTATAATATAAACATGTATACTTACATATATAGTGCCACTGTAATGCATGCTATTATATAAACATGTATACTTACATGTATAGTGCCACTGTAATGCATGCTATTATATAAACATGTATACTTACATGTATAGTGCCACTGCAATGCATGCTATAATATAAACATGTATACTTACATGTATAGTGCCACTGTAATGCATGCTATTATATAAACATGTATACTTACATATATAGTGCCACTGTAATTACATGTATAGTGCCACTGTAATGCATGCTATTATATAAACATGTATACTTACATGTATAGTGCCACTGTAATGCATGCTACAATATAAACATGCATACTTACATGTACAGTGCCACTGTAATGCATGCTATTATATAAACATGTATACTTACATATATAGTGCCACTGTAATTACATGTATAGTGCCACTGTAATGCATGCTATTATATAAACATGCATACTTACATGTACAGTGCCACTGTAATGCATGCTATTATATAAACATGTATACTTACATGTACAGTGCCACTGTAATGCATGCTATTATATAAACATGTATACTTACATATATAGTGCCACTGTAATTACATGTATAGTGCCACTGTAATGCATGCTATTATATAAACATGCATACTTACATGTACAGTGCCACTGTAATGCATGCTATTATATAAACATGTATACTTACATGTATGGTGCCACTGTAATGCATGCTATTATATAAACATGTATACTTACATGTATAGTGCCAATGTAATGCATGCTATTATATAAACATGTATACTTACATCTATAGTGCCAATGTAATGCATGCTATTATATAAACATGTATACTTACATGTATAGTGCCACTGTAATGCATGCTATTATATAAACATGTATACTTACATGTATAGTGCCAATGTAATGCATGCTATCATATAAACATGTATACTTACATGTATAGTGCCACTGTAATGCATGCTATTATATAAACATGTATACTTACATGTATAGTGCCAATGTAATGCATGCTATCATATAAACATGTATACTTACATGTATAGTGCCACTGTAATGCATGCTATAATATAAACATGTATACTTACATATATAGTGCCACTGTAATGCATGCTATTATATAAACATGTATACTTACATATATAGTGCCACTGTAATGCATGCTATTATATAAACATGTATACTTACATGTATAGTGCCAATGTAATGCATGCTATTATATAAACATGTATACTTACATGTATAGTGCCACTGTAATGCATGCTATTATATAAACATGTATACTTACATGTATAGTGCCACTGTAATGCATGCTATAATATAAACATGTATACTTACATGTATAGTGCCACTGTAATGCATGCTACAATATAAACATGCATACTTACATGTACAGTGCCACTGTAATGCATGCTATAATATAAACATGTATACTTACATGTATAGTGCCACTGTAATGCATGCTATTATATAAACATGTATACTTACATGTATAGTGCCACTGTAATGCATGCTATTATATAAACATGTATACTTACATGTATAGTGCCACTGTAATGCATGCTACAAAGAGCAGAATGTCAGAGACTTCTAACAAACCAAGTATATTCATCTCGAACCTGGAAATGGAAATTATGAATTATAAATACAATAGCATTTACATACTATATAGATATAAGGTATACCAATGTCCCTGTCATTGCTTTAGGCATCACAAAAATTGTGTCTCGGTGTTAAAAATTCAAGAGACATCTGTGTTGGCAAATCAGGTCACAAGAAATTACACTGAATAAACCATCATAATCTTGTCATCCCTTGTGATACATATGAAGTACCTTATATATACAGTGGTCAAGCTGCTAAATAGCCCTTTATAAGTACACTCCTCAGTGAGTACATACTGGAATATGGCCCCATATAATACATGTAATATGAGACTTCAAATTACCATTTCATGTGATCACTGTGAGCAAGAACTTATAAAATCAATGGCAGGTATACATGCCCCTTGATTATACATACCTTTATACCATCTAGTGCAACTCTATGCTGTTATTGCACAATTTCGACTGAGGTTTTATAGCTGAATAAAAATATTCACTCCAATGGCTTCTAGACTATCAGCACAGCTATTTCTCAATATGTGTGTAAAATAGACTGTTTACACAGGAGATTTTCAGTACTGTTCCAGTATAGGTGTACAGCATACACGTCCATAGGAAAATATGATTCACTGCATTGTGATAACAGTGTTTGTTGATGTATGAACCACATATGGAGACTATAACAATAAGGGGTGAATATCAAGGGTCAAGAACTTTCATAGTAAACAACAAACCATGCTGCCATCTATTTAATGGTGTAGAACTTGGTTTGGAATATCATTGTTGAAATCAAGTGAGATAGTCTTGCTTCAAGACCCAGTATCACCCCCCCCCCTTTCTACTTTGTAAAGTAGATGATTGAAGTTCCAGGTCTTGAAGCAAATCTATTTGGTACAGCCAATAGCAGTTTTTTGGCAAGCCCGAATAAGCTTGTATTACTTACAAAATTATGAAACAAAATTGATAAGGGCTTGAATCAAACTGCAATATTGAATGTGTTCTTTGGAGAATGAGATGTCTGTCTTTGATAAGATGTTTCTCCTTGGAGTATGGGAATTTTCTTTATTTCTTCAACCCAAAGTTGTGTGTTAAACTACTTGATGCAATGCTACATTGACAGTTTGCAACAATGCAAATGCTAATAGCCAGTCTTGCTTGCATACAAAAAAGTCAATCTCTGAATACCAACGTGAAATATGCTTTAAGATTGAATATTTTGAGATTCAGACCATAATTAATCATGATGTGTCACTAATGTGTTCCAGGGTATACTTGGCTCAGGGTTTGCTCTTAAAGTTCAACAAAAGCAACGACAAAAACATTTCAATAGACAGATTCCAGCAGCAGCTACACTCATACAAGTAAGTGTAACACATGAAAAAGTAAGTGTAACAAATGAATAAAAAAGTGTAACATATGACAAAGTGAGTGCAATACTGTATACAAGTAAATGTAACAGAATACAAGTAAGTGCACCACATGTACAAGTAAGTGCACCACATGAACAAATAAATGCACCACATGAACAAGTAAGTGCACCACATGAACTCACTTTGGTATATACCCTAATTAAACAAATTGCGACTGCCTAATTTTGAGCAATAGTTTAAATGATTTCCCCTTTGGGAATATCCTCCAAAATGGGGAAACCACAGTGTTTCTTTTATTCATTTATTGCTTTAAAAATATGAATTTGAATTAACAATGATACAGTAAAATTCAGGAGTATCAGCATATTACATGTGTACAAAATACTACTAAGAAAAGACAAAATTATCTTGACATTATGGTTCTCGTTAACATACAAATCTTGTCTTTTCCAGTGTTTATGGCGCTGTTATGCAGCAGATAACAAGCATGTATTTAACGCCACCTGGCGAATACACGTTCAGGATAAACACACAAACACTTTAAAAAACGTCGCAAGACGAGCTAGTCTTATGCGGCGGAGAAAATTTTCCAAGCCAAAATTGGACCTCAGTGGCCTTAATAATCATATAGGGAATCATCCTGTGTTAGAGAGAAAGGACAGTGAAAGCTCAATGGTGTTCTATGCTGAGGAACCAAACAAACAAGGTGAGAAGACAAATGAATGTGCATTAGTAGTGGCCATAGAGAAGGATTTGGAGGAGCCAGTTGAGTCATTTGGTTGGCTGGAATTTATGTAACTTGTCCGAATCCATGTTCCTTTTATCATTTTTATGTCACCACCACAAGTGGTGACATAATCTTATGATCACCAACTCTTATGTGGATGGAGTTTGGCAGTTGGTGTTGAGTGGTGGGTGTTTGGTGTTCATTGGTTGGTGGTTGGCATCTGTAACAAATGGTAGGTAGTGACTTTTGTATGTTGATGCCTTGTTATCATTTGTAACAAGAAATAAGGGGCCTAGCCACTTATCGTTGAGTACATTAAGATTATTAAAGCGCTTTAGTTCAACATCTTGTGCTATAGCCTTTCCATTATCTATATATTATTATCCATAGATATTATTTCAGCCTCCCCATCAAGGAAAAAGTCAGTGGTGCAGGCACCCAACCTTGAAAAGTACTCTGATAAACTGTATTCCTCTATGAATGAAGGGGATGATATACCTGATGGGGATTACACTAATTATTTTGGGGAGCATTGTCAAAAACCTGTACAGTAAGTACCCTTTGCTAGAGCCTTACTCCCTCTGACTTATATATTACAAATAGATTTGTGAACTCACTGAGCAAATAACATCCCAACTTCTCTGCTTCATTGAAGAAAACATAGTGATGTATTTTAAATAAAGCAGTATTAAAATGGACATTGTTTACCATCATCACTTTCCACTGGGTCTAGAGAGGTAGGATCAAGTTAAACTTTGTGAATTAGGATGATATTTTACAGTATGGAACATGTATGCAAAGATTTTATATAAAACTTCAATTGTTATATACATCAAATTTCAGCTGAATTGAAGAATATTAAAGAAAGTTAGAGCATATAGTGCACTACTTCTGGGACAACCCTCGTATATGTTTACTATTTACATATCATGATTATTTCTTGCAGGTTAACTGAAGCTCACAAAACAGCTATACGTGTAATAAGAAGAATCAGATATTTTGTAGCCAGAAGAAAATTTCAGGTAATCAATGTTACTACATGCAGTCGTGCATATGTTTATTTTTTATGTTTTGAAATATACAAGTTTGTGGTGAAAATTATATCAATATATCAAGACATATGTATGGAAATATGATGACCTACCAGGTATATTACCTATTCATGATTATTTACATGGGCTTTCAACTATGTTATTTATAATATCGCACTTGAAAAGTGCCATTATATTCTTGTTTTCATCTTGTTCTGATGGTTTGAGAACAGGCAGCAATAGAATTCTTGTCATCAAGAATCTTTTTTATTTAACTTGAAATTTTTGCTGATGCAAAAGCAGACTAGTGATAACATTTGATTAGGTTTTGGCTCTTCTAGTTGACACTTTTCACTGTGTGTCATTAAATTTTCTAAATGGAAAAATCTGCATATATTGTCCTCAAAATTGAAAGATTCCTCTAAGGCTATCCTCTGTATTTTAATAATTGTTTGTTTTATTTAATGATATTTTGTCTGTTTCTCACATTATTTTAATGTTATGCTTTTATTTCAGCAAGCTAGGAAACCTTATGACGTGCGTGATGTCATAGAACAATACTCTCAAGGTCATCTTAACATGATGGTGCGCATAAAAGAACTTCAAAGAAGGTGAGGTGTTACTTCTCTGGGTACAACTTTTGTACTAATGTTGTTTTATTGAAATATGGATTTGCAATGAGCCAAAGACAAATGATTGAAAGAGGAGCAGACTTACCCAATTGAAGATGAGTTGCGATGTTTGATATTAATGGAAAAATTCTCACATCTTTTTAAACACTTCTTTAATATAATCAAAGTCATAAAATGAAAAAAAAACATATAAATTCTGAGGCAATACATTAATTTCCCTTTCGACAACTGACAAATGATTCGACAACTCGCACCTCAGATTCCATATATGTTGAATTTATCCAAATATGGTGATTTGATCTAATTTCATTCATTAATGGTCAAAAATTGGAGATGTAAAAATGCAAGGTAATATAAACGAATAAATCTTTACTAACCATATTTGGCTTTGTTCTAGGCTAGACCAGACCCTTGGTAAACCTGGAGTGTGGTCAATGTCCAGTGACAAAGACAAACAGAAACAGACACTTTGTGCAAGGATGATAAGGGTAGAGAGTCAGGTAGGTGAATCTGGCCCACAGGCTGAACTTTACTTCATAACTTTACAGTCTATTGTACAGACCTACAGAATACTACAATTCCCCAAGCAAGCATTCACTACACAGATACACACTGAGACAAAAGTATTGGGACACAGATATACTCCGAGGGGGGGTACTTCTGCGCTATATGGGGACGTGCCGCTAAAGTGGATCACTTTTCCTCCGAAAAATCCCTAGATGTGGGTCCCATTTTGAAGAAAAAAACCTAGATATGGGTCCCATTTTGATGAAAAAATCAATAGAACTGGGTCTACTTTTTGAAAAATCCTAAAACTGGGTACTGTTTTTGAAAAAATTGCCAGAAGTGGGTCTTGTTTTTGAAAAATTACCTCGAAGTGGGTCTATTTTTGAAAGAAAAACCTTAGATGTGGGTCCATTTTTAGAGAAAAAATCCCTAGATGTGGGTAGATATTTACCCTTTGCATTCGTTTGACTTCACTTCTTAAAAGAGAGCTTCGTCTTCACTCTTTCAAACTAAAATAAACCTGTGAACTCACCGCGCCAATCAGTGTTCGTCGGCCAAATTTGACCGACGTTCTATATATGGTCATTCCTTCTGACGTCATCGTTGAGCCCGGAATTGACCAATGCCATGCGCATATTTAATTAGAACGCATTTGGCGTATGTTTCTTCAAGCTCGCTGAATGGTGGAAGAAAGGCCAGCGCATAGGTCAGAAGTGATTTATTACCCAAACTGTCACCGGTACCCGTCGTGGGGGCGGGGCTACTAAACTGTAATATGGTCTCAACTAGGCAGAGTGTAGTTTAACTAGACTCTGCACGCAGGGTAGTAGATATTTTGAGTCTCAGCGGCACCCCCCAGTACAATACTTCAGGGATGGTGTCACAAGTTGATGTTACATTTTCATATGCTCATTTTGAAAGTGGATATCATGATTTTTAAGTAATTTTCAGTAATTACAAATTAACATTTTCAATTTTCATCATATGGTAACAGGTTGATGAGGGATTCCTCATTATATAGCTTGGAAAACACTTTTGTTAGTCTGTGTACTAAGTGTAGACAAACTACCGCCTTGAAGCTGAAATACCAAGGAGGTGCTGCCCTCTTTGATATAGTCAAGGAGGTGCTGTCCTCTTTGATATAGTCAAGGAGGTGCTGCCCTCTTTGATATAGTCAAGGAGATGCTGCCATCTTTAATTAATAAACTGAAGATTGAACTGGTAGTATAATCAGTACAAATGATCTGAGATTTGGAGTATTTTGAATGTAATTTTGAATGTATTACTTTTGTTAACATCATGATCTTAATTTTACCTGTTTTAGTGAAAATAAATTCATCCTTTTAACAAGGTACAAACAGATTTTCCGCAGGGTGGTGTGTGTTTTCAAATTTTCAGCAGAGTACATCACCTTGTTGCTATAATTTTGGGAAGATTACACCTATTTCAAAACCCAACACGTCCAACTATAAAAACATTTGATCCAAAACAGCACACATCTTCTAGATATACAAGATTTCTGTTGTTCCAACCTGTATATGACCTTGGTAGTAAAAGATGTAAAAACATTAGTGTATAGAAACCATTAACCTGAAAATAAATATATCAAATTTGACTTGATCACTAGTTAGTTTGTCCTTCTTTGAGTAAACAAATTCACTTGTTTTTGTGTCATTGTGACCCAAGTTGTAGAATTATTCATTTTAGCAGTATTAACGTACTATGAGTTGTGAACTTTTAACATCAAAAGTTACAGGTGTGAAAACAAAATGCATTTGATAGTGAGGTTGCACTTTAAGAGATGGTGATAATGTAACATGGAGATCAATGGGATGGGACATTAAATGGAATGTAAAAATGTTCATTTTTAGAGGTGCTCTCACCTATTAAGTGTTCATTGTTCAGGAATTACATTGTGCATGCCTGATTAGAGACCCTCTTGAAAATTAGAACCCCACCCCCTGAAAAGCAGAGACTCTGGATGAAAAATAAGAACATAAATATGTCTAATGCTTGAGTAAAGTTGAATTTCACTTAATGTTAATGTACCAAGACAATTAGAAATGTCAAATAAATAAAATCTAGGTGTTTTACGGAGTCATCTTAACTTTTCAGTTCAGAATGTGGGACAAAATTGAAATATATACTTTTTGACAATGTATCTTGCATGATCCATACCAGGATTTTTCAGTATACTAGGTACCAGGTATAAATATATTTTGAGAGAGGGCAGGCCTGTAGCCAGGATTTGCCAAGGGGGGTTCAGTTTTCAAAAATGTCCAGGGGGGGTTCACATTTGACAATTTTGGCCCAAATATGTGCTCAAAATGGTGAAAAACTGCATGATTTTGTAAGAATTTTTGGCCAGGGGGGGGGGTTCGCCCGAACTCTGTGACCCCCCCCCCCTGGCTACGGACCTGGAGGTAGAGGCACAAGAATGTCAGGGACCACTGCATTAGAGTTCTATATATGTGCCTGGGTCTATGTGTAACTTAGTCTATCTTTAACATCATATTATTTTATTTTGTCAGCCCAGTTCTGCATTGGATGCTTCTATATGTTGTTTATGTGGAATGTTTGTCTATTGTGAAAATGTATGATGCTATTCTATTTTTAAACATATATGTCTCCACCCATCTACTTCAGTCCCAATCTGACGGTAGTAAATATGTTTACTAATAGTCTATATAACATTTACTCTCAGTATAGTCGTTCAACACCTGGTTATCAAAGCTATTGTTATAATAAGAATTCAGTATTGAAAATCTATTTGATACAATTTCTTAATAATTCTTGACCTCCAAACTTTTGATATTTAGAGTATCTTGACATTTTAGTGTTGTCAATATAAATTTTTATTTTTAGATTTTATGAGTCTATAGAAATTTTGCATGTTCTTGCGAAATAGATTTCAAGATCATAGATATCAGATCTTGTAAACATGTTTATATTATGTTGATAATTTTTTATCAAAGTAAAATCTGCTTGAAACGTTTCAGTGCCAATGGCCCTTGTAAAAGATCACAACTTTTCATTTGTCCCCAGTTATACATTCTTTATAAGTCAAATGTGTGCTGAGAATCAAAATGGTCAATGTCCTGAAGTTTAGTATAAAAAATAGGCTAATTAAGATAAGTGTCATTGACCCTAATACTCAGATCATATATTTTGTACTTTAGTTTTTGTTTACTGCACACATTGTTGACAGCAGAAGGTCAGCTGGAGACATTGATATGTATCGCTAAGAGAAAAAATAGTCAAATGCATTGTTTACAACTCTCCTGAGTTGGTCAATGCATTTGTAACTTTTGTAACCATTTGCAGGTGGTGAAACTTTGTCATGTTTTAATGCCTTGGTAATCACATGGCCGCCCCATATAAAAAAACATTTAGGAATATGTTTCATATTATAATTAAGAAGATATCACAGTGTGTATAAACAATATCCTACTGTTATCCTCCCAATGTAGCTTCAGGAAAATAACACCACCTCCAAAGTTAAAAATATTAGTATAGTATTTTTTGTATAACAACCTAATTTGATACATTTGGAAGTTTGTAATGATCTCACCCTTATCAAAAACTGCATTTTACTACATGCACATACATTTAGTTCTGTCCTGGGGAATGGTGATCAAGGTTTTATAGCATCTGAGCAATTTTTCGGGCTCTATGTCTATGTAGGACTGTAAGTTCCTACATACTGTAGTTCCTAAAGGTCTTTCAACAATAACTTCTTGAAATTGAAAAAGATAACATTTTTATAACAATGGTAAAAGGGAAAGTGATTTTTTAAACTTTTCATGGGGCCTTTACAGCTTGCCTTTTGAAGGAAATACTAAGACAAGTCAAGATGTAGAAATTACTAGGAGCGTAGCCAGCTTTCAGTCAGAGGGGTGCCATTGTGGCATAAACAAGCAAGAAATTAAGATTTATCTTAAATTTTACAAAGATTGATGCAACTTCCCTCAAAATTGAGCTAGAAGCTTCAAATAAAAAGCATTTTAAAGCTATTTTCTTCTTTCTCTTCCATCTGCGATCGCACCCAGCGCACCAACCCCCTGGCTACGCCTGTGATTTTTATTGCAATATTATCATTAGAAATCCTATTGTTTGACTTGGAAAGAGTTGGGATTCCTTGGATAACATCTTTGGATAGAATTTGTTTTGGCATGAAGTAAGCATCACAAATCATTTTGATTTTATACCAGAAAATTTGGCACTAGGACCCTGGCAGCGAGTTCTGGATTCCGTAGATTCTTGATCATCAAGATATTCCTGTCTGAATGTGGTATTTATTTAGACAAAAATGTCTTCATGAAATGGAATCTATGGAACTTGGAATTTCCTTTTACATGTAATAAATTGGAGGAGAAATCAGCCTTTCCCCAATACTGGCCCAATACATGTAGTTCTAATTATATACCAAGTTCCATCCCCTGGAATACATTTCCTACTCCAAGTCTTATAGATTGTGCTTGTTTGGGTGATGGCATTTTGTAATAATGCTTCGACTATCCTATCTTGGTTAAATTGGTACCTTGACAACTCACCTAATATGGACTCCATCATTGAGGTTAACGGGATTTAAGATAGATGATATAACATTGATACATTTCACAAAGGATTGTGTACATTAAATGATAAGATAAGAACTAATTTAAAACTGGATATGATAATTGTTGACAATTGTATAACAGCTGTTGGTGTTTGGATTCTCATCCAGATTTAGTTTATTTCGTTTATTTTGGTATCTCAGTTTTTAAATATTTTAATTATGAATATGATCTTCATTTGTTGCTTTAGAATTCAGATTATTATTTTCAAGTTTAGTAAGTGCTGAAGTCCAACAAATGCTCAGGGTAATTGTACATGTATATCCCGGGATGTATATTATTTTAAAAAGACACGTAATGTCAGCCATGTTTATATTTTGACAGGTCATTGTTGTGGTTGTGGAACAGATTTGTGGTTGGTCAAGAATCAACACACCCACAAAATACAACAATGTCACTTAGAACTATTGGAATTTTGATGACATCATTTTGCAAAATACAAGTGCATGTATCGCCTTATCAAATGACTGATTTGAACCTTTAACAATAAATGGAATCATAACATTAATAAATCAAGACATCTGATATCATATGACATATTATATACCTGTATAGTGACTTGTCTTTTAAGACTTTACAAAAATACAATGCCATAACAGAAATCACCTTATTTTTTCACACGGATATTTATTATACAAATCTGATACATTTTGCTATAATAAAGGCTGAAAAGCTGTCATGAATTCAATACTAAGATAAGGAAATGAAATACATTATGATAAATGTTTAGGATGTTTACAAGTGATATTTTGGCACAGTTTTCTTGATCTTTGACTTCGCAAACATCAAGCATACATTGACATTTTACTCTTCAAAAGTTATCATAACGTACATGGGGACATGATTTTTCTAATGTTCAGATCTAGAATTGGATATGTGCTCTTTTAAACCCAGATCCTTTCAAACAAAAGGATAAAGAATTAATATTTTTGATAATATGAATTTTAGATTATGAAATGAAATGTATGAGCATGTTTCATATTTATTTCACAGATCTGTTTTATAATTTTTTTGATTGTGTATTGAATTGAATCTATAATATGAATTGTTATACTTCATATCCTTTTGAATTCAGAGATCATTGTATTTGCTAAACGTTTGAGATCACAAATATAGAAATATATTATTACATTGATAATCTCTTTTGTACAGTTGTTGATACAAATTGCAAATCTGTTTTATGGTACCAATCTATGATTTCTCACCAAGAACAAGCTTATTCCACTCTTAACTATCTAAAATCACAACAAAATACCCGGATTTTATGATATTTCATGCTAGTTGGCTCTATCGTCAAAATCATTCATTTTACTATCAATTTTAGCTTTTGGTATTTGGCACGGGGAATGGAGTACAAGTAATACCCTCTGAATTTTTTTCGGGGGCATCCTCCTGGTTGATGTATACTTCAGTTGTAGGCATTTCCGTTGGTAAATAAAAAACAATCGGATGTTGTGATATCATCCTGTCAATGAGTCGTAAGTTTTCAAGTGAGTGGACACGTCTTGCGTTAAAATGTTACTGCATACGTCTTTGTAGATTTCAAGTAGTCATTGCTCTTGAACAGTCCTCAAGTTGATTCTGTGATATATAGTATATGATCAGTGGTCAGCGGTTAGTGTTTGGCAGTCAGCATCTGTAACAAATGGCAGGTGGTAACATTTTGCAAGTTAATGCATTGTTAAGCATTGTGAAAAATCGCAACCTTTTATTCTCCGTTGAAAACAGAAAGATACAATGAATACTTGAATGTTATTTCATAGGTGATGTCTGGATGTCTAGCATTATTTTACATTCTTAACATAGAGGCATGCTGAGCTATCATTGTTGCCTCTTTCGTAAGACATTGAAATATTTTGGCAAGTCATTATGACATAGAATGCTATTAAGTTGCAAATTGATAATTATGGTATTGATTTATTCACCCTTTCCCCTAAATAGTTTGATTTCGCTTTTTGAAATGTTTATGTTATGAGCATTTTGATACCAAATATGAGTTCATATATTATATGTTTCTGCTGTTGGCAGGGTATGCTCTACCCTGCGCGCAGAGTCTAGTTAAACTACACTCTGCCTAGTAGAGACCATATTACAGTTTAGTAGTCCCGCCCCCACGACGGGTACCGGTGACAGTTTGTGTAATAAATCACTTCTGACCTATGTGCTGACCTTTCTTCCATCAGTCAGCGAGCTTGAAGAAACATACGCCAAATGCGTGCTAATTAAATATGCGCATGTCATTGGTCAATTCCGAGCTCAACGATGACGTCAGAAGGAATGACCATATATAGAACGTCGGTCAAATTTGGCCGACGAACACTGATTGGCGCGGTGAGTTCACAGGTTTATTTTAGTTTGAAAGAGTGAAGACGAAACTCTCTTTTAAGAAGTGAAGTCAAACGAATGCAAAGGGTAGGTATGCTCTATTCTATATACATGTATGTGTCATAATCAAATATTTGCTATCCTGAAATCACATCCTTTGCAAATCAGAGTGGAATATCAATATCAAGCTAGTGGTAAACAATTGCCTTCCCTTTATCAGAAGCAATCAAATGAGTCGGTTAGTTACATAAGTTGATATAGATACATTTCCTGATAAAGGCCAGATTATCTCAAATGAAAGGTTATAGTCTCTCCTGATCTCCCCTTGATCTCACTTTGATCTCATTTGATCCCCTTGATCTCCTTTGATCTCAATCACTAAACTTGATTAAATAGATAAAAACTGTAAACGCCAAATACCTGCTATGATTTATTCAAATAGTTTCAAACTTGAGTTGTTGAAATCTACACCTGGAATGTGATCAATTTCCTGATTAATAAATTATAAATGTTTCACTTTGATAATAAAATCAACACATCCAATTAGGCTTAGTCACTTGATCTATTTGCGCAAGTACTTGTACTGATTATTTCCTGCAAAATGAAAATCTAAAAGGATATTTTATAAATAGTTTTAATTGCATATGATGCTTTTTAGTCAGATTTTTGTATTTCAAATTTCCGGACCTCTCTCCACCTGTCAGCAAACTACGGGTGGGGGTTGTTAGGAATTATAGTAACACTAGAGATTTGTACAGTTAGGAAATATATATGATTTATTGTATTGTATGTGCCATTTATTTGAGTTTTTACATTTTTAAAAATACATAATTCAAATTTTAAATGCTCGTTGTACATTTCAGTCATTTAGACATTCACATTTTATCTAATTTGATAAAAATGCCTAACACATTGTGTGTACTCAATGTATACAAATATAAGTGTTCAATTATGATTATGCCAGTCCAATCAAGTACTCTGATATTCCATAATTTCTGATTGATTATAGACTTGTGGCAGTTCAATGGGATAATCTAACTCTATTTGATTGTACTTCATTGAAGTGGGATAATCTCAAAGCAATAGTCACCAACAATGCAATATAATAAATGTACATGTATTCATGACATCTGTTCATGATTATTTGGGGATTTCTGGCTTGTTTTTGTGGAATTTCTCTCTAAAATTTGAATGAATTGTCCGAGTTTTTGGCAGTTCTTTATAATTTAAGGTATTGGGAATGCAACTGTTGCTTGTATTCCTTGATAATTTTAACATTACAGCGATGTTTTGGGTTTTAAAACGTGACCTATACATGTATAAAGATTCTTGGATGTCTGTATATTTCAAATAAGTGTGACTTATACACATGCTTCTTATAATTTCACGGAAATAATAAGAAAGAATAAGAAAAGGCACCATTTAATTAATCACAATATACTGATTGACACAAAAAATATCAAACTATTTTTGTAGATACAGAAATAACCATACTTCTATCGTTTTCGCAGAACTGATATAAAATCTCTAAAGTGCTTTTAAAAAATGTTCAAAATGTTCAAAAAGTTCAAAAAGATCAAAAAGTACATGCTGATTAACAAGGCTTCAATTGTTCTTACGACATTTTTTTTGTATTTAATCTATAAAAAGCATTTATAAAAATTACATCATGATAAATACAAGGACACCAAAAGTCATATTTTGATAATTACTCATGAGTTCAAAGTCAATGATTTGTAGTTCCAGACCTTTGAGAATATTTTAAATTATCAGAGTCCCCCTGTATCTCATGATTGAGAGGGAAAGTACATGCTATGTATCCCACAATGCTTTGTAACCATTGTTACAGGGAAGTAATTCCCACTTTGAGGTATCTTAAGTAGCTATGATACCAGAAACATACTCTTCATTTCTCTATTATTAAACGTTTATGATGAGTGCTTGTTATTTGTGACTCATGTTTGACACAAAATATCCCAAAGATAAATGTCAAAATAACTGGATATTTGTTTGGTCTATGTTCTATAGATATCTCCAGATAAGATAGTTTGTACTCTGATCAAAATAAACACATAACCTCTGACTAATGGTCTAATGTTTGGCTCAGGGTGAAGAACTAGGCATCATGAAATAGGACAGCTTGGCCTTCTATTAAATGTCGTTTCTTTCTAGTTAAAAAGGTGAAGGGATGAAAAGTCCAGATTTCCTTCAATCCCTTGTCTCTGTGACCCCCTCCCTTAATACATACACCTCATCTTCACTGGACGTGAGCTAAATGGGGGTATTGTCGAGACATGATTTGGAAAATAGGAAGTGAAGTGTTTTGCATTTTAAATACTTATAAATTCCACCTCCATTTGGCAACATAGATGTTGATCTAGGGGCTCATTGCAAGATTAATAAGAATAAGTCTAAATGCTTTTTCATGTTTCTGTCTTGTAAAACATCTTTAAATCAAACTGATTCAGATTTAGTCGAATTGCACATTTAATTTAATTTTGCTAGACAGGAATTCCCAGACATTATTGGCCAGGGACTAGTGCTATTGAAATGTATGATTTATGTCCACTTAGCCTTATATCTCTTATCGCCAGACACGCCAAACATTGTTTGGTCAGTTATTGCCATGACAACCTGTAAGTAGCGTCCCTACATCATCACTAAACTGGACCAATTACATTCCATAAACTCTAGCCTCATATAATTGTATTACCTATTACCCCATTACAGTTTTAAATGGTTATTTTTATTAGTACTTTATTTTTTCCTATTTTGATTGGTATGGTTTATGTGATTTACATGTATATTTGTTTTTCCTTTTCAATTTTCAAATTTTATGTGATTTTTGGGGATTAATTCAAATACCATTTCTTCATAAATAGACATACGACATAACAAAATAACTACAATCATTCAATCTTTTTTACGTAGCTGTGCTATTTCTCATTTTACACATTAACATCTTATATGTATTGAGATTTATAATAAAGAGGGACATTATGTCTTCATTTGTTCCTGGTTGTCTGCCTCCATTTGGCACATCAAAACATAAGTTACTTAAAGTAAAGTAAAATCTGTCTTAGAGGAACACCTTTGGTACCTTTAAGTGTTCCATTTATAGAGGTTCATTTAACATTAAGTCATTTGGTCTTGGGACTCTGAAAAGTGTTCTACTATCAGAGGTGTTCTACTTCACAGGTGTCACATGTATTATGTCATAACTGTTTTTAAAGAATTGCTTCAGGCAATTATAAATACACAATAAATATAGATATGAATTTCAATGTCTATCTATCTTGTGATAAAGTACACAATTGAAACCAAAACTCCTGAAAATACTTTGAAAGTATACAAAACAGTACCTTTTTTCTGTCTTATGTAAAACCACATAGACTCGTAATTTGACACTTCATTACAAAATGTTGAATTTTGATATTTTCTGGCTGACATTATGTTTCCAGGCCATGATTCAAGATTATGTATTTGCTACAACTGTGGCTATTAGTGTGCCAATCTGGCACCATTTCAACACTTTTAAGCACTTACTCCCAACTATATGATACCATATCTCAAGTATACCTATAAACAAAGTGCGATGGAGGTCTCACTTTTAAATACAACGTAACACCATTAAGAGTAGAATTAAAAATGGGGGGTAGATATAACATGTATATTCCATATCTCATATAATTTGTTATATGTGTTCGGAAATTAGTGCTATATGTTTAGTTGGGACTGCAAATGTTCAACGTCAACGTGTCCAGACATTTCATACAAAGTGACCACTTCAACTGACATCTTAAAATCATATAAAAAAGAATAATACTATGTAAGTCACTTTAAATCCATCCCAAGAGACTAATTGGTAAAAAATGCCACAAATCTGGAGTTCAGTTGGTGATAGTAGATTTATGGACATCAGAACTCAAGACAAATAATCTTGATTTGATTCGTTTTATTTTTGTTTATTTAGCACTACAATTGATTTATTTGGAATTGCTATCTTTTATCAATTACCTTGGAATGTTGAATTAATGCTAATAGTCTTGGTATTTTATACTCCAGCCATTTTGGGGGCATCACTATGACATTGACTATATTTAACATTATTGTTTACATTTTCCAATTTTATTGACATTTGGCGGTAACTACTCATTTTGGTATCATTATTTAAACATGAAAATGTCATGTGAAAGATTTGGGTAAATATTACTAAATAGAAATGATATACTATTTTGTCAGAGATTTAATAGTATTTTAAATAATCATGAATTTCTACAAAACATTAAAAACAACTGAAAAGAACAATTTAGGGGTTTGGAAAGATAGAACATATTTAGCCATAAATATAAACAGCTCACCACCTCGCAGAAAGGACGATTCTCAGTTTGGAGAACAGTCTTCTGGGCTTAAAATTTTTTTCATGAAAAATATAGAAATATTACCCAAATTAAACTATGAATATTCAAAAGAGGACATTTAAATCTACAAGATGTAAAAATAACAAATTGGTCTGAAGCAGGGATAACGCTCAATTAGACCGATTCAATAAAATACAAGTCTCGATTTGGGGAAAGAAGTTCATCAGTGTACTGCGCTAATATATTTTGCGAAAAATCTAGAAATATTACCCAAATTAAATTATGACTATTCAAAAGAGGACATTCAAATCTATATTATGTAAAAAACTAAATTTGTCCGAAGCAGGGATAATGCTCATTTAGATTGATGGACTTCGTTTTCCAAACCGAGAATCGTCCTTTGTTAGAAAAGTGAAAAACTGATGCAACATTTAGGCCAAAATTCTGGCCACCTCACCCTGGAAAATGCCATCCTGCCCACCTCATAAAAATAAAACCTGGCAGGTAGCTATAGCCCAATTGATCGTACCATAATGGCTAGTAGTAAAACCATTGAAAAGGGGACATGACCAGGGGTACACTGTACAATCAGCATCATGGCATGTGAATATAAACACTGGGATTATCTCACTACTATCTGAGATACATCCAATGCAAGACATGCTTCTATCTGGATCTGGTCTTATCATGGAATGAAACATAAACACTACATCTAGCTAACTTCATGAATCTGACCACACACACCTTCAAAAGGTATCTCCATCATTGAAATCAAGACTGATGTCATGATCTAAAATACCTTTTGCATCCGTTCGACTTCGCTTCTTAAAAGAGGGCTTCGTCTTCAGTTTATAACTAGACTCTGCACCCAGGGTAGATTTAATATTTAGTGAGGCTAAAACTAATAGACGAGGCAAATTTATGCCCAAGGAGGTATATAACTAGTTTAGACTTTATTTTCACAGTTTTACTTGAAAAAATGTCTGAAGAAATATGTTTCTTTGAAATTTTGGCAGTTGCCTTGCCTGCCTCATGCTTAGTTACACTAATGGAAATAACAAGATTCGATAATCAAAATTTTTGATCAGTTTTGTGAAAGTATTTACTTTGTGGGTGAAGTAGCATGTTATTTATATAGAGGGATAGGAAAAACTTAATTAGATATAATCAGGAATTACAGTAAAGATCAACTTAAAAAGTGATAGAATAGATCCTAACCTTAATTTGAAAATTTCCATAATATCTCTTTGAAATCAGCCTGAATCTCATCATTAGGCTCTGTAAATGAGAATATGCATATTTTATGCAGATAAGATGGAACTCCTTTTAATAATGCAAAATCTAACTGAATAAATATATTAGAAAGGGGACTTAGAAATTGATTTATATTAGGTTTGTTTGGGAATTTCTCAAATCAAGAAATATTGCAATAATTTGATTAGTTTTGGACATATGAAATCAATGTCTAATTAAGATTTTAGAATTATGCTCCTAGTTGGGAAAATATATTCTGGGTAGATTACTCCAAAACATATTCAGATTATTCTGTCTAAATCTTAATCTTTCCTCTATCATTCTTCTGGGTGTATCTCTATGAATATAAATATTTGGAAACGTGTATCTTGATTTCATTAATCGGTTCATTACTGATGAAAGCAAATCTCTCCGTGTAATCTCAGACTTTGATTGAAAACATTAGAGTTTGAGCGTGTTCCTAATGGACATATGTAGTATTTTGGCTTAATATAGCAAGATGGGTGCAGTTATCTTATATGCCTCCCTTATTCTCCTCCCATGCGTGTAACTGCATTTTTCTTCTAATAAAGATTTGGGGTTTATTTGAGCAATCCAAGCTGTTTTTATTGGCTTAGCAATGTACATGTATAATGTTTTAAGGCATCATTAAAAATAAATCTAATATTTTAAAATAGACTTTCTCTTTATTTGAGAAATATGGACTGAAAATATCAATTTATCTTGTAAAATAAAACATATACACAAAGTTTATGTGAATACCACTTCATTGAAATAAATGTGTTGTTGTTGTTGTTATTGTTGACATGCTGAAGTATGCCCTCTATGTAGTTCATGAATTAGTAATTAATATAATTATCTCCCATGCAACTAATTAAACTCTCATTTATTTACTGCACTCTTGGGACCAATTCCTGACGATTTAATCCCTTAACAGTTATTTTATGCATTTGGTCACTCTTCCAATGTAGGTTTGTAACATATGTCAGGCCATTGGCTTTATGAATATGGGCTAAACATCTGTACCCCAAAACATGAATAATTTGATTTTCGCTGGATGAAATATTAACAGAGGAAATTAATATAAAAATAAAAATACCTCTCATAGGTGGCACTCAAAGAGGGGAAGCTAAGTGGGGATGAGGGAATAAGCAGAACTCCTTAATATTTAACCTACAATGAGACTGTAGTATCAAAACAATTTCAGATTTTTGCCTTACATTTACTCGGATATTTCTACCTTCACAGAGAACATAATTTCTTCAAGAATCTTGGTGGAATTTATTTAAAGCCTTGAATCAGGTTTCATGACATTTCAAATAAATTATCTTCAAATTAAAGTATGGTAATGTGATTAGAATTTAATGAAATAATTTCCTTCAGTAATCTCACCAATTAGAAACACATAAATCAAAAGTTTGGGATTAAAATTAAATTGTTGCAAATTATTCTATAGTTAAGTATATTAATGACATTGACTATTTGACATGTGAAAGGTGTCTGTGCTGAATTTTGTTGTGTCAAAATGTCAGCACTATTAGCTAAGTGTCTGTGATTATAAATTGCAATGTCAGAGAAATTAATGGCATTACAGCAAGTGAAAAATAAATGGATGTTTTAGCCATAATATTATTTAACTATCTGAAAAATTGAAACAGGCAAATCTGAAATCTTTTGTACATGGTTCTTGCATCAAGTCAATGTATAAAAAAGAATAACCAGACCATTTTTAGAATGTGTAAGTTCTTGTATCTCTGACCTCAATTTATTTTCTTCAGCTATGCCATAAATTTTCCCATTTTGAGGACATCTAAGACCCAGAGTCCTATCATTCCATTAAATTACAATAAATTGGAATGATTTGTGGGAAATCTAGTAAAACATTAGCCATAGTCTGGCCCCACATCATGGCATATAGTTGTTTTATTAGTGCTTTATCACCTAAGTGTGACTGTGTTTTTTCTAGTTGAGTTTATCTTATCATTAAATGGAGTTTTCTGGCACTGTTTCTTTTTTACAACTCTTGTATCTTCTAATGTAGCCCTTGGCGAGAATTTTATAATCCTTTGTTCAAGGAGAGTTTGATATTGTTGAGGATTTGTCTTTCACTGTGTTAAGGTCTTCTGTCTTCTTTAGATCATCTTCCATGCCTGCCAAGATCATCTTCATGCCTGCCAACCCCCATGTAACATACCCCCTTATGATATAAGGAAAATCTGGGCAGAGGACCACAGATTCTGTGCAAGATTATCTAAAAACAAAAAGGACTGTTGAAGTCTAACCTTTTATGGAAATTAAACAGACAACTACACTTGGGACACCTGAACCCCATTACAATGAGGAAGTGTTCGGGAGTGTTACGTGGATTTACTTGCTTAGCCCTGAGGAGAGAATGGGATACAGTTGATTAATATTGTGACATCACAATGCCTTAATAGACAAAAGCATCTGGTAAAATGGGGAACATACTTTGTCTGGCCTCATGATTGTATATGAAATTTTGAATTTTCCTTGATGAAAGTGAACATATTGCCAGTGAGTTCATTAATTTGTTATTGCATAATTTGAAACATCAAAAATGATTTTAGAATAATGTGATTAGTTTTCAAAAGTGTTCATTTCACTGTGGCCCACTGTGATATCACAGTGCAAACATGATTTCAAATTTGCATTTTTATTATTTATCAGTGTCTATATCTGCTTGTCTGCATAGAAGGCCCTGCCTGTTAATATAATAGAATTACTGCTCATATTCATATCAACAAAATGTAGAGGAAAGACAAGAAATTATAAGATTGTATTATATAGGGAGGGAGCTGAGATTTTGGGGATTTGTAAAGAGGTCTAAAGGAAATGTGTTTTTGACTAGTTTTTGAGTAAAAGTATACGGAAATGTAAGAATGCAAGACATTTCAAGCAAGGCAAAGAAGGCCTCTGCCACAGAGGTGGTCCAATCACCCTGGAGAGACAATTTTGATCCCAGCATACATAGGTACAGATCTTGATGTTCAATTATCTCTTTGTTTTATCACTTATCATGTTTATTGCCTTGAAAGTTTTGTCCACATTTGAAATTTTTTATAACCAACAGTTTTGAGAAACCCACAGTCGTGAAAAATCCACTTTAACATGAATGTTATTTATACATCATGATACAGTTATTGACTAAATACTTCCCAGTATTTCATTTGCTTCATGGGAATTGTACTCCTGTGTCAAAAGTTAAAAAACAGACTTCTGAAATTTGAGTTGTCTCATTTAGTAATGGTTTAGCAGCCTGTCATCCTTGCTATCTTTCATGTGATGTACAGGAGGAAATCCTGATAAAATCACGTCTGCTCATATTTTATTTCATGAAATATCTCAATAAAATTTGAATAAAGTCTTTAATTTTATTGCATTTTTATACAATTTAGATTCTTAACTGTATGTCTTTTTACTCTTTTCATGCTATATCTTGTTGGTTTTTACACTATTTTGACTTCAAACATGTTCAAAATGCCACTTTATCCAGAGGTAAAAATCTGTTTTTTGAGAGGCCAGTATCTCCTGAATATCAGCTTGATGGATTTTATTTCCATTTTCTGATAAAAAGCTTGTCTCATTATTTGAGTCCAGAGTTTAAAAATGGGAATTACAGCAGACCAAAGGCTGGTCTAGAATAACTCAGATGCGAGTAGGTAGTTACCAGTTTCGTCACCAGGTGGCTGATTCGGGGGAAATTACATGGCAGGGGATTACAAAGTTCCCTTAAACTTTAATATTCATCAGTTTTAGTGGTTTACTTTTTATATTACCCTGTAAGTATCTTATAGTTATACAAATTAAAATATGTCCAGTAAAGAAAAATATTATCTGCCCAACACAAGAAAAGATATTTCACTTTTTGAGATTTTACAACATGGGGTCTATGGGGAATCTCCCCGACCTAGAAGTCACATTTTTAAAGAAAATTAAATTCTGAAAGTTGATAAACTCTTTTCAAAACCACATTTCTAAATGTAATTTTACATGTAGATTCCAAATATAATTTTTAATGACGAAAGTCGAGATTATTTCTACTCGCATCTTGTCTATTGCTGATATATATATATATCTTTTATTGACTCTCTGATGTCATTGCAATGACATATTAGTCACTACAAACTACAATATACAAAATTAAACTAAGACTAAACTAACTACTTCATAGGAAATATACAAAGTTGTAAAATACAATTACAGCATCACAAAATGTAAAATACAAAAATGAGATAATTGTAAAATACAGATACAACATGACAGAATCTAAAACATCAGTGTGATGTATCATTGTTACAATATTAATCCAGTTTTTTGAATGAATGATAAATGAACTTTGCTAGATGTAAAATTACATAAGAATTTTTATGAGACAAAAGCTTTTTGAAAATAAAGTTAGGACTTCCTACAAAATTAAATTGCGTAAGGGTGTCAAACAAAAGTTTTCTCTCTGTTGTATTTTTCTTACACACCATGATAAAGTGTTGTTCGTCTTCTAAAATACCACACATATTACATAAACGTTCATCCAAAGGTCTTGGCTTAGGCTTCAAATGACGACCAATTTCTATATGTAATTTGTGTGAACTAAGCCTAAATCTACTTATTGCTTGTCTGTAATTTTTATTTTGTATATTTAAATAACCCTCTCTTTCAAAGACATTTTTGAATGTTATGTAAGTTCTTAAAACAGGATATTTGAAAATATCTTTCTGCCACTGAGACTTATAATTCTGATACAGTTTTTTTGTTATCATCTTGATAAAAATATAATCATCATCGATCTTTTGAGTTTCCCAATATGAGAATAAATCACATTTTTTCAAAATATCAATGATTTTGTTTGACCAAGTGCCTTTAAAACCCAGTTGGCTCATTTCACGGTCATGCGTATATGTTTTATGAAGAATGTTTCCAGGTGATCGATTAATTAAACGGAGCCAATATTTAATTAACTTAATTTCAAAACGTATTTTTAATGGGTAACGTCCTAATTCTCCATAGACTGCTGGTGTTGCTGTTGATTTTTTAACACCTAATAAACTTTTAAGAAAAGATAAATGCATTGTCTCTATTGTCTTAAGATGTTTTTCATTAATCCACACCTCTGAAGCATAAGTTAGGATAGGTTCAACTAAAGAGTATATACAATCGCAAAACCAGGATTTAAATTTGGGGCATTGTGAGAAATCAATTTATTTTAAGATGATATGCATAATAGGAGACAAGAGTCATTGAAAGATTTTACTTGACAGGAATTATAAATCCTCATTCTATGTATCTCTAAATGCATAAAATTTAAGATGCACAATAGTGCCAGGTAGAAGCTACATCCTCTTTTTTGTTTCAAAACAAAAACCACATCCGCCTATCTGTTCAGTTATATATATACAGTATTTACATGTACACAGTAAAGACTAAAGATATCAGGACGCTATATCATCATAATGTGGCATTTAACAAGGCACAGCTTCCCTTCATTTCCAACTGTGTATCTCCATCATTTTTTAAACCTTTCGTTTGTGATAAGATAATACGACTAGTCTGGTTTTAGAAATGGCTGGCCAAAAAAGTCAAGTAGGAGCCCATGATGCTTTTGGCAGTTTTTCACTATAGGCAATTTGAGAACTGTAATTTTCCAATTTGTCAAAATTGGGGGAAAACAGAAAAACATATGGCCAATCATTATCCCTGTTTGCTTATCACCATAGGGACAACATGTGTTTCAAAACATCCGGATTAAACAAAAGAAAAAAGAATAAATGACTTTGATCTTGTATTTTGAGGCTTTGCAGACATTGTATATTGGCAATTTCCGTTGTATTGTATTGTATGTCATCCTGTTTTAAAAAATCAAACACAAGTTCAATTTCTTAAAGTTTGTTTATCCTATGAATACACAATATCTGTTTTTCACAGGAATGGCTCTAACTTTCGGAGTATTTATCCATTTTATACAAATTTTGTTTTGAAATGTGTAAAAAAGGTTTATCTTTACTACTTTTTTCAACTATTATAAAGGTTGTAAAATGGCAAAAAAGCTCTTAACATCCATTAGGTTTTAAAGACACAAGCTCAATATTTGTTCAATTTTGTTAGTTAAATATTATTGGAATGGTTTTACACAATATTGCGTATTAGTAATTAATTGAAATAACATAATTCATCCTAATTAAATATTGCTAATTGGATGTGTACGTTTTGTATTATAAAGGGCCTGTTTGTCAAATTATTATAGATTTGCACAGGGACTTTAATTGGGAGATTACAATTGTAATTGAATGACAGATATATTATATAAATAATTTCAAATATTTTGATTGCAATTTTAGACACACTTTTGTAATATTATACTGTTTGTGCTATTCACACTTAGTATATTTATAGAAAGTCTTCATTTGAATCTTATTAATTGGATATACATGTCGTTGGTTCCCCACTGTATAATTGGCTTTAATTGAATATCCATTGGCCTACCACATACTGTACAGTCAAGTGCACAGACTCGAGAAAGTATGTCAAGTTCATCATTAGACCTACCCAGTCATAACATGCCACCTATTGGTCTTTCTCACAGTTTCCGTTTGAAAACTTTTTTTTTGTTTCCAAACATTATCATCACTACTGCCTGCAACATGACATCATAAATATAGTCAATATATCCTAGTTTCCTTTGTTCTTTGAATCGTTTCAGAATTATTGGAACGGTCTTTTATTTATAGATGGGGCTGAGATATTTTTTGGAGCTGTGGATCAACTGTTACTCAACCAAATTTTGTCTTTCATTCGAAAAGGTCATATTGGCAGGGGTTTAAACATAAGGAACATTAATGAAAGATTTGTAGAATTTCTGTACATAAAATGCATGCTTGGGGAAAATTTTGGTATATTTAAAAAATAGAACCCCTGGTCAACAAATCTAGGCTTTGTCAGCAGGTTGTGCTAATTGATTGATATTGTTTCATCCTAACAACAACACAATAAAACAAAAAAGCAAAACATTGTAACTCATCATGCTGAGATTTGTATTTTAGATTAATGGAAAGGGTGGCTAGTTTTCAAGGTGGTCCAGTATAACTGCATATTGAGTTGACATAATCATATTACAGAATATTATCCCCTGCACATCTCATACATGCTTCCTCTTGTAGTAAGCAAACAGTAAGAAAGTATGCATAAGTTCTAGTTTCTGGAGATAATCTGTATACATTATATTATATATACATGGTAAGTAGGATGCTACCTAAGTAGCGTTGTGTCATCAAGGAGTATAAGCTAATATAATGAAATCTTATATCTACAAAGCGCTCTGTTTTGCAATTTGCGTTATCATAATACTCAAAAACAGATAATACAAGCCCAAGATGTCATATAATCAATGCACATGGCCTTTCTTATATTTCCCCAATTTTGAGATTTTTACTCCAATATGAAATGTCATATAATTGAATATGATGAAAAATAAAATAAAAATTAATTGTTGTATAAATTATCTTAATCCATATTGTTCTTAATTTGCCCATACGGTTAAGAACATGACCATTGACTATTCTATGGCCAATAGAGGGCTCTGTGATACAATTAGAACCTGTTCAGTCTCGTCAAAGGTGTTGCAATTGGAAAACAAGGTTAGGTGGCCTTTTCTGGGTAGATGAAGAAAAAATAAAGGACAATCCATTCACTGTGACAGCTCAGAGTATCATAATTTAAAATAATGAAAAGAACATACAGATTGGATCACTTTTTGCTAAGAATATTTAGTTTCCCAGTATTTGTCCCTGTTGACTTCTATAGCATCTGATAACCTTTTTGTCTCTGAATGATGTGGGATACATAACGCTTTGTTCACTTTCCTTGCAGCTAGGGTAATTACTCTAGCAGGGAGCACACAGCTGTCTGGGCCCTGGTTTACTACACACTGTTTACTAGACAAGTCATAGTACTTTAAAACATGCCATTTTCAGACTCTTCAATTTTGCACTTTTCTGAAGAGCAATAGTAAGATGTTTGAGTATATATTTTGTAAGATTCAATGAAATTAAGACTATGGCTGTCGGTGTACAGTAATCTTGATAGATTCTTGGTCCATTTTCACTTTTCATGTTCACCATTTGGGATTTCTTTCTGTGAGTGATATATTTTCATGATTATTGCATTTTAATAATATCTAATTCAAATAAACGTAACAAGAAAATATCTATAATGTTATATTATATTTTAATGTTATACTTATCATGACCTTAAAGAGATCCATGATTAACAAAATTATACTTGCATGAATACCAGGAAATTGATGTTAAACCTACTTAGATTTTTTTCAGTTTCAAAAATTTGGATCGAAATACAAATGCTTACTATACAAATCTACTAGAGTTACAGTACTAGTAAAAGACAGACTCTGTCTTCAATCAGAGAGTGGAACATAATACATTGTGGGAGGTGTAATGTAAAACTTAATTCAAACTTATCTCAAAATTTGAGGTTTATTTTATTTCATTGTTAGGAAATGTGTCATGATTTCATCTTGAATCCTTAAAGAAACATCGGGCTCTAAATGTCAAAAGTCACATTTAAAAACCTGGTTCGTATTACTGGTTGAAGGGTTGGTATCCTGTGCAATGGGTTAGAAAGTAATTTAACAAAGTTCTTGTCACGATTTTATGAATTTACATGCATTCTTTAGGTGATAGCAGGACCAGATCTGCTGTCTTTTAATTGGCTTCACCCAGATATGCATTACAAGCAAAACCGCAAGTCAGAATAAACTTTTTTAGATATCCAAATCTTGCAGTCTTATTGGTTTGGATTTAAGTCCCTGTTTCCCTCAATAAACCTCCAAAAACTGACTCTCTTGCACGTCTCCTTATTTTAGTAGTCCTCCTCTGAAATTTTTCATAACTATATTGATCAATTTTGTATATTTAATATACCTACTATTTACATTTAAATTACCTCTGTTGTCTAATTGTACTAAGTTGAACATCTTAATAGGTCTGAAGTAAAATGTCAAAAGATGGCAAAAAGGAAAAAATCTCTGGTTTCAACTAATTTTAGAGCCTGGGATTCAAGAGGTTAACAAATGTGGATTTCTACTACATTGAAATTTTAAAAAATCAAACTGGTTATAAGTGAATATGCCTTAATACTGGATTATCCCTGCAAAATTTATCAAGATGGACCAGGTGCCATATGGAACCACAAAGGCTTAAGACATCAAAGGAAATTAAGGACTAATGCCATTGTGTAATGGCTGTTTTGAACCGTAACAATAACATTGGGCTGTAATGAAGCTCTAGGCGGATTTCCTAATTGAATTTGGAGACAGGGATACTTGTCGGAAATATTCTTAATTCAAACATGCAGGTTTGAACCTTAACAGTCCATTCCTAGATACATAATGTAATAATTCTTTACTTGCCAGAATACAGTCTTTGAGATAGAATCTTATATAATTTTTATCAGCTTCTTCTTATAAATATTGATATTTTGTTACATGAGTCAGATTTGAGTCATGTTGTTGGGTTGATTTAAACAGTTTTTCTGAAAGCTTTGGCCAAGACAATGTACATCCAATGGAAGAAATGCAGGCCAGACAAAACCTCTGTAGATCTAGACAATGCAATTTCATAGACAGACAATCGCATCACACAGTCTACAGTCCAGAAGCAAAACAATTTACCTTGATGCTAGACAAAATACGAAAACAAATAATGATGTCTTTAATGAAAAGAGAATAGCATTCACTGCAAATGAACCTGAATTCATTATGTATTCTGAGGTATCCACCAAAATGAGGTATGAACTTATAAAGACTTTTAAAACATGAATTATAAAAGAGTTTATTATACTACAGTATAATGTATTGGAATCTATAGCTTTCTGGCTCAATATAAACCCCAACCCTTAATGTGAGGTATAAGAGCTTGAAATAATAAAGCATGGAAACCTCTTGGATCTCTGATAGACCCCTCTCACCTGGTACCCCCCCCCTCCCAGAATATATGGAGAGAAAACAGGGCCAATTCATCTGAGAGACCCCCTACAGGGAGAGGTCTCAAAGTCATTATTTTATGATAAATTCACATTTGGAGATAAAACTTTTGAGAAATGCAGTGATTTCGAGGACATGAACTGAAGTAATAGAGCGTTGGATGATCGATTAATAGGTATGTATGTGTAATATTTCACTGCCAGGGCACCCTGTAGCCCATGTAACTGACAATGTTCCATTTTGGCTTATGAAAAATGATTGTGGTAATTGTAGCACTGTCACATTGCCGATATATAAAATATCACGATGGCAATGTTTTAAAATGCCAAATAGTGAAGACAATAATGGAGTTAATGAAAAAATAAATAAACAGGCACATAGTTGGTAGCCTAAATTGCATGGAAAGGCAAGAAAATCAGGCAGTTTATTCAAATTTAAGAGAGAAATTGAGTGAAATAAACATGAACAGACGGACATTTTAACCTTGAAGAATACAGATATTCTGTTGAGTCTTTGTCTGAGTAATGAGCCATAGTAATCTCTCTCTATCAGACTGCAATGACTTGAGACATGTCCTGTCTTTACTTATCAGACTAGCCCTGTGTTTATATATCCAAATTGAACATCTGGATTCCCTAATTGCTAATGGATAAAAACAACTTACAATTTAAATTATTTGTTTGTTTATTGAATTTATTTACCATTTTATACTGTAAATAGCTTCTTATTTCAACTTTGTTTCTCCTGGTGTATCGAAATGTGTGATGTTGAATATTATTATTGAATTTGCTATCATACGTCTGCCACAAGAATATGAATTTTCAATGAAGAGGGAACTTTCTGATGGAAGTTGGTGGTAGTGAGAATAAGCCACACTGAAAAAAAGTTGTTTCAGAAAAAGCTATTAGATTTATGAAAAATCAGTTTCTCCTATTTTATTACCATTTTAGGATCATCACTACAATGGTTAATGATGGAGCCATCGATTTTGAAATATCGTCTTCCATTTGTATCTCTCTACTATTGAAGTTCCATTACTTCTAGTAGGGTTGGAGTCTTCCCACAGTTAGAGCCGACTGGCCCCCATTGAGTTTAACATAAATGAGGTGACAATAGGGAATACCCTGACTATGTGCGCACCATATGACCATATAGCCAGACTTGTTGAAGAGAAGCTATATTTATTGCAAATGATACTGCAATAATGCTTTGCAGTTTGTTCTACCTTATGGGAACTAATTGTTAACTTTTCATGTTCTGGGCAACTATTGGTATTTGGAAAATAACAGAATTTGAACCAATTACATGAATACAAAACTCAATGGTATTTTGTCTTTACAACTGTTTTGAAAAATATAATTTTCATTCATTTTGCATGTTACCAGAAATTCTTTTGAAATAGAATTTCAATAGAAATATGGTCCAATCTTTATTCCTAATCCTCCCACGTATCCATAGATCACATACATCATCAGCTAACCAGACCTGACAGGAGGTTGCGTAACAATGGTAATGTTCTCTCCCCTCAGACTAAACACTCAGCACCAGAGACTGTGGTCTCCCTTGCATCAGCACCTCCTTATCAGCGCTCAAATATCATTCTTGGTATGCATTTATCATGCAATTTCTCTCTGATAATTTGAATGAAGTATTTGATTTTCTTGCATTTCTGTGTCATTTAGAGTTGTACCAATGTGCAATTCTGTTTTCTCTTTGATATTTCCATGATTTCTCTTTTTATGGAGCATTTCAAAATATGACCCTTTTTTATTTTCTTTGGCGCTGTTGCTACATCTTCTGCAAGGGGAATGATGGAGGCAGGTTTAATTGATTTAGAGAACTATGAAATCCATATTGACAATGATCTAGGCATTTAAGAAGCTATTAGTCCAAGTCACTTAAGAAAGAAGACTTATTTTCTTGATTTGAAATAAAGCAACTCAAAATAAATGAATGCAAAGTGAAACTACAGCATGATACAGTATGTGCTATCATTGTTATAATATGGAGCTCTATAGTTGCTGATATGGAAGGTGTCATTTTGGGTTACTTCCATCTTCTCAGGAGAAAAATCCTTGTGCCCCTCAATGGCCCCCATCCTTCACACAAATGGGCCACCGGGAAATGGACACAAGAGATTTCACACATGCATGGATCCACTTTGTCCATTGTGCTGCTCATAGTGACTCAGGATTTACTCTTTGCAAATTGTACAATCGGACACAGATAGTTGTGGGCGGATTTTGCAGACATCTGACTACATGGGGTCTATATTCACTGCCAAACAAACAACGCTCCCTGCCATATCTTGATTGTTCTTGGCACCAAAGAAAGGCTATTATTAGATAACAGGATGCATGCATAGACATGATAAAAGAATACAACCCATCTCTTTGTGGTTCTTCACATACACAGACTGCAGGAACACTAAGTATGTGGGTCACCTTGACAAAGGCATGTCCCACCCTTTCGTACAAGTTGATTTTAGTTCTTGCTGGGTTATGTTTTTTGTCTTTTGTTTTCTTAGTGTGGTTCTTTGTGTATTCAAGTAATCATTTTCATATTCAAAATACAATTGTTGTTACATTAGCTAGATGTGGTATGGCCCACATGAAAATGTTTTCAGATGTTTGCCACCAGCCATTAGTGTATACCACGGCCTTTTCCTCTCCCAAACATTTGTATTAAAACATTTCTTAATCTTTAATGGGTCAGTCACAATTTGAAAGATATAATAAATTTGTTTTAGATATTATATTGTTCGTTTAGATACCAGGCAGATTAGTTGGATATTTTTAAATGTTGCAGTTTTGTCTTTCCCAATTTCTCTGATTCTAGCCCTCAGTTTGAGGGTCTGGCTGTGTAACAAAACACACCTATTTGCTGGAATACATGTGGAGAAATCTAGGCCTGTTGAATGAAATCATATGTCATCTCTCCTCTCTCACTTGGCCATAGACCACAAGTTTTCAATCAACAATCAGTCATGCTTGCCAACTTGCAAGACAGGTCATGTCAGCCATAGGACAGGCAAGGAGTGAATATTTCCCAGGCAAATTAATTCCCAATGGAAAATAAATAGTTATTCTCAATAAAATTTCAGTTGAGTGCCAATTTGTATTGCCCATATATAATAATCAGAAAAACCTAATATATTTTATGTTTTTCGTGTTTTAGTCTGTTTGTTGAGAGAGAATGCTAGCATTGCCATTTCACTGATTTTGATTGTTCATATCATAATCAGTAGGACCACTGCTGACCACCCAGCTCAGGATTGATAAAATTCAATATGGATAATTCATACTAATGGATTTCAGGGAATTATCTTGACTAAAAGAGTCAAAGTCAATAGCCTATACATCCCCTTTTTACTTGGTTTCATCTGTGGGGATTCAGGATTGTTTTGATTGAGAATTGATGATAACATGTGTCCCCTTTGCCTATCTAGATCTATCAAATGATGCTTGGTCTTAAAGGAATTCCAACTGAAAGCTTCTTGATGGACATCTACCATATTTAGGGTATTTACTTCTCTTCTGAACATGGAAAGATAAAATTGAGAGTTATCTCAGGTTGTTTGTTCTTAATCTTTAATGGGTCAGTCACAATTTGAAAGATATAATAAATTTGTTTTAGATATTATATTGTTCGTTTAGATACCAGGCAGATTAGTTGGATATTTTTAAATGTTGCAGTTTTGTCTTTCCCAATTTCTCTGATTCTAGCCCTCAGTTTGAGGGTCTGGCTGTGTAACAAAACACACCTATTTGCTGGAATACATGTGGAGAAATCTAGGCCTGTTGAATGAAATCATATGTCATCTCTCCTCTCTCACTTGGCCATAGACCACAAGTTTTCAATCAACAATCAGTCATGCTTGCCAACTTGCAAGACAGGTCATGTCAGCCATAGGACAGGCAAGGAGTGAATATTTCCCAGGCAAATTAATTCCCAATGGAAAATAAATAGTTATTCTCAATAAAATTTCAGTTGAGTGCCAATTTGTATTGCCCATATATAATAATCAGAAAAACCTAATATATTTTATGTTTTTCGTGTTTTAGTCTGTTTGTTGAGAGAGAATGCTAGCATTGCCATTTCACTGATTTTGATTGTTCATATCATATAGATCAGTAGGACCACTGCTGACCACCCAGCTCAGGATTGATAAAATTCAATATGGATAATTCATACTAATGGATTTCAGGGAATTATCTTGACTAAAAGAGTCAAAGTCAATAGCCTATACATCCCCTTTTTACTTGGTTTCATCTGTGGGGATTCAGGATTGTTTTGATTGAGAATTGATGATAACATGTGTCCCCTTTGCCTATCTAGATCTATCAAATGATGCTTGGTCTTAGAGGAATTCCAACTGAAAGCTTCTTGATGGACATCCACCATATTTAGGGTATTTACTTCTCTTCTGAACATGGAAAGATAAAATTGAGAGTTATCTCAGGTTGTTTGAAGTCTTCTCCAGTGTGGTATAGATTTTATCAGTGATTTTCTGACCGATTGATTGTTTTATTTGGATGACAGAATTATCTTTGACAAATTTGATATTCTCTTATTTTGTGTGATGATTATTCAAATACAGTATATCATTGAATAATCATGCCTATGAGGCATGTTTTTGTTGCCTTTTCTTCCTCAACCTAATATTTTATCAATGATTTTTTGTTATGGTTACCACATGGTCAGTCAATGTATTTATCAACATGTCATGAACAATCTTAAAAGGAAAGTTGGATTGCATGGTTAGTTTGCACATTAGAATATCATTGTTGTAGTCATCCTTATTCCATCCACTCCATCCCTCCATAAAATAATGAATTCAGATTTTTGTCCATGATATGTCTGTTTGCATGTTAATTCTACTTTGTTCTACTTTATTTTACATTTTTGAACATAGTCACAATGGCAATTAACCAAAACAACACCAATCACAATTCTTGTGAGAAACTCTAAATGTAGGAAAGTCAACTGGAAAGTGACCAGAAGATCTCAGACAATTCTTTGTTGGTGAAAGCTTTGATTTCAAAGCAGATCATTTGAAGCCATTGGCTCACTGCCTAAGGAAAACAATGATATAATCAGCATACATCCATTAGGTAATGGTAAGGACTTCAGTCTGTGAAATCCATGGTAATAAATTAGACCCCAAGTAATGTGAAAGCTGGACCCAATAAGGTAGCCAAAGTAGAACCAGATGGACCTTTCAATATCAAAGGTGGATTTGAAAGGAAGAAGGTTATATAAGTTTGTTAAGTAACCCTAAGTAGAACATATGTCTACCTGATGTTACCTGAATAGCTGGCAGTTATCTTACCCCCTGAAAAACACCCACAATATCTATGATACAATAAAATGTACATGTGCAAAATACATGATACAGTACAATGAACATGTGCAAAATACATGATACAGTACAAAGTACATGTGCAAAATACATGATACAGTACAATGTGCATGTGCAAAACACATGATACAGTACGATGTACATGTGTAAAATACACGATACAGTACAATGTACATGTGCAAAATACATGATACAGTACAATGTGCATGTGCAAAATACATGATACAGTACAATGTGCATGTGCAAAATACATGACAATGTACAATGTGCATGTGCAAAAAACATGACAATGTACATGTGCAAAATGAAACAATACAAATCAGAAAATTGTGGATAGGTTTAAAGTTTCTAGTGGGTTTCTGCTGAACATATTGATGATGTGCCTGCCAAGTCTACGTAATTAATGGCACCCATATCCCAGACAATTTGTGACTTATCCATCTTGAAAATTGAATGTTGTATCACTTTATATAATCCTTAATTCACTCCGGTCTCCAATTTCTTTCCCAATGAACTTATTCTGACCAACTGTTGACATGAATAAATTTCTATTATCCGCTACTTTGATAAAGTGAAGAATGATAGCTAGGATATTATTCATTGAATAGACTTTTCACATCCCAATTAAATTAATCATAATGAAAACCTTATATCATACACATATTTGCATTTCTGAGCACTTTGGACTTATAACTGTCATCCTTTCAATGAATCTTTTTTTTTCCTTTATCTTTATGAAAGAATAGCACCATATTGTAATTATCAACATACTTAACATTCGCGAAGACTTAGCAGTACAAGCCATGAGTCACTATGTCTCTCAACTTTGTTATATCACAAAAGAATATTGCACAGTTAATCTGGACAGCCCCCTCCCAACCTCTCCCAAATTAGCACCAATAGCCATCTATATGCTCAATATTATTGGTCCTCTGAATAATTTTGACACCTAGAATGCCTCAGCCCTTGGTAGTAAATTTCTGATTATGAAGTATAACAAAGACTATGTTAAAAAACTCTGGACAGCTGTACCTGGGTTGAGTAGAAAGTGTGTTTGTGATCTCATCTTTCAGGGTTTGTTATGTCACCTGGGCCGTGCCTGGTTGTAGCCTCAGTTGTCATCTTGGAAAAACAGACCTTTGTTTTGTTTGGGTATTTTTGTGTCTTTCAGTGTAATATTATGTTTCTTGATTGAAACATAGTTTGATAACATATTGAATAAGCACTTTCCTGATGATTATGACAAAAATATTTTGATCACTGCAAATAGCATGCTTTTTCTCTACGTGTTTCTTTTCAGAAGTATTCTTTAAAATAATGGTCATTTGAGCTGTCTATCTTCAATTAAATCACACTTTTAATTAGCAAAATAGATTGTACATTTTACTGATAGTAACATAAACCCCATGCCCTGCAATGACCAGTCCAAGAGATGGTGCTATATGGTATCTCAAAAAGATATGGTTTGGACACCCAATGGGGGAGAGTGTACATGTCCCTTTAAATCACCAATTTGCTTGAATAAGACAAATGCAAAGTCAACGTGGATTGATGTTCATGTTTCATCATACAATTTTGGTGCTTCTGAATACTTATCAGGTTGCAGTACTGACCACTTGGACAGGCTGTCAAATTACAGAAGTAGAAACATTTCATATTTCTGAAAATCATGAGGAAAATGCCAAAGTTGAATCCTACCTAGGGAGTGGTATGAGATACTGTGCTTTCATATTTTGATGATAATGAAGATAACAAAATTATAATTGACGCACAAATGAGATCTCGGACCAGGAAAATCCAGCAAAGTCAGACTTCTGGAGCCTGTCTAAATTTTTTGATTAGATTAATATGCGGAAATATGTTTTTTTGTGTACTTATTCTATCAATCATGTTTCTGTATTAGCCTGAAGAAACAAGAAGAATGTATGTGAATCAAGCGAACATGATTCCCACTTTTATCATAGGTATATTTAGATTTATGTAGATGTTCCCATGCCATGTTTATGTCAATTTGAATGCATTCCCAGATGGATGACACTTAGATCACAATATCTCACCAGAAATCAAATTCCCATGTATGTCATTGCAAAGTTTGAATCTGATTCAAAAAGAAAAACATTGCTATCCCATAATGCATCATGATATTTGCAGACGGTCTCAAATATGTTTCCCTTGTGGGAACAACATACACTACATTTTCTGGTTTTATTGTGTAAAGTCTCATTCCACAGTTCAAATCGGAAAGAAAAAGCTGCTATATAATTTACAATTTTGACTGAAATCACTGTGATCGATAAGAATTTCTGAAGATGTGGCACCAGTAATTTGGGATTGGGCTGCCTCTTGTGTTAGTGTTTCATTTGATTCAATTTAACATCCCAGTATGGCTATCTGAGTTTGTGTTTGTAAACAACAAATAAACAGTGCTTGATCATCTGGTTGCTGGAGTATCATTGTCTATCTTGGCTACCCATTGAACATAATGCAACATTGAACTCTGCCCATCAGTCATCTGAATGTGGGAGACTGTCTTTGGTTTTTGCATCAGGCTATTGACAATTTCTCAGAAATAGCCCTATAAAGAATTGACTCAGAGGGTATTTGGTTTATATCTTGTATTGACCCTGAGCCTGAGGAATTTGGTTTCATCTTGAGCTACTGGCTTTGAAAATGTGCAATGATGGTCAGTCTTTTATGGATTCATTTGATTGATCAGAAGAACTTTGAGTTTGTTTCTTTTAAATGTATTTTTAAATGTATTTTGCTGTGTTAGTATGGTAATGTTATCTGGATGGGAATCTCAGACACACATTTACAATAGTCTGATTGGTCTGTCTTTGGGGCAGTAATTTAATGTTATGACATATCAACTGTGTATAAGAGTCTGTTGGTTCTGTCTCAACATTTCTATTTGTTTGTTTTAAAACATTTTTAAAATTCGCCTTTTGTTTTTTTAAGTCTGCCTGAGAATGATTATACTGTTGCCATAACAGTGGTCCAATGTTATTGAATATGACATTTAGGGAAGAGCTGCTTTTTCACATCAGTCACTCAAAATGCTCATCAATCCAAATACATTTTGACCATTAGGGAAAACTAATGCACATAACAACATGATTTTGTACTTATTCACCATTAGCATTGCCACAAGCAAAATTATCAACATGTTTTATATTTTAAACATCGGATTGTAATTTGTCAAAATTACTTATTAATAGTTCATGCCCTTTAGGTAAAGCATGTGATTATTTTTGTTTATTTGTTTGCCTACTTACACTGTATGGTTTCACAAAATTTGAATTCCTGAATGGTAGAGGATGGGTGGGGTGTTTGACATTGTTTCTTTGCATATTAAATCATCATATCATGAGTTTGGTGACTCCTTCTGGCATGTTATACTCTTAGATGCTTCTTTCCTGCTGAGTCTTTGGTCTTTGTACCTATGTTTATATCTTTAATGCATCTTAAAATGATTGAAAGTGTGTGTCCAGCTTGGTTGTATCAAAGCAACCTGGATGTCCATAAATAAACAAGACAACATGGTCTGCCTTGACAGCTGATAGGGATCAATGCTAATGAGCTCTATTCTTATATATACATTAAACTGTGTCTGGTTTTAGCTTCTGCAGCCCATCAGCCTCCAAAGAGCGGTTTACTTGCATTTTCATTAGAACATTGGCTTCAGTATTTCAGTTAATAGCTGGGGTTACAATGGATGCACTATTCAGATTCTGGTTTCTTAGGATCTATTTTATGTTCTGTACATATGGGAGGGATGAATTTGAAATCAATAATACAAACATTATGTTCTCTTAAAAGAAAACAGTATACCCCTCGAAAAAAACATCAAATTAAAATTTCAACAAGAATTGAACTTGGTTAACAATGAAAGAGACTGTATAACTGAATTGATACATCAGAAATGAATGTCCTTACATAGAGAATTCAGATATATACTAAGGCGTCTCTCCAACTGTTTTCATAATTAGTCCTATGGCCAGTTTTCCACTGGAAGCACATGTTTGTGTTCAGATATGAGACACTGATGGTCAATGTTTTTTGTGGTTTTCTGTCAGAATATCAGGCCACTTGTGGCAGGAGGGGGTGATGAACTCCAGACAAGGTCACTTGGGGATACACACCTCCTGATTTCTCTTTGTGTTTTTATTCTTCTGGAGATGAATCTTTGTTTTGGGATATACATGTATGTGTTTTTTCTTATGACTGGTATATACGTATAGTTTGCTTTTTCTTGCTAGGTTCCATTACAACCTAAGTCCTTTCCCTTTTCACCTGTGATTAGATATTGAAAAATTTAGTTTTTCATTGGAAATCCTGGGAGGCTATTTTAAAAATCATGCCATTCAAACTGGCAAATGTAATATCTGAATAATTTGATGTGATAGCTAAACCTCAATGAACCAAATTAATGTACATGTACAAAACCTGTCCAAATATAAATCTTGTAAAGTAATTAGAATCTTAATCGAATAAGATTGGTCACCTGTTCTATGGACTCTCAGGTGTACAGAACCAGAAGTGTTGAAATGTCTCCCCTGATATATGATCTGAAAGTCACATTGGGGTCAAGTCAAAGTGAAAGGTAACCTAAAGAGTTCTGCTTTACCTTCACCAACTACTCAAGGTGTCATTATCACTTTCGTGTGATGTTTTGAACTCTTGCTCATGCATGACTTCTCCTGAAAAAACATCCACTTCAACTTTGTACCACTTTGGACCTTGTGTTCTGTAATGCCTATAATAAGCACACTCAATATCCAGTGTGATTTTCAAATCTCGGAAATTTAGATGTGTTTATGGTCATATTACTTATTTAGAGCATTACAAAATTATTGATATAACCATAATTCAATGAGCTTGTACCCTTTTGGCTTCTTGTTAAAGTGACTCTGGCCACATCATCCCAAAGTGAGAACCTTTCATAATTTATGTTTTTTCTCTTAAAAGGAGAGATAATCCAAAATTGTCATTCTTGTAATTGCTCAGAACTTTTGTATGTGATGTCTTGGATATTTAGATGGAATATAATATTGGACCAAACACCAAAACATGAAACCGTGACGTATCTGTGAACTATACCACAAGTGACCTGATCACTTTGACATGACTTAGAGGTAAAATGAAAACATTTCTGTTTATCTACTTTAGTTGTTGGTAGACTGATAGTCTAACAGATAGGTGAGCCTTGCTAATTGATATCCCTACAAATCCCAATACACCTTAGCTTCTTTCTCTGCTAAAATGTCACTGATCTGGCAATAAATGTCTAATAAGGGATCTTTAATTTTAATGCTGACCTTTGTTTTTAGTTTATAATGTTTCTCTCTTTGTTGTCCGTGTTTTCAGACTTCTGATTGAGTTTTGATTGTAATCTTCAGGCTATCTCACCTTTTCTCCATTTTGTTTATTGGGGAGCTTCAGCACATTGAAAATTGATGCAAGAGTCATGTAGTAGAAACCTACACCCCTATAGTAGAGTATGAGAACCCCATAGTAGACAAAATTACCAAAGTAGTAAAATTTGAGACTCCTTTGTGTATACCTGAGCCAATCAATGACATGTTTAATGTCAAGGGGATTGAGTTTGGAGTATTTGAGAATCTTTATGTGGTTGGCTTGGCCTAATTCCCATACTCATAAGGAAAGATGGTGTCTGTCCACAAATTGTTTTGGGTCATTGTACCTTTGGGAAACACAAAGCAAAGCACTCTGATCATATTAAAATGTCCAGTAGACAGATGATGTCTCTCCACACACATCCCTTTAGGTTATAGTGCCATTGGGAATCCAAAAACAAACACTATCTCAGATCAGCTCAAAAAACTGACAATAAAAAGTGATGTCTTTCCACACATGTGTTTTGGAATTTGACACCACTGGGAGTTCAAAATCAACTTGGATCTTCTCCAAAGGCTGGTCAATGAAGGAATGAGTGTTCATGCACGCATATTTCCATTTGGATTCACAAATATACCTTGTCTGGTGATGTTACCTAAATCAGGGGCAGTGTCACAGCAATACTGATTGACCATACAGAGCTATAGAGTCACCAGGTCATCATGGGAACATCGATAATACATTGTGAATAGCATTTGCGCAATCAAACCCTGATGAGCTCAAGCTCACTGTATTTTGGAACTTGGATTCTACCTAGTACCTACATAGATAAGTTTCCTCAGTGTTCAGAACTTTTCTCTTGACCTGTCATCTGCCAGTTTTTTCAGATCCATTTATGTAATAAACAAGGAGGGTAATATAATATAATAAACTGCAGTAACTGTTAATAAAGTACAACTGGACTTTAAATTGTAATATATCTGCTCTGCTCTTAGGGAGTTACTAAAAAGCATAACAATACATGACGAGTGTCACATGTCTTTCAATATTAGTCAAAAGCTGCAACAATGTACCAGCGCAAACAGGTGATCTCAACTATGCTTGACACAAGAGCAATGCTAAATGTAATGAATTTGACAGGGTAATGATAGATATATATAAATTAGAGAAATTGGATTTGAATTTTGTTTATTTGCACCAGATTTAGCCAGATGCAACTTGGCTTAGATTCATTCAGTTAGATTCTATATTTGTAATTGACAGATGAAGAATATTTGATAATGAACATGCGATAACTGATATATACTTGTATAATTTTGCATCATTCGAAAAGCAAAACAAAGTTATGATTGAAAAAAAATAATGATGGCTGTGAAGTGGGGACCAAGGTCAGGGTGAGACTAGGTAAATGGTATGGGGTCATCAGATGGAAGATAAAGGGATAAGATTGATAACATTGGATAACACTTAGTACCAGCCAATGGGTCCCTCATTTCATATGAACTATGTTTTTTATTATGTTGTATATAAAGTTATAAAGAGATATGAAAGATATCTTGCAAACCATATCAATCCATCTTGGATTTCCAAGGTATGATGTGTTGAAAATCAAACTGGGAAATGAGTATGATATCAATCAGGGGCCTAGATTCTCTTATGAGATGACTCAGTTCAACAGGGAATGACTCATGATCACCTGATGTGTCATGTGATGGTGAAGAGTTTTGAGACTGTGGCCTTTGATTTTTTTGTCTAAGGAATTTTGTATGGTTTTAACTTGTATAGTATGATGTCACATTCTCAGATCTTCTTTTCATATATACTTGTTTGTTTCATTGGCCTTTTCTTTGACCACCTTACTGCAGTGAAAACATTTGAGAAGTGCATCCTATACTCTGTTGGTTGTCATGCCAGAATGCCATTGTCCATTTGTTGGACCTAATCATGTTTCTTCTTACTGGTGGTCTGATCTCTAATAAGGATATTTTGGTGGAGTTAGTATGAGTATCTGTCTAATTAGCGTGGAGATTTAAGATGTGGGGTTACACACTGATACCATTCATGAACATGCCAAAAGGAGTGCCACACTGATGCACTTGAAAGCTTAAATCAGAAATATTTTAATTATATCACATCTATCTCATTCACTCTCTGTTACATCTATTGCATTTACAGTTTCCCTGGCAAATTTCATCTACCTATTGCTGTGTCCTGTTGCAATTTTTGGTCCTTTCCCTATGGCACTTGGGCATCCATGTTCTTTGTCTTGCTGTATTTTGTAATATCCTTTGCTCTTGCCCCTTTCTAGCACTTGTGCTTACATTGTTTGGCTATTGTTCGCATTCTTTTTGATGTGGGACAGATAATGTGTCAAAGTATGGGTGGGATATATCAGATACTTTGTTAATTGTTTCTATGTTGTTTGTATCTATTGTGGCTGCTATAGCAACATATTCAATTACTATAGCAACATGTTGTCTTTCACTTTTAGCCACAGTTTAATGTCATGGATTTTTTGTCTTTTTCTATGGAATTCTATTCAGGGCCATAGACGCTTCACTTGGCATTCACTCAACATAACAACTACATTTTATCTAAAACTGTTGGTCTGATTTCCTTGTAAATATACACAATAACGCAGATGCGAGTAGGTAGTTACCAGTTTCGCCACCAGGTGGCTCGTTCGGGTCAGATAACATGGCCGGTATAGTAGAAAGTTCCCTTTAACTTAAATTACATCGGTTTTAGTGGTTCAATTTTTATATAACCCTTATGTATCTAATAGTTATGCAAATTAAAATATGTCCAGTAAAAGGAAATGTTATCTGTCCAATACAAGAAAAGATATTTCACTTTTTGTGATTTTGTAACATGGGGTCTATGAGGAATCAACCCGAGCTAGAAGTCACATTTTCAAAAAAATTAAATTTTCAAAGTTGATAAACAATTTTCGAAACCATTTTTCTAGATCTACTTTTACATGTAGATTTCAAATATGACATCACTTTGACTGAATTTTGAATATTTAATGACGTAAATCAAGATTATTTCTACTCGCATCTAGTCTATTCGATGAAGTTCTTTTGTATCATTCATTTTATTTTATATTTTGTATGGTAATAACTTTCTATTTGATGGACCAGCTTTGATTGACATTTCAATTCTGGGTACATTTCAGTTTTATAACAAAGATCTCAACAATAATTCATCAATCAAGTCATCTAAAGAAAACAAACATCAAAAATTAAAACTAACTCCAAAAAGCATGCTGTATCAATACAGTTATATTTCTAAAAGTTCAATGTTAACAGGCTTGTAAACTAAATAAAACTGACATGGACAAATCAATACCATTGAGAAATTTTATTTAAACAAATTGTTCCTTTTAAACATTTCAGTTTTGATTTGCCATTTGATTCCTGGACAAATACTCCCTCGTAAGGACAGGTGACAATTTCATTAAAACTGAAAATTGAGCCAGGGATTTTGAGTTTAAGTGTGCAAAAAACATTGAATGAAAAAATGGTCCATCTGTGCATTTTCACCTAGTCTTAAGAAGGCAGGACAAAAAAATATATAGGAGCTTCAATGTTAGACATAAGAAAGCTCATAATGATTTTACCTACATATATAGATTTGTCAGTTATTTATTCAGATAGTCATTTGGATATTACCAAAATAAGCTCAGACAAATGACAGCAGTGACTGTTGAAATGTCAATTTGTAGTTTTATGGAAAATAAGTGTCTACTATGATCAGTGCTTAAAAATGATTTAGTTAAATTGTTCTTGAAAATTAATTATTCTTGAACCTTCTTGGAATAGATATTATTTTCACCAATTTTTCTCCTTTTTCTCGCTGGTCTATTGGACTCAACAGGATATTTATTTAGAGCTTATTTCATAGCAACACAATATGCGTCCACATATGTCTGTGGTTACATAAAATTCCAAAATACTTCAAATCAAGTAGAACATGGGTTGGTTATTCTTCGTTTCAATATTGAAATGGAAATGACGCAGGTGTCAAAGCCTTGTTTCAGCTAAATAATTGGCTTTAAAACCACAACAATCAACTGACCAAATGATCAAGTCAGACTTGAAATTGTATTCTGATGACAGTATATCTTTGATATTAAACATGTTGGCCTATGTTCAGCATGGGATCTGTGGTTTGGCCAAATGAATCAATAGATTTCATTTTCTAATTTTTTGTCTAAAATTGTAAATCTGATTTATTTATTATACTTTTTGAAATAAAGTATATAGTGAGGCATAATTATGTTATTTATGTAACTTTTATGTTTTATGTTTTGTATATAGTGTTAGCATAGTGTAGTGTAGTTCAATTTTGTACTGACTAATATGTCATGCCATGACACCTAAAAAGTTGATATAATATAAATAAGGAGGGAAAAAACTTAATACTTTTAACAGTTGTAATAGTTGACTTTATAAATGTCAACTTCCACATGCCGTTTTGTTTAATTTTCATCCTCTTATTTTCACTTTTTGGTTTAGGAATGCATTTGAGATATCATGCACCTCACATACTAGTTGTAACTTTGCAACTTTTCTGACCACAAACCCTTTAAGCTTGACCTTTGTGGACACTGCAAACCACAGAGATGTATTTGGGCTTTTTTCACATTCACATTCACTGGGTCTGGATAATCAGGTTGGTTTCACTTTTGACAACTTTGGCCTAAATTACTTGAAAATGCTTAGAATTATGAAAACTGCATCATGGGTTTGAAAGAATTTTTGGCCAGAGTTTGTTTTTCCGATCTCCCTGGACCTACCCTGGCCTGATTATGTATTATCATTTTCAGTAAAAGTCAGTGAATTTTTATGGCGGTATATCTTCTATCAAAAGCAGATGTGATGAATATCAAAATGTTGAACATCATCAAAATCGGATTATTTTCAAAATATTGTGGGAATATAAATGAGACCTGGATCCGTGAAAGATTACATTTTGTGTCTCACAGATATAAAACAGCTGGTCATAATTAGTACTTCACATCCTTAAAAAACAGGACACTGACCTTAAAAAGCTTGGTTGATTCTCATATGGAAAAAATGTTATTTGATATGTTGGTCAAGAGAGTGATTAATGGAATCTTAATAAAAAAAATAATCATGCTGGCTGTGTTTAAATTCTTTATGTTTGTAAATTCTAAATTCTAAATAAACTCTAAATTACAGCCAATAGAAATCCCAGGAAATCTTCATTGATATATTAGAGAGAAGTGAACCAATGAACCATAAGTGTGAGATATGGGCATCTTAGCTGGAAGGAAACACATATGTTTGTTTTAATTTATTTCCCCATATCAGAAAACACATTCTGTTTATAGAGACACTGATTTGGCTCATCATGGTATATTTTGCCATGAGGAAATGTCAGAATTGATAAACTCCATTTCTGTTGGGTTAGTTGATGTTTCTTTGCAATTAGAGCAATTATATGATAGGTAAAAGACATTTTTGAAGAATTTTAAGGCTGACTGTTTATCTACAAAAGCAGAGAACTCTGAGGGAAAAAACAAAATTTGTTATGGGGCCAAGAGATTTTTTAAATCTCCTTTGTTGCAATCAAGCAAAAATAAAGAATTATTAAACAATTTATATTCATAGTTTTGTGCACTAATTCAAAGAGTTATATTAACAGAAAAGCTGGGTAAAAATGATAGCACTTTAGTAATTAAATTAAAGTAGTAATTAAAATATAAGATGCCTGATATTACTGGTGAGCAGATCTAATGCTCATGTGGAGATCGCCATAAAAAACAGGTTAAAATATGCGTGTGAACGATATGTGAGACTGGCATGATATATAATTATGAGTATCACGATGGTTCTCCAATAGACCCATATTTTGCATGAAATGGACTACAGTTTTTCATTAATTGCATCAACCACGATGAAATGATTAAAACTGGAAAATTATCATATTTCAGTATATTCGCTTTTTAGATCATAGTGGTATCCATTATGCAAATTATTTTGGAATACAAATTAGTAATTAATATTTTTTATGCAAGAATTAATTGCTTGGTGAAAAAGTTGAGAATTGGCTCCCAAACATAACTTCTTCGTAACAATTCATCAATAAATTTTTTATTATTTAAATATTTGGGATCATATCTAACTGTTACATGTAATGTCAAAATCGTGAGTTTTTTGCCAAAATGTAATTTATATGATTGTTTCAACATGTCTAATGCCCAGGTGTGTCCAATAATAAATATCTCAGTTGTCTCGTTAATACACCTGTAGGCAGGTAAAAATCAGGTGAATATTTTTGTTGTCACTGAGTAACAAAGAGGGATCAGGTGAAAGGGGCTTTTATTTTAAGTGTCCCTCTATAATTATCCTATTCTGTATTTCTACAGTGATGCTATAAATGCGTGTTCAACTTTATTTTAAGGCATCAAATGCTTTTTCAGAATCTCTTTGTTCTTTTTGAATATCTGAGGGGCTTTGTGCTTTTTGATTTTTGCTTTTTGCGCACACTTATTTCATTGTTTAATTCATTGTTTTATTGTTGTTTTATTTACATGTGAAAAGTATGTGATCTAATTAATGCTCTATAAAACATAGAAATAACCATTTACTGAACTTCAAATAAACATTTATTCGATTGAAAAGTACATTTATCACTTTCATTCAAATGAGAATATGTGACCTTTTGCCAAATAACTATTTAATTTCACCCCAAAAAGTCTTCATTTTGCTATTAATGTCATTTGAGGCTTCACCTTTGGTTATTTCTACACTAAACAAAAATAGAAAATTAACTGAAATCGGATAACTATCAATTTGCAAAGTAGTTCTCCATTGAAAGAAAAATAAAGTTGATGCGATGTTTGAGGATTAGTTTTTGGTTTAAGGGAAGAAGTAGATATCTAGGTAGTCTCACTTTTCATTTTCTCCAGGAAGAAAAGATAACATGCCCCAAATATTGTTTTCTTTAGCAACTGAAATACACATTTGTAGTCTGTCATATCTGACATAAGTCCAGGCCATTTTTTTGGGGGGGGGGGTAACAGTAAATATATCACCTGCATCGTGCCTAGATTTTCCTTTTAATAAACTTTTTTCTTTCTTTTATTGCAGCAAGTCATGTCTTAGTATTTGTCCAAGAAATCCATCTCAAACATTTGTTGTTCATATGCTAATGTATTTTTACTAGAGCTTGCCTTTCAAGTGCCTTGATTCTTGACTCTGTTTAAGTTCATGATATGTCAATGACCAGTGTCAAAGATAAATTAAATTCATAAAAAATATATTTAAATGGGTGATGTTTATGCTGGTTGTGGTGTTTTTTGCTTTTATTCACTATCAACCCTCATTTAATACACATCTCAATATCCATCCCTCTTAATTATACCCCTATACTGTCAATTACTGATAAAAAAAATAAACAAAAACAGAATATGATATCTCAAAATAAACTTTTTATGGCAGTGCCATGTTTCATCTCATTACCCTCATTTTTAAAGGTACCCTTAATTGTTAATTAATGCCTTGATTAATTAACTGACTTTTTATCATATAGATGAAAAAATATTCTCATCAAATATCTTTTTTGTTATCTTTTTTGTCTATGAACTGACCAACTGAGGTATCACTATTCTGTTTTCTACGACTGTTACTGATTTGCTCAAGACTCATTGTTTTTTCAGGTCATATTATTTCTTCTAGAAAAGTTAATACAGTATACCAACATTCTAGAAATTATTGAAAATGCAAATTACACGCCCGAAGATTTCTCTTTGTGAAGAAATCAATATGATTTAGAATAATCAAATGGAACCATCTTTATTCGAACAGTTGGTGAATTAATTTGAATTCTCATTCTGTTTTTTACATACAAATGTTCTGTTTTAGAGTTGGACACATGTTTTAGAAAATGAATATACCATTTGGGGAATGGCCAGTTTATAATCGGCAAGACAATAAATGTCAATAGAGATATTTCACGGAGATTTGTCGCTTTAACATTCTTTGTTTCTAAAAAAGGAAAATTAAAAGCCCCGTTTCGGAAAATTGATTTAATTGGATGCTTTTGTTGTTTATCTATTATGGATGGGTTTAATTTCTCGAAAACACATTGTTTTATTCAAAGGAGTGAAATTAACTAATTTTATTATACTGATTTGTTTAAAGAAAGAATATTTATGCTCCAAATAATATTTATTGATCATAATTCTCCCCATGCATTAAGAATGATTTGAAATAATTATTTTGTTGTGAGGTAATTAAAGAAACAGTTAATAGTTTTATACATATGTCTGTTCTCATATTTTTTATCAGTTGGAAAATTTACTTTTTATTATAACTATTGTTTTACTTCGATGGTTTTTTAGTTTTATTTTCCTTTCACATTTTCTTTGTCATTTTTGTAATGTGTCTGTTTTGAAATTAGCAACATTATACTGTGGAGCAAAGCTTTAAATTTTATCAATTTTATAATTTATTAATTTCTTCACATGATCTATAATTTAATTGATTTAATTTTGATTATTTCCAGATAATAAGATGTCACTTTATCTTATTAGGTGTTAATTAAATGACTCAACAAATAAACCTGTGTTTTAAAATACTTTACATGTATTAACACATGGACTTAGATTCAAACCACAGTTAAACAGCCCCCAAAAATAGATTTCCATTGTGTTTATTTGTGGACAACCATGTTAAAGGAAAATAAAGGAATTTCCATGAAATGAAATATGTTATTTCCTTGAGATATTCCAAAGAATAAAAAAGACATTGACTTTACTCAAGTCTAAAGAGAGAAATTGGGTGATATCAAATAATTTTCAAGACATATTTCAGACAATGAGAATGAGATCATCGACTTGAAATATTTCTACTGCCACGTATCATATGTCTCCTTAAAATCCACAAAACTAATAAGTCGATGAGGTAATCAAGAGAAAATCTGGTCACGCCCCTTTTATTTAGAATTTTCTGCAGTTTAATCCTGATATTAACTGTTTATAATGCAGCTATCCTGTGTTCAATGTAGTAGAAATTTTACATGAATTATAAATTGTTAAACAAAATGACAATTTTACGTGTCTTCGTTTCAGTTCATTGTTGGCGCTTTAATCAGTTCCCATGGTTTTGTATTTCAAAAAATGTCAAAAATACGTAAATTATAGCACTTTTAGAAATTACCCTCAAGTTGTACTTTTTGTTGTGTATATTAACATGTAATGTTGTCATACAATGAAATATATACAGTGAGTGTGAGAATACATGTTAGACACACTAAACATGGAATATTGCCTGATTGACCATGAGTTGGACCTTTTGATGTTGTTCCACATCAAGTACCCCCCCCCCCCTCACCCATGTCTTCAATTTTCTCCCGTTGGCTCATCTAAGCCCCTCTGCCTATTGCATCCATCCTCAACATTAAGAAGAGTAGGTGTAGGAAGTGTTATATGATTGATTTGGCTATTTGGTTTCACTTTTAGATTTTTTAATATTCTTTGTGTATATATATATTTCATTTCTTTAAGAATTATTTGTATAGAGGTCTTTTTGGGTTTTATCATTTTTATTGACATTTGTAAAAAATTGACTTTTCAGCCAAATATAAATGTGTACACTGTATTTTGATATCTTATTCAGAGAATTAAATAGAATTCAACAAAATTTTATTGTAGATATTTTATTTGAATTCCGTTGTTGTTAGCAACTGATTTAGACGCCATAACTGTCAGAGCATTGCTCCAAGCATCAAAGTGACCAGTGGCCCCCTATAATTGTTATTAGCTCTAAAACTGCGATAAACTAAATGAGAAGAAAATACCTGGGAGAAATTAATTAAAGCATGGTCATATTAAACTAATACAGTGTAAACTGGAGGGTAAAGGTGACCAGATTCACACCTGTCATGGTCAGTAGCATGTTTAACGAGCGACAACACTTTGATCTCAAACATTTATACACCTATACAGCTAGATGACATTAGTTGAAACTAATTGTTGAAAAAATGTTGAAAAAATCATAAAATGGAAATAAAGTAGAAGGTCAATGCTCTAGTGGGATTTTAAACAACTTGCTGTTTCATATAAAAGTCGTAAAATATATAAGCGAAATATGGTGCCTTTTCAGAAATTCATGCCTCATGACATGCTCGTAATTTTTCAATTGTCATAGTAGTTTTTATAGTCGCAGATGAAAATATCGAACAATCCATTGACTTAATCAGTTCGTTCTACCAATATGTATAATAATGTGAATATCCATTGTGTGCTCCAAAGCCTGTATAATCCCTTGGGATACACAGACAAAGAAAGACTCAATCAGAATGGTGAATATCCATCATTCACGAATTTTGTAGTTTGGGATAATTTTGATATTGTATCTGTCTCTGTATAATATTAACACTAAATCATTGATCCCTTTTCATTTAATTGAAATTATTTCATTACTTTCTTTGTAATTAATATTCTGCGCATTGAGTCATCACTGAACCCTATAGACCCTGGCCTACAGTCTTTTTGGCAATGGCTACTGAAATCTCTAAACTGAATAAACTGCATGATTTCCTTGCATTTATGCAATTTTTAAACAGCTTATTTTCTGGACTATTTTCCTAACTGCTCATATGATCTTTTAAGAAGACAAAGTTGTTTTTATGGCTAGTGCATAGTAAAAGTGTAGTAAATTTGAGAAGGGCCTGGATATCTAAAAATAACACATTGCATACTATTTTATTAAAGTTTTTGGAGAAGTAGCTTGTTTTCATACTTTATTGACCTCTAAATAATTTTAAGCATTGTTGTTTACATGTAATTGAAAAAGTAAATCTTAAAAAACATTGCTTATGGAATTTTAAATGACTCCTCCGTGCCTATGGCCTTTGTGGTTTCCCCCATTAATGTGTCAACCCATCCTGATTTCAATGTGGTCAGCTTTAATGAAGACTAGACTATACACCACATATCTCCAGGGTCAATTTTTCCTTGCCTTGTTAACCTGACTTTAGAGCAGATTCTTTGTTTCAACAACACTTTTCCGAAAATATTGAACTTTAAAATTTTAATTTTATAATGAGATTGTGGTTTGTTGTGTGGGAAGACTTCAATATGTTAGCAAAGCTGGTCTACAAACAATGGGCTTATTAGGTGTAGCATACTTGTATTTAAAATGTCCGTCTGCTCATGCTTATTCCTCACGATTTCTCTTCAAAATTTGAATAAACTTCCAAATTTTCTTACATTTCTATATAATTTAGTAAACTGACTACAAGTCTATTTTGTTCCTACTTTTAATATTCCACTCTATTTCATGAAATTTTACATTTTTTGACATGACCCAATTGATGTTTTATTCAGAACCAATCAGATGTACAGATAAGATGAAAGAAGGAAAAAGCTAGTGGTAATCAGGTCTAATCAATTAACTGCAATTTTCCATGTTCATTTACATACCATAGCCAGCCAGCATAATTCAGGTGCATGAAAAGACAAATGCAGCTGCTGGAAAAAGGCATATATGCTGGGTCTTTATCACATTTTATCAGTTATTGTTTCACTGGTTTATAGGGGTTAATGAAGTGTTTTCAGAAATTTGATTTTTGATTCAACACTTTTGAAACTGTATATTGTATTTGATAAGGATGTTTTTGTCTGAAATTAGCTTAATTTGATATCTAAATAATAAGATCAAATTAACAAAATTTACATTTAGAAATAATAGTTTTTCATAACACAGACACATCGAACTTGTTGGTATTTTATATCCAAAGAGAGATGATAGGGCAGGGGAACTCCATACATGTAGTCACAGACAGAACTCTACAAATTGAAATTGAATAATTTATATTTCACATTCAAACATTTATAAATCAATATGTATATTTTGACAATTAACAATTGACACTATTTCAATATGTATTGACATATGATAAATATAACAAGTGGATCGTTGTGATCCATTCAAATTCAAATATATTCAATGATAAGAAATTAATTATAATTATGATAATGCAGTTTATCATATCTTGAAGAGAGAATAGATAGTTTAATTGAAATAAAAAAGAATATGTGATAGAGATTTATCTAGGGTCAGTGTCCTGTTGTATTTTATTATTATTTATATCCATAAAGACAAATAATGATGGAGATTGAAATTCAGTGGTGAGATCTTATAGAGTTATTGGGCCAGCTTACATTTTTATGCTTGATTTGCCATCTGTAAAGCAGTACTTCATCTCCCATATACTTCTGAGGGCTTATTGCAAAGCTGTATGATGTGCATGTTCAAGAAAATGAAAGAACAATGTTAATTGTTGTCCTTAATAGACTGAAGTCCAACATATTTCTAAGGACAACTTCACAATAAATATGATTGATATAAGTGACACATGTGATGTCTATCCTATATGCCCTACCCCTCCAAGTGTTGAATCATCCTTCATCCACTCTTTGTATATTTTTGCTTGTATCCTGCCATCCATCACAGTAACCAGCCTTTTGTGTATCTTTTACACATATTTGATGTAATGTGTGATGTTTGTCAAAAGAAAAGCTTGATTACGATATATTTTATTGTTGGGGTGTTATATTTGAGGGAAAGACAAATGGGAAAGCCTAACCTCCGTCAATTCTCCATAAAATGTCTCAGTTAAAGCTTCACCTAAGAGTCAACAGGTTTTGAGTTATGGGCCACAACAAGTTGTCATTTATCACTTATTGGCTACAATAAAAGATAAGTTGCTCCTCTGTGAGTTAATAAGGCAAACTAGATTAGGATGTTGATTGAAATATACTAACAACTTGATTTTTAGAATTAAGCATATTTTGTGCCCTTTTCAGGACTTTTATTTGTGTATTTCTCTCACTTTAAAGAATTACGATTTTGTTGTCTTTTTGTGCTGGGGTCTTTTTGTGCTGGGGTCTTTTTGTGCTGGGTGCGTCTTAATCTGTTCCATGTGTAGAGGAATGGTCACTGTAAAAGAGATAAATGGGAAGTTGAATTATCTGTGTAAACAATGGGGCATTTAGTGAACATTTGTTGAGAATATGTCATAGTGACCATGGCAACAAACCAGTGACTATAGCAACCAGTTGTTTACTCTGACCAGAATGCAACAGGTGATGTAGACAGGTGTGGTCATCCCCCTTCGCAGAGACCTGTTTGCAGCTAGATTTGATGGAAAGATTGATGAACTTGGGGGTTAATACCTTACCCCATCTGAAGGGGTCAAACATTTGGTCAAATAAGTCACTGTCCAAAACAAAAACAGTCTCGTTGTAATATTTTAAAAACTAAACCACATGATGTACCTCAAATGTAAAAGCACTATGTATGCTGAAACAATCATGTTATCTCTATACATATGATATGTCACTTGTCAATTTTTGCCATATTTGCCCCATGTCGTTTGTTTGGAGGTTATCAATTGTTTTCCAGCATAGAATAACATTCTAATCAGCATCCACTCTTGAATATTTGCTTTCAATTATCATACTTACAAAATTCATTATTTTCTCTTTAAAACAATGAAGTGCTTATTTGCCCCATGCAGGTAGTTCAAAAGTTTGTCTGTTGTTATTTTCAAAGTAATGATTTGTTTAGTAGGCTTGCACGATCAAGACCCCATATCCCGTTCTCATTTATCAGAATCCCTCTTTATCGAATGCTTTTGTGGGATATCTATTTTTACTCTATGACATGTGAGTCAATTAAAGACTTCATTTAAAGAGATACCGAAAATTGGAGAGACTTGAAATAGTAGAAGCAATCTTTTGAAAAAGCATACCAATATTTCCCTTACAATTTTGATTGAGAATGCAATATACATGTATATGACATCATGTGGAATATGTTGCAGATATATTTTACTGATATATCAGACTCTCTTTTTTTAATTAGTGCTCTGTGGAATCTAAAATGCTATACCTCCCCCCCACCCTTTATTTTACTGAATAATAGAGTTAAGGAGAATGCAGGGTCTTTAATATAAAACTATAGGTTCAGCTTGTATGTATAATAGTTCGCCTATTTGTGGATGATGTCATTTTCGCGAGATGCCATAGCCTCATTCATTTTATGACTTCAGACCTTTCTGGAATATCATGTTTATTTATAAAAAGATTTAGTCCATGCAAGTTTCTCAAACATTTGTCATTATTAGACTACTATTTGTTTTCCTCCTAATAATAAGTTCAACATGAATTGATATTATGCTTATTTCCGGATGATATCAAATTCCAGGCGCATGACTTAATCATTCTTTTGGCTCTTTTAGAAATCGGATGTTTTTCTGAAATAATGAGGTGATTGGATATTATTACGCCTGTTTCCCGATGATATCATCCTCCCGGCGCATGATAATCGGATGTTTGCTTCTGAAATAATGAGATGCTTGGATATTATGTTGCCTGTTTCCCGATGATGTCATTCTCCGGGCGCATGATATATCACGCGCATGTTAGTCGGATGTTTGCTTCTAAAATAATGAGTTGCTTGGATATGATTACGCCTGTTACCCAATGATGTCACTCTCCGGGCGCGTGAATGATATCGCGCATATGGAATTCGGATGTTTAAAACTAGTTTGACATGGCGTGATCACCAGACGCCATGATCACCAGACTCGCGATGATGTCATTATTATCTCATTCAGTTCACTTTGTTTCCAGGGATAAAGATAAATCCTCTTCCGTCTGTACGTTTGTCTGTCCATTGTTTTTTAGAATAGAAGAAATGATTATTTTCTTCATTTCCATTTTCAATGGTGGTCACTTTATACCTTTAAGGTTTTACTTGTTTGTTTGTCATGTTTTAATATTACAGAATAGTCACTCAACACAAGTTACTTATGATTGGTCAACATAGCAACAGTTTTCTGGGATCTAGACCATTGTGAAATTGCTGCCATTTTATATGATAAAGTAATTTTATTTTATGTTGTTATTGAAAATGTGGTTGTTGAGAAGTGTTCACACTTTACAGTATTTTACCTTGTAGAGAAAAAATGTTTTATTTAGTTGTAATTTATCCAATGGTTGTGTCAGATGGAATGTTAATTTTAAGCATTTGAAAAAATATCAATTGTCACCTTCCATATAATTTATTTCATATTTTGCTTGTTTGTGGTAGATATGAATAGATTTGCTATTCTCAAATATAAAATTGTTTAATTATTTTACAATAACAAAAAATATTATGTTATACAAGTATTTATGGTATGTTGTAGGGCTATGCTACGCCCATGCATTGCTGTTGCCTTATTTGGATAAGTACTACATCTTGATTTCCTTTACGGTTTCCATGACATATAAAACTTCCTGAAATGCTAATAGATTTCATCTAAAACAACAATTCAATACAATTTCCGTAAAAATAATGATACACATCTTTGGTTATCATTTAGATGGATTGTACTAGGTTTATATGAGGTCTCTTTGACCCCTCTGAAGTTGAAATGATATGGGAGGGTGAGGGGAGGGGAGGGGGGCGGGAGTTCGGAGACTTGCTATCAGACTGGAATCCTCTTGGCTTCAGAGGAATGGGTTTATGTTTACAAGGTGAAATATGATATCATGAAATGCAAGAATTTAGTGACACTTTTCAATAAATTGGCATGACATATAAGAATGGATATGTTGAAACATTTAGATTCTGATCTATGTTACATCATGAACCTAGAAAGCCCACAGTTATGTATGATGGCCATATTTCATCAGCAATTGGAGTAAAAGTGTAAACAATGGCATCGTGTGGCATTTATTGGCCAGTAAATGTCAAAATCTAACACGGGTAACTCTGAATTGTGAAATTTAGGATACCTCTAATTGGTAAGTTCAACATGGAACCTCAAAGAGCTATTTGTGAAGCTTTTACAAACATTTATTAAAGATTTATTTACTGGGTTCAAGTGCCTGGAGTTTTGTATATGTTGAATGGCTTTATGATGCGTTTTATACATGAGTTGTACGTTATATAAGGAGCTAGGGTCAAGTCTGTAAGAGAGAGGGCGCCATCAGAATGGAGTCATCTCCGGAGTCATCTTGGGGGGCAATCTCAAAGAATGTTGCATTTTCATAAAAACTATGGGACTTGTGGATCATTTATTTAGTATTTTGAGCTTTTGAAAAAGTATGATATTATATATGTTAGGCTTTGGTTAAATCTATTGAGTCAAATATAATGAACATAAAAAATATACAGAGTACATGTATACCCTGTTCTGTCTTATCTGAAATGTCTGACTTTCTCATTTTCTAATTTCTAATTGATGACGGCTAATGGCACTGTATGTATTTTTATTGCCTTATTTAAGAAACATAATTAAAATAGTTATAAATATATGATTACTTATCCAAAGTAAATGAAATCACTTATGTTTTAGACAATTCAAGGGGGGTCTTATTCTAAGAATTCTGGCTCCAATGGCCTCTGATGGAGCTAATTCTTTGAATGTTTGTATTCAACAGTAAAGTTAGTTCTGAAGAAATATTTCATTTTGTTAACTTTTGAAGGTGATGATAGAACAGTGTGACAATTGTTATTGTGAATATTGCTTCTATGACACATTTTTTGATTTGTTTACTACTTGTTTATGTTTTTTCTTAATTAACAAATCAACTGATATGCTGTTAAATTGCTGTTTTTGAAGGTTATTTATTTATGGATACATAGAACTGCATGAGTATGACAAACAACAGTATGAAAATATGGACAACTTGATATTGAGTTAATGTAAAGTTAAATAGCCTCTGATAACAGCGCTATTTACACCACCACCCCCCCCCACCCCCTCATTGTCTTTAGATTGTGTCTGCAGTCTGTGTCCCAGACTCTTCATATAAACAATATGGCCACTGACTGACATTCTAGTGTAATATAAAAATGTACTTATTTTCTATGCAAGAGGCTTTCAATTTCATGATTAAGTTCTGTTTGTTCTTCATGAATTTTATCTCAGTGTATCTGTGTACTTTCTAGGCAACTTTGCATAGTATGATCATATTTACGAGCCTGAAATTGCTATTTTGCGTCATAAAATCCCAGGTATGAAATACCAATTGTAAGATTTTTTGTGTGAATCTATGAACTTTTGCTCCTTTTAAATTTTGTAATTTTTGTCACACATTTTCTGCATATTAAATGAGCATACCTTGAGATGAAATAACATGCCATGTTTGAATTTTAATCAGATTTTCATAACACTTGAATGATGTCACTGTTTTTTGCATTCCAATGGTGTATATAACTGTTGCCCATGTTAATTTTATTTTTGATAGTTTCTCTTATTTTCATGCTTTTTCTCAAAAAGCATGATTTTAATGGTATTTTATGCACAAGGATTTCACAATCAGGTCTATAGTATAGAGCTACTATATATGTACTATTTTTACTATGTTACAAAGTAAACATGTTTTACGATTTATCTTCTTATTTCTTGCAAAACAAACTAATAAATCCAGATTTTGACATTTATATAAAATGTAAACTGAAATTGTATTCAAGTTTTTATTCAATGGTTTTAAAACTCGATCCCTAACCTACTTGTAAAATTTAAAATGAAAAACTTTCATTTATTAATTTCTCAGTGTACAAGACCAGCATTGATCCATAATTCAAAAATTAAAAAAGATGTGATTTTTCATCAGGTAGAACAGAATGAAATATAAGTTACACCTTTAATAAAGCCAAAGTTCATTGTGAATAATATCAATGTATTTTTTTAACCTTAATAAAAACAAATTAACCCCTCTGTTTAACCTGTTGCCTATAATGATTTTCAAACTAATATTTAGGTACATGTTTGGCAGTTAATTTACGTATTTTAGCTTGTGTTATTATACTCTCATGCTGGCGTGTCATATAGAAAAATCACTTAGAATATTACAATAGAGTGGTAGGGAGTCAAAACTAAAAACACTTATTTTTTAGCTTAAATAAAATCCCAGTTCGCAACATGATTTGGAATCATCCCAAGAATATCAAAAAATCTATAGGCATTTCTGAATAAAATAATTACATTGGTGAACCTATAGTTATGAAATCTACTTGTGAAATTTAATAAGTGATATTCAATATGTAATAGTTACAGTGCTTATTGTTCTTATGAGAGCATGTACTCTAACTTTTTTCACTTATAAACTGATGTTGAGAATAAGCTTTATAATGAGAATAATAAGCTTTACAATAATACAATAATATACTTCTCAAAGGCTTGTACTGATATAAAGATCTGGCATAACCAATGTTTATTGACATGATATTATGACCTTTAAAAAACACTTGATGATTTTGAAATCGTTATCAAATAGAAACCTAAACTCAATCGTAATTGAAGTGAAGACCCCTGCTAATAATCATGAAACCCCTACAAGTAACATGTCTCTTGAAACTTATGAGTGGCATATGTGAGTGCTAATTCTCAGATCACTAATTGTTGTGTCATTTACAGATCCTGGGGCATCAATTTATGAACAATATAGGCGTGAATTGCCCACTGGGAGGGGGGCACATGAAGGGGCAGTTTTGAATAGGAATAAACGGGACACCATGGAGGGTTATGTCCAAATGGCCAAGTGAGATATTAGAAATTATCACAATTGACTATTAGAGATCGGACTAATTAAGAGGTGTTCTATGAATACGAAGAAATCTGTAGAAATGTAAAAATCAAACAGTTGGCCGTGTTATCTAAGATTTAACAAAATCTCACGATTCTTAGATTGCTTCGAGGAAATCCTTTGTTTGCAATCGGAGAAAAAGAAGAATAAATTTCTGAAATCATGCCATAAGGCACATGAATCGAATTCTAATCCTTTCTCCAGTTGAAATAAAGACCAGAATTGTATGATTAAGGAATAAACGTCAATGTAAATTATGACATTTGGTCAGGACGACCTCTGTCCTATACAAGCAGTTGAACTTTGCCCTTATGTTTTAAGTAAACCTGATACCGCATATTATTTGAATATATTAATGCTAAATTTTCTCGCCCGATTAACCTTCAGTTTTAATACTTGGACAATTATTGGTAAAATAACGCAATTTGACCATAAAACCAACATTTGGCGCAACTAACCAGTTGTGGCATATTATAATTTCATACATCCTTCACTGAGTTAAATACCGAATCATCAGTCAAAAATTTCACTTTTCAAAATCACCATGTCAAATTAAATTAAATTCTGTTGACATTATTACACTGTTAAAAAGATATATGAGGGTTGTAATGGCCTTTAAGAACTGGTCCTGTAACTTTAAGGATGAAAGTGGAATGGGGATCAATTTGAATACAGAGTACGTATCTGCCCTTCCCATGAACCTGGTAAAATTTCAACTTTGATTGCTTCATTATTCGTGTATTTTGAAACAATAAAACATATCATTTTGACACATGAAGTGTTTTTGATGATTTGAATTACATACTTTTATAATAACGGCTGTTTTATTTGTTTTTGAAAGCCCAGTGATATATCATGTTGATACCACACCAGCATATTGGGCTGCAATTTTACATTTGATATCCTTTTGGTGAAAAAATTGCTTGTTGGGTATCTTGTTTCCTCCCACCCTACCCCACCCTCTTTCTAGAAATTGCTGAGAAAGACTTTCAGAATAGGGAAACATGAACGCAGTGAAGACTGTAGCGTGCGAAGTTGAGTTGTTAGAACAAATCAAAGCATTTCTGATGCCTATAAACCAAACGTGTGGCCTGTTGATGAAACTTTTCCATTATTTACACTTCTAACTTTGTTCATTGTAATGCATTGTCTGGCAAACTGATTCAAAATGTCAAAAGTTATTTTAACCATTGTCCCTGCAAGTCCAGGTACCATAGCTATATGTTAGTAATAATAAAATTCAAGTAGCAGGCCACACCCTGACGTCCTTGCATTTTATTTCAAATAATTTTCCTTGATTTTAAGGAAATTGAATTACAAAAAATCATAATTTCGTACGTTTTTTAACATATTTGATTTATTTTTATGTTTTATTTTATTTTTTTTATTAATGGTATTTCAAAGTTACGTTTAAATGGAAAAATGACACAATGATCCATATTTGGACGTAAGGTTTGCTTGACACCTTTTGCTTGTGACAACAGAAAAATTGTAAGTTGTTCTCTGATCTATTCACATATCTATTAGGGACCTATTGTCCATGAAACACAATACCTGCTATTACCATAACAGTGCCATGCTATATTTATTACCTGGAAATTCCCCTGATAAACTCTGTGCATAATTGGTAACATTTTTGAGGAAAATTGTTTTAGAAACTCCACAGGAGATACTTAATGCAGTCTTCAGATTTTTTTAAAAATCCCAGGATGATTCCAAACAATAGTCACATCCTAAAGGCATAAAGATAAAAATTAATTCTAACTTTGCTCAAGGGAGTCAACTGTTGCAGTATACAGAAGCGTGCGAACTTTTAGATACCCAAGTGTGAGCCGTGCGTCCTTTTAGACATAACCTTGGCCCGGTTCTGACCAAAAGGTCACCATGACTTCAGAAGATGAATTTTGAATCATCCATTCCCCTCGATCTTGTCTATTGTTCCCCATTGTAGGACAAACTAACAAAGATTTTGCTCCAATCCCTTAAGGTATCATAACCAAAACAAAGAAGGATTGGGATCTGAGTATACTTAAATAAAGTTGAAAATTGTGAGCCATGATTATTGAGAGTTGTGATTGGATTAATTCCCTTTATGGGGTCATCAGATCATCCTTCTTCAAAGGACTTCATTTATGCTTAAATTCATATATATACTTGTAAGATATCCTTGCAGCGAGGATGTCATCAGATTTGGGCTGTAAACCTTTTTTTTGATCCAAGAATACACAGAGACCGAGATGTTAATGACTTTTTAATCTCTATTATTAGAGTCATTATTGCTTTGGAAATTCTATAATATGACCAAAAATAACCTATTGTATATTGCATTTATTTATCTAACATAATTTATTTCGTTTAACAGTAAAATGTTTTTAGATTTAGATTTGAATTAAGTAGATTCATACCTCTTCAAATTCTGAATTAAGATTAATAACCTACAGAGGAATGATAAATGAGAAATCTCCAAATTGTCATAATTTGCCACCAGTTTGAGAAAATGTCTTCGTAAATACCTTTGTATTCGATTAAGGTGTCTTTGTTTCGGCCTAACAATGCAAGTAATCATTTTAGGAATTCACAAAGGCTCCACATAATTCTCAATGACATGTACAATAAGGGAGATTTATTCTGGAAAAGTCACACTTTAATTTCGGTGGAAATTGTTATAATTTACTATTGAGGGGACTGCAGCTGGCATATGGGTCTGACACATTACACGCTATTTAACGGAATTATCTCGTCAACAATAGGTAGAAATGCCATAAATATACATAATTATTTCAGTGAAATGAAATCAAAGAATAATGAAATTCATTCAGGTTGATACATGTGTCTTGGTGAAACTTGATCAGCAGTGTAGGTTTTCGTTGGGAGACTTTATTCTTCATTACGTAAGGTGTTGCTTTGTGTATGCCCTGATTGTGATTATGCTAAGGTAGAGCATGGACATTTCCTCAAGTCCTTAGGTAAAAAAATATAAATGCATGATGATAATTAGGATTGAACATTCTTTTCCACCTTACCCATCCCCTCTTATCTGTTGTTTGTGAAGAAAGGTTCAAGACAAAGATGGAGCGGGTATCACAATGAATGAAGATTCAAACGTTTTTCATTTCATCTTTTTTGCAGAAATATGTTTGTATATTTTCTCAAATATTACAGATAAAAATGAAATGACTAATTTCTTATATTCCAGCTTTAATGTAACAATATGAGCTATTTGTTATAATATATAGACATTTGGAAACAAACATACAGTTTTTAATTAACTGAATAGTAACAATCCTAAGCAAAACCATATTAGGACTTAAAAAATGTTATTTTAATCTGCCTTGGAGACAAGTGTATTGTAAACTATAATCTTTGGAAGTTTATATTTTCATTAGCCACAATCCAAACTTCAAAACAACATGAAAAACATCATCTAAGGGCCGGTTAAGATATATTACTTGCTAGAATAATTTGGTTTATTTAAAATCAAAGAAAAATCACTCAAAGGGATATCACTTTTCGTATCTCAAGGACCAGTTATCTCTTTGACCAAAGGTCTTTGAAATTGCTAACAACTGTCAGAATCAGAATTTGTTTAAAAAGTAATAGTTTAACTAGTCTTGCTTCAAGACTCTGGACCCCCCCCCTCCTTATGTGTTTTATCAACATAAGGGGAGGTGAGCAGTGGGGGTCACAATGGCTTGTGGCTGGACTTTCCTTTTACCAACCAAGTTATATCAAATATCAACTGAAAAAAACATAACATGTAAACAAAATGATTACAAAAGTTGATCCCCACATGATTGAAAAACTAAGTTTCATATCCGAAATAATTTTCTAAAAGTGCTAGTTTTTATAGGCCTGTGTTTAGTCAAGTTTGATCTTGGTCATGTTTTGAGTAGTCTTACATCTAGCTCTCTGGAACTATTTTACTTCCCCCATTTGTTTACATGACAGTTTGATACAAGACTTAACCCTCTTCGAGTTGTTAGCTTGCACATATACTTTTGTATATTACTTTATGTCTATGTCTTTCTGTAGAATATTTTCACCTTACTCTTGAATATTAAAGATAAATATTTGAATTTTTAAATACTGAAGATTATGTATCATACTCAAAGCCTGGCTTAAAAACTGAAGCAGAGATTTCTGACTCCTGGCAATGGGTTGGTTTATAAAAGTTAACTGAATAGATGGCTCTGATAGGTGTGTTCTAATGATTACACTAATGATTTAATAGCTGGAAAGACCAATCAAGAGATAATTAGATGACATGACTACATGTAAACACATATCTCTAAATATCTAGTCAAAAGTGAATAATGACACCAAAGTTGTTATACTACATAAGCCTAAATTACAGTATCAAGTTTATTAGATTGCATGATAATATAAACAGAACTTATAGGCATGCAGGCACACTTTTTGAAGATTTTTTCAAACACACTTTGATTTTTCTTATCTGCACACTTCAAAGTTTAAATCTAGGATGACCTTTAAGATGAACTGAGTTTTGATTTTGATAACTCAATTCAAATTGTCAAATAGCATGTACCACATCCTGTATGTGAAATAAGTGAAATGTCAAAAGCGGTCAATTTTTAAATTCATAATAGAGTGAAAAAGAGTAAAATTCATGAGGAATGAAGTGACTAGGCATGTACTATGCAGGAAACCCTGACATACTCTACTCTGATAAAAAAAATGTCATTTCTTAAAAATCAGGCATTGCAATTGAATTTCAAGATGGAGTAATAGTTTTTATCACACTTTGAAAAAGTGCTATATTGCCTTCGTCTTGTTTGCTTAGGCATGATCAAAAATATGATTACAAAAAATTAATGCATTTTCTTTATTAAGACATACATCAGCGACAGACAAAGATTTTATCAAAAATTATTTGTCAAAAGATTGAAAGTGTATCTTTTAAATGTGATGTATGTGTCTGTAACTATAGTAATAAAATATAAGTATATGTCTTTATCCAAGATATACTTTCACTCGTACAGGTACCCCTATAATATAATGGTTATGGCATTATTGTCATTATCCAAATAAGACAATGTGGTATTTTGTAACCTGTTAAAACTTTGAAAATACCATTGTACCTACTGTTTACCCATTCACCACACACAAACACATTCACTAATATTCTCATTTTTTCCACAATCATTGCAAAATTTTTGCAGGGGTGGATTTGATCTTACCAATACACATACAATAATACCAGAAATTAAGATAAGATTGGTACATGGACACTAAGTAAAAAGTATTTTAGAATTTACATGTATATGAACCTTTGAAAAATGAAACTAAATGTGAAATGTTCAATGATATTGTATAAAATCTGAATATTATGGCTTGTATATTTAAATGAAGAATCATTATAGATTTTAACATGTTTTTATTGTTATATTTGCTGAGAAATATGAAGATATTAAACAGTGGTTATTCCTGTGTATTTTCAGGTGAACAAAATGGACCAGAAATTAGACCAAGCATTATTTCTACTCAACACACTTGTGAAGCAGCGCCAACAGATCAATGAAGATTCAAAGGAAGATCAAGTCTGAGTCGAGTCTGAGTGAGGAAATGTGAATAGCCAGTGTGCGTCACAGAGATTTTGTACATTCTTGAACATTTGTCGTGTTGTTTTCTGTGACGTCCTGAAAAAACAGCCTGGATGAAAACCAAATCGCCCTCAGGACTCAGCCTCTGGGTCAGTTTTGTGTTTATGTCACATTCTATGAATTGCAATGTGAAAGTATGTCACATTCTATGAATTGCACTGTGAAAGTATGTCACATTCTATGAATTGCACTGTGAAAGTATGTCACATCCTGTGAATTGCAATGTAAAAGTGTGTCACATCCTATAAATTGCAATGCGAAAGCATGTCACATCCTATAAATTGCAATGTGAAAGTATGTCACACCCTATGGATTGCAATGTTAAAGTATGTCACATCCTATGAATTGCAATGTGAAATTATGTCACATCCTATGAATTGCAATGTGAAAGTATGTCACATCCTATGAATTCCAATGTTAAAGTATGTCATATTCTATGATTTGCAATGTTAAAGTACATGTATGTCACATCCTATGAATTGCAATGTTGAAGTATGTCACATCCTATGAATTGCAATATGAAAGTATGTCACATTTCATGAATTGCAAAGTAAAAGTATATCACATCCTTTGAATTGCAATGTGAAAGTTGATGGGTCAGTCTAAACTGCCATATTTGTGTGGGCATGTGAAGAAGCATTCTCTTCATTGGGTCCAAGCATCTGAATATATTCTAACAGATTACTACCCTAAAACTCCATTAGCTAGCCGTGTTACTCTCTTACTATTACAGTTTTGATGCTGTTCTTAAAAATCTCAAATGGACCTTTCATGACATTTATGGGAGTTTTATGTTAAATAAATTTTACCAAGATTTCCAGACATATAGGCAGGAATAAATGTAGTAGAGACAAGATTTTATTACTTACACATTTTGATTGAAAGGGTCAAAAAGCTATTTCTAGTATAGAGAGTACATGAGTACTGTAGAGGGTATATGAAGTAAAGTGCTTGTGAAGGGTAAAATAAGTTAAGAATAAAGTGCCCTGAATCTCAATGTGAAAATGTGAAAAATGGTTCCAATGTGAAGAAGGCAGCTGAAGTGCAATGGGTTGGTGATGTTCAATACTCAAAATGTGAAACAAAAACATGGAATATTTTCCAATAGTATCAGAATGTAAAATCTTTTAACTTGAAATGTGAAAATATTTCCAATGCTTTTAAAACACTGTTAAGTGAGTGGAAAATTCACAGTTTACTGAAATGTGAAAAATATGAGAGCTTGCACTCTGAAAACATTATGATTCTCTTGCAAAAATACCACTTTATTTTGACAGTCAGTCAATAGAAGAATTGAGTTGATTACATTATGAAGGAGGGGTAAATGATGATTTTATTAGTCTGTCTTTAACTTTTTAAATGTTCAAGTGAAAAGCAAATTCACAAATTGAAATTTCATTATAAGAGGGGAGGGGGTCAAACCATAATGAAATGAATTATGTAACTATTCTTTATAACATAGAAGTAGTGAAAGAATATGATAAAACCATGGAAACAGAATTGAATGCTCAGACCAAATGTATATTTATCAATTAGTTGATAGCTATAAACATTTCCTTGAATTTTACATTTTTTACAAATGCATAATTGTCTAACCACATTGAGAAGTATAGCTTCAGTGTTGTGTATCACCATATGACAGTACATGTATATGTATTATATACCTCAAAATTTAGGAAATTAAAGTATATTAAACAGAATGCAGTGATCTCATTTGCATAGTCTTGTATCAAACCTCCACCCCCCCCCCCCCCACACACACACACATTCTCTCTAACACTGGAAGCTGGGGGAAGGGGATGGGACTTGCTGCAAGACTGCACCCAGCTGGAGAAAGTTTAAATGATATAACGTGGCATTTAAATTAAAAGTATACAATTCTGAAGGATTATTTATTCCCCAATTTATTCCTATTATATAAACATTTTGTGTATTCGAGAAACAGTGTATCATCATGAAAGATAATCTCAGAATCAAGATGCATTTTTTGTCAAGATCATGATTTTTTATATGAAGTGTACTCCGAGCTTAGTTGCAAATATATATTAGCCAAATGTGAGGATGTTTAATAAAGTTTAAGATATGCAAAATGTTATTATTCATTGCAACATATTATTATTACTCTACTCAAGTCTCCCGAGATTTTGTCAGAACATCACAAGCTCTGTCATCTCTCAATATATGGACCTGTCATTCTAGTTTACAGAGACCTGTCATTCTGAAATGTGGGCCCTTGTTATTTTGAATCACAGGAGCCTGAACTGATATATGTATTACTGGAAAGTTAGGGACCCATCATTTTTGGAATGAGGGGCTTGTCATTCTTGATTTACAGGGATCTGTCGTCTAGAATTAGGGACCTGTAATTCTAGAATTAGGACCTGTAGCTCTAGAATTAGGACCTGTCATTCTAGAATTAGGGACCTGTAATTCTAGAATTAGGACCTGTCATTCTAGAATTAGGGACCTGTAATTCTAGAATTAGGACCTGTCATTCTAGAATTAGGGACCTGTAATTCTAGAATTAGGACCTGTCATTCTAGAATTAGGGACCTGTAATTCTAGAAGTAGGACCTGTCATTCTAGAATTAGGGACCTATCTGAATGCAGACCTGTTGGTTTTGGATTTCAGGGACTTGTTATCCTGATGTAACTATTATTGTTGTTGTTGTTAACTTATGAATTGTGTGCTCAATAATATAAAAATGTATAAAGATGTACATTTGTACAGTTGTAAACAGAAAAGGTGCCCAGATATATTGCAAATATGCAATCAAAGAACAAGATATTGATATTATAAATATATGATTTTAGTGTAACTATTATTATTGTACTTTATCTGATCAGGGTCAATAACAAAACAAAACAAAAAAATAGTGATAGATAGATCTGTAGGTCTACATTAGTCAAATATGGTGTGTGCTCTAATCAGGTACTATCACAACAAATATGTCGAATGCATTGACCAGGTGCATCGTATTCGTAACCATCAAAGTATGGTGTGCTGACTGATTAGAGTACAACACAAAAAATATATGTGTGCTCTTTTGTTGTGCTAAATTTTCATTATATGCTCATCATCACTGGTGATCCACTCGATTACGCTGGTTACCAAAACGGTCGTTTTGGTAACAAAATGTTGGAACGTCGAAGGTACGATTTTTCTTTTTTCCTTATTTCACGCTTTGTAGGCAGAATCCCCACAACGTTTTTTCTCACAACGTGTATCAGTATCATATGTTTTAGAAAATGTACATGTTTGCGAAAAAATGGCTCCGAAGACAACAGAATCGTTGATTTACTTCCTCACTTAAGTTACATAAACGGTTTGGGTTAAAAGTGCAGATCTTAACTGTTTTTCGAAAAACCGTTTATGTAACTTAAGTGAGGAATTAAATCGACGATTCTGTTGTCTTCTGAACTATTTGTTCGCAAATATGTACAATTTCTTAAACATATGATACTGATACAAGTTTGTTTTAAAAAATGTCGTGGGAATTCTGCCTACAACGCGTAAAATAAGGAAACAAGAAAAATCGTACCTTCGATGTTCCATCATTTTGTTACCAAAACAAACCGTTTTGGTAACCAGCGTAATTGAGTGGATCACCAGTCATTATATTAGACTAGCATTTTTCATTTTATTTACATAGTACTTCTAATTTAAGTAGACTGATCAGACTTTTAATGCTAGACAATCCAGGGCCCCAACATAAACAGACGCTTATGTATGGAGGATTCCTTTTATATTTCAAGATTGGTGACAGATTGTTACAACCATCATTTTTGTGACTGGTGTTTAGCATAGACATTCGACATTCAGAGTTACGCATTAGTATCTGTAACATAACTAGCATCTGTTACAAATGGTTACAATTTTTTATTGTAACCATTTGGTTGTATTTTGTCATTTTAATGCCTTGATTTTGTTTTGATTAGCTATATGTAACTATGTTTATGTAAAATGCTTTTTCATCAAAATCTGAAGTCCATGTCAAAATGAAACTGTTATTACGCATATTATCTTTTATTTTATTTATCTAATATCTTCATGTCATGTATGAGTCATTGTGTTATCAGTAGAGACGCAATTTTTGTATTATTTTTGGCAATGTTTAACTCAGACTTTAAGCACAATTAACTACGTAATCTGACTCTCAAAGCTGATCTTATTGATCTTAATATATTTACTATTTATATCTTTTGAATGTGGTCATTTAAGAATACAACTGAAGATATTTGTGAAGTTACTATCTTACATAATTGACACCATGGGCTTTCAAGAGAAGCTCATGTTGACACTTACATGTTTAAAGAGTTTACAATTTTCTAAACTATGTTTACAATATACAAGTACAATAATATCTATAATTTAGAATCAAGAATAATGAACAAATGGTGGATTTTTACTACTTTATGTTTAATTTTTGACCATTTATGGTGATGTATGTGTGCCAGCTTTGTGATATTTATTTGCCGTAGTGAGCATTCTAATGCACTTCTACGGTGCCATATAGCCAGGATCATCATCAAGGCAAGTCAAATAAAGGCCAAAGGGGTTATAATCCTACCACTGAACTTCTTTTTTTATGAGTATTATTTGAAAATAAAAAATAAAGTGTTTTGCCTGCCTTGTGCCTGGCTGCACCCCCTTGGTCTGATTGATTACATGGCCCTTCTCCTGAAAATAATAGAAAATAGGGCCCACTCTTAATTTTGTTTGATATAACTTTTACCTCAATATTTGTAAAATCTAGTCCATCTTAGGACCATTGATTCCTTCTTAACTTTAGAAAGGAGTGGTAGCGATATGGAGAACTGAATTCAACAATGTTTTTCTCTTAAACCAATCATTGAAAACATTCTGTAAAAAAACATGGTATTTTATGTAATGTTGACTGATTGACAACAATTTAATGCGAAAATTATTTAGAAATACTTATATAACTGTTTTTGTTAAAATTTTTTTGTTTTTTAGTGCAATTGTTTTTGCTCCTTTCTACCAATTCTTGAGAATGAAATAAAATGTCTTTCAATATAGATGAAAGTATATATATATTTTTCAAATTATATTGTTACCATTCAAAAGATGACCATTAAATTGACGATGTGTGTAAAATTTTTAGATTTTTTTATGGCTGGTTGAAGAGAAACATGTGTTCAAAAAGTTCTCCATATCAATACCACTCCTTTGAGAAGCTTTAGAATTTATCTTGTGCAGTCTTGTAATTATTTCAAGTCAAACTTTCATCCACAATAGTTGTGTCCTATTTCAGCTTTCCAATGGTATTTCAACCATTGGAAAGCCAAGATGGTTGTGGTTATTATGTCACCACCACAAGTGGTGACATATTATTATAAACTCCAGCTTTTTGGTTTACAGTGTTCGGCATTCGGCATTCATCATTTGGTGTCTGTAACAAATGACAGGTGGTGACATTGCATGTTAATGCCTTGTTGTTTATGAAATGGAATCCACGCAGACTATGCTATACTGCACATGGTCATAAAGACATCATATTTAAAATGCAATACAGAACAGGGGTCTTCTGAATGCCAAATTTTTGCAGGGGAGTGTAGATAGAGGTGGGCTAGAGTCTAGAAACTCCAAAGGTGAGACTTGAAAGACAATATTGTGGATGAAAGACTTGTGGATTAGCAATAACCAACAGATTATCTAAAATCTTCTTGTGTGAATCATGTATAAAATACGCACATTCTTTAAGTATATGTATAAAATTGTACAAAATTGAAATGCAGTCATTTTTCCTATACAGTATTGTCTGTTATGTAAATATGATATAAAATGAAAATAAAGAGTAACACCAACTATAAAATTGATTTGGTTGTTTTTTATTATTCATCGTAAACGTTTATTCAATTTCTGTAAAATTAGTCCTTTGATTAATTGAAATTAAATGAGACTCTTGAAAAAAGTTAACATAAGATTGTAATTATATTGACTCAGAATACATTGATAAGGTTACATGTCAGCAAGAACTCTGATTAGCGCGTGCACAGGTCTCTCATTTAGCCAGATATTAAGGTATTGTAAGGAGGTATAATCCGAATGCCCTGACATAGATTCTCAAAATCTCAGATGGTTCAACTTCATACTGTCATCACTTAAGTACACACATGGGCTTTCAATTGAAAGCCCATGGTACGCAGTAAAGGTGAAAGCTGTAAATCCTGTAAAACCTATACATATATATCAGAACACCTCTTAATGTGAACATCTTTTCGATCCCCTTTTCATGACTCATGCATCGTAAAAAGAGAGCCACTCATCTCTGGACTCCAGGTACCCTAAAATAAAGTTTGAATATGTTTTCCAGAGCAGAGAAATATACCTAATATTTCCCCACATTACCAAAACATAAGTTATAGCAACCATAACTTTTGACTTTTTCACAGTAATTTTTTGCATCTTAAATAGGCCTACATAATTATAAGGACGCCCTCCTGAAAGGGCCTCCTATAGCTTTTGTTCTTTCTATATTCTGTTAAAATTTCATCAAAATATGTTGTAAAATATTTATGTATACATGTATAAAATGAAAGCATTTTGCATAAACTCATTAAATTATTATTGTGACTACTGACCTACAGAAGAAGTAACTGTCTGGTATGTAATATATAACAGATTGTGCATAGAATGATAAAAGTTCTGAATACATCAAAAAGCTTATGCTTTAATACAATTATACAAAAATATTGATAACATTAAATCAATTATTGCTAACAAGGGCATATTGATTTCCCTCAGTGTTCAGAACTGACCAATAAGAGCCAAAACACCTGTGTCACCTGTCCATTGGTGATTACAGGTGTGCCTATAATTTACCTGTAATTAGATGATTACATCAGTTACATTGGAAAAGTAGGCAGAATAATGATTGTATTTTAGGACAAAGAATATTTTAATTTTTGATCTGAGTCCTTTGTGGAAAATCAATATTCTCAAAGCATATGATAATTTTGAATAATGATTATTTTAGAGTCATATGAATGTGAAAATCAATAAATGAACTGAATGCCCTTTATCTGGTTTTTCAGTGCAGTGTATTTTTAATCATGGAATTTTATAATATAAATTAAAGATGTAATCACGCATCAAGCTATTGATATCCTTGTCTAAACTGGGCCAGATCCTGGCATAGTAGAATAATGAACATGAAGCTCTCTTTTAAATGGAAAATTAAACTATTTAAAAACTACCCTGTGTACAGAGTCTAGTTAAACTACAGATGAAGACGCAGCTCTCTTTTAAGAAGTGAAGTCAAACGAATGCAAAGGGTATTTAAAAACGTATCTACAGTACAAAAGGAATAACATTGAAATAAATCATTTTTTAAGTTTTTTGGATGATTTTCTGCACTAATTCTAAAGCTTTTGAACGTATGTCATATCTAGTAATCGGCACCCAGTGGGTAAGGGAAGGGGAACGATTGTCAAAACATCAGAATTAAATGGGGCATTTTAGTTGTATTTTCTTGATTCAAGACAGTTGGTAAATGTGATTGGAGAGCCTATATTGCCACCCCAGGTTACACTTTAACAGTTGGCCCAGGCCATTTCAAATCCCTTCATTTCCCACTTATAAATAATCGTTCCTGTAATGCTTGTTCCAAAGAATTTCTAACAAACTTTTGATTGACTGTCTGATTTCTTACATTTATATACAATTTAGAGAATATTCTACATGTTTCTTTAATTTCTCCTTTGTTGCTTTGATTGTTTTTATTTTGTTTTACATTTAAGAAATGTCAATCTTGATATTTCATTTATGGGAGTTCTCCATCTAATTAGATTAATTGTACTCTCCAGAACAAAACGTTTCCCCAGAGCAAAAGATGAATATTAAAAAGCATGCTTAAATCCAATATTTCAAATGTTACATATATTGTCGATATTGCCATCTGTTCGTATTATCTAGTTTCCCTATCTGAGTCGCATCACACCCATGATGCGAGAGAAACAATGGGGGGGGGGGGCTGGACACAAGAGCTAGGGTGCAGACTACATACAAATGTATATTCTGAGGGTACAAATGGGCAGCACTTAGATGTTCTAAATGCATGTTATGAATTAAAGTATTTTGTTATTCACTCATTAGATAATCAAAATAATTAAAATCAGTTTCAACATTCCTTTTCCAATCCGTTCATTTTTAGAATATTTGTGGTAAACGTCCCCCTTTGTCTAAAATACCTGAATATCAAATGATGGCACTATCCAAATAAATCTATAGTGCTAATAACCTGATAATTAAAGGATTAAGAGATTAAGAGTTTTGGGGTATTTAAAGATTATGATCAACTAACATTATTTTTATCATTTTCCAGAACATTAATCAATTTCCATATTTTTAAATCATATTGCAAAGTTTTTGTAACATGGACTTTCTGTATCAAAAATACTCTAATTGGTCGATCAAAAATACTCAAATTGGTCGATCAAAAATACTCAAATCGGTCGATCGGTATACAGTTTCTAATCGAGTACACATCATTTGAGTGTCAGTTCCTTAAATCTACTCAACATACTCAATAAAATTAAAAGTGAAAGGCACTGGGAATGTCAAGAAAAGTAACACAATTGTTAAATTCCATTCTTTGTGATAAAGATCTTAAATCAATATATCATTTCACAATATTTTGTACGTGGATTATATTCTGTTAGTTTGATCACTGATCCGTTCTCTCCTCATTCCAATTGCGTAAGGTTAACATGAGAAGTGAAACAATATTTTTGTTGTTAATCCCCGGGAAGTGTCCATAGTGCGTTCAAGATGTTAACAAGTGTGGATATGGTGACATGATATTTGTAAATGAATGCCATTACATCACAAAGCCAAACAGGTATACGCCACCTGCAGATCTGGCTGTATTACGGAGATACCTGGTGCGTGTTTTGCATCATGTCTCTGACGGCCGCATCGTCGCTTTCCACATATTCCACTGGGTCTAGAGAGGTAGGAACAATCGCACCTTGTGAATCAAGATGTGACGGCCGGCCACATTCAGAATAAGAATAAGAATGGGGGAGGGGAGATAGTCGCTCGATATTAGACTTCCATTTTTATTTCCGGTTTCTAAGATAGCACATTGGAAGAAGAGCAAAATGTGTCGATGCAGAATAACAAAGCCCAGTGTGGTTCCCAGGAGACTACGGACCAGTCTTGGTTTTAGTCGCTCCAACAACGTTGAAAGTCGAAGATGAACATACCCCAAAAAGTCTTATATCTCAGCAAGTCATCTTGGTTCCATGTCCATGTTTTACCAAATAAATTCCTAAAGTCTTCCTGGTAAATTGTTACTGTTAAGATTAATGAGATAACTATAAGATTTAGCTCCAATGAAAATATGTTCCAGCTCATACATAACTAAATACTTGAAACTGAAATGGACAAATATAATGATCGACTCCTCATGCAATGAAAATCAGCAAAGAAAATAAATTTATTTACCCGCTTGTTGGTCAGTTTCTCAATTTAACAACAAAACAAAACACACTTCCCTTTATCAAATATTTACCAAATCAACATAAATAACATTGAATTGGATTACGCCTTTAGTTCCACTCGTAATAAACTAATGTAAACATTAGTTATACATTTTAATAGGAGTTAATCTAAATGATATTATTACACGTATATGTTTAGGGCTTATTTTAATCCAGCCTCCAATGAGTTAACATGACATATATGATACTTATTTAGAATGTATATAGGGGCGAGGGTCTGGTCCGGATTAAACCCCTATAGTAAGCAGTCCACGTATTAGCATTTGATAGGATTAGCGAAGCGAGGAGGGAAACTTTTATTGTGACATTTACTGGCATTCAAGCTTGGCATTGACCACTTGGCACTGATCTGTTAGCTTAAGATTAAGAAAACAATTACTATTTAATAAAAGTTAATTGGAATATAATATGTGTTATGTTAAATGGCGTCACCGGTGACGTCAGATTCCCGCCAATTCTCTAATTGATCTCACTCTTGGAAATAATAATTGTTTGATTTCCAAATTTAAATCAATCAAAATTATTTAATTCTAGAGCCTCGGATTGTAATTAATTATACCAGTCGTACTTCAAATCACTGGCACCCCCACGGCCACCCCCTTTCTCTCCCCGATGACAGTAATTGATATTGCCATAAGAGAAAGCCCATGCATACGTCCAGTGCGGAGTTTAGTTATCTTAGATTTGTAAACATAAGCACAACTGAAGTAAAATTTGCTTGGAAGATGCAGATGGGAACACGGATGTTTGTCAATAAAAAATAGTTACTCATAAAACCAATCCATCAACAAAAAGTGAGCGTTGTGAATGTCACAAGAATGAAGGCCAATGCGTCCAAAACACTCCAGCCAATATGGTCACAAAAAGCAAAAGAACCAGATTCAATGGACAACAATAACTGATATTTCGTATTTCATCATTTGTTCTCACAATTGTGTTATTAATATTATTGATCTGAGTGCAGAACGTATTAAACCTACTTCAATGACTTAGTTTCTGAAGACGTACACACGGTCGATAATAGCGACCAAGCATGCAACAAAGCCAGAACAGAAAGCAAACACAATGACAGGTGCATTGGCGTGTGCCTCGAGGACTTCTGGGGGATTAACGTATTGTTTCCTTACGGATTAAGCATGCTAGGCCACATGTCAGTTACCGTTATGCAGATTTTTCATTTTAATGTTGAATGTATATTGATTATTAAGTACTGGGGAGATGTTAATAGTACATCAATCCTGCCCCCCCCCCCATTATCTGTATGTCAGTGGGGGGGGGGGGGCACAAGGGCTTGATGCAAGACTGGAGCTTTGTTGTTCCTGACGTAAGACCCCTCATAAGTCGTGGGTTAGTTGTGCAGCCTGGGCTTTGTTTCCGATTGTCTTGAAAGCGACAGCTTGCGTTCAAACCATGATTAGGATCTGCTCTTGATCAAGGCAGGTTTACAGACAATATATTTTGATCATAATTGTAGTATTTAATCAGGGTTGGTTTTGCTGTGTTCAAGAAAAGAATATTAAGTTTGTCTGGAGTCTAGTAGAAGATTATATTGTGAACAAGCTGATCTAACTGATCTTTCTCTTTTTGAAGATAAAAATGATAAAATGTCCAATAAATGTCAGACTTATGGCGCAGGACAAAATAATCAGATTTTCCCAATCATCATGTTGGCGAACTTTCACTGCCATGAAGTGAGGACACTAAAAAACAAAATAAAGTTTGGTTCAAAAACATGACTTTTTATTTGTATTTCAGCCTCGATTAGGTCCCAGATGACCGTTTGTTTGGCTATGTTTATTTAGTTGTGATTTGTATATAAGAATTCTTATTAGCTTGGGCAAATTCTACGACACTATTTGTAGGGTCTATTTGAGGAATTGTACAATGTAAACCCAAGCAGCTGAACTCGTGTGCCAGATAACTTAACTCGCATCCACGCGTGGGTATCAATGAAATCGACCATTGATTGACAGTTGAAATATACATGAAATGTACACACGATCCTGGGCGACCATTCAACGTGAAGTGTTGCTCGACAATAGAAATTGCAAAAATCAACAAATATAACCTTGGAAAAACAGTATTTACAATAGAAATCGAATCATGTTTTCTTTTGTTCGTTTTTTTACATTTGTAACTCCCATTGTTATGTTACCCCAAAGCCTTGTATTTACTATTTAGTGTATTTAACAGATGTATGTGGGCTTGGGGTTTACAAAGAGAATGGGATAGAATGAGATTTGAACCCAAAATATCTGTGATTGTCACCTGTTTAGGACAGAACTTATGTTCGCTCCAGTATAGAAAGGATATAGATGTCCCTCTGAGCCTCATGGGCCATCGGCGTCATGGGCCTCTAAAGAGGTCCAATGTTCAGGGGCACTCTTTGTCTAAGTATTGCTTGGAAAGGGAAAAATATGTCATATCTCTCACTATGGAAACATGGCCCGAAATGTGAACTGCTGTTTTCTGTTTCCAAACGATGGACACGGGCGTTCATTAATTTGTCAAAAGAAACTTCGTTTGATGGAAATAAGTATCCATGAAAGTTCATTCCGGCTAATGGTTCAGACAAAACAAAACATCTCTAGGCTATTTTGTTTTATTTCCATAATTGTGTTGTGATTTTGGATTATGACTATTTATTCAATTATGAATACTAATATTATTAGGTTTGTTTGCAGGCTTATCTTCACCCGAACTTGACCCAGCTAGTCCATCACAATTATGCTCATTGGATTTGATGGTGTACTTTTAATAGAAATAATCAAATGCCACTCACTCATCTCAAGTTTTTACGATTATAAAATGAATTCTTCTTGAAATGATATAAATAGCATAGTTGACTTTTTAAGTATTCGTTTTGATTTTTGTGATTAAACGACGGACTACTGTTGTATTCCATGCCCCGTGATAGTGCATTATTGGAGGATTTACGGGACCACGCCTGGGGACAAAGAAATATAAATCCCAACACAAGTTCATGAAAAGGCCTTCAGTTCCGCTTGTCCACCATCTTGAGACGCCCACAATCAAAGTTTAGTCACGATTGTATTGTTTTGCTCATTTGCAAGTTTGGACAGTCCCGACTCAGTCCCTTTCTTTGGAATTGGCTGGAATGCCTTAATTTGTGTTTGATCACAATTGTCTTTGGCAAGACATTTAATTGCACTAAAAGACATCATGATCTACGATCAAGAATCGAATTTCTTGATTGTGGTCACATATTTGAACAATTGTATACCAAAAAGATTGAATAGCTATCTTTTGTGATAAAGGATGGCGTCATGTTCCTTATCATGCCAGGGCAGGTTACCAGAGAAAGATTGCCATTTTCAATAGTTTGATTTCGTTTGTACATTATAATGTTTCCAAACAATAAATTTTAAATATTAGATGTTGGCTGATTTCACCTCCGTTCACTCTGCTTCCGTCGGCTTGAACGCATTGCAGACAAAGCGTGCAAAGATGGGCTGATTTTGGGATTGCATTATAAAATATTCACATGCACTTTAACATCGGCGCTTCCACTTGAACATTCCTCTGATTCAGTCCTCTTATTTTGGTCTCCAGCAGAGTGTAGATCACGGTCGCACTTTGTGGTAAATAGACTTGTTGATATCTATTATGGATTTACTATTTGGATATGAAGCTGTATAACAAAAGAATGTACAGAATCTTTGCAACCCGAATAGGCTAACGAGAGCTCTTTGAATTTGCACATCAAATATTGCCTACCATGGGCACACTTATAAGTTTGCGCAAAAATTCTCCAAGACGTGCACCTGGAGCAGAATTTGCATATCGGCCGTATCCCCAGCCCATCTTTCTCTAGAAGGCGGGGTTCATGCATTTTTTCATGCTCGTGTCACATGTGACATTCGACAATGACGGGGCATTATTGTCGCGTGGGATTGCTTTTTTATGGCCACGGATTCATTTCAGTTGATGCATCCCTTTGTTTAAAGATTTGATTGAGTTTATTCTATAAAATGTGCTCTATTGTTGGACCTTGCGAGCCTCATTTGCATATGTGGGTTATTGTCTAAACGCGTGTCTAATATTACATTCTTACTTGACAAATGAATAGAATGTGTTTTGGAATGAACTGATCGTTCGACATGAACGCGCATGACACCCATTATATTGTCATTGCTTTTGATCTAATTAATTTTAGTGAGACAACGTTAGCAGTAAAATAAAAGTTATTCCACTGCAGCAGTGACTTTGTTGTGGAAGCTGGAGAATTTTGCAAAAATATGACAATAGTCATCCTACGCTGATGAGCGCAGATTTTGTTTGCCGTACACACGAGTGACACGAGGCTATTATATCTGACGAAATTATTGGTCAAACGAATGCATAGGGAACCTACATCCTTATACTCTCAAATTTTTGTTTTGTGAGAAGCAATAAATGCGTAGAAGAAAACTGATTGTTTTTTGCTGACTGATACTGCGATACTTTGAGACATGTCCCATCAGACACCCTTAGATATTGGTACGTCCCTGGGAAACGACGACCCTCCTCAGACAACCCCTGGACTTGGCCCTGTTGAAATATTGACCCATCGCTGGTCCAGTGTCATCCTGGCACATGTTTCATCATGTGAGAGACATATAACCACGTGGTTTATATACGACTACTACTGTAATCTTACATCCCGTGTCATGCCCTGGGAATTCACTTGACACCGCTAGACATCATTTTTGTCTTAAAAATCGTTGCTATTATCGGAGTGGCCTTTTCGTCAACATAAAGCAAAGCCATAATACGGATCATGTGTTTTGAATAGAAATTGTAAACTCGTTTTTTAAGTTGTAGTGAGTTTTTGCAATTGTAATACCGAACGCCGTCTGGTGAATCGTGGGAGAAAATTTTGAGCGGGAAATATTTTACAACGCGCAGATAACACAAGATATAACCATTATTAGTGTGATGGCTTATATATATATAAATATTAGAGATATGCACCAATAATGATGTATCGATGTGTAACATATTGTCTCATAATTTGGCATATAACCAGTTTCAGTGAATCAAAAGCAGAGCCAGGCGCTATAATTCCTTTAAATCTAGGAATATAGAGAAATACAACAAAACATTTGTAATGATTTGTGACTACACATTCTGAGCACTTTAACTTTGTTTTTTGGCTCTTCGTACCGTTTTTATTTCTATAATGACGCAAACATTAGGCCGCATTTAAAAACATTTTGGATTTGTGCTACCCTCATTTGAATAAATGTGTCATTTGATTCTAAACAGACAAGAAAAAATAAAAGTACAACTTTCTGAGTTTTTACAACTTTCCGAACTTTGTAGTAAAACGTAAGGGTGCGGTTGTTTTCGTAAACAGCGTCAATGTCACTTTAGTGATTTCCTATTGGTCAGTTTATTTGAACAAACTAGTTTATGTGCGTTAAGGGTTGTAGGCTTTAATTCGAGTTGACCATATGTCGAACTTTACTAGCTTATCTCTCAAGCTGGCACACATACGCGCCAGGCCGACACCAATACTCCGCCTTACTCATGCCACCAGACGTCAATCAAATTTTAGACCAATCAAAGCACCTCGATAATTCTCTCCGTGAAGAAATCAATTGACTACAAATAGTCGCCATTAGAGTAGAAGTTTGTAGACCAAGAAGACGTGTTCGCTGGATATTAAATTAGAATTACTTCAAAAATCGAATAGAAATGTCAACCAGGGTAGATAGTCCGCTACTGGGAAGAATGGATATATTGAATGCAACAAGACCTAGGAGTGTACGTAGAGCTTTATTCGGACCTGTGGATCACGAACAAGTAAAGTCGGATTTGCAGCGTTTGAAGGCTGAACAATCAAAAGTTGACCAAGAAAAATGGAACTTTGATTTTACAGAGGAAAAACCTCTGCCAGGAGCTTATAAATGGGTTCCCATTGATCAACATGATAATTCTGACGACGAAGACAAAGACAATGTTGTAATAACAACACACGTTAGGTTACAACACAGCCCTGTTTCAGAATCCAGGGAAGATGATCAAGAACATTACATAACAGTCAAAGATGGAGAATCATCAAATAGCCAAGAAACACCATCAACTTGTAGGAAAAGTGCTGTACCTTCAAGTATAGATATAACTGCCAAATCTACTCAACCTAAAATAAATGGTAAGTTTATAGGTCATTAAATTGTAATATCTAAGTTAGTAATGGATAGTTCGAATATTGCAATGTCATACATTAGGTCAGGTATAATGTAAAATAAAGTATAATATGTTGAACGATAATACATTCATATTTCAGGAATTTTATACTTGTTGGTAAGTGTCGAAATATGAAAATAAGCATTCTAGGTATAGAGTCTTAGGGATGAAGTGGAATGGTAACATTTGAAGATGAATCCCCAAAACTGATTTTAATTTTGACTTGAAGTTTTGTTCATGTTTGAATTCTGATCATAATGGTCCAAGTTTCAGTTTTTCATCTTTGTATTCCACATTTGACATGTTTATAACAGCCCTGGTAAACTGTATTTGTCAATTTATCACAACATGCCAGCTATATTCGTATATGTTGCATGATGGCTTTGAATACAGAATAGGTGTTAATTGGATAGAGATGCTGAATGTTCAAATGTAGCAGTTCAGTTCCTGACACTCGCACTATGGAATTACATGATATCGATATTAATATGTAGCTAAACATGTGCATCTGTTTCTACAAATATTTCTAATTGTTTTGTTCAACTTTATTTATAGGATGTATATTAACAAGTTGACTATTTTTAAAATGCAATTTTCACCATAGTCGAATTTGTTGTTAATATAGTCGTCATTATCAAAAATAGAAGTGATATCAGTGTTTTGCCGAGGCTTGCCAGTTATTATCAGTGAATCAATATAAATGCTGGGTTGAAACAATTTATCCAATAAGCTATATAAACAGTCCATTGACGTAGCGAGGTCACAATAAAACAAGCCTTAACTTGCCAGTATTTTAAGTGTTCGAATGGCGGCTTATCTCACTATTTTCTTGAAATCATATTTCTCTTCCTTTACACTGTCTTATCTCAAAATATGTCAAGGATCGTTTGATAAGTTACACGATTTTTGAAATCTGTTCAAGATGAAGTAATTTTAAAATCGCGATTGTGATAAATGTAAAGGCTATTGAGATAGTGTTGTTTTGTATTTTAAATGGAAGGTAACGGATGCTATTGCGGTGAAACAATACAGGTTCTTATGATCACCACATGTTACCAAGCCTTTGACAATATCAATCAAAAATATTAATCAATACTTTTTGTTTTCCAATTTGTAAAGCAGTGGATTCCCACAGAATACTCCCAAATGCCACATTCAAATTTAACCGTTTGGTGCATTTGCCTTTGATAGTGCCAACTGCCAACTATTTGTTATGCAAATATACTGTTAATTAGACAATAAAGCATCTTATTAATGATGAATGTTAATGAAACAGCTGATGCCATGGTCAAATAACATAATTAGAGAAACTAGGTTGTATTGATTAACCCTATAATAGCCACTTTTATTTATGTCATATTAACCCTTTCAGATCTTCCAAGTTCCATGAAAGTACATTTTAGATGATTTTGATAATTTATATCATTGAGAAAATCTTAAGGATGTCTGAGTCCTGGTTTACTTTGATTATTTATCAAGTACAGAATGTGTACCAAGTAACATTGACATCTAGTCAGATTTCCTAGACATTTTAAGTAAGATGCAAGATAATGGCAAATAACTATGATGTACTAACAAAAACAACCCCTTCATTTGGCACCCTTTATCATTAATATAAATACATTAATTAATATATATATGCTCTTCTACGTTTATTCATTTGTTTATAAATTTTATTCCAGAAATATTTAGATCCAAGAAAAGGAAATGTGATGAAATCACTGCCTCCAGTTCGCCAAAGCAACAAAAATTAAAACATACTTCATCTACCAGTCAGACTGCCCCAAGCTCATCAGACAGTACTGCTGTTTAAACATTAGTATCCTAGATACTTATTTATTTATTTAAAAGGTAAGTTATATTTCTAATACCATATTCAGTTCAGGATACCTTTATCGATCAAGATAGAAATATTACTTAATTTTTGTAAATATTCAAAAATTAAAACCATATGAAATTTTCTATAGGTTGTTATGTTAACTTACAATTACATTTAAACAGAATAGAGTATTCCTTATTGAGTTCCCGACATCAATCAATGAGTCTAAGACAATGGTTTTACTTTTTGTGAATATTTTTTGTATGAACTAGCTAATATGTATGTATACCCTTTGTATCTGTGACACTTTTTGTGTCTGTGTAGTAAGTGTCAGATAAAAACTAGGCATGATGTTTGCTAAATATATTTAACATTTTTGTTGACAATATTTACTGTATCCATCTCATGATTTGAAGATGTCCAAACATGGAGAAAGTATCGTAACATATGTTTTGTTTCAACCTTGTGATGTTTATAATTGTATCAAATGGCCATTCATTGAGATAATAACTGTGGTTGCTATGGTGATATATGTTATCTAATCAAACCTGTTATTTGCTATACAAACACATATTCTGATTAAAGTTGTTACTCATTGGTCAGATAATTTCGAAAATTATTCAATATGGAGACGATAATTTCATGTTCAAAAGCTGTTATCTTTTTTTTCTTTTATAAATGCCCGAAAATTGCTAAATGGTAATGAATTATTAGGTGCCTGGTAAAAAGTGGCAGATATCTTCCGATGCATTGATTTAAAGAGACCTTGGCTCATTAATATAATACTCCCATCAATTCTTGTTGATGGGTTTCACTAAATAATACAACCCATTGCTGGAATAAATTAAAATTCTCCAGGCAATAGCTGAATATTCCCAGCATTGTAGTGTTCAGATTGACTTTTTATCAAGGTTTTAATCTTTTAATGGGCTTTAATGTAATATTAAACTGAGTTTAGTTGTGAGAAAGTGATACTGTAAAGACAGATACTGAATCTGTACTCAGAAAGTGTTTCACACCTACTTAAAATTAGTCCCAATTCACATTTAAAAATAACCAATGATGCTTAAATAATAGAGGACTCAATGTTGACCCTTGCATGACTCATTTGGATGCATATGTCATCAATATTAGGCCCTGGTATCAAAACATCTTGCTTCTTATAGTATCTTGATTAGCAGTCTTCCGTGCCTTTATATTTTTATTTATTTTGTTGATCTGCCAATGTTGTCTTAGGGGAAAAAATGTCGAAATTGATGCAGTGTTGCCAAAAATATTAATTGAAATAATTATTATTGTCTCCATGTACATTTGTGCAGTTCGATTTGAAATGTTTCCAAAAATGAATTAATTTTATCAAATCATTATGTCTGACTTTGAGAAAACCTTTGATCAGCAGTAAATTGGAATGGTCACATCCTTGTCTAATTAAAATCTAATCCCATTATAAAGATACAATTTCACAATTATCATAATTACAATTATGTAGAGCTGATCACTGATCAAAGTTTCATCTGGAGTGGGATCATTATAGATTAGATGATCGAGATCAAAGGCTTGCATGTAATCAAGATTTTTGGATCAGTTGGATATCAGGTGGTTGAAATTAGTCCATTATCTCTAAATGGCTAGCTGAGTTGTCACCTTTCCTAGATAACAATTGAGCAGTCTCCTTATACATTTTGAGATGTAACTTACCTGTTATTATCCTATGGTGATTATTAGCCCCAATGAGCTTACCTGGAGAAAACTTCAAAGGGAAGATAAGAATATTTACAGGTGAATTCAATTAACAGTCATGAAAATTCAGAATATATTCACAGCACAGTGGTAAACGTTTCAATTTGCAATTCTAAGTGGCCTCAATCGCAATCCAAGTATAAACATGTTCAAAAACAGTTTGCTTTGTTCTGACAATCTGGACCTTTGATCACGAAACATTTAGCCTTTGATCTTTACCTGGCTTAATTAAGATTACCTGTACCATTGTCATGGTCAGGTGTAACTAAATATCCTGCTTTGTGCAGGTAAGTGAAAATGACAGATGGAAAACCAGGTAAACAAATCAAATTGTAAAACTTTTGATCATTATCATCAGCATTTGGTTTGCATTATGATCAAGATTATTTTGAAACCATTATCGAGGAGATTATTTTAGCATCTAGTGAGAAACAGATGGTGTATTCGTTTTTGTAAATAGGAGTCATGGTGTATTACACAACATTATTTATGACTTATGGCCTTTCTGTGGACCAGATGGGCTTTATGCTCTTTTTGTTAGTAATGCTTGTTAGTATTTGGTCATCAATTCTGGTCCACCACTCTTTTTCCTGGATTCTATACTATAATGATGTCATTGTGTAAGGTTGTTTGGTTCTGGCAGCTGAATAAACAACTGCTACCGAACTTGTGGTCACTGTTTGAAAGCATGGCTTTTACATTTATTGGTCTTGCCTGGGCCGGAATAATCACTACTATAAACATTGTAGTAGAATATTGTTTTGGTCATGTGATCATTGATATTAGAGCCTATAGTAAGTTTAAACGCTTGGTTTTACAATAAATTCAAATTGGATTTTTGGGTATCCCAAAGGTTGTTCAAATCCAATATTTGAGACAAATCATGCTGATTGTTCTGACTTAACACATCTTTTCAAGGCTTCTATTTATTGACCTTAATACATTGACAAGATTGTTCCGAGCTAAAACAACATCCATCTAAAATAATTATGATTTATGTGGATTAAAAACCCAGCTGTAATGAATTGATTTTCAAAGTGCAGCCTTATTTTGTTGACTTGTTGATATCTTCATGGCCACTGGTTGAACTCTCTTTATATGGCTTACTGCCCATTTTTACAAGTGACTTATCACCCGACCCCAGAATTGGCTGAAGCTCAACCGACGCTACATTCAAACCATCATATGATGCAATTCAAAATCTTACATATACATGGCACGTGTGTCTTATGTAAAGGGATTCTTTTATTTTGAATTATTGATGACCCTTTTAGATTACCCCTGCAAAGACTTGTGACATGCCACTGATGATTAGATAAGATAGGTTGAATTTAAGAAAATTGATAATTGCTTGTAATAACTGTTAAAGCATATGAAGAACTTTTCATTTATGAGCCATGTAGTTTAAACTGTGCTGATTTAAATTCGTGACAATATTTTTAGTGGGATATCGTGGATGTAGGGATAATATTTTCCAGTTATATTTAGGTGCAATCACTATTCTGACATATTGGCACATCCTGTATAAGCATCACCTTAAGAAGGTGAACATGAAAGGTGAACCAGCGGTCAGATATTATTTATGGAGAATTGTAATGTTACATCTCACAATACAACTTTCTCCTTACCTCATTTGACATTTCAGGTCATAGAGAAATTGTGCCAAACATGAAATCATAATTTCCCATTTCTCCAGCAGCTTTATTGACCTTATGTGATCCTTCACTCATGATCCCTATTAATTGCATAAGAGCTGATGTAGGTTAGTGACCATGTTATCCAGCTTTTTTGAAACAAATTTGGATATCTCTTTGCAAAACTCATTCAACCACTAATCTTCATGGTTTCTGATGTACCTTCATCAAGATGAGCACCAAATAATATATGAGAGTACAGTGCTCTGCATGTTAAATGTTAGTGGCCCCTGGATTTTGAGAGATATGGTTTCATAATGAAATTCTTTTGCTGCAAAATAACTCTTTCTCTAATGGCTCATGCCGGTCTGTTTTTGAGCATTTGGAAAGACTTGCCGATGAATGCATTGGGATGACATAATTACTATGTTTCATAATTTCAATATTTTGGTGAGTGAACTGAATCGAACTTGATCTTGAAGTACACAGTGTTTATGTATTTGAATAAGAATAGCAACTATAACTCCTTATATAGAATCCTTGTTGAACTGTTTGGAATTAAGGTCACCTGGAAGGGCATCAACATTTTTGAAAGTTATTCATTATTACATTGAAATCACTGCAAGAATTCACCTTGTAAGTGTTTGCCATTTCAAACTGACAGCTAGAACCCATTTTTCAATTGAGAACTGGAAATCTAATTTGCATATTTTGCCGCGTCTTTCTCCAGGTGAGTTTGTATTCAGGATCACCTGTTGCATTTTCCCACGTTCGTTAATGACCGTAATTATAGAAAAAATTCTCTCGCTTATCGGATGAGTAACCACGCTTGCTCGTTGTATAGCTATTCTGCTAGGTTCTCACACACTCTTGAGTGGGGTAAAATATAGTAGTGTCGCAACAATGGTTTGAGGTGAATATTGGGCCCAATAGGGTTGAGTTCTTATAAAATGTGCTCACATCAATACAAATAGAAATCCACCTTGACTATTCCCTGGGACCCCTTTTGAGAGTAAATATTGCAGTAACGTACAGGTTTTTTGACCCGGATCATTCAACTTAAGGCACTGTGCAGTTTCATCAAGGGATAAAAAGGATGATACAGTTCACATAAAAGAATATTGTATGCTTGATGGAATTGCTTGAGATATTTCAGGTCATATGTATTTAGCAATGAGAATTATTGCTATTTAGGTGCCTCAGGTCAAAACATTGTTCCATTTGAATTGATCTATTCGATATCTTTGTGAATTTCCTGTGTCCTTAGTAATGAAATGTTTCATATAAAAAATTGAAAACTGTAAATTTGTTTAAGTTCAAGTGAAGGTATCGTTTTCAGTTTTTCTTTATTGCAAAGGTTAATTCTTTCACCTTACTATACCGGCATTGAAGTCAGAAAATGAAACTAAATAAACATTATTCATTTTTGACATCTCACAATGTGATGACAATTCAATCAAAATATATGATTTAAAATAACTAAAGGACTTCACTTTAAAGTTGTTTTAATCACCAAGTCCAAATTTTTGATGTTCTCTGACATGACCTAATGATCAATAAATCATCTGCTGTTCAATAGAAAAAATTGGAGCCTGAAAAAAATCCAATCATCTCTATAAAGAGTTAACACTGTAACTCAATCTTGTGTAATTTGAGGATATTGACATTGAGGATCTTAATCTGAGATAAATCCTATGTGCATTATCATTTTATATAACACCATTTTATAGAGTTAATCCAATCTGTGGGTCATGTTTGTTGTGGTCTTGTTTTAGAATGTTGACCGTTCTTAGGTTACTTTAGGTGAGGTGATTATTTCGCTGAATTTAATTTTTCATTTTTGGTTATGTAAGCAAACACTTTCCATATATAATGTTTTTGTGCTGTATTTAGCACCTCAGATTGGATTTCCAAAAAAACAAAACATAAATAAAGGAGAGAACAATATCTTTTGAACATAAGCAAATTGATGTCATTTTGTTGTTATGATTAAATGAATATAAGTACAGAGTTGTATTATATGTATTTACCTTTCAAAATTCAAGTTCAAAAGTTTAAGATGTAGGACCTTAACTTTCAGGTCACATTTTACATATAACAAAGGATGATTTGTTTTGGGTACTATTGTAAAATTACAAGGGATTACATAAAAAGCTACCTTCAATAGTTCTTCGAATAGAGTAATCCAACATTCACGTAGAATGATATAAAAATACAACATCATTCGATAATTTTGATTTCCTTCATAAAATTTAAGCTACAATATAATACAAGAACTTTAATTCTCATTAGAATTGTAAATTTAACTAGCCTAATTGTGAAATTGTTTTTTCATTGTATGAAGTATTATATTTTGCTTTTGTTCAAGGGGTCTGAATTATTAGCTGATCGGGTGACAGTTAAAAGTTGGCTGTATTCCAGCCTCTCCAAACGCTATACTACATGCTACACTACAAATACTACGCATGTACTGTGTTTATCACCCCTATCGACCTCTGCCTAAAACATTCAGATGCATGGCACCATATATCTAGCTAAACCCTGGTAACATTTTGCAAAGAAATAATATTACATCCTTAGAAGGAGGAGTTACAAATATGTGTTGAAATATTCAAATTGATATTTGTGTTGAGGTCATACCCATATTTGGCTTATCTTTTTGCTTTTAAATATAAGTGACCCAACTATGAGTAATGAGAATTTGCGTGATTGTATTGGTTAAGAAACCATTTACAAATCCAGGCCTTAAAAAGGGCTGTTAAAAAGAAGATTTATCTGTTATAGATAGAAAATGCATGACATTTTTGCCGCCACTGATAATCCTTGCAAAGTTTTACAGAGAGTATGTTTCCAATGAAACACAAACTTTCGAAATTCATACTTATTTACAGAAATGGTGTCAGTTGATAGTAAATGTTCATTCAAAGTAAGATGAAGAATATGGAAACTTTCACAAGTGTGCAAAGCCCCATAATTAGTAGTACTTTTAACTCCAAGGTCTCAGTTGGAAGTAACTTTTTTTAAGATAGAAACCAGATGTTGTTAACTGACTACTACACATTTCAGACTTTATAGTATTTTCTTAAAGGTCTTCTACAGGGACTGATCATTTTTCAAAATCCTCATTTGAAATTTATCTGAACTTAAAGTGACCTCAGAAATGACAGCATTAAAGTTAAGGTCATTGTTAATATAGAAAGCAAAGAGACAATAATTATACTTCAAGCAATTTATGATCCCAGTATATAATTAACTTTTGAAATTTTTATCCAATAACATTTGAGCACTTTTCTGTCAAATTTGACACAAAAGAGAAACTGTGGTTGAAGAATCACAAGACTCTATGTCTAGTTTTTTTTAACTTGGGTTCTCACTGTTTTGCACTTGACAATTGTTTTTTGCATGATTATGCCATGCAAGTGTTTTTTGCATGATTATGCCATGCAAGATCTCCTAGTTGTTTGCCTTTCACAACTTTTGATTTATTTATATACCAGGGGTCATAAAACAGACTCATTTTAGGATAGTTATATATCAAACAACTACTGCGTGTGTATTCTATAATGTTTTTGAATGAGTTCCAAATGATGATTTCAACATTTTTGGATCACATCCATTTTTAAAGGTCCCGATGAATTAAATGTACATAAAAATATCCAGTCTATCAATAGTAAAGCTTTTATCCCGTATAGACATAATTTTACTATGAGATTTGATTTTAATGAACACTTGGTCATTTGGTTGGACAAGTGGTCTTTACTCTAAACTTTATATTGTTGATGTGTATAATATTTAAAACTACACAAATAAGTTCTCCATGTGCTTGCAATGAATCTTATGAAATCACTTCAGTATGCACTTAAAACCACAAATGTTGTCTTATACTGGGGTAGATTTCACAAACAGGCCCATGCAGAGATGAGCCCATACATAAACATAAAGAACATGTTCATACAAGATCAAGCAAATATCAGTATCGCCCAGACTCATTCAATGCAACATTCATGACCAGGCATGCATATAAAAGCATTTAATTATTATTATCTTGGCGGGACCTCAAAAATATGTCTAAAACATTTGCAAGTCCAAGCATGTATACTTAATTTCGGAACATGAAGATATTTGTTCACTTAATTGAAATTGATTTTTTTATGAATAAAATAGTTTCAAAAAGGGTAAAACCTCTGACATTCAAAAAGCTGTTTGTACTTTGTAACCGCAAGTTAATATTCAGACATTGTACGTTTAGACGTATATTTCAGTAATAGATTACTACATACTAGTCGTGAACAAGTATACTTAGATAGATTACAGTCACAATCTAGAACTTAGTGACCTGACTTGCATGCAGCTTTAAAAATCAACGATCCTTCTTTTTGAAATTTCAATAAAAAATGTGTTATATGTTATTAAATATTTTTAAAATCTTGTGCAATGTAACTTGTATTTTGTCAATTCAGAATTGGTCATAGTGAAACCCATTTTACCATATGGCAAGGGTTTTATATGAATTTGCTATCTTCGACCTTCAAACTGTAGGGCCCTATACAATGCTTTGTATATATCTAGCAACAATAGTTTGTGCAAACAAATTTCACAACAGCCATAGTACAATTTCTACTACAGAATAAACATACCAATTCTTCAGTATATCCACCCCTGGAATTTTACTCAAATATCAATAATTTTTGGTAGTCATCCATTATTGTTGTGAAGAATGGTTGTACATCATTGAACAGTCTACAGATCATGGTTTTAATGTAAATCTGTTCGAATCTGCAATGGAGACATGTATTTTAAGAATGCGGGATTTGTGGGGTCATAAATGACTAAATAATATGACAGTTTTAAGAGGTTTAAAGGGCTCAGTCAGAATTGCCCTCTTTATTTAGAATTCTACAGTATGATTATGACTCACAATAGTGGCAAAGTCTCAACTTGGAGATAAGTTCATGGCTAAGGCTGATTTATCAACCATAAGTAAACATAACGATAAGCTTTATGCAAATTATCTGGTGACATTGGACAAATACATCGTAGTAAAGTTTATAAGCTACACTTATAATTCTATCATCCACGTGGTCGGTAGAGTAGTACTAGAAGCAGTAAGGGTTTGTAATATTGATGCAACATGTGAAATGATGGCATTTGTGCAACTGCACCACATGAGCGCCATCTTTACGGAGATATAAAGGAAAGATGGTGTAACAGTTTGGGTAAAATATCAACCATGAGTTCTTGGAGATCTTCTGTATTTTGCATCATTAGGCCTAAATGCAATGCAAAATGAAATCATATATGCATAGTTGCATTTTACTTTCTTATTGAAATCATGCAAAACGAAACCATAAATGTACCAATTCTAAATGCATTTGCCACTTTTGTCCAACAAAATTGTCCTTTTATCAAATTCGAGAAATGTTTTGATCAGATGGGTTCAAGTTGTTTAGTAGATAGTCAACAACATCATTGTATTTACTGATAACTTCACATAGATATATCTCCAAGTATCTTCCACTAGAGATATTTCTTAAAGTTTCTTTATGTATTCTTTTGGACACTCCACTGAAGTATTGTAAGTTCATTTCGGGGCATATGGAATCATAGTAAAATTTATCAAAGACCCCTTGAAAGGTTATCTTGCTGGCACATGTCAGAAACATAGTGCTGTAAATCTAGACTCTGCTGGCACAATTCCCCAAAGACAAGTAAGAGATTAATAAACAATGATAAACACACTTTCTCTGCTAAGTGTTTTCAAGATTCAAATTTGGATTCAGTTGGGTTGTCTTCAAGTGAGTGACATCCCAACATGCATCTTAATATATGTCAAATGGTAGTTGTTTGCTCCAATTCATCATATGTACTTAGGATGCTGGGACTGATTGAACCTACATTTTTCAATTATCAGACTTAAGAAATTGCTGCTTGCCAATTACTGAGGACAGTAGCATGATGCTTCTACTAAAACATGTCTCTACTTTATCTATGTTTGTTTTGTGGATTTATTGATTTATAGAAAGCCTATGACATACCTTTAAATTATCTTAACATCAGTCGACATGTGACAAAGTGCTGTCAATTATCAGGTGAATAAGAAGGAGAAATAAATCATTTAAAACAACTGAACTAAGAGATCAAATATGTATTGGACAGGTCATTTCAGATCACTGATTTATCAAAATCAATACTGGCATGCCCCAAGGCTCAACTTCTGACCATGTTTTTTACATTTGAATGATAAATGGCTGTTCATGTAGCTGAAAATATTTGCTGGAATGATGCTTATCCCTTGAATAGACCATTAAGATAGGCATCAGAATCAGGATAAACTCCAGAAAATCACTATACACTTTGATAAATACATAAATGAGGTTAATGTCTGGGGTGTCCTTTTGGAATCCAGGGGCCAATACAAGGTTTTTAATGGTGATTTTCAATGGTACCTGTTTATTTTGGTGTTTAAACCACTGCACCTGTGTAAACAGTAGTATCTAATAAAGGATTGGTCATTGGGTGATGTCACAACTGTTAGGGTAGGGATACTTCTAAATAAATATAACTAATGCCAAAAATATCATGTAGAAAAGAAGCATGCGAATAATGGTAAAATTTTCAGCTCCTAGATTATTTGCTATTTGCTGAAGACATTAAAACTTCAAATTAGACAAGGTTAAGTTTGAAAACATTTTGTGCTGTTTTGGTTTTAAGCTCCCCTTTAAATGATTGATTTATTGCCCTTATTGCCATTGACATTTCTCTAAATGCTTACAAAATATGTTGTTATCGCACTGTTTTTGATGAGGCATTTTTATTATTGAATGTTGGCTGAAGTATCAGGAAGTATTAGTGGGAGAATTCAAAGGAGTTCAAGTTAAATAAATTTGCACAAAATATCAACATATTGCTTTGACTTATGAAAGCCTGGAATTCAGACTGTCATGTGACTTTGTCAAAAATGAAAGGCCTTTCCATGATATGAAAAGATTTGGAACTTTTCAATTCAGAATAAGAGATGTAAATTGACTTGAAGGGTTAGCTCTGATGTCTTGTTATGATTTTTCATTAAATTCAGCATGGGATTAGGCAAACACTCTAAACGTGACATTTCAGGGTTTTCAACCTGCTTTACCTAATAATCAACAATGAACTGAACATTTACAAGTAAAATTGAAATTGCTTGTTAGCATACACGGAACATCTGAGAGATGAGAGTGAGATTTCTGCGTGTTATCCAATCTTTCATCTTTGCAAGATATACATGGCTACTGCTTATTGGAAACCGCAGACTACAGCCATCTGATGGTTGCTATGGTTACCAGGGAAATTTTCACCTTTCTTTGTTTCTGGGACAACATCCGTGGAAACAGCTGCATTGGCTGGGGGATCTAAGATGATCTGTTGTCTTTGTTACCAGAATAAGTCTAATTTCACCAGTAGTATTTCAGGACATATGTTTCGCATATATCAAACAAGAATGAAATCTTGGAAATTGGCTTAATGAAAGAATTGATTTATCCTCAAATGATTCATCTAATCTGACTGGCATGCTGCATCTGGGGGTCTTGTTAGGCTACTTTGTTGGTTCTGGCTGTTTGTAGTCCATAATCTGCCCTTAGGTCAGAAGTATGGACTGGTTTATGTTTGTAGCCCCCCTGTTGGGGTTAATTAGTGGCAGGAGCTAGCAAAGTGTGCCCTCATCTTTCAATGCTGACAAATCTCATCCAGGTATAACAACAAACCTGGGGGTACACCCTCAGCTCAGGGTTTGATACTTTCAAAGAACCAACATTTGTTATACCCATATTGCAGGGTTCGAAAAACTCATTAGATTTTTTCTTCGAATACAGTGTTGGAATATACTAAAAACCTCTTGTGTTTATGTGAGAGAAAAGATAATTGCAAATCAGGTACATACTGTTTAAACTAGAGATGGATCTATTATATAAGGAAGTTGAAACAAGTCACTAGCTCTAGATATTCACCTTGCTTTGGATGAGAACTAGTAAAACAGATCTTGGTTTCTAGGACAACCAGCTGTTACTATGCCATTCATACTGTTGATGTAGTGAGTAAATAACCATAGCAAATTACACCTCACCTCTCAGTACTGGGAATATATACACCCCTAAAAAACAAGATTGACTCCAAATATGGGCCTATCTGGCTTTGCTTGATGATTGATCTTACTGGTATCCTCTTTGTGGCAAGAAGTTACCCATGAGAAAATTGACATTGTAATCATGTTCAAAATATAATAGGAGTACTATTAGTAAAGAATTGATTATACAGCCATGTAGGAAACTCTCTTAATTATATAAGAATGCTTGAAAGTCAGACAGTTCATTTTGAATTTAGCAAGAATATGTGTAAAGAGAAGGTGTGGTTAGGTGGGAGAGAACCTTTAGGGAAGGAGTTTAACTTAATGATTAATGGGAGATGGTATGGAGTTAATCAGGGCTGCTAATCTTTAAAGGCCTTTTGTTTTTATTCAAGAGTGAAACCAAGATTTCTGGTGCAATTATCATTACCTTTATGACTTGATCACCCCCAAGTTTGGCGTAAAGTACAAGGGCATTCAAATGGGGACATAAATGAATGCTTTGATGCCTGGTGAGACAGTCCATCCTTTGTTGTCTTCTGAATTTGCTTGTTAATGAGGGCTTCAAACCCTTTGGTTTATCAATATAACCTTTGATGAGTGACCAGTGATATTATTTTGTGATCTTCCTTTACTTTCAACGTGTTTGGACACTTCTAGCTATTTGATACGTAAACATCTTCAACAACATGATGCTTTCCAGATTTTATCTATTTTAAGTTATATTTACCATATTTTGGCAGATATTATAAATATGCTTTTTCTTGTGCTTTCAGGTTTGGAAACTTTCTGTAGAATCCAGTTCTAAGATGGCTACCTTGATGATACGGTTACCATGGCAACAATTAGATAAGGGAACTAAAGTACCTGAGCTTGCTGACTCACTGTTATTATGGAGTGGAAAATGAATCGAGTTACCTTCATATGCTGACCTGGCTAACATGGCTGCATCAGACCTATAGGCAAAGCCACAATCCCCGGCATGAGTTCACGATGACATCATCCGAGGAAATATTTAGGGTAGAATTCAAACCACAAAGAGACATGCACCTGGGGAAGGTTAAAGATAGGAGCTTTATAGACAATACATTTTGGCGGGAAATCTTGAGGTTTTGGACAATAAATATTTTGGTCATTACTTGTACTACTCAATGCTTGTACTGCTATGTTGAAACCATAGAATCTCCAAATGTGGTCGCCACATTGGTAAGACTCAACATGAGTCATTTACTGGATTTTACAACTAAGTATAGTATGTTTACTACTTTGTTATGAAGATTTTTTACATGCCAATGTTAGTCTCCTGCTATTCTGTTAGCAAGGATGAACATTTGTGAACAAGCTTGTCAAAAATCTCCCCATGGGTAAAGATAAATATGGGCCATTTTGGGCCTTATCATTTCAGTGTCAGTGTTGTACCAAAATATACTCCTCCAGGGACATTGTGTCAGTTTCTAGTAGCAATATTGTACCGGATTGTAATCTTCCGGGAATACCCCTTCAGTTTTGTGTCTTCTAAATTTATGATGTTGAGATTAGACAGTTGTTGTTGGTTGATTTTATGGAATTATCTGATGATCTGATATGGGTTAACTCTTACATCAAGTCTGCTTTATGTACATTGGGGAATACCATATCCTCTGTTAGTTACTGTGAATCCCAAAGTTTGACTTGTAATTTTTGATGCATGTTCTGTATGGGTTTAATGCATGATTTCATAATTTACAAGAATATTTATTTAGGGTTTTTATTGTCATGATGGCTATAGAACTAACCAATCAGACATTGTCTATGATTTCCCATCCATTTCTATCAAATTGCTATGCATGTGGATTGTGGAAACATGTACATCACTGAATCATGATTAGATCCATTATATATGTACTAGCCCCTGGTAATGTCATCAATGTGAAAACATTAATGATCACTTCTCATGAGAGTTTTGCCCCTTAGTAATCAAGTACATTGACTTGGAAAAATTAACTTTTCTGATTTTTGATTTTGGCTGTTGATTCTTCATAATATTCACCCTTAGCAACTGAAACCTGGGTTTTGATTTCTCTGGTCGATTTTGTTCTAAAATTAGCCAAGGATATAGATGGTCTGCTAATGTTATGTTATGTTGATAGCAGATAACTTGATGAACAACATGTGCTGTTAATTAAAACTCCTATAAATCCTATAAATCAGTAGCTCATTTGCTTATGTTAACCCTTCTCTTTGGAGCCATCAGTTAACCCTATGTAGCCTGAAGAAATTTTCCTTGTAAAATAAATTGTGAATTTGATTTGAAGAAAGTTTGGAAATCACTCCTTAGATTGTAGTGTTTCTCTTGCCATGCTTTCACAAATTTTTATTTGCGTTTCGTTTCTAAAAATCACGCAATCTAAAACGCATGTATTGTTGCAATATTGTATTTGTAAAATATGGGTTTTCAAATCTTGACCCCTAAAATTAAGCATTTTTGCTTGTGTGTATATATTGGCTGTTTGGCCGGGTTTTGCAAAGGTGGTTGTATAGAATCATTGTATGTAAAACTATTTGTTCAGTAGTGGTTTATATATAGATTAAATTATTTTATAATGAATGTAACACATTGGTTTGGTAACCATGTGTTGTTACCATAGCAACTGGTAATTGGCATTCATATGTGCAATGAAATGTCAGGAGGCCCCGAAATACATCCTTGGGCAGTTTCTAAATGATCTCAATACTAAATATACTCTCTCAGTTCCAAAACCTAATTTTCATCTTCATTATTTTTCCTAATGGGTTCACCCGACAATTTTCTGTTTTGCCAAAAACTAATGAAGATCAAAATTATCTTGTTCTGAGAAAGAATGTATTTAGATTTTTCCAAATGAAGCCATCAGGTGGCTTTATATATAAATTAATATGTATGTTTTTCAATTTGATAAAGACTACTAAATTGTGTATACATTTTGATTATATTTAATAATGTATAGATTGATGCTGGTATGCTGTATTGAATACCTCAATCATAGCAATAGACTTTTGCTAATAACAAAGCCAGTATAACATCTGAATCTCGAAATTTTGTACATATAAAATCAGAATATTTTTAGTTCAACTCCTTTTCTTTTGCTTTTCCTAGTTTTAGTGTATTTTTCTTCAAATTTTGGTTGCAATCTTGATTTTGGGCAAAAATGTAATTTAAGTATATGTATATGTCAGTTGCATCAATACGCATCAATTGAATATGATTGATTTTTCCTTCACTGAAATTAGTTCAGGGATACATTTTTTTGAAAAAGTAGAACTACATGTACAATAATATTCAGTTTCTATTTATTATAGTTATTACAATAGAGATGTTGTATCAATTTTGGACTTATCTAAAAATAAATGTAAATAGTAAAAATACTGTACAGCTTCTGCAAACTAAAGTATAAAAATATATGAGAATATTATAACTAAAACTTATAAACTTTTGTTGTTTATTTCTGATATGTGAATCAGGTGGTTCACTTTTCTGAAATATATCTTGTATTTCCCTCAGGATATACCCTAAATTAAAGATCCAATTTAACAATTTCCACAATTCTTTTTCCTTCAGCTCTTATATGCATACATATTTAATTGGGGTTTCAGATGTCACCATTATACCCACCCACGATTTGGCATTTAAAATTGACCTAAAAAACTGAAATGAGAAAGAGCAACTTTTGTGAAAATGAATTTTTAATGACTCATTAGCTTATCATTCAGAATCAGACACTATCATATATTTCTGTTCCAATAAATCGAGGCTTCTTAGAACTGAAATGGGATGATGAAGCATTATCATAAGTCTGACCACATCCCACCATCTACATCTATATCAATAATCTGCAAAACGCTAATTATAAGCCCATTTAAAGCAGATATAAACCATGGAGATTTCACGTCTTTCCATGATACTGAATTAAAAGAGCAACAAGCCTTTTGATGAAGGATGACACCATACCATATGACTTATGATGAATTTTTCAATCACCAAACAAAAATATGTTTTAACATGTGGTCAAAATGTGTAATAGGTTTTGTCAAAGGAAGGCTTTAGTACGAGGCATAGCCCAGAATATTTTCTCTTCATTTAGGCGCAGAAAAATTTGAAAAAATGTTACATTATATTAAGTGCACAAGATCTAATGACTGGCCCTTAATCATTTATAAACCATTAACACTCATCACACTTCTATCTATTTCATTATTTGTTGCCCATTAAATCCACCATTTTAGCATGTAAATGAAATTCTATTGAGGGTCGTCTGCTAATGGGTCATAATGACTTTCATATTTTGGCGGGAGCTCTTATACAGGAGATGCGTAAGTGAAGCCCAAAGATCAAAGGACGCGATGCACTTTAGCATTATCACTGGACAATTTGTTTCATTAGAAAAATCATCATAAAAGCCCCTGGGCAAATTGGCTTTTTATCGAAAATACCACAAATGTAAATATAGAATATGGCGCTAAAATTGAGCTTTTGATGTTTTCATTAGAAGATGCGGATGATGAATATTGCGTGAATTTGCATCATCAGCAACAACTTGAACGCAGCGTTAGACTCATCATGTTTTGACACTTTTAGATGCGGTTTGGCGATATAGTTCACACATTCAGTTAGCTCTGACAACGTTCCGGCTGTTCGATCCCTATACCTGTTCACCATAACCAGTCCCTTTAAGATAACTTCATAAACGAATATTACGATTTATTAATAAGAATGCTAATGTTATCATCAATATGATTGAGGGTCCTCATATATCATTTTGACGTTTATCCAAAACGCAAACGCAAGGTTACGATTAGTGGAGTGGTGGTACCCCCTTTCATTGTTATACCGTTGTGGTTTTAAAGATGCGACAAGAAGATCATCTTGTATTTCCAAGGTATGTTTTCATACCGTGTTTGAAAATGAAACTGTGGATAAGCAAGTTGATAACGAGGAAGGTATAAAGATTGTCTATAAAGTCTCTTTACACGACTATACAACTTTGTTTTGTAATTTTAAAGAGACTATATTCCGTTGTATATATTCCATCTATGTTTTGCGAAATCTTGTGATTAAAAAACGATATCAATTAATTTCTTCTCAGCCATTTTCTCGGCGTCTTCCATCACAATTTTTATTTTCAAAACTTGGAAATCCAAGATGTGTTTTAGTGGAACAAAACATGTGTTCAGAGTATCAGAATGTTGCAACGGAGCATCTTGGTTCACAAGGTTGCTCCAATTTCATAGAAATGTTATAACTACCTTGGAAGACGGAGATGGCAACGGAATATGCTCCCTACCCATCTTGGATTAGAAAGATGAAGTTCCAAGTATGAAATCCCTCCCCCCATTCCGCATCTATTTATCAATTGTCAATTTTTCAAAATTGCTATATCTTGTAGAGTTGAATATGCAAGAGATATGGACGATCTCTGCTTACACATATATGACTTTTATATCGCAACCCCAGAACCCGGGGTCGCAACCTGGATTTCCAAGGTACCTTTTTAGCGAATGCAATCCGATATATTGCATAGTCATTTTATAGATTATTCCAAATATATGTGGTATTCTGATCTCTGCATAGGAAGTTCAGAGTGTCTGACAGATAGAGGAATTCGCATTTACCATGTGTTTACTTAATATGGAAAGCAATGCATGTTGATTAACTTACTCATATGTACATATATACATACGTTTGATATTACTGAGTGGCTGAGCAGTACACAGAGTTACTTAGAAAATCGTACTAAATATCATCATGATAATCCATGACATCTCATTTCTTCTCAGCCCTGAGATGTTTCAGGTGAAACAGAAAGATGCTATGAGTATCAGAATGACTAAATATCGGAAAGGGTTGTTTAAGGTAGAGATTAAAAGGTGGATTGGATCGAGTGGATTGGATTCATGTAAAAGGTGGATTGGATCGGGAATCTTCAAAATGTCGAATTTCTTATAAAAATAATTCTGTTGATCTCCCTCTTAACAATTTCCCTCTACAGTATTACAGGTCCCTTTTGAGAAATCAGAACAAAGCAATGACAAATACATACTCCAATTAGTTCATGGACACTCTTAAGTATTTAACTGCTTTCCTTGTAAATCAACTTTTGTAAGACATAGATCTTTAGAAAAAGAAAACCTGTCATTCAAATTGATGTGTGAATGTTCACAAAGCATTTCTGGCACGTTCAGTTTGGATTGAAAACGGATGATATGGATCTTCAAACCAGTCTGCCTTATGATTTATGAAATGTCTCAAATTACACTTGGAATGAATAAGATCGTATATCAGAAAGCGGGTACCAGGTCATCCTTCTAGCCCACCCAAGCAAAATAATATTACATCTATTATTTGACATTGTGCAAGTGAAGAGAGCACCAATCTTCCTAGAGGGAGATCAATAGAATTTTTTAAAGGAAAATCCATATTTTGAAGATAGCCAATCCAATCCACCTTTTACATGAATCCAATCCACTCGATCCAATCCACCTTTTAATCTTTACCTTGTTTAAAATGATCCATTTTCTCACACGGATTACTACAAATTCTGATTCAGATGAGTAACTTTACAACAGGGTGTTACTATATCTCTTAAGTTTGACATCTTTCACGATTCGTTGGTTTCGCGCCTTGGTATCATGCCATATAAGTAGCATATTTTGTAAGTAACTTTTCATCTGATTGTCGATGCCCTAGTTAGTAAACTCAACTTATGCCAACATGCACTTATGATTAGAAAATCCTGTTTTGCACGGTCTATCGAATGTGCAATCATAAGGCTGGGATGTCTTGTTAGTGATTGATGTTTACTCACAAGATAGTAACAGTATACATATTCGCTTAACCCAACGAAGTTTTCAATCTTAGCTATATTTAGAAATACGCATCTTGATCCAGTATTTTATGACTGAAATACGTTGATTTATATATATGAATATGGGAAATCATGGTATTCGTACAATTAGTTTACATGAGTGAGTAGTATAGTACCCTGCGCGTAGAGTCTACGTAGTTATGAACTAAAGACGAAGCTCTCTTTTAGGAAGTGAAGTCGAACGAATGCAAAGGGTAATGAGTGAGCCTACTTCTCCTAAGAGACATGCAATTTGCCTATTGCATTGTATCTTATCATGTCATCTCAAAACCGTGAACAAACTATATCCAAACATTTGTACTTTTGAAGCTCATAATTTCCTCCAGCAAGTTTTGTCCCAGACATGATGAACACTGAACGAACTTCAACTCAACATCAGTTTGTGTTTTTCTCACGACTTCTAATTGGTAAACTGCTCACAACGAGTTTAAAATGCAAATCTTGACATTACTATCAGGCAATGAAAGTTATGATAATTATAAAAAAGGGAATGAATTGGTACACCTGTAAGCGAACTGAGATGACACCTGATAATTAAGGAGTCTTTTGAGTATAATAAGTGTAAACTACCAATTACCAGGTATATTTTCACTCTTCCCTTTTCTGGCTGATGTTTACATGGGTACTTCCTAATTGTGTTCCCGGGGACGTGTTATCGTCATTGTCATTTTTGTGCATCAGAACCCGAGGTGAGCCAGTCTCGAGTTCTCACTTTGTTTTGTAATACTCGATCAGGCTAAAAAATATAGTTCAAAAATTATCATAGACGAGCTGGGAGTGATTTCCTAAAAAGTTAAAAATATTTTTTGTTCATGACTGTTTTTTGGCTTTAATATTCGTGATATCAATCCATGAATTACAAAGTTATCTGACAATACTGAATACTTAATACTGAATTTGGCATCCCATTTTCGGATGGGAAAAATCACAGACAAAACGGAACGATTCTCATCACTGTTTACATGTTTACAATGAGTTAATGACCTTCTTATGTTTTCCAATGACACCCGATCAGAAATTGAGCACAAAATGACATCAGTCATGCAATGCAAGAAATGGATATCGTGTTTTAGCCCCGGGATGGTTGTTCCGATATTCCCGGGTTGTTGTTCTGGATCTCCCGGGGTTGCTAGAGCTATGTTTTTTGCCGATGGCATTAACACGCACGTCATAATTAGTCTTAAGTTGCATGTCATAGTGGACAGTGAGTGGCACGGACGCCAATCCGAGGCCAAATCTAACGCTTGTTCCATTGTCGTCCAATCAATGTCCAATAAGTGTACGTCTAGCTCTACATTTTTGGTTAGAAATACCTAGGATGAAGGAAAACCATGAAGAATGAAGAAAACTACCTGCACATTTTGAAGAGATGTATAGTCGTGCTTCTAGTTTTTGTTTCCTCTCGACCACTAGAAGCTAAAATAAGTTGAGAATTTTAGAAGTCTACTTTAAATAATGGTTGCTGTTATGATTTATTGCTCGATCCTCCCAACGCAAGCATCTTAATCCAAGGTATTTCATAAGACTGATTTGATTGAATACAGTGGTTTAATAGTAGGCCTATGGTTTCAATGAGGGGGAATATCTTTTTAACAAGTGGGGGATTTGAATATTGACTGCGTTCGGAAGTTGATTGAGACCCAATATTGATGAAATCATCAACTGACCAGGTTGATTGCTACTGAATGTAAATGAACTGTTCGCTCATTATCATCTAATCAAGTTAGGAATGTTAAGCCAAAGGGTATTATTGTATGCGATAACAGCTCGTCTTCAAACCATATCAAATGGGAATTTATGCCTTTGGCTATGTAACAGAGCACTTTACATTACGTCGGACCTTAATTAATGATCGAAACTCCATAATATTAGCAGTAACATCAGCGTGGTCACGCGAACTATAGGTTTCACTGTCAAATTGTGATTTGTTCCATAGTACTCTTGATTTGTAACTGGCAGTTGAGTTGTAATAACACCATGAACGTAATACCTGTCAATGTTGTTACCAGCGTGTCAACCGTTGCTGCTGTAGGTGTCAATGTCAATATTGCCATAGGTGTCAATGATGCCAAAGATGCTGTCATCTGAATGTCATAGATGAGATTTGATCGACAGTTACAGAGAGTGTCGTTGTCAACACCACAGACTTGCAATTCCTCAAATCCATGTCCATTTCAACGAATGCATAAACACTCGATTTCATGTTTATTGATTAGGTCATTTGATGGTTTAATCCGATGTTGATATTAGATTGCTAAGTGACATTTTGATTGTGTTTATGTTCTTCAAGTTTGCCCCTTGTGCTAACTCTAGAACTTAAACAGATATGTATTTCTTATCAATCTTTGAAAACCTTAATGGAAAACTTCCTCACGTTAGATAAATACAAAGTTAAAAACAACGCAATATTTTATTGTTAGAGGGCAGCACTATACTGTATAATTATTTTATGCTGCCACCTTTCTATGAAAATTAAAAGTATTTAACTTTGAGTTACACTCAGGACACAAATTGTACTAGAAACATGCGTCACAACAATGAGATTAAAAGCGAGATATTTGTCTATTTAATATTTCATTCGTATTTTTCACATATTTGTCAATAGTAGGCTAGTCTATACAGCTGGTAACTTAGTTCCTTGTTCATTTCACAAACGGATCTTTTACACTCTTGATACGCCCTCTCTGGCTTCTAAACGTCTTGTTCTTCATAGACACATGATACCAGTAACAAAACAACCCCGTTGACGGATCTCCGATTCTCTTTCGATCAACCAAGGCACAACTGTCTCTGATGTCATCAAATACAACGCATGCGCTGTTGGCGCTCAAAATGTCCAAAATGACGACGGTCCCAAATTGCGAGAGAATATAATAGAGGGCATATGTGTCAAAGTTCCGGTTAACTGAGCGCAGTTGTCTCCAGCGAACCACGACGGCGGAGATGGGATACTGAGTTCGGAAATTGTTTTTGATGTCTTTGGACACAGTCTTTTCCAAGCTGAAAATAATACTATAATCAATGTCAAGTACCATTGCAAATTCTAAAACTGCTTTTTATGTCTAATCTATGGAGTAATTCGCATATGGTACATTCCGTAAGCCCTTTCCAAGCTGGCTAAAGCCCATATAGATAATTTTTAAATGAAGAGGCCAGGCCAATAAATCTATGTTTATTTAAAGCTAATAGCTGGTGCTGCCATCTTTATATCGGCCCAAAACCTATGAATAAGTGTTCCGATGTCACCGAAATATTAAGATTTTACGCGTAGGGAATAGGGATGTATCCATAACGTAGATTGGCATTTTCCCTTTTAGTTCAATTTTGTCGATCGTATAGTGAATTGACAAACGCAGCCATGTGCCATAGTCTGTGTTTATGTAGCTTTAATTGTCTTGAATCGGCCGTTTTACCTGTCTTTGATCCTGGGTTTCTTTTTTAGCTTTGGCTTAGCTGAGTAACACAACAGCTTTTTGGTTTCTTCCACCTTTTTCATTGTCTGCATCATGTGATAGCTACAACACATTGGGCAGGAATTGTCTTTACTGATGAGCCCTCCTTCTTTTCCCGAGGGAATATGTGGAGCTGAAACGAAAGGGAATCGTGTAGCGTTGTGGAGACAAAAGTGATCCATATAAGCTATGGCCTTAGGCCTTAGTACACCTCATTTTCCAAATATGAACATTCGTGAGAATACAGACCATCTCTGAAAACACGGGCTTTAATTTTGGCAAAAAAGAACTGGGTCATAGTTTTTAAAGGGCACAAAGGGAAAATATTTTCAATGTAATATTTGCAGTATTTCATCATTGGTCGCAACATCGTCTAGTCTATAGTATCAAATGACCCAACATTACCAACTTCTTTCCTAGTTTTGCCGTTTTTGTTTGGTAGCGCCGCCAAAGCGCCAAAGATAGCGGTCTCCAACGGATTTTTCAGTTTATCTGAAGCGCTGGAAAGTTTCTCGAACGTCTTTTTCTCCAGAGGCTACAAAATAAAACTTAAAATTGGAATTGGAAATATGATGCCATACTGGCAGAGGACGAACTCATTGTAGTTAACAACCATAGCAAGAGTGCTACTGCACTCTTCAAACTAGTTACCGTTACGTTTTGTTACGTAAACGGAACTACAAAAACGGTTAAGTTCCGCTTACGTAATAATAGTGAGGTATCATATCGATGATTCTGTCGTCTTCTGAACAATCTGTTTGCAAACTTGTAGATTTTCTTGAACACATGATATTACAGGGGTGTAGCCAGCAATTGTCAAAGGGGGTGCGATTTTTTTGGTTTGCATTACTCCGAGCAAAACGAGCCCCAAAAAGGGATGTACGGGGGTTCATCCCCGGAAATTTAAAACGATTCACATTGTACATGTGCTTCAGAAACATTTCAAACTATCATTTGTAAAAAAATTTTAACGAGTTTTACAAAATTGCTTTTTTCGTATTTTGTGATGGGGAAGTGCGAGGTGGTGCACTCCCCTGGCTACGCATGTATTAATGACAAAGGTAGGTGATAAAAAATTCTTGAAGATTCTGCGTGTCATTATCAAGAGCTGTCCCAAGACAGGCATTTTTACGGGAGATTTATGACAGAACTATACCATGTTATTCATCAAATGTTTTGATCGTCCATACAGCGTATCCAAAGATGGTAGCATACTGCGTGGTTTTGCCTCAATCGCCGGCAAAATCTGTAGCGATTCCGTCAATGAATCTGCTTTTAGACTCTCCATGATTGCTTTCTTCTTTCTTGCAACTCTCTCTCGCGGAGGTAGCATAACAGTAGCATAATATTTCAACAACTCCAGAGTTGTGTTGCCACAACGTTGTTTCTATTATAAGGATTGTAGCATTGTGACGTCACTTATGGGAAATGGTTCCCATTGAAACGTCAATGACGTCACAATCATAATAAATAGTTGGCAGGGAAATGTAGATTTGTTGATTCTTTTCTTCATATTTCAAGTTTATCTCCGACCTAAGGTGAGTGTTTACGTTTCTTTCCACGAGATTGGTACCATTTTATGATTTCTAAAGTCTTTCTATCCATAATCACTTTTATGCTGCTAGATTAGTCTCTTGTGCTTTTAATCACTGATTACTGACACATGTACTTTTTCACTTATTACTTGATATAAGATTAAATTATCCCTATTATTCACGGTTTTTAAATCAAAACAATCAAACTATGAGCCTAAATATAGGAATTCAAGAAGTATTCATCAATTATTCATTGTTATTTATTAATTCTCATACTGGTACTACAACTAGTCTATGTAACTTAGTTATACGGACATTTTTTAATTTGTCATTAAGTCTGCTGACATTCTAAATATAACTTTCTATAAGAATATATCAACAAAAATCGAGATAGCATACATGAGCAAAGGATTATCAATTGTGATTAAAGGATTATAAAATGTCTAGAACTAGAAACAGAAAATGCGAAATTCCATTAAAATATTTGCAATACCCGCGTGTGGTGACAGTGACAGTCCCCATGTGTTAAGAGAGAAACTGAAATTAGGATCAGAAAAAAGGAATGAGATGAATGCTAGTCAAACAAACGTCAAACATGCTAATTTAAAATATGAATCAATTTGTTTCCGATATGAAAAAAGTTAAACGGCATGCTGGCATTAATGTTAAGGAGAAAAAAGTCTCATTTGACAATACTGAACCTAAGGTCATTACATACTTACAACATGAACCAACTTTAAATTTACAAAATTTTCAAAGTGTAGTCAGTATGAACAATGCACAACTCACCAAAAATCCAGTTGATGTTAGTTATCAGAAACAATCAAAAACTGGTAAACAATCTCAAGTTAAAGGTGAGATGGTACTCTGTAAAGTCATTAATATTTTGAGGAAGAATTTACCAAGGGACTAACTTGGATTTATTAAAAATAAGCATCTCAGGGGGAGGGGTCATCATGTCAAAGTTTTGAACAAAATGATCAACATCTTTGTTCCACTCTTTATACCCTCTATACTAGCCCTTTATACTAGCCCTCTCAAAATGTACTATTTATGGGACACATGTTATTGCAGCACCAAATTATTTCTCCACAATGTCGTACCCAGGAGAAGGAGCCAGAATGTCTAATAATGGAATGAAAGAGCGGTCACCAGCAGAGAACACTGGTCATTGGAAAGAATATGTTAAGGTATAAATCTTTCAGTTATGAACATTTCTCTTCTTTTTGGCTACTATAGGTATTGAGACTTTTCTTTCATTTGAAATTTAAGACTGACTAAAACTTTAATATGATTGGTCAATCAACAGGGGGAGATGAGACTCAACAAGGAACACTTGGCTAGAAAGGGAGATGGTACAAAAGAATGGCCTGGTATGAAACAGTGGACAAAAGCTGAAAGAGAACAGCAGAGGATGAATTATTTCAATTCAGGGAGAAAGGTAATGTAACAAAACATCGTTTTGTCGTGAGTATTCAAGCAAGGCTTATTCTAAAATTCGGTTCTTAAGTCTTAAAGCCTTTGTGACTTCCCCCTCCCCACTTCTAAACAGCTCACTTATTTATGTGGAGATTAAGCGGGGGGGGGGGGGGGGGGGGGGGGGGGTCAATGACTTATTGCAAGACAGGAAGACAGGAGCTAGTTTTGCAACAACCTACGGTGGGGGTTGACTTGGATTTCATGTTGGAATAAGACAGGTAGTTTGTACTGGCTTCTGTATTCACTCTAGCTGCTCTAGCCATATTGATAAGCTTACACACTCTAAAGCATAAATTTTATTCCTTGCTTATTTGTTGAATGTTCCTATACAAGATAATAGAACAGACACATAATGAAGATAATTGATTCACAAAACCATTTTGGATGTCCCTTTTGCAAAGAAAGTCACATTTTTGTCCTTAATTCTGTATTGGGCAGATTGAGGTTTTCTTGCCGATTTTGCCAGTCCTAGAGGATCCTTCCATTTTGCAATTATCTGAAATGGAAAATTAATATACAGTATAGATGTAGCATAGTTTGAGTGGCAGATATGTAATGAAAAACTAAAATATTTTTCACTTGCTGTCCGACAGTCGAAAAATCAATTTTTAGAAGAAGTTCAAATGCCTCAATCAAATCATTTGTCATATTTACAATTACATGACTTATTTTTTGAAGTCAAATGTGTGCCTATTCGCTTAGTCAGTAGGCAGATTCTTGAAATTGGATCCAAATGCAGTAAGAAACTCGGTCATTTTCTTGAGAAAAGTTTCTCCTCACCCTCTTTTCAAGTGACGTCAGATTCCAAGAATTTGCTAGAATTCCATGAATTCCATGACTGAACTATGGTTAAATTTTTGAAGTGGTGATAAATATCCAAAATAATAAATAAACAGATTCAAATGTGATAATCCAGTTAACAAACTATTCTAAACATATGTAATTTCACATGATGTTATAAATGTAATTAATAATCTCAAGTATGATGGTCAGGTTTACAAAATATAATGACTTGTCATGTTATGTAATTTTTTTGAATCATCCACCATTTTGAAATTTAGAGGATTAGGAAGAAGAAAATGTAATTTGACATCATTCTACTCAGCTCTCTGACGAAAGGTAGGAGGTGTAGATAAGTCATGGACCAAATTTATTATATATGGGGGTAAAACTTAGGAATATGGCCAAATGAGAAAATAAATGGATTTTTCGACTGTCGGACAGCAACTGAAAAATAGTATAGTCATGTATATGATAAAGTAGTTACAGTTATTAATCAAACAGCACTGGGATGATCTGTCAAAACCATGGTAAGATAACATTCATGATATCAATATTAGTGGAGTAACAGTAACATCATTAATATTTATTTCATTGTAGAATAATTTGATGTTATTCAGTATTACATCCATTAGTACAGTGTGTGTTCACCAACTAATAATTATCATCACATCCATATTTTTGGTCAAAAATATGTTTTGAAAGTTATAATGGGATGAACCTCATCTATAATATAAAACTGATATTCGTACTTATAAAGATAACTTTCTCATATTACATACTTCTCCATGAACTTCTTTCAAATAGCCACTGGGAAGACAATTTGCTTCAATCGTGAGATCACTATGGTGACACAGATGTTTCCATAGCAACGATGCATCTTCATCATCAATGTTCTGATCATTTGTTACCATAGCTGCTATTGTTGTGTTTTCGAAGGTTTTACAGGTTCTTAGATATTGAACAAGGGAGACAATATGAAGTGTTTCGACTCCGACATACTGCATTATACTTAGGTTGTCGAATAAGATCAGAGTTGGTGTTTTTGATGACTGCTGTAGATTCTCAACTGCAGATTTTATAAGCTCATAAATACTTTGTATTGAAAGTTCTTTATCAATGCAATCAAATGGATTGTTTGATGGTGTTACAAGATTCTGAGTTGTTGTCTTGAGCGCCTCTATAAAAACCAACTGTCCATTCTGTTTCGCAACATTTAAATTTGTTCCAAGCTTCTGTGCCACTGTGTTATAATGTCCAAATGTCTGGCAGAATCCAACAAAACATACATTACACTTATTCTTCAAGAAATATGAGAGGAAATGATGGATCAAGAAACTGGCATCCAAACCATTTTCTGACATCAAAATCAGATTGCCATTTCGGAGTGAAGTTAGGTCCAAATCGATAATTTCTTGAAGTTCCGGAAACATTGTTATATCCCGTATCTGTCAGAATATCAAATGTTAAATAAAACAGTCACTATTAGTGAGAATCACAGAATATATTTATATTATTTTGTCAGTTTCACTATCCGGAAGTGAGGCGTGAGCGGGATTACGCTGGGTGCACTGTACGAAACTGTACTTATTTTCTATTTTCAAACCCGGGCTCGGTAGTTGTATTTTATATCACACCATCCATGGGCTTGGCTAGTTTGGAGGCAGGCGAGGTCTAATCTTGATTTACGTCATTAAAAATTCACAATTCAGTCAAACTGATATCATATTTGGAATCTACATGTAAAATTACATTTAGAAATGTGGTTTTGAAAAGAGTTAATCAACTTTGAAAATTTAATCTTCTTTGAAAATGTGACTTCTAGTTCGGGGAGATTCCCAATAGACCCCATGTTGTAAAACCACAAAAAGTGAAATATTTTTTCTTGTGTTGGGCGGATAATATTTTCTTTTCTTGGACATATTCTAATTTGTATGAATATCAGATACATAAGGGTAATATGAAACGTGAACCACTAAAACTGATGCATATTCAAGTTTAAGGGAATTTTGTAATACCCTGCCATGTTAATTCGCCCGAATCAGCCACCTGGTGGCGAAAATGGTAACTACCTACTCGCATCTGAGTAATTACCTCAACGATGGCTCAATCCCTGGGGAAGCAAAGGGCACGACTAGTGGCAAGTTCCCTCTACTCTACAATCATAGTAATAGGGGGGGGGGGGGGGGGGGGGGACTATCCAGTGCAACGGGATAAGGGGGAGGGGGAGGTGATTATTATTCACTGTGAGGAGATGGATTACGTACATGCCTTTTCACGTAAATATTCTACAACGTCACTTTCTCCTATCATTTCGTGCAACTTTAAAAATCATTCTGAATTTTTCTCATCCTTTTCAAATTTTACAATGGAAATAAAACCGCTTGTCTGAATAATTGTTAATTTTAACCATTTTGAAATATGTAATTTTATTTTCAGCATGAAGAAACGTCAACCTACGATAGAATGTTTCACATCCAACATGGTTACGATAGCAGGATACACAGAGACGACAGAAGAGGACTTCTAAGTGTAGATGTCCATTCAGAGGTAGAACATAAGAGTTAGTAAAGCAAATAGGCTCTTGGAATTGCGGGCTTAACTTTTTACCTCATTTTAAAAATAGCGCTACTGTACTGCAGAAATGATGAGCATTTGTTTTGGGAAAATTAACCAAAATGTAGGGATGAATTAGACTTGAATTTTCCAAAATATCTCGAACTCAAAAAGTGGCAAAAATTATGAATTGAACGTTAGAATTTCCTTTCCTCAGAGACATATAAAACATGTTTTATGTGTCTCTGCTTCATCCTAGACTTTATTAACGAATAATTATGTTTATTTATTTATTTTATTTATTTATTTATTATCAATTGATCTTTCTCCAGGAGTCGTCACGAACGATCCCCGTGTTGTCCTCATCAGCGTATGGTCGTCTCGTTGAGAGGATGCCCCTAGAGAAACCTAGCAGACAATACGCCAGAGTTGAGAAACTAATCAAAGGCTTCTATAGAACTAGAGGAACAAATCTATCACCAACTGAATAATAATTGCATTTCCAAGTTGAACTGAATCTATTAACCTTATATTCTAAATGTTTTTTTTAATCTAAATGTTGATACTTAGAATACATATTTGTATTAATGAATTAAAACTATAGTTTATCGTCTCACTGAAATATATTTTGTTTCCTGGTGTTTTAGTTTAGCAGTTTTTCATATGAAAGTGTACTTCGAAGTGAACTAAAATGTATTTTCAAACAATCAATCAATCAATCTAACAAACAAACAAACAGACAAACAAAGAGACAAAAACAAAACCAAGAGTCTCTTAAATCGTGAAGATGGACTTGGAAAAATCTACCCTTTGCATTCGTTTGACTACGCTTCTTAAAAGAGAGCTTCGTCTTGATAAAGGTACTTTATGACTAGACTGCGCGCAGGGTAGGAAAAATCTAAAAGTACTTTTTCACGCTTACACAAAAATCACAATTTGCCGTGTCTATCAATAGCATTATGATTCGTTTTATACAAAATACAAAAGTAAATGCTTTATTGTTCAATGCCAGCATGAAACTTTTTATAAAAAGTTAAGATGACTGATTCAACTGAAATGTTGATTTAACGAGGATGTACAAGCCGGCAATAGTTGAACTTATATGTTTAAGTAGGAGTAGCGTTCATAGTGTAGTTTGGTGCTAATATAGAATAGCAATTCATACTAAACATTTCCTCTCTTGTTTACCTCAATCCGTTTATAACCACAAGCAGCGGCAAAGTACGATCGAATCGGAGTTAAAACAGACTAAATCGCCCACTCTCTATGAAAAGATATGTGAGGATTGAATATAAGAAACAGTTGAGTACTTTTGGATATCGGTCGCTGAACTGGAATCAACGTTTGATATTATATTCATAAAAACGGTAAGTAGAGAGATTGAAAGACTCCGGAGGAATTATTTCGGATACATGAATCGTTATGGGAGACTGGGATTGGTTCAAGTGGAATATGAGGATATAGTTGAATACGGCAGGCTCACCCTCAGAAAACAAGTGTGGCGCTGCTAAAAGTTCTTACAAGACGAGAATTAAACAATAACAATAGAAACAAACTTACTCATAAACAAAAAGTCTATCAGTGAGAGAAGGTCAAAAGTATATGTTGGGTAGTAAAGATAGGATCTCATGTGTTTTTAATGCAGTTCCTATTTTAAAGGCGATATTGGATAACCGGGGGGGGGGTAGGAGTTTCAGAGCCTTGTTATTAGGTAGATGAAGGTTTCTTTTAAAGAAGCAAATTCAAACTATTGGGGGAGGGGGGACAATAAAATTCCCTCTGGAATTATATATAAAACAGATAAATATTTGTGTACTTGTTTTTTACGTTAACTACAGCAAAACCTGTATACAGTGAACACCTATGAAGTCACAAAAATGTGTTCACGTGCTGAGAAGGGTGTTCACTAGACATAGTTGTTCACCTGAGAGAGGTGTTCACTCAGACAGGTCTAACTGTATCAACCATATGACCAGTGGTGACCATCAACAGATGTGCAGTTCATAATCGAAGTGTATAAAAATAATATCAGTTAACCTCAGGCAGGACAAGTACATGTTTCATAAATTAACACACCACGTATGTCAAAACATTCAAAGTATATTTATTTAAGGACGACCATTCAGTAGTTTCATATAGTTACCCATCTCAGATAAGTAAGATGAATCACGAGTGCTTGTTTAATTATCAGTTTCAAGAATGGATAAGTTCAATGTGTACCTCTGGAAAGAGCCTTTAATTATTTTTCTCATTTTGTTACAAATCAACACAACTTCCCCAAATATCTTCCACAATATTCATACTTGGGGAACATGTGTATGAGGTCCAGTCATTCAACTTCCTTCACCTGTTTACGTGTTTGGTGAACGTCTTGCTTCAAGCCCTTTACCACCACCCCCTCCCTTACACACCTCATCTGAGCCATAAGGCGGTGGCGGTGAAGTAGATTGTGTGGCAAGAGACTTGACAAAATATAAGGTTTGACATACATTCATTTTGCATTTTGAATGTTTTTTAATCATTCACTCAAATTCTTGGTCTTGCTAATTGAGCTCTCTCAAACATCCACAGATGGAGATAAGGAAACGGAGCATCTTCGAATTCCAAGTGGTTATAACAAGGTGAAGTTGGAGCAACTAAAACCTTGAGAATCAAGATGAAAACGGGGAGGGGGTCCAAAGTCTTCATGTAAGACGACTATTGAAAAATTCAGATAAACTATTAAAAATGTGAAAAAACTAATTGATAATGATTGATGATAATGAAAATGATATATAGAACTTACACCATTACTCCATTAATGACTGATTTTTTCAAATAAAACATACAACAGTACTTTAACATTAGATTTACCAATACAAAAATAAGGGCATCAGAGGTTGAGTAAACCGCGGCGAAGTTTGCTATACAGCTGATATTTTTTATAGAAGATGATTCTTTCAGCTGTATGTAAACCTTCCAGGTATTTCAGTATTTATTGTACACTTGGAGGTGAGCCAGTCATCAAGGGCACTCTCTAAATAGTTTCATCAAAATACAAGTCAAATAAATCAAAACTCATGTTATTTATTTGCCAAGCTACATTTGAGAAAGCACATTCAGAGAAAGTACCATGGGCAATATTTCAAAAATCAAAAACAACGTATGTTAACCTAAATAAAAATGTTGTATACATTTAACATATAAAACCGGAGAAAGTGAACCATTTATTACGTAAACAATAATCCAGAAACGTGTTTAGAACTTAGAAATGGAAAAGCAAAACAAAGCATTGAGTCAATATGTGTTTCAATCGATGGAGCAAGCAACAATAGATCATATGTATATATGAATGAATACACGAATGAATGTGTTATAACCCTTAATGAGATAATGATAAAGTTCATTAAATATCATCAGTATCATCATGAGAAATCATGGCCTTCTATAACCTTTTTTCTAGAAGGATATTTCTAGTTGAAGGCAGAAAGATGAGTATCAGAATGCATCAGTATAAACCTCATCCAAAATGATGGCGAAAAACTAAAATGTCCTAGCCCTTGGTAGCATCTGTGCAGTCTAACCTGTCAGTACATAGAATTACATGCTTTTATATCAATGTTTGGCGCGGAATTTGCAGGAATAAATATAACATGTTGTAAAATGCAACTTAATCAAAGCATAGTGAAGAAATAGAGATATTAATGACTTCAATGATTAATTCAATAAACGATAGTTTATGTATAGGATCAAGGTTACATCTGACATGCCAGTGCAAGGTATTTCACATGTTATCGCTGGTAAGTGAACTTACCTTTTGAGTGGAAGGTTTTCTTTGATAAAAATACATATAACGTGAGATAAGTGTGTTTTTTATATCGTAAATCATAGTTGACGGGGAAGGTGGGTGTGTACAAATCCCCAAGAGACGAAACCTTTGGACAGGTGGACGGAACAAACGTTTTAACATATTTACAATCATACATGTTTACAATGATTTCTAATATTTTCAGGAATCTCATTTACCGTATTAGGATAACCACTTAAGATGAACCATTTACTGATAGTAGGGGCATTTCTTGCCGTGTGTATGTCCACACTGGCCCAAGACTCCCCCAAGAAGGACAAGGAAGCATGGCACCGGTCAGAGTTCCCCCGTCCACAAATGAGAAATGAGACACGATTGTGTGGCAGGAGAAATAAGGCATCTTCGTGGGTTTGTGATCCAGCAAACATTATCTCATATGAAGAAGGTGGGCGATACATTTTAAAAAAAGGGGGGGGGGAGGTCAAACATAATAGACTATTATTGGTACTATTATACTATTATTAATCTTGATAAAATTTATTTACTTCCATTCACTTCACAAAACAAAAGGAAACCAAAATGTGATTCAGTTCTATTTTTGCGTGTTTACATACATCTCATCCCGTATGAATTCTGGTTGCTATGGTAACGGATTCGTAACCACGGAGAATTGATAGGTACATTCCAGGTTCTTATCACTTGTTACTAGTTTTAGCCAAAGATAGAACCATTATTTACCAGGTAAACCTTGCAATAACGCTAATCGTATCAAGATCATTTTCGCCATGGCAACAAATTATTTAGTTTAATCCCTATAGCAGCATTAATTAGTATTACCATGCACTAAGTGATAAAGAAAATAAATGCTTGGGTAACATCAACTCACATTATATATAGATTATTAAAAATAAAATTAATTATTTCAAATGGAATAAATATTGTTTCAATTTGACATAACAAATGAAAGATTTAGCTAATTAATTACTTTATACAATTACAATTCATAACAAAAGTGTCTCTCAAAAACAAAGATAACAAAATAAGAAGTGATTTATATTTGATAGAAAAATGGGTCAATAGGAAGGTATTGAACGTCCATCCGAGAAATGGTCCTGAAGAAGTATTACTAATATTAACTGTAGAACACCAAATGTTATGAAAATCATAAAGTATAAAAAGCTCAATAAACCCATAAGTAACCATGCCTTAAACTAATGAGTAAGGAAAATAACGAGCCTTGGTAATGCTTGGCTCCTCAGCAAAGTTCTGAGAGGAATTTCTCAGGGGTACAGGTTGCCCTTGGGTGACCCGCCTACTTTAGCGGGATGCCCCTGTTGTCGCGATCTGCCCTACCCCTAAATAAAACAAAAATTAATGTCCATAGACAACTAAAAAAAGTGCCATCACCACAGTGAAAGGCCCCATGTAAAGTTTAAACCACTTTGGCTTATATTGTAGTCTTACCCAATGTTATCAAAGTGTGATATGTGAAACTTTTTTTTTAAATTTCAAAAAGTGGATTTTGATAGACTTTTTGTTCCAAAATTTGTGAATTTATTTAAAACCAACTTTTAGAGGTCACGCATATCTTCTAATTAGCCACAATTTATACCAATACCAATGCATTTGCCGAAAAAAAATCGGTTGATAAACAAGCGAGACAATGAACTTATCAGTGCATGAAAATGGTTCTGAGAAAAATGCATTTCAAAATATTAGTTCTCATAGAAACCAATTGTACAATGATATCTAAAACATAATTTATTCTTCCTTTTAACTTGGTTAGACAATCAACATTGTTTTTTATGAAAGTCTAGCATATTTAAAAAAGATTGACATCGAAAAAAAAATTCATTTTTTTTCAAAAAGTTTTTGTTACCTTAGTGACATCACTATTGTTTCAAAATATTTTTGATAAGCTAAAACATTGAAGTGGCCCATTAAATATGACATTTTATTATTGAAATAGTGTGTCTTTTGTTCAATCTTTGCATTGGTGTGAAAAAGATAATCTTTTTTGAAATGCATTGAGAAATATTTGATGATTAAGAAATTTCAACTTTTTTTGAAAAATGGCGGGAAATTTGAATATTTGAGAAATGAAATGCTCACTTTTTTTTCATAAATTTTTTTTTTGTTCAAAAATCTCTAAAATCGCTTTTTAAGTCCTGACAAATAGTAAATGAATGATAAAAAAATATTTTCAAACTTTAGACGGGGACTTTAATTTTTAACCAAAAACTTCTTCAAAATGCATATTTCAATTAAAAATGAATATTTTAAAACATAGGGATCTCATTTTCTATTTGAAATCAAAATAATAAACATACTGACTGAACCAAAATAACTATTTTCAAAACTACACTTTCAGCTAACCAGCTTGATGTTCTGATTGGTCAGACCCGTAATGGTACCAAATGTCCATGTAGTGAATGGGAGTGTATACGGAACAAACTTGGATACACTATATCTGTTGCCTTGGTTCCTGCTATAGAAACAGACAAAGAGTAAGTATAAGCCACAGTACCGGTGTTGATCATCCATTGTAAAATGTAGGTCATTTATTGCAGAATACAGGTCATTTGTGTGAAATGTAGGTCATCTCATTTACAACGCAGGTCATCTATTTTACCATATAGGTGATCAATGTTGAATTGTTGATACATCATAGACTCATAGTAACTCATAATGTAGGCTTTTTTTTTTTTCATCATGTAAAAGATCTGTTATACATCATGGATGAGTTAAAAGCATTTTGAGATTTCTTAAAATCAGTATTTGATATTTCAGCGCAGATGATGATGTGCACACAAGGCTGAATGATGGCAAGTTATTTGCGAGTATTCTAGAAATTAGACGTTGGAACTATGGTAGATGTGAGGAGGATATTGTCATATTCTATTCCCTGAATGACAACGTGGTAAGTTTACATTGATTTATCTTGTGGATTGCTCTATCGACTAATAAGTTATTGAACTATTTCTGCCAGAGTCTAATTGGAAGTAATAGGACTAATTTGAATATATTCACTTTTGTACTCATATTTATCTTATTTATCATTATTTTATGTCACCACCACAAGAGGTGACACATTGTTAGTTTCCGACTTTTTGTGAACAGTGTTCTGCATTCAGCATTTGGCGTTCTGTGTCTGTAACAAATGGCAGTCGGTGGCATTTTGCCTGTTAATACCTTCATTATCTATGACTTATATTATGATGTGGATGCAATTCATTACAAACCATGTTTCAAAAATCAATAATATATTTCAGTTGTACACATCAGTGGGAGGGACAGCATTTAAAGTACTCAACCACAATCTGATCACTGAGATCACCATGGAGGCGAGTAACTACTTTGGACCAAATCGTGACATTGCTAGGGGTCTCAGGCATATCATAAGTGGCTACAGGTAAATAAATATATACCATTTAACTTCATTCAGTACATTTTTCCAAATTATAATGCCAATACCTCAAGATGCAAAGCGTGGATGATTTGGATATCATTTTCTTGAAAGATTGTTGTTGTTGATGTACTAAAACAAGTTTTTCTCTATTATGGGTTAACTAATGAAACTTTCAGATCTTTATAATTGTGAAATTATCTGTCAGGTGACCAAATATCAGGAATATTCCTTCATCACTCACAGAGTTATTTTATCTTGGTACAATATTTTTGGACACCCTGTATATGCATAGCAAAAACCAATTATGCTGAAACAAAATTATTTTCTTTGCAGGAATGTGTTCCTGGGACGTTACTACAGTACTAAACAAGGAGGTGGGGGTGGTCCAAGATCAGGCCAACAGACTGCTGGTGGGGCACAAGCCATACAATCTCAAACATTTATGATCACATCTCTAGCAGCAGTAACATTAACAGCACTTCTTTACACGCAACATTAAAATCAAAATTTACTCATCCTCAGATAGATACCCCCAGGGTACCTTTGCAATGACAATGAGTATCACAGGTCTAAGAGTTTTATAGATCTATCCAACTCTTGTACATTAGGTTGTAAGAATATTTTGCTATGAATATTTTGTTTTTTGTTAGAAAAATACATGAGTAATACAATGTGCATCATTGGAGAATATTGTAAGAGAATTTGGCAAGGATAGGTGTGAACATGATCAAATATTGCATTTAATATTTTGCAGAATGATATTTTGGAAATAGTGTCTGAAGATATTATGAATAAAAAGAAAAATCGAAATATCCCAATATAAAATGCTTTTATATCACCACTCTTAGCTTGTTTAAGCATAGACACCATTGTGGCTTTGTAATGGGATAGAGAAGATTCTCACAATGAGATCTAGACCCAGAATGTATTAATCAAATGCTGATGTCCAAGGATCTTTATCAGGTATCCTTCTATTCTTTGTAAAACCAAAAGCTTTCAGTGTACTCAGGTGGATCTCATTGCTTGAGTCGCTGGTGTATTTAAAAATATGTAAATATCATTATCAGAAAGGTGCTTAAATAGTATAGACTCATGAGAAGGAAATGCTTGTAAAATATATCAATGTACAGTTCTCCTATATGTTTATTAGTTAATATATTTTTTATTATATTCTTTGTATATTCCCCAATTTCTGACAATGTTACAACAAAACTCTGCTCAGAACATGATTAGAATGTAACAATCATACTTTACAGCTATAGAATGTCCTTTATCTGATAGATGGCAATACTATACATACTATGTATTCTAGTATCAGTTTTAATACTTTTTATGCTATGAGGTTTTCAATATTATTGGTTGCAGATACTTGTTATTTGTATATAGACATCTTATGTACAAATACTGTATCAGCTATGGCCAAATACAGTATATACTGTAGTACTGTTGCATGAAAACACATTACAGTTATCGTTTTTTAGAAATCCAGCTTGATTTTATTTTATATATGGACTCACATTACAAAGATATTGTAGAGAATGTCTATTATGGATACGTGTAAGGCACAATAAACATGTTGGTTAAAATTCAACCTTTGAATTTGTTATGATGTAAGAAACAAATGAATTACAGTGCTGTAAGAGCATTCAATTAAAGTAATATTGTATAAAATACATCAATTCCAAATGCCAGATTCATTGATTTCCCAAGTAATTTGAATTTCTTCATTCTGACATTTTTTGTTACTATAAAATCTCTGTTCTAGTAATGAAAAACTTTTATTTCTGCATTTCTCAGTTCTAAGTCAGAATTGTATGAACTACATATGAGGGAATGGAATCTCAGTGGAATTTGAAAGTTGGTGCTCATATTGAAACATGGTTAAACATGTAAACTGGGATATGCGGGTACAGTTCATTGCATTGATTAGACATTCTTTCCAAAACTGATGAATTCCAAAATGTTCAGGGCAGTTAGATTGAATGCTTTAGTCTAAAATCCCACATACATTCCTTGTACCATATATAGGTATAAGATGCAATACTTTCAATCTATATATTTCAAAGTGTAACCACAATAACACTTTATCCACAGATATTCCTTGAATTTACCAATAATGCCTTAGTTTTCATCAGATGGCTCAGAAGTTTTTGATTTCTTCCCCGTTTCAGAGTCATCTTCTGCTGCGATAGGTTTTCTTTTTAGTCCTTTCATTTTTCTGGTTTGTAATTTAGTCATGTCCTGTTTCTCCATATGAATTCTACCAAGTCTGGTGCCAAACACATCTTTGGAAATATTCTTCCTCTTTTTAGGCTGAAGTATACAAATGAAAGTATGAAGTGAAAATGAATTAGAAAACATTTTTAGTTATAATTTATGAGCAAGTTAATAGTTGTAATTATTGTGAGCAGGGATTGTTGGAATTTTTGTTGTGTAGCATTTTAGGTACATGTATTTGAATGTGGGGGAGCCCTGCCTCGGAAGTGCATAAAACCATACCTTTGCTGTCTTGGGCTGTTTTCTGGCGGTCTTATAGAGGTCAGCAGAGGCCAGTTTAGTACGTCTCATGGTCAGATCAAGAGAAGGTCCCATCTCCTCCAGTTCAATTCGGGGAGTCCTACTTCCAGATTTTTTCAAGAGGATTCTGGAAAAATAATAAAAATGCTCAATTTTAACAAGACATTAACGTAACTAAATATCACCACCTGGTTGCAATCAAAAAATGTAACAATTTGATGATGCTAACTGCTGAAAGGAGAACACCATCCACTTCTTGGTGGTGACAGAGAAATAAGACATGGACAGATTTTTTACATTATCATGAGAATTATAATGACATTCTTGAACATTTTGGGAACATTTACATTCTAAAGGTACTCCAACCCATAGATGGTTCAATTACTATTTATCACAAAGAAAGTGATCTCAGAAATCAGAGTAAGAATGAATGGATGATTTTTTAGAAAATTCCTACTCTTCGACACAGAACCTCTTATGTACCATAGGCAGCTGGTGTCTTGTACCATTTTCAGAAAAGGATTTTCCACATATATACACCGAATGTTACACCGAAGCATTTCTACAAGATAATCATATGATATAACTCTCCCAAAATGTTTTAAGCACCTATAACTGCGTATGTAGAGTTTCCCATCTGCCACTGTGAAATTCAAAACATGTTCAAGTCCTGCTAAACGGATGTTTTCAACAGTAGGTCCTCGAAAGAAATCTGAAATAAAAAATAAATTTACATAAAAAATAAATAAATTTACATAAAAGGTAATGGTCTCTGCAGAATTATACAGTAGATACAAGTAGAAAATCGGTAAGAATTACACTGACAAGGAAAACATAGGGGGAGGTTGAATATTTCATATATTCTTTTTTATAAAGCCTCATATTCCTTATTCAAATTTCATATTTTCACCTCAAATTTCAATTCATAATTATGCTACACTCCCTAAATACATGAAATTAGTCTTTAGTGTACTGGACTCAATATATAAGAATGTGTTTTTACCTATAAGCATGTTCTTCAGTCTTTTGTATTCATGGTCAGTGTCAAATGCCTCTCCAGAGAACAACAGACATGGTTTAGTCCCTGTGGCACATTTGTCACACTGAAATACAATAATAACAATATGAAAATGTAATAGCAATAATAACAATATGAAAATGTAATATAATAACAATATAATGAAAATGGAAGAATTATTCGATGAAATTAAATGATTCAAATTTATACCTGGCAAAATGTAAATTCTTCAGTGCAGCATATATTTCAACCAATATAGTTATGTTTGATGCAATAGCTTTGCGATTTCGAAGAATGAGCATCTTTGCTTCCATTATGGATTTTAGATAGAATACAATGACAAACTGTGTAAGGAAAATAATGTTATAATGCTTTTCAAAGAACTAAACAAAATAACTCTTCAAGCAAAAAAGACCATGAAAGTATTGCCATAGAAAGATAAATATGAATTGTCAGCAATACTTTACATTTATCTTTAAGTAGACAATGTAACAGAGCTATACACTTATTCTAGGGACATGAATAAAATGCACAACTTTTGTAAACACGAAATGTGCAGTAATAATACAACCATGCAATTTTGCAATAATTTACATGTTGAAATGTATGATAAAAATGAGAGCATTTTTATCAGAATATATGGATCGCCCCTTGTACATGTATTATAAAGCAATGGTATCTAGCCAGGTATACCATGTCTTTGAGGATGAGGTGCAACAACATGGAACAGAAATTACCTGAAGTGGATTATAATACAAAACATGTCTCACCTTGAATTGTGCCATAGACTTGAACTTGTCAATTCCAAGTTCTACCATGTCTAGTAAGTGATGGTCAAAGAACCGACCTAAAACAAAACAAAATCAGTCTCGTTTAAGTGATGTTTGGTACAAATTCTCGTCTCTTCTGTTTTAGTGAATATTCATAATAAATTAGAATAATGCAGAATTCTATGAACTTTTACAGCACCCTATATTGTGAGTTATAAATGAATAATGGTGAAAACAATTTTTGAATCTACATAACAGGCTACTGGCAGGTTTTGAAATTCATATTTTTGCAAAAAATGTTTCTCCAAATTAAATATTCCAGAGAGCAGGATACTCACCCAAGACTAAATTATTTGGTCGTTTCTTTTGATGAGAACCGAACATAAACAGTGATGCATCATTTTTACTGGAGAAGAATTCTAGACTGGTCATATCCTCAAATGGTCTCAGGATATTTTTTCTGAAATGTCAAAACAGAATGCTATTTTTCTTCATTTCAAATTCTGTCAATAATTTTATATGAAGCAATTAAGGATGCCCATGAAAAAGGTAAACTCAACTTCAAAGGTAGGTCTTCCTACCGATACTTTTTTCTCTGCTTGGTCTAACCAGATAAGTTATATTGACATAAGCATGGGAATTTTGATATTGACACTATTCAAATTTAGTATATTAAGCAAAAATATTTTATAACTTAAGGTGAGCCAAGTAGAGAGTGTTATCATGCCAATTAACACATAACATGTAAGCTTGCATGCTAGTAGGGACCACGTTAACATTTCCATCAATCTTGATACCAAGGTGAATGTGTTAAATGATAGTACTACATGTGTGTTACATCTACTTACTTTTGTAGCATTGTTGAATCTGTCTTCTTTAAACTGTACTGTAAACAAAAAATACAACAAAGAATTATATTTATTGTTAACAATGCCAGGCCCATAGCCAGAGTGGGTTTGATGGGTTCGAGCGAACATCCCCCTGGCCAAAAATTCTTTCAAAATCATGCAGTTTTTCACCATTCTGAGCACTTTTTAAGTGATTTAGCCATCTTTGGACCAAAATTGTCAAAAGTGAACTCCCCTGAAATTTTTGTGAGTGAACCCCATTGGCAAAACCTGATTACGGGCCTGAATGCACCATTCATTTCTCTTCATGGAAGAGTCTTGTGCTAAGGCTGGAAAGTAGAGTTGGAAAGCGAGATGTAATTCTTCATTGAAAACAAGCTAGATTTCTAATAATTGATACTAATTTATGATTAAATCATTACTATTTTTCATTTCTTTCTTTTCTTTCTTTCTTTCTTTCTTTCTTTCTTCATTCTTTCATTTTGTTTTGCATTGTTATTATACTTGACAAAGTATCGCACAAAACTGCAGCTCCTAAATGACTTGATCAGTTTATAAAGTGTATAAACATGTGTTATAATGCTGGTATTTAGGATTTTCACAACAACCTGTGCTGAAGTACAGCTCCATAACACAAACATATTTCTTACTAAGTCTTTAAGAGCTTCTGTTACAGTCTCACTGGTGTGTCCTCCCCTAATGAACATTGCCTGCTTTGTATTCTCATGCACCTGGGGCTGTCTCTTCTCAAGGACCCTCTTCACCCTCTGGTTCTTCGGCTTGCTGAAGTTCACAAAAATCAAAATCAAAACTCAAACTGACCTATCTAGAGAACAAGTTATGTCAAAATCTGCAATACTTATTGAACACCCTGTGTAAATTCTGTAAGAAACCCAAATAGTGGTAAAAAGGAGAGAAAAATCTTTTTTCTGTTTATTTTCACTTCCCGTACAAAGTCTTGTACACTGAACGCAATTTCCCGCTGCAGAATTAACAAAAAAGACACCCAAAATGCACATCCGTTATTGAAAAAGCTTTTTATTTTTAATGATTTTTTCTGATATCGTCAATGCAGTGATCAACACAGTTCGACATGTTGACCTGGTATTTGAGTAGTAGACTAGATCTAGCAATAGAAAATAAGTCAGCAGGTCGGTTAAGTACGCCACACATGATAGACAAACACCTATAGACAAATGTTTTGTGTGTAAAATATGAATTTAATTTTCCATATGATACTGCACTTTCATCATGAATAGAATGATTGACAACCTGGAAGACAGGTAACTTATACTGGATCCAGGAAACTGGGATTCATGTAAGACAATGGGGGAATGATCCATTGGAAAGGTGAAAAAGTCAGTTGGCTCAATACATCTGTAGCTCAGTGGTAGAGCACTCATCTGGAAAGCGAGGGGTTGTGGGTTCGATCCTCACTATGGTGGACTGACTTTTTTACATCAGACCTTAGCGCAGAATTTCATTCTGTGTTTTCATTAGCTAATACTATTTCTCCTTAGGGGAATGATCCGTAGGATAGAATGATTGACAACCTGGAAAGACAGGTAACTTTTATTGTCCAGGTAACTGGGCATGTAAGACATGGCTGCAATGCTATGTATGCAATGTTGATGTGGTAGAGTCAGTCGGCTCCACAGCTAAGTGGTAGGACACTCGTCCGAAAAGCGAGGGGTCGTGGGTTTGATCGTGGTTATAAGGGGACTAACTTTTTCACACCAGCCCTTACGTAGACTGTATCCTTCGTCTGAATAAATATTCAGACTGTAAGTCACCTATTGTAAAATGTGGTGTTGTATAAATGTTACAAATAAGTTTGTTAAATGATAAAATGATTACCTTATAAAGTACTTACAATATTATTTTTTCGTATATTGTCCTCTTACTGAAGATATTCATAAAATGTACAGACGCTTCTTGTAGCGAAGCCATTGATTAGGTCAAGCCATTTTGGCAATGCCAATTCTCACGATAAACGAGATTTAGCCAGTGACGTCAGTCTATTTGTAAACAAATAACACGTGGAGCGGACGGAAGCGTGTTGATAAATTCCATTTGTGCGGGAATTTATTAGATCTAGTCATTTATTATCATTATCCCGATTAATTTTCTTCATTTATAGTAAATAGAGCGGAAATATTCATGAAGAAGGCCGAGGTAATCAAGTGGTCATGTGTTGTCAAAGTTCAAAATTTGCATATCTCGTTTGGATCTCGTGAACTCAAACGTCCTTGACATTGATTTCGCGATGTACTTATAAACACATCCTGAAGTTTTGGTGAGTCTGAACATTTCATTATTTTATATCAACTTGTACCCGCCTTATACAAATATTTTTGCTTCTAGTTTAAGATGAACATCTCTTCAACATATTCACCAATTGTCAAGGTGAACATTCTTGTAATAAACGAGAAATTTATGTGCAAAAAATATCACCGAGATTTCCACAGGAAATATATCAATCATAACAGACCGAATATTATATTCGGTCTGTTGGATACATACTAAGCCCTTACGGCAGAATTTCATTCTGTGTTTTCATTTACTAATATGAATTTATTTTTCCACATGATACTGCTATTTGCTCTGAGAATGCTCATTTTGTACGCCTACAAATCTACAAATGAATATTGCCGAATATTGAAATACAATTATCGCCCACTATATTTTTCAAAACATAATATTTGGTGAAGTATTCATTGAATTCAAAACATTTTACTATCTTTTCAAGACAATCTAAAAATTGCATCAAAAGCCTTACTTTTACATTAAAATGATGCGTAAAACTTACATTATTCGCTGTAAAACCATCTTCACGTGTAGAAATTTATTTTTTCAGAATTTCATACTATGACAATGACAATTCCTACTACATATTTTAATACTTATATTTTTATTTGACAATTTTGATCCAAAATCCTTTGTAATTTTGAAAAATATAATTTATTTCATCCAATTATTATTTTAGTATGATTATTTATTCCTATAATTAGACACTAAGAAAAAGTATATAAGCTATACTTTTTCTGTTACTATTGAATAGTCATCCATGTTGTGACGTCAAAAATTCTAGTCCAATCAGATGCAAGGATCTCCCTGGTAACGAGGATGCTCTGCTGTGGAAACCTTGGCCACATTTTAGGCTAGCTTTATGAAAGTTCAAAATTTCCCGTCCAGAAACTGATTTATGATAATAATTGTGGCGTAAGTTGTAAAAGAGGATACTCTGTATCCTGCGATGACAGAGCAAATGCAAGGGTTGGTCTCAGAGGCCAAGAAAAACAAATTTACTACGATTGGATCTTCAATATCTGAAGATGGTGAGCTTTGTTTTTTCATTTTCAAGTTCAATTTTCATTTTCAGTTTCATGTTTTCAACTTATATATTAAGTCTAGATATATTGAGAACATTCTATCCATTTAATTGTTATTAATAGATTACTAAGTTTTTGAAAGTATCACAGATCAACCTTAGGCAATATCTACTTCATCATGGCGCTCTAGCCAAACCTTCTCACATAGCGCTCTAGCGAAACTCAGATGGAGTTACCTTCTCCCTATGTCAAATCATATCTGTCTTGTCAGAGCTATGACACAATAGATATGAGGAGTAGATAACTCTACCGGAGGGGTTTTGCTAAGGAAGCCCATAGTATGACGCGGTGTGATTTGAGCTGCTGAATTGATAACCAAAGATATCATGCTAGACCTATTTAATAGGTACATTCAGCAAACAAAAATAATGTTTTTAATTGTCTGATTAGGAACATAATGACATGTTGAAAGATCTTAAAAAGTGATGAGGTACTCCATGGGCTTTCAATATCTTGAGGGCCCATAGGTATTCCTTCCGTCAAAAGTTATGAGAAATATCTCACATGATGAAATTATTAATTATAATGCATTACAATTTTTTGTAGATGTTTGCAGTGTTTGGGAAAATGTTTCTAGTTTCATTGAGAAACACATGGGCCAGCAAAAGGTTAGTTATTGATTTATTCACTTTATCTAAACTTAAAAAGTTATGCTAATTAATGACTTGAAGTCCATGAACCACAGATATATAAATGTATATGTCTCTGTATGAACCTATGAATAATACCAGATTCTGTAAAATGTATACTTTAAAGGCTTTAAATGCTTCATTTCATAAATTACATGTAAGTAGTATTTCAAATGTGAACATACAGTACTATTAATTAGCTCTCGTATTTATAACTAAATCACTTTTGATTTCAGTATAAGCATAAATAAAGCCATAATTTTTATTTTTTCCAGGGCGTCAATGTTCCAGGCCTCGGAATATTTACATTTACACAGAAAAAACTAGAGATAGGAAACAACAAATATATTCTCATACAAAGACCAGTTTTCCAAGTGTCTGAAAAGTTTGCACAGACTCATGGCCTAAACTACACAAAGTACCATATATCAGGTAAGACAATATTTTATCCCTAGTTATATATCTATTCTGATTTCTCATTGGTAAGCATGAGAAAACAAAGGGACAAAAATATAATCATAAGAGTTTCATTAGCAATGGGCAAGCAAGTTCTATTGAAACCCCTTGTCCTTAATTGAATCAATTTCAAATAATAATGAGCTCTATGAAATGAAGTAAGCCACCTGTTTTTTTCCTGAGGAATGATCAGTTATTTTAGGCATTTTCATTTTTATCAATTGGAGAGAATAAGAGAAGCATTTGATTTGCAATTGATTTTTTACTACTCGCTAAAGGGACTATATTTTATTCCTGGTTTCATATTATTGCTTTCTCATTGGTTAGAAATGAGAAATCATGAGAAAGGGGCAGCAAGCAAGCCTGTTGTCAAAATCCTTGCTCTGATAATAAATCAATCTCGAAAATAGACTCTTGCGGTGAGATACGAAAAAGATTTGCAAATGATCACTTAAAGTGTCTTTCTAAGACTTAGAAGGAGAAATATGAGATTTCGAGCCATATGTCTCAAGAAAATGCTCTTACCTTTCTAGTAGGATGAGTTCAGGTGCCAAAAACAGCTGATCAAATTATATATATCATTTTCTAATTGAAATTTTTTGTTGAGCCCTGCATTTTTAACACTGTTTTGACAGGAAGTCATACCCAAAATGAAAACTGAATAAAACAACATTTATCCTCAATGAAGATCAAAATACTTACTCAGAAGTGCAAAATGTTATTATAAGTAGTAATGCTGATCATTTCTAAGAAATTTAAGCATATAAATAAGACTTTTTTCGTCCATGATTATATAGATAAAGAATTTCTTCAGTCAGGAAGCTTTGGCTCTTTGGTGTAGTGGTTAGAGCTTTGGACTCAACCAGACTTTTATTCCAAAAGATCTGGGTTCAAATCCCACGGGTGGAATATGTTTTTATTCTTTATTTTTTTTATTTTGATCCACAATATTTCTAAAATAAATTTTATATATGGCACTCAAACCATATTTAGTATTTCCAAGGGTTTTAATTTTTAGTTGAAATCATGGAAAGTTACTTTAATGGAGCAAGTTACTCAATAGCTTCTCCCCAGATTTGTTCTCCAATATCATTGTATTTTATGGTATTTTATTCATTCCATTAAATCATTTGTGGAAAGTATTTGATTTGCAATTGATCTTTCACATGCTTCTTGGTGAAGGGAGCTTTCAGCATGTTTCAATCAAAGGGAATAATACATTTTCTAATGCATAACCATTTGAATGTAATACCGAGACATGATGTTTTTCGCCTTAATTTCCTTTCCATTATGAATTGTGGTAATTCATGAAGAAATTGAAGAATGTTATACTTGGTTTTATTCAAATGAAATTGGATAGAAAAAACGGTATTACTAAGGGACCATCTCAATAAATCGAAGTCTGGCCACAAATGGAAATAGTTACATTTGGGGATAGGTAAAAGTCAATTGCAGTTTGTAATAGTGTATATTGATTTTTAAAAGAAAGTAACTTTTAATTTTAAAAAATGAATAATTGTTCCACTAATCTTTTGGGGGAGGGAGGGGTCAACCTGAAACATAATTGATTACTTTTGGGAAAAAATTGATATATTGACCTGGTCCATATCTAAATGTTGGGGTTCTCACACTTCAGTTTCTCTGAATTCAAGTCGACATAAATTGTGCTTTGTTTGTCTATCGATCGAGTCACTATCAATGTACTTTGGCTCAGTAATACAATAGAGGTAGATTCTAATCAATTCAAACATTCACAAATCAATGTTCTAGCTTAGTTACATAAAATCATTTTGGTAAAGCTTTGTCAAATACATTTCTGAAGGTATAAATTAATTAGTTTTCAGTGAAATTAAATATTGAAATTAATCCCATTGTATTGGTTTGAGATGACATAATATAACCTGTCTAAAACAAACGCCGTTGGGTCTCGCTATAATGTTTACATTGAGAGGTTTTAGAAACTAAACATTGATGGTCAAATCAATATCCTAAAATTGAACTTCAGTGCTCACATTTCTTGATGTTTCTTTTCAGAATTGTTTCCAAACACATGTTTTAATGTAACTTGTAAGTCATAAAATATTTCAAGTTTAAGTATTTAGTCAATGTCAGAAAACATGTCCAAATAGTCCCAGTTCTTAGTCTACAACTCCTTGCTCTGTGATCTTGTATGTTGAATAGCTCACAATTGTTCTACAAATATTTGCTAAGAAAATAGTAACTCTACTGTATTATGTAGAAACCAGATATTTGGATAAGCATTGAAATTGTGAGACTTTACATTGGAATAAAGCCACTTGATTTATTAGATATTTTGACGTTATAGCGTAAGGCAGAATAATAAATTACTTTTTAGAAATCTTTTCTAGGCGTTGAATATAATTCTATTCTTAATGCCAACAATTTATTGTTGGAAAAGATTAATAGAATTGCATAAATGTCTTTTATTTATTAATGGCATCACATATAACTAATAAACAAACAAACAAGCATATAAGCAATATACTCTCATCTGTAAGATATGTTTTTGTGTATTCTATTACTGTCAATCTAAATTCACTCAAAAGGCAACATAAGGAAAATAAATAATATTTTGGGTCATCTCGTTTTCCCCAAATTTTTAATCAATGGGAAAACTTTTAGGTCCCCAAGACTCACAATTTCTCTTGAACATGAAGTAATGATTTTGTTGCATTTCAGGTACAATACCAGTGGTTCAACTCAATTATGCCGCCCTCTCTTTTGAGAGTCCATTCGACCGTGAAACAGTTGAGAGTTGCGTTAGAGAGGTCCTACAAGCGCAAGCCAGGGCAATTGCTAGCAGAAAAAATGTTGAATTCACCTTTAACGGGATTGGCAGGCTACAAATCCGAGAGGGAAAAGTGAAAATGAAATTCTATAAGGAGTTTCTTAACATGATGGATGGGTCTGGGAAATTGCTCAATGCTCTGAAAGATGTGAGTTGACCTAATGTTCTCACGAAATGTAATACACATTAGAATGATTACTTTCTCTTTCTGGGAAGAAATATTTGATGTCTTTCATATTTCTCTTTCCTTTGTCACATTCTAAGTTTGAATGTATTTCTCATTTTATTTTCACCAAATTCTAAGTTCTATTTCACCTCTGATTTCTGTTTTATCTCATTCTAAGTTTGATTGCATCTCTCATTTCTATTTAAGTCACAATCTAAGTTTGCATGCATCTCATTTCTAAATCAAGACTTCGACTGACGAAAAAGAGACTTATAGTCCGCGTGAATGCGCTGTTATAAAGTTACCGGTAACTCAGTTTGGAGACAAACAACTTGTAAGTAAATTAAGTAAGACAAACCAGATTCAGATTGATATAATCGTATTTTGAATGACATATTTCACAGTTATGTACAGAGTCTCATGTATAATACTTTTCATTATTATGAAACACCCTGCTTTATATTTAAATGTAGCGTTTCATTCCCATTACATCTTTATATGTCACTACCAAAAGTGGTGACATATTATAACTATTGTTATTATAGTCCCCATCTTTTTTGTGGACAGTGTTCAGTATTTGGCAGTTGGTGTTTGACATTGGCATCTGTAACAAATGGCAGGTAGTGACATATTGTATGTTAATGCCTTGTTTTAATTACATCCAAGTCAATACTTTCTCTGTGCATATTGTGAAAAATATCATTCCTTTCTCTTTACTTCTCTTTGAATCTTTTTATTCCTCTTTGTATATATTTCTAAAAATACAGTTTTTACATGTTCATTTTGTCATTTCAGAGACCTGGTACAGTTGACTCAGTCATGTCAGATAGACCTCAGTCTAGACCCCACACCAGCAATACTTTAGTTCTTCCAAAGTAAGTACATAATATGGACTTGATGTGTGCTTTAGGGGTCATGTCATAAAATGTTTTTTTCTACCAAAATTAAATGACAGCTGCTTAGATTAGACCCCTCTTACCTTATGTCACCTCCAAAAGTGGTGACATATTGTTATAGTTTTTAACTTTTTTGTGAATGGGGTTTGGTATCTGGCGGTTGGGATTCAGAGTTCGGCATCTGTAACAAATGGTAGGTGGTGACATTTTGCATGTTAATGCCTTGTTAACTTTTATTGTTAAATCTTATTGTAGATTTGAAGTTATATTATTCCCTCTCAAAGAATAATGCATTTGGTCTTTTTTATCAGCGATACCACACAGATCATCAAGCCATGAATAATTTCAGTTTCAGACAAAAAGTACATTATAAATATGAATCTATTTATTCATAGATGGCACACTAGGCTTATGAGAACTGTACACTCTTGAAGGTTCAGCTAAACTATCTAAAAATAATCTCAAATTATATCTATTTATTCATACAGGATAGAAAGGAAGGTACATTGTATATTATATATTTGGCTAGACACGGTTGATGTATATCTTGTTTAATGAATTAATGTGAACATTTTATTCTTACACTGCATGCGATCAAGAGATCAAAGAATAAATATATGTCTTCTTACATGAATAAAACTCATTATATACATGATTTAAATTATGACTATTTGTGTAAAGCACACCTGGGAAAATGGTAGTTTATAGAGCATGTTTTTCGATTATACACACTTAATCTTAAATTGAATAGATAAATACTTTTTCAAGAGCTTTTGAAAATTACTATATACCGTCCAAGATGTGAACCTAAACAAAAATCTATATGTTATACATATGTTTTCTAGTTGAGACACTTCACATTGTTAAAGCAATATAAAATCAATCAAATGTTAGCTATTCATAAATGACATTGCACTTTCTCAATTTTGAAGAAAAAATATAAAATGTCAAAATTGAACCCATCCCGATATACAAAATTCACCTGTTTTTAATCTTACAAGAACTGCGTACTGGAATATTCCCACAGAATCAGCATCATAATTTCTAAAAATCATGTATTCAACCCAGTTTCCTTAACCCTTTCACGGCGATAGGCTCCATATGGAGCCCTATTATGTAATACCTTTCAGGACGATAGGCTCCTTTTGGCACCATTATTTTTTATTTATATACATCAATGAAATGACAATATCTCCAGTTCTATTCAGTATTTTTACACCAAATTTTGACAAGCTGTTCTTATGTGATAATCCTTACTAAAAATTGTATATCAGTGATGAAATCCAAGGTATAGGTCCCAGGGCATAGGTATTTTGCAGTTTTCCCCTAAAACACTCTTACTTATCCGTCACTGGGGACAACATTTTCCTCTTATATTCACGTCGGGAAAGGGTTAACCATTGATTTTTATTTGCAGAATTTCTGATAGTGGCGGCTCTCTAAATATAGATGTTAAAAAATTACCCACAATTCAAGAAGATGGTCAAGCCCCGGAAGTGTTTGAAATAGAGGAGGGCGACCGAGAGAAATTGGAAGGTGACTCGGAAGAGAAAGAGCTTGCTGGACTACAAGAAGAGGAGAGAGAAGGTAAGAAGTTTTGCTATTATACCATTGAATAATATGTTTTTTTATTGGAATTTTTTTTATTGGAATTACCATTGAATAATATGATTTTTAATGGAATTACCATTGAATATTATGTTTTTTTAATGGAATTACCATTGATTATTATGGTTTTTAATGGAATTACCATTGAATATTATGGTTTTTAATGGAATTACCATTGAATATTATGGTATTTTAATGGAATTACCATTGGATATTAGGGGTTTTCATGGAATTACCATTAAATATTATACTTTTGGGTTAATATTGAATATCACGGTATGCCATGGAATATTACCATAGAATATTACCATAGAATATAAAAAACATCATTGAATTACCATACATTACCATCATGTCATGTCATACCTTGGAATATATATTATCATGGGCATTCAATTGACCTTTTGCGATCAGAATTCAGGTATTTTGTTTATGGATACTGTTGTCATGTATTTCGCCTTATTGGTGTGACGTCATATAGAAATGATATTAGACATGATGGAAAATGGCGGACACGTGGCAGCTTTGAGCTAAAAATATTGTCGTTTCTTTTATGAAAACCATGGGTCGGATATTTACCAGGTATGCCGATTTGACTAGATCATGAGTATATCTATATATGTGCGAAGTTTGGGTGAAATTTATACTAAACATCGATGCCTATAAGCGCCCCCCGTTTTTTTCAAAATCGGGGGGCGCTTTAGCACTATCTAAATCATGTCAGTAATATCTTAGACTTGGTATGTGCTTAGCATGAATGTTAATCTAGTCAAATCGAACGCTTTTGTGAAAAATAAATCAATAAAGCACGAAATATAGAAGATAATCTCTCAATATAAAACATCTAAAGCTGAGTGGCCTAATAGACTAGGTGCGAGTAGAAATAATCTTGATTTACGTCATTAAATATTCAAAATTCAGTCAAAGTGATGTCATATTTGAAATCTGCGTGTAAAAGTACATCTAGATATATGGTTTCGAAAATTGTTTATCAACTTTGAAAATTTAATTTTTTTTGAAAATGTGACTTCTTGTTCGGGTTGATTCCCCATAGACCCCATGATACAAAATCACAAAAAGTGAAATATCTTTTCTTGTATTGGAAAGATAACATTTTCTTTTACTGGACATATTTCAGTTAGCATAACTATTAGATACATAAGGGTTATATGAAAATTGAATCATTAAAACAGATGTGATTTAAGTTTAAGGGAACTTTCTCCTATACCCGCCATGCTATCTGACCCGAACGAGCCACCTGGTGGTGAATCTGGTAACTACCTACTCGCATCTGCGTTATTGTGACGTCACTACAAGAAAGAAATTAATTCAGAGATCGCAAATCATCAATTGAAAGCCCATGAAATGCCCTATGAATAACAGAATGTTATGATTCTTGGAATTAAAACGTATATTTAGACATGAAAAACGATTATATACTAAAGCAAGGAATATCATTGAAATGAATTGCATGTAAAAGTTGTTCTGAGCTTAAACTTTTGAACCATGGTGAATAGAAATCTACTTGTACTTTAACATAAGGTGTTCATCATACAATATTAATTGTTATAAACTTTATCTGCATGCTCATGTAAAACCCCATGAGTTCATCAAACAATAAAATCATACAATGACTGAGACAAATATTCAATATTTTACAATTAATCAATGCTAAAATATAACAGGTGATTATTGACTATGATAGTTGCATGAGACGAAATTGTTCAAATCTTTGTCAATCAATTAACTTCATGTTTTACCTTTGCTTGCTTATATAACCTAACATTAATGAATGAATATAAATAATTAGTTAATGGGGAATATTACGAATATATAATTGGATGGTTATGTCCCCCAACATGGATCACTAGGCAACGATGTGATGCTTTATATGAACTATACCTAGACACGTACTTTACCATCATTTGCCACTCGCTTATCTCAAACAGGTGAACGCAGACGCCTGTTCATGTCTTTTACTGATAACAAAGTGCTAGCAAAAATATCTCAAACAACAAACTGGACATAGCAACAAACAACAGAATTACAGGATAGGCGACTTAGTGATCAAACAAAGTTAAAATTATTTTAACTTTAATTAATCAAAAATGGTCACTTTAGTATAATTTACATCAACTCAGAACATTTGGATTGATAAAACCCAAGTAGTGAAAATAAGTATTGGATTAAAAAGTACAATTTAAAAAATTAAAAATGAGGTTGGTAGCTGAGAAATATGTTACAACGACAATTGATAATATGGGTCGCCCTTTAAAATGGATAACTCGGGTTGACAGCAGAGCGATGCGACCTCACACTTCCTTACCTGAAATAAGGGGTAAGGCACATGCAAACTAAGTTATGAAATTATAGACTACAGTGCTTTTCATTTAGTCACTAAAATCTCTCAAGAAAGAATTAAAATCAATGCCATATTAAACATGATCTTGTGAATATAATTTTAAATAATATATACTGATGATATCTAAAAACAAATAATTGAATTTCTTTTCAATATTCAACTTCGAAATACAATCGTTGTGGTCAAATGCAATTTTGGTAATTTATGTTTTAAACCAGGGTTCAAAATGAGTTTTAAAAAGGTTTTTAAAATCTGTTAATAGTGCTTTTATTACAATAAGATTGTAAATATATAGCCCCCCCCCTTTGTAAATAATGGTGATTTTATAAAGTGGGTTGTGCTTATCTCAAGTAATTTGTTCACCTTGTACCAAAGTGATGATTTCATTGCTCATTATTGCCTTTATGAGAACAGTCATTTAAGGTTGAACTTCACTGTCCATCGACTTTTTTCTTCAATTCAGATTTTCTTAAAAACATATAGGTGAAAGATATACAGATGAACAAGAAAATATGTAAAAATAAGAAAGATTGACCATTTGGTTATTTCTAGAAAAATATTTTATTTAACCATTTCAATAAGAAAATGCATTTTTTCAAATAAGAAAATTGCACGATTCAGATTCTCATTCTGTGGGAAAAGAAAATTATTTGACTACACAATGGATATTGAAGTTCTACCAGCAGATTGAAACTGGTCATAAGTATCATTTTAATTCTGCATGTTAAAGGTTATCTCAAAGTTTAAATGCCTTTTAAGATATTTTAGTTTTCTATTCTGTCTTATCATTCTTTTACTTAAACAATGATGACACATACCACTTCATAAATTAAGTACAAGAATGAAATATCAAAATGAGTTGTAGTATGTCAGTTGTCAGTACATTTTATGTGTTACATGTAAGTAGTAACATAAACATGCTCTATCACATGAGCATACAAAATGGAATGCAAAACCTACATACTGCAAGACATTTTATTTATAAATCTCCTATGTTACATTAATCCACTAGTCCTTTGTATCTGTCATTATTATTCCAATAGTAAACTTATTTGTGTCATAAATTCACCAATAGATAGAAATACCTAAAAGTGAAATAAAATGCCAACAAAATTAACATGTGAATAATAGGGTTTGCAATATTTAATAAAAAAACTTTATTTTTTTCCAGTTTCCAGAAAGACTCCAATCCCGCCAAGCAGGTCAGGGTCTAGGTTGGTCGCCCCCATAGCTCAGGCAACAGGGGTCAGTTTTGTCGATGATGTCTTACCCCCTACCCCCAGAGGAATACGAGGGTCAGCACTAGCGAAGTCTAGCCCTGCCCCCCTCATGAGGCCATCTCCTTTACAGCAGTTACAGCCTTTAGATTATGACAGGTATGGGATTTTCTATTTATTATATTTCACATGTAGTTCTTTAAGAAAAGTGAAGGTGAATTTATTTGTTTAGCATACATGTACCTTTAGCTTGACAACCATGACATAGCAACAGAACCATTTCCATAGCAACAAAACAACAAGTATAACTTTCAAGCAGTGCCAATCACTTAGTGACCTACAATCACTGAGTGCTTTCTATTACATAATTGACATTGGCATTAATATTGAATGCACATGTCAAATATTGCCACAATAAATAAGTAATGAAGTGTATTATTACATGAAAATGGTATTATGTAATATCAGTATTGTATAGAAACCCATTCTGATTATTATTCATCACTATTGCTGTTTTAATTACTATGGCAACATCATCTCAAGCAGAAAAAGAATGAAATGTCATGGTTTATACATGTACAATAGTAATAAATGTAAACTTTCAAATTTATTTTTTACTGAAAGTACATGTACATGCAATATCCATTCAATAAATCATTATCTTTCAATGCAAAATTCTATTTGATCATGTTCATGTTTAACTATTGTTCCTCATAAAACAAACTTTACCTTTAATTTGTCTGGGTCTTTGTGACCTACCCTGAATTTAGGGGTGATGCTAATCTATACTCTGTGTAATTTGATTTCTCTAAATCACAAAAGTTGTAATTATCTTTGACATATGTAATTGTTTTCGCTGAACATGCAACATTTGGAGCGAACAATGGTTACGCCAATAACACCGGAAACCCTGTGTCATATGACACGATTTGGATTGATTAATTGGTTTTGTGAAAAAATAAAATTAAGACTCGAAAATCTGAAAAAATAGCCCGGAATATTAAAGATGAATCGCGTAGGAAATACAGTAGTTGTGAATATGTGTGATATTAATTCAATTCGATTTTCATGAGTGAGACGAAATCATTAAAATGTCACTGAAAAGCTGATAAGAATATGTTTATAATCCAAGATTTCATAAATAATTACATATTTATAAGTGCTACCTTGTTGAAAATGTTGACTGTACAAGATAACCTCAGTAGAAACTTTATATTTATCAAAACTTATCGGCAAAGGTCAAAGTTGCTACATTTCATTAAGACTTGTTGTTAGGCTGGTACAAGATTTGGTATTGGCAACGAAACTCCATGATTTAACAACATTACGGAAAACGCTTTATTCAATTAATATTAATAAATTACTGCGTAATAATTCATATTGAGCATATTGAAGTGATGGTCAAACTAAGAAATTATAAATGTTTTATTACAACGTGTGAATGTAATTAATTACGTTCTTACTAATTAAGAATCTTGGATAATACCTTAAGTTTCATAGCAACAGGATATTATTAGTCAGAGGAACAACTTGGAGGGAATCATTTATAAAAAAAGATTTTTCATAGAAAACAATCTATAATTATTACTGGAATATAAATCACTGAATGGGATTAACACTTCATGTGCTTAAGTTCATTAGTATATAAAAACATAAAGTTTTATTAAAATTAGGAAGATATAAAATTAATGAAATGGCAGTTTCAAGAGCAGGAAGTCAAATGAGTTCATATGAAGTACAACTTCAACATATGAGGAGCAGTAGAAAATTAATAATTCCTGGACCAAATTCAGGTTATTATCCGCCTCTGTCACTAGAGAAATCTTTAGAAAAAAGACCGCCATCTGAAATGCAAACACAGCGGCCTCCATCTCAAAAACTTAACCAATCAAATTCATCATTGAAAACAGCGCAACATAGAATTGACAACCCAGGAAGTGTTATTCGGTCAAGCATGAACAACCAATCAAATGCATTGTTAAGAAACACACAAGTCACCAGAACTGACCAATCAAATGTTTTGTCTCGTAGTGTGAGTCCAAAACTTCCGACAGACATTGATGATCCAGTGTACGCTAAACCAGGGAGTGCACTGGAACGACTAGAGCATGTGCCTTCACCCCCTAGGATTCCTCCCACCCCTCCAACCCTCCAGAGGATGCCATCACCCCCAGGATCTGCCTGCAGTCACTCTAACGCAGGCCAGGAGTTGTGCTATCTCTGCCATCAGAGGGCCAAACTGAACGTGCCAGTGGCGTTCAAGGAGGAAAGAGAAAGGCGCGAAAGAGAGGAGGATAGACTACTCCAGCAATATCAACATATAAAAGATACAGAAAATGTGCTCAAGGATCAGGTTCGTTAGATGTGTACATTAATGAATTTATATCAATATCATGCTTGGATGCTGTTTCCAAATGTTTGCATTTGTTATTAAGAAGTATTCTAAATGAGGGTTTCAAAATTTAAAAACAAAATGACCAAAAGTCATTATTGTCCTATATGGAAAAAGGGACGAAGTCAAATGAAAATAAATCTGCTTTTCAAAACTAAACATTTCAACACATCCTTGTTTCATTGATTTATTCTGATATAATTTTTTTTTCGATGCATGTTCATGTTCATGTACAATGTATATTATAAATTGGAGTGGATTTAGGAATACAAATCAGAAGCTGTAATAAAGATGAAACCCACAACAAAATAATTATTCTTTTGATTTCATCAACTCTGCTGCCCTCATCTTATGTATGCCTTTGTAATTTCAGGAAACTAGTTTAGCAAAGAGGCATGATAGTCAGAAGATTGCAGCATTTAATGTTGGAGTCGCAGAGGCTGTCAGAGCTAAGAGAAATGCTCGACCAACAGAATTTCATGTGAGTATGATGAATAGAAATTTTGCTTCAAACTTTCTTGTGTTCAGTCCTCAGTGGCAAACTGTAAAATAGGAAATTTTGACAATTTTTTTTGTTCAGACTGTTGATCATTGTTCAGTTGATCATTGTTCAGTTGATCATTATTTGTGCTACCAAAGATTTACATGAACCTCATACGTGTTAGCATGGGCTTTCAATTAGACCTATGGTGCTAGTTCTAGAAATACAACTCAGAATCCAAGTGTGATACAGAGCCACACAGAGATACATACTTTAAAGCAAAGACAAAAAATTCAGTTTTGTGTAATGCAATTAATTTTGCATGAAGTCATATTTGTTACACACAGATTTCTGCTTTCATGGAATTTAACTGAGAAAAACTGAGTAAAATTAAAATATAATATACAATTTCAGCGAGCCTACATATTTCAAAATCGGCCACTTACTCCACCAAGATTTCACCAACAAAACGAATACTCCAGAGAGCTTGCTAAACAGTGTGACGGCAAAGAGAGAGACAGGAAGAGCAAGAAGGCTGATGAGGAGTTCTTAGAGAGACTCGAACAGGTTTGTTCATTTCTAATTGGTTCTTCACCATCAGATTGTTATTTCAGTAATTTCACTATCTAATGTATTAAGCTCAATGAGTCTAGCCAAATTACCATTACTGTATATTTCAAATCAAAAAATAGATAAATAAAACATAACTTTCAAAGATTATTGGATTATAGTCTTGTAGACTAATCATGTTTGGTTGAATATTTTCCATCATTTGCATATTGCTATTTCTAGGTTCAATTAGCAGAGGATCTTGCTGCCCAGAGGGAACAATATCTGAGAGATAAGGCAGGGGGTCAGGAGCAATACAAGAGGGCACTCTCAGCACAGGTATGTGTATTAATGGAATAAAAAGGGCAGTCTTAAAGCATTGCATTTAGTGCTTTCCCTCTTTCTCTCTCATATTTCAGCCATATGTAGTTTGGCTAATTGATTTGGTAGATGCACTAACCTTTTTTGTTATGTTATTCACTTTTCTTTTAAATCACAACACAACCATCTTTGCACATCTTTTCATCTTTACATATTCTTCACATATATCATTGTTGCACATTCTCATCCTCTGTTCTCATCATCTTTGCACATTATCTCCACCTTTGGACATTATCACAATCTTTACATATCATCTCCATCTTTGCACATTATCGTCATCTTGTATGCTTTCCATAGATCCACATACGAAACTCTGTTTCAAGTCCTACAGGAGGGGGCTCCAGAATAAGAGAACTACACCGAACAGGTCCCCTAAGCCTACCCAGGCCACAGATTGTGCTTCCTTTTGCCAAGACACACCCTATTAGGGTACAGGAATCTGGGGGAAGATTGGTACATCTGTTGACTTTCATTCTCTACTAATCTTGCATCAAGTTTCTGTCATGCACCCTTTCCCCTCATCTTTTCCACCCTGTGATAGAACAATAAAAACCTGTGAACCTGTCTAAGTGGAATACCTTTGCTACATATAAAAAGTGTTCCACTTGTGAGGTGTTTCACTTTTAGAGGTTCATTTAACATGAAGTCAGTTGGTCTTGGGACTATGAAACAGGTGTTCCACTTCTAAATGTGTTCCACTTTACAGGTTTCACATGTTTATATAATGGAAGAGGGGGGGGGGGGAGAGGGGCTTGATGTGAAACTAGATAAGTGCTATTATTTTTCATGTATAAATGCTTTTAAGTGTCAATCTGGCAATACTTAATGCATTCCATCTTCAACTCTACTTTGAATTAAAACTTTCATCTTTTTATCTTTCGTCATATTAATTTTTGTAATTTACATTTGCTTCCTTTATCTTTTGCTGATCTCACTTATATACCATTAATCATATTTATGGAGTAAACATAACAAATAATTCTAGCAAATTTGTGCAAGGTCTTAAAATGAATTACTATTTCCCATGATTCCCCCGATTTTCATGATCCTGTAATTATGCATAATGATGTAACATCACATGTTGACACAATGTATTGTATATATTGCTATCTTGTTAAATTGCTGTATTGCTAAATTGTTACTGTATATTGCTACATTGTAATATATCTTTCCCAGGTAAAATTCAAACCTCTGCCAATACCAGCCCGCGAACCTGATTCATCATCGCCCATATTTGGAAAAGACGATATGACCAATGAGGGTATGGCTGAGCAACGTAAACGAGCACACGAGGTGTACCAAGAGCAACTGGAAACTGTAATGAGCAGGAAAAGAGCAAATATCTTGAAACGCTTGAATGAACAGAAAGAAGAGGAAGAAATGCTCGACCGTACAAAGAAAGAGTAAGCCACATTTTACACTTATTTTTTATTGCATTTTGAAAAGGTGTTATCTTGTGATCCTCCTATTTAAATTAGAAACTGATAACATCTATTACAGTAATGCACTACAATTAAATCAAACTGTACATATTGAAATAAAAACAAATTCATATGAAAGTTAAGAATATGTTTAATGTACTGATTAAAATAAAAGTTTGTATATGTGATATCAGGCCTCTTTTTAGTACCCCCTATGAACAAAAGTTATATTGTGGTAATTCGTTGAAGTTTTGAATTGATCCCTATCACCTGCGACTTAAAAAGTCAAAAAGATATTTGCAATGATATTCAATTATGTTTTTTATTATATTTCAGGCTTCTAGATGACAGAGCACATAGATACGAGAGAATATACCGAAATCGTAAACGTTTGGAAAGTGATTGGTCAGGAGCTGCCGACACAAAAAAGAATCGTGAACTTGAAGATAAACTGCGATCTTTGACCCCTGGAATTCTAGTACACGAACAGTGTGATAAATACCACAGGTGTGGACAATGTAAGAGAACTATTAACAATGCAGGAGAGTCCAATATTTGGAGGGATTCCAGATATATACCAGGGTCAAGGTTAATGGTATAAAGGTCAAGGTCATTGTAATTACTGCTGATTTGATCATTCTCAAAAAAGGAAAATGTTCGAATAATGGGACTTGATCACTGGGTGGGTGCTCTAGGGTAGGGTTAAATTAGCAAAACCATTTGATTTATCAAAATAGACATGAAATAGAGAACAGCAACTATTATAGATGTGCCAAAAGTATTGAGTTTTAATTTGATTGTTTAAGAAATAATCTTGCTTTAAATCGAGAGTAATTGGTATTCAGAAAATGAGTGCTGAAATGCATAATACAAATTATACTTTGTAAAACAATCAAAAATTGAGATATACAGTTGACAACGAAGCAGTGTTTTATGAACTGGGGTCGGCTTATTATACCAGAGTTAAATGTATCAAAATGAATACAAAAGATTGGGCACACCCTTATCTTTAATGTCATTTAGTACACTAGGCTACGATATAATGAGATTTACCCTACATACATATATTGGAGTAATATATTGATATTTTTCAATATGATGAAAAGGTATTAGCAATATGTAGTACATGATCAGTATTAAATGTCTTTTTAGATTAGAATCATATTTGGCTCAAAATTGAGCATTTTCATATCTGAGATTTTTGCTAATACAGTATACATGTTATGCCAATTTATAATGGCAATTATACAATGGGCCAGTAGTCTAAGAGGAAAATGGGGCATGATAGACGATGGGACAAAACTGATCATATTAATATTCTTGATTACATATATTAGTTCAACTGTCCTCACTCATTGTTATTGACCAATGTACTGCGGAACAACCAGTGTATTTATGTTTATGACTGTGTTACTGCAGAGAGAGACAAATATTTGTTCTTGCCCTGTGGTCTGTCTTGCTCCAGGGTCTTTTACAATTTCTGTAATTTTTCTTTATTAATTTTTACAAATCTAGATAAATTATTATTATATAGTTGTCATGGTTTCTGTACTTAATGTACATGTCAGATAATATCAGAGGGCAGGGTGGGTGTGGATTGAGGTGGCAAATAAGGCATCTGTTTTCTGGATTTAAATTAAAGAAATTATGAATAAATTGTTTTGTATGATTTCTCATTGCCTCTCCTGTGCATATAGCCATCTTTTTTTTTAATTTTACTGATCATTTTACTTACTCTCTTTTGTTGTACTGTACATACTGTTGTACTGTACATATTGTTTTATTGTACATATCATATGCATGTTTTTGTAAATATTGTATATTTTAATTTGTAATATCATAATGCAAATCAAACTATTTTATCAGACTTTTACATCTATCCATCCAACAATAAATCGTAAAACTATGAAATATTGTGTTCTGTTAAGATATATAATGGCTTTTTATCGCACTTTAAAATGTGTTATACATGTACTGTCATTGCCTTGTGCTGATGGGCATGTTTGGATTGATGGGTGTCACATAAATCTTGTCATCAACATATCAGGAAAGCTGTTCTTCCGTTTTTTGAATACATTCATTTGGGATAAAGTGGGAAACAAAAGTTCCTTTGTTATTTATTCATATGGAACTCATGTGAGTCATTGTTTTCAGCTTAATTTAGGTCACCCATAAATAACTGATATCTTTAAAACCCCTTTATGAATGCATTTTTCCTTTAAGAGGTAATCTGTGTCTGCTCCAAACACGACCTGTTGATTCATCAAACAGTGAAAAAACAAATGGGGAATGAAGTGGAAATCAGGACATTTCAGAAAAAACATGCTTGTTGGGTGTTTGCAACTTCCCTGTCCCAAGTCCAAAAAATTATTTTATCTCTATGAGTGCTTTTCCTGGAGGTAATGCGTTGATCTAATATATGCCCCTGTTTAAATCCTCAGAGAATAGCCACAATCCAACATATGACTGTCTGAAATCTGTTGGAATAACTTCTGTGGTATAATAATACTGAAAACTGTTTTTTTTATATTTCAATGTTTTATTACCAAACACCTTTCTGGTCATGGAATAATATATAAGTATAGCATTCATAGTATAGCATCATACATACATTCTGTTAAATTGTATTATGTACAAAAACGGTCAATTCCTCTCAATATCCATTCGTAATTGCACTCATTTTACTTAAACCAAGACATCTTCAGTCAGTTCATACATACACTCTTTAAATAAAATTGCTATATGTATACAATCCCCTTCAGAAGTTTGAAAACAAAGCCTCTAATAGGTAGTTTTATCTGGAAGATATTGTTTGCTAAACTTATGGAGGGAAGTGTAGTTTCAAAAGGTATTTCTAGTTCCTGGATATTACAAACTAACATACAAAACTATAGATACAGGCTTCAGGGCTTTGTACAGCAAAAATGCATGATGTGAATACACATGCAAGTAAATTAAAACCTTAATAGAATTTTTGGAAACTGTTACGGGATCTGCTATGATGGTTGTCTGAAGTGTGAACCCTGCATATTACAGACATGTCAGACAAGGCAAGTACTTGGATTACCAAACCAATCTTTTTACAGCATAGTATACATAGGTATTATACAAGGTGGACATAGTCACATGTAGAATTCCTATGAATTTTGTAAGTAATTACAGACTATAAGTAAAACATGTGAACTTTAATACATCTTGCAATAAATTGGAATCAAGGTTAACATAAAGTTTCTAACATACTTTAAACAATAGGTTAATTTCAAACGTACTCAAATATGAAGCACATCTCTCATTCATTAATTAAGTACATTTGGAAGACAATGTAGAACAAATCAAACTAGATTTGTAGTGAATTACTCTAAAAATTCAGTTACATGATGAAATACTATCTGTACATGAATACCAATATATTATGTACATCGTTTCCCCGAATCGTTTCACTATCATTAGAGCATCTTCCATTCTTATACAAAAATAATTACTCCAGGATTGTTGATTAGATGGATATGTATCTAGATGTAATCTAGTACCAACCGAATCTGTTCAGCAATTCAATATTGATAAATCCACAATTCGCCAAGTATACAATGTTTATCATAATTTATTAACCACCTTCAGTCTCAGCATTTGGTTTTGTACAAAATGTCAAAGTCTTATATACATTGGTGATTAATCTATTAATCTTTTCAATTAATAAATTAATGTTAAAATCACTAGTTGCATAATCTGTTCACTACTGACTGTTCCTTATCTAATCATAAGATCATCTTTGAATGGTATGTGCAAGTAGTTCCGTAAACTGGCGTAGGAATATTTATTGAAATTCTTGCACATAATTTGCAGGAAATAGTCCAACTTTGCCTCTACATGAGCCTCTCCACCAACCCTCATCAATCTGAAATTGAGGAATCAGTTCATGAAATCTGTATTTTGAATGAACCTAAAGAGTCCAAGAGCATATTAGACAACTAATAGAACCTGTGAAACAGTGAACATGTTTCATATTCACTCCTTACCTTTTCAATATTTGTGATAATCTCTTCTGGGTCAAAGGTCAGTTCATCATCATCAGCTGAAGATATAATTATACATTAAATCAGACACACAATACAAACAAACGATGAAACAGATAACACAAAATACTAGAAATACTAAAGAGAAATTACCATGCCCAAATGTTACCACTAAGGTTGAAATTACACTTTACAGGTTTCACTGTATATACAAACTTGTATACAATATATAGAAGAATATTTGCTTGAAAAACTTACTGGCTTGATAATCATATAATGCCTTTGCTTTGATTTCACCATCAGGTGCGCTCTCATATACATTTTCAGCTTGGGTATCATCATATATTTCTTGGTTTGCACTTGTGCCACTAGAGGGAGGTGTAGCTGCTACAACTGGAGTATCCTCGTAGACACCCTCGGCTGGATCTGCTGTGTTATAGATAGGCTCTGGCTCAAAGTTGGTGTCTTCATAAACATCTACAGTAAAATACATCAATATATTTCATGACTGAAGGCTTATACAAAAGCTCAAAGTAGTTTGTTACTTCAAAGTAGTTTGAGTACATCTGAGAATATAATCACCACAGACCAGTCGTAGCTTTTTCTGCCTTCTGAAGTAGCAAGCATCTATTCAGGCACTGAGGTCATATCACCCTCAAAACAGTTCCAAATTATCTATCCAAATAGGGTAATATTATTATTTTGGACCTCAGGACAGAGAAATGTCTACTGTCTTACCTCCTTGCTGAGCACTAGCAGCTGCTGGAGGTGGCACCCTTGAAGGCATAGGTTCCACCTCATTATATATGCTCTCTTCAGCTTGTTGCCCTGGGGTGCTTGTGGCATCACTGTATACACTCTCTGGTTGAACCTCACCCACACTCTGGGCCTCACTATATATGGTTTCTGCACCCTCAGTACTTACAGGACCAGCACTGGCAGCATCGTCATAAACCATGTCTGCTGCAGCTTGAGGTGCTGGGGCAGCAGGCCGACTGGCCTCTTTTTCAGCTTTTTCTCGTGCAAACCGTTCCTTAAAAAATGTCAACCCATTTTTCATTTTTTTTATCTCAGAATCATATTGCACAGAGATTTATTCATTTTTATGTACTTATTAGTTCTTGTTTGAGGTGAGTTTTTCTAAAGGTAAACAAAGCCAAGAACCCACTGAAGAAACTCTAAGATCTTAACTGCACAATAGGGTTATAAGTGCTTGTACATTAGACATATTACAGACAGGCCCAAAGCCAGGATTTGCCAATGGGGATCATTCTTCAAAATATTCCAGGGGGAGCACATTTCACTCAAACTCCCAGACCCCATCCAGCTATGGGCCTGCCTTTCAAGTGATTATATGTTAATCTTATTGAAGTCTCTGAAAACAATAAACTCTTAGCAGCTTGAACTACTCCATTGGATTTCCTCCAGTTATCTGCTAATTTTAACAACTTTGCGTTTTTGATAAATTTTCTCTTCAGAAGACACCAGGTAAAGGCTAATTTTGTGATTATACCCTGATAAGAGTTAAAAAACAATATCTTGAATTATACTTTGTTCTGTCTCTGCTGTTCTTCTCTCTCTTTATCCTCTTTCGCTTTCCTTCTCGCTCTTTCCTCTTCTGCTCTTTTACGTGCATCATCCTCACCCTGTTTTGCCATATTCTCAAATCTGGCTCGTAAATTTTTAGCCCCAGAGGAACCAGAATCAGCCCTTGGTTTTTGATATGACGGGGATGGGGCTTCCATTTCGTCATACCCATGTGCAGCCTAGGACGAGGGTAGTGCAATTAGTATTGTTATGGGTACACAGGGGAAGATTTGTTTCCATATAAGTTATACATATCTAAATTGTTTGTTAATTGAACCCATGTTCAGCCTAGAGAGGTGGATGGGGTATGTCATGTTATACATATTAAAGTTGTTTGTAATTTGAGAAGTTTGCTATTAAAAGTGGCAATGTCTCTATTATAGTTTTGAACTTTTCATGAGATTTATCCTTTTAGCCTTGTACTGTAAAACATGTTTGTTTCATGCAAGATATAATCAAGAATTTAGAACTTCTTAGCACCTTTTAATTACGACAAATTCATGATTTGAATTGTTTACTAATATTGTTGCCAAAATATTAATTCAAAAATGAAACCATTAGTGGATTCTAACAAAAATAGCATGAAATAGTCTATTGGAACACGTGTTCTTGTATACATTATTATTTCCATTTTAAGAGTCCATAAATATATGTCAGTATACCTGATCTTGATGTTCAGTGTCAACTCCAAACTTGCCACCAAATCCTTTTTTGAAATCTTTCTGTGACTCGTGGAGTTCTGTCTTTGTGACCTCATCGTAACCCTTGGCAGCCGAATCTTGCCTGTCTCTTTGCACTCCATATTTCCCTCCAAATCCCTGGGCATAGTCTAAATAAGAAAAGAAAATTATTCAGAGATAAAAACATCTTGTTAGAAAACAAGGAAGCAGTCATTTTCAATGAAAACACCAAGCACTCCCTGCGGAACACCATCCATAAAAAGTTGGAGACTGTAACAATGTGTCACCACCTTTGATGATGGCATAATTACTAAACCAAAGATGCTTTAAAAGGATATATCATATATATTTTAAACCTTTTTGTTAGAACCCCTTACAACTTATGTTTGGTTAATTGGTCTTTCCTTTAATACAACAAACATTTGATTATATTAAGATATCAGCACTTTGAATTTATATGATGTGAAATATACACATCATGACTGACAAATGTTTTATGACTCAGTCATTTAGCAGAAGGGATAAAGATGAGTTGAGATTAAGTTGCAAAAATTGCCATGATATTGAAATATATTTGTTCTCATAATTTCATGTCACGCCCATTTCCAAAAATGTCCAACAGCTCTGATTTTACTTCAAGATAATCATTTCATAGGTTATATGGTAATAGTTTTGAAAAAGGGATTTTACATTCCTCATCTCTTCCATTATGATAAACCATGACATCTCATTTCTTCTCAGCCCTGAGATGTTTCAGGTGAAACAGAAAGATGATATGCAGGCCCGGAGCCAGAAATAATTTCAAAATCATGCAGTTTTTCAGCATAAATCACCAAAATGACCTGGGGTCAATAAGTTTATATAGCCACCAGTAAGATACTGCTTGTTTTAAGTGCAGCTTGAATTACAATGTTTACTATTGTCCACATACTGATACAGGATAAAAGGTTAAGTTAACTAGATAGTTAGAGATCATTCAGATATTTGATGCAGGATTTGAGAGTTTACATTCAGACATAGTTTTATAACTAATCCCAAATAATTTATTCGCAGACTCAGAAACTGATCTAATGTGCCAACTTACACTTATATTTGATATCATTGAAAATGTTTCTAAAGTTTTTTCTCCACACATTTTTATTAACGAATACTACAAAATGTAATTAGGCCATAAGAAGTAGATTCTTTGTTTTGCCTCCCCTTGCTTGCACGATTTTGAGTAAATCAGAAAAAGCAAACACATCCAAATAGCAATCACAAAGTCTGGAAGTACCATCGCATTTCGTTCAATCAGAATCAGACAAAATGGCGGATAATTTGATGTGCGTCAAAATGGACAGTGTTTTTGATTACTTTGGCATACATTGTGTATTTTCTTATTTTTACTCTTGAAATAGCTATATGTTTAAATATACTGATAGAATGTATATATACATAGAAATTGGTATGTCATGCCCTTTTATGCCCTTGAAATGTATACATTTCTCAGCAAACAAGTTTGTGTTTTTTCTTGAGTTTGTGTTTGTTTTCCTTGTATCCTTGCATGATTTGGATTTTGCGAGGACGCAAAACAAAGAATCTACTTCTTATGGCCTTATAGATGTTAGATATCTTGTACTTTCAGAAGAAATACTAAGAAGAAAGTAGATTAACTAATTCACATGTTATGTATGGCCCTGTAGTGACCCTTGACCAATTAGTCATTTTCCAGTTATATAACAGTTGGAAAAGATATATCTTTGATGTCTTTAAATAGATAACAATTTCATCATGACCTATGGCCCAAGAATTTTTTAAAATAAAAAAAAAAATTTCAAAGAATCAAAGAAAAGGGTGAAAAATCTAGAGAATCCCAATACCTTCTGTGTTATCATTTCCTGAATTTTTGTCATATGACTGCCATCTATAAATGGAATTAGCTAAGGCTAAAAGGGCTTATTTGAGCAAGTGATTTTAGCCATATTTGGGCCAAAATTGTGAAATGTTAACCCCCCCCCTGGAAATTTTTGAAAACTGAACCCTCTCCCTTGGCAAATCCTGGCTACGGGCCTGATATGAGTATCAGAATGCATCCCTTCAACTTCCTTTAAGCCGTAATATAACATACACTACATGTATATGTATGAAGCATTGAACTAAAGATAGAATTCCTGGGATGAAGCTTAAGAATGTGTTATCCTGCTCATGGGAATGAAGATTATTAATGCAGATTTTGTAACTTAATAAATAAGATATCAAACCTTTTTGTGAATCGTGTTGTGAGAGTTTTTCTTGGTGTTCAAAGCCAACTGCAGATTGGTCAACTCTGTCTGTCTGGACGCCATATTTGCCACCAAAACCGGCAGAATAATCTAAGATGAAAGAAAGCAATCAAACATTGGCAATAGTTCTATATTTTGAGGTTAGGGAGGGTAGGTGGCCATGGGCGTAGCGCCCAGTACGCTGGGTACGCACAGGCGTACCAGATGGTTGCAAATTCGCTCCAAATACAACCAAATATCAAAATTTTACTGACCCCTGAATGCTCGTTTTTTCATTCTTGATTCTTGTTCCTGTGGTGGTGGCGTAGTACTTAGAAAAATAGCGCTACGCCCATGGTGGCATATAGTTTTCATCAGAGGTTTTCCAAACCTAGGTAGGTGCAGGAGTGACTATCCAGCTATGAAGTTGAACACTTACTAGGTCTAAACTGATTTAACATAAAATAAAATAAACAAGATGTACTCAAAATGTGCTATGAGGCTCAAAATGTATAGTATAGATGTAAATATATACCGAGTACTTTTTCATTTTTACTTAAAATAGATGTGAGCCTATATTGACGCCGAGCTCGGAAAGCTGACTGCCAGATGCTGAACACCACGCACAAAAAAAGTTGGAGACTATCAATTGTGGTGGTGATTTAACAAATCACAGTTTTTATTTGCCTAAAAATGTTTGATAGATGGACGGAAAGACAGACAGGTGTACAAACGAGTGAATGAGAAGGTTATTCCACAATGTCACCATATGAGCCAAAATACTGCAATAAGTATCAATATTATATAATCATTTAAATTCATGTGACAATTGCCTAAGTCTAAATGCATATAATAAACATTCTGTAAAAAAACATATCAAAATTTTGCAAAACAAAATGTAACTGAAATACAAAGCTCAATTACCCAAATGCGAGTAGGTAGTTACCAGTTTCACCACCAGGTGGCTGATTCGGGTCAATTAACATGGCAGGTATGTAAGAAAGTTCCCTTAAACTTGAATATTATCAATTTAAGTGGCTCAATTTTCATATAACCCTTATGTGTCTGATACTTATACAAATGAAAATATGTCCAGTAAAGCAAAATATTACCTGTCCACTAAAAGAAAAGATATTTCATTTTTTGTGATTTTATAGCATGGGGTCTATGGGGAATCTCCCCGAGCTAGAAGTCACATTTTCAAAGAAAATTAATTTTTCGAAGTTGATAAACACTTTTTAAAACCACATTTCTAGATGTAATTTTACATGTAGATATCAAATATGATATTACTTTGACTGAATTTTGAATTTTTAATGACGTAAATCAAGATTATTTCTACTCGCATCTGGGTTATTCCTGGCATTTGCCTGCATATTCATTTAAGCATGACACTATAAAGCTTTAAACCAATCATATTGCTCGTTTGCCTTCATTCCTCAAAAAAGTGCACACACTGGCTAAAATAAAACATTTCATGACATAACAAAACACATGCAGCCAAAATATTCTAAGGCCATTCTGTAGAAAGACTTGTATTAAAACCCTGAATGTATCTCCTCCCCATATCCTTATCATAGTCCTCAAAGGAATTGGCGTACTTTACTGTTGTCAGGGTATTCCGTTGTGACATTAGCTACAGAATTCTTATGACGTGAATAGAACATCATCTTCATCTTCATACACATATAAAGGTTGAACATGCAAACAGATATACTATTAAATGTTACTATTTCTCTACTAACTCCAAAAAAAATAAAATCAATATCACAAAGTATGCAAACATGCATGTGCACTGTATCAATAATGTATATTGTGATTTTGGCAGTTTCTGAAACAAAACATAATTTAGACAATGACAGCTCAAAAGTAGCAAATCCCAGCTATGATATCACACATTCAATTTCGGGCTGGCCCCTCTTGAGTAGGGCCTGAAAAAGTAGATGCCCCAAAAAAGTTGGGGCCCAAATCTTTTCCACACATAAACTAGGCAATTTACATAACAAACTGATAATGCAGGATATTATTTTTAATTTTTGGACTAATTTTTCAGAAATTTGACCAAAATTGTGGTCTAAAATTTTTGCCTCTTGATTCCAAGGACTGCCCATAAATTAATTCATTAAATAACGGGAAATTGCAATCAATCTAGAAAGTTACAATGATCTCATGTAAAAAATAAAATTAAATAACAGCAACATCACGGTGTAGCAAATCCCATCGAACAGACATGACGGCCAAGTAGTCCATCAAAATGATGAAACACTGCCTTCAAATTATTATATTCCTTTATTTTTAAATAGCCAACCAAAATGATGAAACACTTATTTTATTTTCAAGTAACCAATTGTCTGATTCCTATTAAGGTTATTGTGTACTTTTGGCCATTTTGATCCAATCCTTAAGGTTCAGCTGGAAAGTAACATTTTGGTCAAAAATTGCTATACCTGCACATGTTATTTTCTGGTACAAAATTAAGTATAAAGGCATGTGTATATTTCCTTGCTTTCTTCAGGAAAGTATCATGACATTGTCTACTTTTAGTAATCCTGGAAACAGGTCAATGGTAGCTCCTGTATTGTCTGGAACCTTTGAAAGAAAATTTGGAGAAATAGAAAGCGTGAAATATCAGAATTTCCTGGAGTTCCCATTGACCTCATTAATCTTGCATAACTGTTATAGATACATAAGGGTGATATGACAATTGAACCACCAAAACAGATGATTACTTAAGTTCTATCTGACCCAAACGAGCCACCTGGTGGTGAAACTGGTAACTACCTACTCGCATCTGAGTTATTGATTTGCAACCCCCTTAGAAAAAAATTCTTTCAAAATCATGCAGTTTTTCACTATTTTGAGCACTTCTGGGTGATTTTGGGCCAAAAATGTCAATTGTGAATCCCCTGGAAGTCTAATGTACGAGACTCCAACTCTTTCTGTAGATTGAAGTAAACTTAATTTTTTAATATACAACCTCATAAATTGGCTGTTTGAGATATATGTAAAAATCTGAAACATCCGAACAATGAGTGATGTAAATTAGGTGTATATAGCCAGTACACGACCCCCTGGCCATTCTTTTTCAAAATCATGCAGTTTTCACCATTTTGAGCATTTTCTAAAAGACTAGATGTGAGTAGAAATAATCTTGATTTACATCATTAAATATTCAAAATTCAGTCAAAGTAAAAGTTAATCTAGAAATATGGTTTCGAAAATTGTTGATCAACTTTGAAAATTCAATTTTTTTTGAAATGTGATTTCTAGTTCGGGGAGATTCCCCAAAGGGAAATATCTTTTCTTGTACATGTATATTCAACAGATAACATTTTCTTTTACTGGACATATTTCAATTTGCATAACTATTATAGATACATAAGGGTGATATGACAATTGAACCACCAACACAGATGAATACTTAAGTTAAATGGAACTTTGTACTGAACCAGCCATTCTATCTGATCCAAACGAGCCACCTGGTGGTGAAACTGGTAACTACCTACTCGCATCCGAGTTATTGATTTGGGGATTTTTTGAAAACCTTTTTGACAAATGTTGGCTGGCTACTGGAATGTATGTCAGAGCATTCTTTTATACTTTGATGTTATATGTAATGGCCAACTGCCCTATATATTATCTTGAGTATCTTTATAAAAGGTCTCCCTCAATTGTCAGTAAAAAAATAATGTCAGTTTCAACCAATCGTGTACATGCAGTTAGTACATGTAACCTTCATACACAATCAAAACAGAGCAATCACACACACCAGGGATGGCAAATTCACATCAAAATAAAACTACAATTTTTCACAAATGTACCAAATTGTACTTGATCCTACCTTTCAAATTACAATATACAATGTATCTCAAATGTGCCAGACTAAGTTCTACAATGATGTGAATTTATACAGCACTCCCTGAGCATGCTTAGAGCACCTGTCTGTGAGGCATGTTTAGGGACCTCCCCCTTATATTCCCACCCAACAGCTGATCTATCCATGTGTTTCCTTTGAATGCCGTGTTTGCCTCCAAACCCCCTCGCATAATCTGTAAAGGTACATAGCTATAGCAGTAAATATATCCATGTGTTTCTTTTGAATGCCATGTTTGCCTCCAAACCCCCTGGCATAATCTGTAAAGGTACATAGCTATATAGTAAATATATCCATGTGTTTCCTTTGAATGCCATGTTTGCCTCCAAACCCTCTCGCATAATCTGTAAAGGTACATAGCTATACAGTAAATACATGTATATCTATGTGTTTCCTTTGAATGCCGTGTTTGCCTCCAAACCCCCTCGCATAATCTGTAAAGGTACATAGCTATACAGTAAATATATCCATGTGTTTCTTTTGAATGCCATGTTTGCCTCCAAACCCCCTGGCATAATCTGTAAAGGTACATAGCTATACAGTAAATATATCCATGTGTTTATTTTGAATGCCATGTTTGCCTCCAAACCCACTGGCATAATCTGTAAAGGTGCATAACTATATGGTAATAATAGCTATATCGCTATATGGTAAATATATCCCTATATCCCTAAATTCCAGTCCTCTCGCATTACAAACCTGTAATGTTACACACAATTATACAGCAAAATGCATGTGCTTCCTGTAAGTGCCACATTTGCCCCCTCTCCCATGGCATCATCTAAAACTATGCACTCAGGAGGTTTTACCTTAAACTCTTGCTGACTTGAATCCATGGCTTATCAAAACATACAGCATAAATGTATTATACTATAAATGTATTCTATACTAATGTACTTATGATATCACAGACTGATTCCACAAGTATATACTGACATTTAGTAATTGAATACTTTCATAAGAATATAAACAATACTACTTTGACCTTTTGACCCAGATTTGTTGGTCAATCTGATATATCCAAAGATAAGATGTAAATTCTACCTTTTTGTGAATCGTGTTGGGCTAATTTTTCCTGGTGTTCGTAGCCTACTGCAGATTTGTCCACCCTGTCAGTCTGAACACCATATTTTCCTCCAAATCCTGCAGAGTAGTCTAAAAGAAATAAAAAGGAAAACCAGATAAATTCAAGTATGACTGTTATTAAGAACTTGTAAATACTTGTGATTTTTTATTCTGGTACATTTGTACCATATTCACATTTAGTCTTGTTCAACAAAATAAAAAAACATAAAAACAAGAGACATCTATGAAATGTTGTAATAAAATTAATAGTACATTTTATGCATTGCATGTATTCAACACACACACATAATATACTACACATGCACACATTACTTTACACATAAACATCCAATGAAATACATTACACATTAACAAACAAACAATATAATACATTACACAAATAACACCCCGACATTTGGACTCGGAATCCTACAAATACTCGGACTTCAGCAAACATGAGGTTTGGTCAAATTAGGTTCAATTCTTATGCTGGGCATAACAACAGATCTTCTCTTATACCAGGCATAAAAATTAAACCTATTTTGCCCAAACCTCATGTTTGCTGAAGTCCGAGTCAAACTAGGATTCCGAGATCAAATATCGGGGTGTTAAATGCATACAATACAATCCCTAGCATGCGTTCTGTGCACAAAATACCTGCAAAAGAACCTAACTGCAGACCGCAGTTGTCACAGCACAGCCTTCTTTCTTGCAGAAGACTGACAAGAAAAACTGTTTTAAAAATTCCCCTCTGGTTTCATGTATTTCCACTAATTTTCTCCAAAAATTGAATGAAATGCTCAATTATTTTGCAGATCTATACAATTTAAATAGTTTATTTCATAACTAACATACTATTTTGCATCTTAAAACAGATCTTCCCATTTGAGAACAGGCCTGTATCGAGCCCACCCCCCACCAGCCAGAAATTCTTACACAATCATGCAGTTTTTTGGCTGATTTTGGCTCAATATTGTCATACAGGGTGGTCAAAAAAAATGGAAACCCTGTATTTTCCTCATATCTTTGCCATTTTGGGTAATTATTCCCTGAAATTTGACATACAGTAAAACCTGTCTAATCCGAACACCCATGGGACCAGCCAAAAGTGTTCAAATTGGCAGGTGTTCAAATTTCGAGGATATTGTTGATCAGGGGGGGGGATATTTATCGTTCAGTCCACTATATTGAACACTTAATACTAATTCAGAAAACAATACATGTTGTTGATGAGTTTATTCTACAATAGGCCTATAGCCTATATGCTATTTTTATTTACATTTTGAACAATTTCATTATTTTAGTAAAAATAACTTATATTTTGGTAAAAACTTTGTAATACACTGACAGTATAAGTATATGATAGTCTCGTACAAAATCTTAAGCTTCTCAAATGACTTATCCCATGTTATGGTTATATAACACTGCTTCACTTTTGCTTGAAAAGGTCCTTCATTGTTGTTTGTTTTTGGTACTTTTAGCATTAGCAATATTTGAGTAGATATCCTCTTCAAGTAAAAAGAATTTTTTATGAGTGTTCATTCGAGATGATGTATAATCCTCCCTTTTTAGGAGGCATTTTAGTGATAGGTTATTACTAAGTTGAATTTTTTCTCTTTCTCGTGAAATCTTGTCTGCAATTGTGTCTGTGTTGTCTTTGTGATTATAAAACATTTACTGATTGAATCTTAGCTATCATAACAGACCCATGGGATATAAAACATCTAAGACCTGTTCATAATCCAAATCAAAAACATCCAGTTAATTTACAATAAGGATAAACCAATTATCTCCCAGATTCTCACCTTTCTCTTAATCCAAATCAAAAACATCCAGGTAATTTTCAATAATGATAAATCAATTATCTTCTTGATTCACACCTTTCTCTTAATCCAAACATAAAACATCCAGTTCTTTTCTAATAGGATAAACCAATTAACTCCTGTATTCACACCTTTTCAAATCATCCTGTTGTTTTCCACAAATAAGGGATGTCACTGAGACTAAATAAGTTAATTAGGACAGTATTAGTTCTTTGATTACATTGTACCATGTATATGTAAAGATAAATAACAACTATAACATTGACTCAATATGTGGCTATTATTGAAATGTCCAGACATTTGATTTCTGATAAAAATGTTCAGATTAGACAGGTCACTTTTTCATATCTGGTTGTTCACTGTTCAGATTAGGAGGTGTTCAGATTTCAAGGTTTATTTAACATGGGAGTCAATGGGAGGAAAAAATGGGACCGAAAAAAAGTGTTCAAATTGGAAGGTGTTCGGATTAGCCAGGTGTTCAGATATACAGGTTTTACTGTATATGTACAACATTCAATTTCCTACCAGCTAACCATATTTCATGACCATCAGATTGATAGTCACAATGGTACAGCACTTTAAACAAGATGCCCCAGTGTGGCCACCATCGCGCTATTGGCAAATCGGAACAGGTTGTCAATGATCTGACTACATTTTTCAGCAGGTATGGCCTGAATGACATGGATGATCTGCTTTTTGAGGTATGCAGTTGTCCTGGGGTTATTCTCATACACTCTTTTTTGGTGTATCACCACAGGTTGAAGTTAGTAGGGACATTTTGGATGATAGGTGCAGGTTAGCCGAAAGTGCAATATTGGCCACTGGAGCATGTTGTTTAAAGTGCTGTAACATTGTGACTATCAATTTGATGGTCATGAAATATGGTAGGCCGGTGGAAAATTGAATGATGTACAAATGTGCTGAATATCAGGGAGTAATTTCTTAAAATGACAGAGATATGAGGAAAATGGCGACAGGGTTTCCATTTTTTTGACCACCCTGTATTTGAACCCCTCTGGAAAAAAAAATTGAGCCTCCTCGACAGAAGTTGGCTATGGGTCTGTGAGAATGACGATAAGCAAGCACTATATATAGTAACACAGGGATTTAACTCGAATTTCTCACAACAGGCTAAATAAATGAAAACAACAGGTTTACAAACAAAAATAACAGGTGATTTTGTGAAAACAATTGGTGAAAATCGCCTGTTGCTTGCTGCTAGTGAAAAAGATTTTGGCACACCCTGTAGTTATTTAATACTTTCATATTTCATATAAACAATGTAAGAAGAAGTTTTACTTTTTGACCCTGATCTGTTGACCATTGTGATATTTTTAAAGATAACAAGTAAATTCTACCTTTTTGTGAATCGTGTTGAGCTAATTTTTCCTGGTGTTCATAGCCTACTGCAGATTTGTCCACCCTGTCAGTCTGAACACCATATTTTCCTCCAAATCCTGCAGAGTAGTCTAAGAAAAAAGGAAAATCAGGTAAATTCAAGTATGATTGTTATTAAGAACCTGTAAATTTGTGATTTTTTTTATTCTGGTACGTTTGTACCATATTCACATTTAGTCTTGTTTATCAAAATAAAAAGACATAAAAATTAGTACCGTGGGTACTGGGCTCACATGGTGTTGCTCAAAAGTGAAAATAAAAAAGACGGGTTTTTGTGACAAAATTATTTCATACAACTACCCTTTACAAAGACATGGCTTTTTACAATGCAGGACACCTGAACTTATTTGTAAAGCTAGGAAATGGGCCAAAAGTGAATTTCCCGAGACAAAAATGGTGGCCATTTTGAAATTAGGCGAGATTTTGAAGCAGGAGTTACAGTTTTTTTTTCTTTATTGATGTTGAACAAAATTATTTTAAATTGGGAATCCTATCTACAGAGGATTTAAAAAGTGTTGACAGAGGTTTAAAACTTGCCACTTTTTTGGACTGACTGAGAGACAGATGGACGAATCAATGTTAACTAAAATGGCTGAAAATAAAAAAAACTGATATAATATTTTGCCGATTTTTTGTAACAAAATTATTTCATACAACTACTCTTTACAGTGACATGGCTTTTTACAATGCAGGACAGCTGAAATTATTTGTAAAGCTAGGAAATGGGCCAAAAGTGAATTTTGCGAGACAGATGGACAAATCAATGTTAACTAAAATGGCTGAAAATAAAAAAAATGGATATAATTTTTTGCTGATTTTTCGTAACAAAATTATTTCATACATCTACTCTATACATTGACATGGATTTTTACAATGTAGGACACTTGAAATCATTTGTAAAGCTAGGAAATAGTTCAAAAGTGAATTTCGCGAGACAAAAATGGCGGCCATTTTGAAAATAGGCGAGCTTTTGAGCCAGGAGTCATAGGGGAGTTTTCTGTATTGATGTTGAACAGAAATAACTTAAAACAGGAATCCTATCGACAGAGGACTTAAGGCAAATGGTCCAAAAGTGGATTTTGCGAGACAGATGGACAAATCAATGTTAACTAAAATGGCTGAAAATAAAAAAAATGGATATAATTTTTTGCTGATTTTTCGTAACAAAATTATTTCATACATCTACTCTATACATTGACATGGATTTTTACAATGTAGGACACTTGAAATCATTTGTAAAGCTAGGAAATAGGTCAAAAGTGAATTTCGCGAGACAAAAATGGCGGCCATTTTGAAAATAGGCGAGCTTTTGAGCCAGGAGTCATAGGGGAGTTTTCTGTATTGATGTTGAACAGAAATAACTTAAAACAGGAATCCTATCGACAGAGGTTTTAAAACGTGCCAGTCAAAAGTGAATTTCGCGAGACAAAAATGGCGGCCATTTTGAAAATAGGCGGGCTTTTGAACCAGGAGTCATAGGGGAGTTTTCTGTATTGATGTTGAACAGAAATAACTTAAAACAGGAATCCTATCGACAGAGGTTTTAATACATGCCACTATTGTTGACGGACAGACGGACGGACGGACATCTTGTAACAGACGGACGGACGGACGGACAGACAGACGGAATAAGTGAGCGATTGCAAAAGCTCACCATGTGAGCTAATAATAACTAGATAATGGCAACTCCGCGGAGTAGCAAATCCCAACGAACAAAATATCAATTACCGAATTCCAATCAATTATACTCATTACTTTGGTTAAAATTGAAAAATTTAGATTTTAGAATTGCGAATTCCTGCAAAGCAGCCATTTTGAATTTTCTGAGGTACAAATCTGAAAAATAATAGCATAATTGTGATCTACTCCAAAATTCCTTCAATTTGAGTATAATATAGCCATACTTTGAAGGGATCGAATAATGATTGCGAAATCGTACATTAGACGGCCATTTTGAATTTGACGAGGCTCGAATCAGAAAAAAGATACAATATTTGCAATCTACTCTTAATTGCTTTTCATTTGAGTATAATAAAGCTATACTTCAGAAAGATCTAAAAATTAGCGAAAATTTCTGTTTTCCTGACCCCGCATACACAGCCCCTGGGGGTCAGGATGAAAAACACGGAATATATGTGAAATAGATAGATGTTGCGAATATACTACCAAAATTTCAAACAATAATATTAATTACTTTGGTTTAAAATGAAAAATTTATGATTTTTGCGAAAAAGTCCCGTCATTTTTAAAGCGGCGGCCATCTTGAGAAATTTTTTTTTGCGTAAACTATTCATCAATATACATCTTTCCACCAAATATGAAGAAAATCCGTCCACTAATATTTGAGTTATCTTCCGGACGGACGGACGGACGGACTGACTGACAGACTGACGGACGGACGGAGGGCTTCACTATATCCCTACCGAACTTCGTTCGTTGGGATAATAATAATAATAAAAAAACAAGAGACATCTATGAAATGTTGTAATAAAATTAATAGTACATTTTATGCATTGCATGTATTCAACACACAGACATAATATACTAGACATGTGCACAATACTTTACACATAAACATCCAATGAAATACATTAAACATTAACAACAAACAATACAATACATTACACAAATGCATACAATAAAATACATTACACAGATAAAGCGTACCTATAGTGTAATACATGAACATACAAAACTAGAAAACTAAAAGCCATCTCAAGCATGCGTTCTGTGTTGAATACCTGCAAAAGAACTCAGTTGCAGACCACTTTTGTCACAACACAGACTACTTTCTAGAAGAAGACTGACAAGAAAAAATGTTTTCAAAATTCCGCTCTGGTTACATGTATTTCCACTTATTTTCTCGAAAAATTGAATGAAATGTTCAATTATTTTGTAGATCTTTACAATTTAAATAGTTTACTTCATACCCATTAAATTGATTCAATATACTATTTTGCATCCTAAAACATGGCTATTGTGACATTTTCTTGATTGAGAACATGCCCGAGCCACCCCCTCCCCACATTGCCAGAAATTCTTTCACAATTATGCAGTTTTCCTCCATTTTGAGTGATTTTGGCTTTGGAAAAAATTAAACCTCCCCTTTTGCAAAAGTTGGCTATGGGCCTATAAGAATGACGATAAGCAAGCAATGTGTGTAGGAGCATACAACATGATATCTAACAAACATTTAACATACAAATTAGCCTTGCATTAATTCTCTCAGTCGAAACCCCTTCCCCATTCTCCCATACTATCCCATGATGGGCTTGCAAGAAAACCCATGATCTCATACATACTGATATGGGAAATAGATAGTGAGGGAACCTAGTAGAGACTTAGTGCAAGACTACCTCCTGTTATCCAATTTCCAAATGCCCATGCTTCTAACAGAGCTACATGTATATCTAACTAATAGTAATGAAAAAGCAAGAATTGTAGATGAGTGGTATCATTTTGAGATCTGTACTTTATGACTGACCAAACTGTTAATATAAATGTAGATGCCAATATAATTTAAAAAGTCCTTTTTGAATTTTTTTTTGAATTACATGTACATTGACAAGTAATTAATAACTAGAAAAACAGCAACTCCACGGAGTAGCAAATCCTACCAAACAAAACATATTATGCTTATTATAGCTAGTGTAAATGTTGAAATGTTTGTGCACTTTGTGATAGAAGCATGAAATTTGGCACAAAGTTAGTTTGTACCATTGTGAACTAGGCATCATCATACAAAATTTGAACCAAATCCGTTCACTGGTAAATGAGTTATCAAAGATTACGTTTTTTACGAAAATTGGCCGCCATCTTAAAACTCAGCCGCCATCTGGAAAATTATTTCTTGAACAGAGCTACTGTGTCCCTAAGCATAATCATATTAAATTTTAACCAAATCTGTTCACTGGTAATTTGAGTTATCAAAGATTACGTTTTTTACGAAAAATTGCCCCCATTTTGAAATTAAGCGGCCATCTTGAAATTTTTTTGTCTAACATAGCTACTGTGTCCCTAAGCATCATCATATAAAATTTGAACCAAATCCGTCCACTGGTATTTGAGTTATCAAAGATTACATATTTTTATGAAAAATGGCCGCCATTTTGAAATTAAGCGGCCATCTTGAAAATCTCTTTTTTTGCGAAACTCCTTTGTCCTTAGGCATCAGCATATAAAATTTGAACCAAATCCGTCAACTTGTATTTGAGTTATCAACGATTACATTTTTTACGAAAAATGGCGGCCATGTTGAATTTAGCGGCCATATTGAAAATTCCTTCTCGAGCAGAGGTCCTACACTCATAAGGCATAAGCCTATAAAACTTGAACCAAATTCGTCAACCGGTATTGGAGTTATTGCCCGGACACACGGACGGATGGACGGACGGACAGACGAACGGACAGACGGCTTCTCTATATCCCCCTCGAACTTCGTTCGGTGGGATAATTACATGTAAAATATAAGTGAAATCTTTTTATTTTTGTGAATACTTTTTTCCACATAGTTTTAATTTTTAAAATGCCATACTGTCAGATATCTGTGATTTTCAAGGCATTAATCTGATATATAAACCCAGTTCACTTCACTTAAATAATCTGTAAGAAAGGCTGATTTCAAATTTGCCTTTGAAATTCTGAACTTTTGGAAAATCTGAACTAATCAGCAGAACATGAGAAGACAGGTCCAATAATTCCATTCTATGCGAGCCCTTCCTCTACCATAACTCTACATGATAGCCAATGCATGAAAAACAATGAAACATTTTAACACCACTACAAGGCCTTATACACAAGATCACCTTTTTGTGACTCATGCTTATCAACACGTTCAATATGGTCCCAGCCCACAGCTGATTGGTCCATTCTATCAGCCTGGACGCCATACTTGCCACCGAACCCTTTAGCATAATCTTCAAAAAGAGATATTCATCAATGAAAATCAAATCAAAATAAATGCTCATTCAATTTTAGATTCCATCAAAATCTGCAATAAATGAATAAAACATATGAATTTTAATATGAAAGTTTGTGAGATGTTTTCATGTTATGTCTTACTTCAAAATACAACACTAAAATACAGTTGTTATGGTTCAACTATATTCATGAAGTAACATTTTCCTTTTTTTCTTTTAGACTACTCTGCAGGATTTGGAGGAAAATATGGTGTTCAGACTGACAGGTCCTACACTCATAAGGCATAAGCTTATAAAATTTGAACCAAATTCATCAACCGGTATTGGAGTTATCGCCCGGACACACGGACAGACGGACAGACAGACGGCTTCTCTATATCCCCCTCGAACTTCGTTCGGTGGGATAATTACATGTAAAATATAAGTGAAATCTTTTTATTTTTGTGAATACTTTTTTCCACATAGTTTTAATTTTTAAAATGCCATACTGTCAGATATTTGTGATTTTCAAGGCATTAATCTGATATATAAACCCAGTTCACTTCACTTAAATAATCTGTAAGAAAGGCTGATTTCAAATTTGCCTTTGAAATTCTGAACTTTTGAAAAATCTGAACTAATTAGCAGAACATGAGAAGACAGTTCCAATAATTCTATTCTGTGCCAGCCCTTCCTGTAAGCCACAGCTCTACATGATAGCCAATGCATGAAAAACAATGAAACATTTTAACACCACTACAAGGCCTTATACACAAGATCACCTTTTTGTGACTCATGCTTATCAACACGTTCAATGTGGTCCCAGCCCACAGCTGATTGGTCCATTCTATCAGCCTGGACGCCATACTTGCCACCGAACCCTTTAGCATAATCTTCAAAAAGAGATATTCATCAATGAAAATCAAATCAAAATAAATGCTCATTCAATTTTAGATTCCATCAAAATCTGCAATAAATCAATAAAACATATGAATTTTAATATGAAAGTTTGTGAGATGTTTTCATGTTATGTCTTACTTCAAAATACAACACTAAAATACAGTTGTTATGGTTCAACTATATTCATGAAGTAATATGGCAAAATCAACAGCTCTAAAACAACTACAAAAATTATGAAGTAAAACATGTTTAAAAGAAACCCCTGAAACTAAAACATTATGACATACAAGTCTGTGTAATCAATCAATGCAATAGATATTATTAGGAAAAATTAATTTCATCTTTTTGCTTAGTAACATCTATGAAAACTGTCAAAAAGCATTATATAAACAATAAATATATATTTTACCTCTTTGTGATTCATGCTTTGCTGTCTCCTCATGATGTTCCCAACCAACAGCAGATTTATCAACTCTGTCTTTCTGGACGCCATATTTGCCTCCAAATCCTTTGGCGTAATCTGTAATAACAATTGATGTGTAGTCATGCATCAAGTCTGCCTCATCTGTGCACAACTTAAATATGTGATGAAAGCAGATGTTTTTAAATATGCTCATATACCACATATTTGACGTCATATCTCTTTTATATGAAAATGATCATAAGTGTATTTCATTACATATAAGCTGATACATTTTGGAATAAAAATTATATGGTTATGTGCTGCACTACTCAAAGAATATAACTTTCATCAATATGTCTTTGCAGCAATGTTATTTAATTAATCATCCATGATTCCCTCACAACATTGGGAGTTGATTTACAAGCAAGTCTTTGTACTTTGTTATGAACACTTAGTAAAATATGAATTACTACACACAATGAAAATGTTATACATATTAAGCTCATTTTAAGTTATTACCTTTCTGGGATTCATGTTTATCTGTTTTCCCATCATACTCAAATCCGACTGCAGCTTTGTCCACTCTGTCTTTCTGAACTCCATATTTTCCTCCAAAGCCTTTAGCTGAATCTGTTTGACTGGCGTGAGCAGCTAGCTTAGCTTGGTAGTCATGGCCAACGGCACTCTGGTAAAGAAATGATCACTAAGTAAACATCATATTTGCCTAAACTGTATTTTAACTGGTGAAGACAAGTCATACTCAATAGTCAATTTGGTAACATTAATGGATATGAATCTCCTAATCTATAACTCATATCAAATTATAAACTTTGCTTCCTAAAAGAGATCTCTGTCATCACTCTTTCAGTTTACAATAAATCTGAACTCTCAGAGTCATTCAGAATTCGTAGTCGAAATATGAATGACTTTCTATATATGGTAAATTCTGCTGAAGTCATCGCATGGTTAATGAGCACGCATTTAGCATGTGTTCCTTCCAGCTTGCTGATTGGTTGAGAAAAGATTAGCGTGGTAGGTTTGAAATCATTTATGACCCAGGCTGCCATGGGCATAGGCCATGGGGACGGGACTAGTAAACTGTAATATTGTCTATACTAGGCAGAGGGTATGAGTATGAGATAAGTTACTGAAATATAACTTTTTAAACATCAATGTTTACATTCAGACCCTATCCAGATACCCCTTTCTTTTGGGCATTTAAACGACTGTAACAATGTTCATACCTTATCTTGTTTATCTTTCTCTACACCAAATTTGCCTCCATAGCCATATGACGCTTTAGGGCCAGCCTCAGCCTCTTTGGCCTTGACCTTTGTGTCATCGTGTGTTACATCCTCACGCAGCTTGCTAATACTAGAAAGTCAAGTTAACCTCATGTTTAATGTCCTGTATGACTTTATCTTGGAATGAACAGGGGGACAAAGAGCCATGTGAGAAAAACTGGGAAAACATTATACCGCATACATTTGATATATATGTCCACAATGGGTGGCATAAGATATGGGGAATAGCAAGATTCACCAGGCAAAATTTGAATGACAACTTAGGAAATGTATTCTGGGGTATCATTAGAAGGCAAAAGGCATTTTCACCAGCTGTGCTGTTTTCATCAGAGTGCGGATTAGGGATGTAGAAAATAATTTATATACAATATTTATCTGAGTAGAGCACATTTCCGCTTTATTTCAAAACTGTACACACCTGATGGAGCCTTGGTGTCCAGAGCCCTCTACAGTCTTGGCTCCCCATCTTTGTTCTTTCTCACTAACATCATTCTAGTAAATAAAAATAAAAATACAAATAAAAATGAACAAGAAACAAGAAGATTTAAAACTATTAACATTCACATTATTGTACACTTACATAATGTTTTTAGAAAGTCTTATCTCCTGGACTTTTTAACTATCTGTACCTCCTTTATGACCATTTACTACCAATTGGCAAGGTTCATAGAGGGGGGGGAGGCTTGAGCAAGACTATTATTAAGTCATGTCCAGTTTAGTTAAGTTTAGTCCATGCATACTGATACACAGAGCCTCCTTACAATGACTCATTGATTGAGCAATGTCTATAGTTTTAAGGTTAATCTGAAGGCTGTAAAGTGTAATCATTCAGAATTTCGCTACAAATTTTACTAACCACAAAGTCAGGATCTGTCTCCCAGTCATCGTCATCTCCATTAGATACATTCACATTTGCATTATGACCTGCTGATGCCTTCCACATCCTGAAAGTAAATCACATACACTATAATGATCATATTAATATGCTGATTCCCTGCCTTTCCTCGCATGAATATGACATAAAGTATCAAATCTAAAAACCGCAAGTTTTACTGCATACATATATGTACTGTAGTTTTGAAACGTTTATTCAATCCATTAGCGAATATTAAACCTAGAAAACAGTCTCATTTGTGGAAGCGTAAACTTTTGAAATTATGTAATCTATGCTTACTAAAGAGAATGATGCAGCATACATGTTTGATATTTAGATTTTTTGCTCTTTGAATAATCATACCTTGAATATAATTAGATTTTAATACCATGATACTGTTGCTTCCCAGTGAATCATAGCAGGGATTTAGCTGATTTAATTCAGTATTCGAAAATGCCCCTATCTGGTCGTTCCATAAATTTATTCTTTGACGATTTTAAATTGTAATTGAAGTTAAACTTCATGTTTAAATGGATTGAATTAATGTTTCAAAACTACCGTGTGCATATGCAGTACAGGTTTGCACATGCGAACAAGGAATGCTCCCAGCCCCAAAATCAAAAGTCCCGGCTAGGCATTCATTATTGTTGCCCTTGAATTATTGATGTGTCCTAAGATGTTGCTTACAACTGATATTCAAGTTTCTTCCGACATTGTATTTGCGTCACTTTCAAGTTCAACTGACGGCTGATGGAATAACCATGGTCTCTACCACCTCTGATAGAGCCCATGGATTAACTTACTATTTCTATGGCCAAATCATTCAAATATGAATGGTAAAGTGGCGGGTAATATTCATATTAAAATAAATTGGTCATGAAATAGTAAGTTAAACCAACAGCCGAGTCCGAGATATTTAGTAATGGCTACACTATTTGAATCATGCAATATCATGGTATAACTGAGAAGCACATTCGGGAATCGTCTTTATACAATATTGCATACTTGCCCCCTGTATCTGCATCCGAGCACCCAATGCAGATTCAAACTCAAAGCAGATATTTTTATTTGACTTGAGGAAATACAGGAGGTGTGATTCACGTTATTTCGATTTCAAAGGAAAATGGCTATACAAAGGAGTGAAAACTCCAGTCTAATGATAAACAAGAATGTTGAACATAAATATAATGTCAAATCAAGAATGATAATTACCTATTTTTTACGTATTCTCCCCAAATAGAAATATAAAACTTTTCTACTTTTTCCTGGTACTTCCGTGTTGGTCACGTGATCTATTTGGACTCGGGCGCTAAACGAAAAACAACAAGAAAAAGATTCTATAACTCGCTTTGCATCGGATCTTCCGTCACAATTCCATTAATCATTTTAACATTAAGGGTCTGTATTCTTATGATTTATTGTTCAAAATAGCAAAACCAGTACCTTGGACCTGGAATAAGAACGTTTACAATCGTCTGAACAGAAACCCCGGGAAAAAATAGGAAAACAAATACGGAAGTCTCAATGCGCAGACTACGATGCGCATCAAAATCAAAACAAACCATGGCGGTAAATCGGAGAAACTCAAATCAAAATTGGACAAAACATCACCAAAATGGCACAAAAACTCTCAACAATAACAACATTCATAAACAAAAATCTTCAAGAGACTTCAAAGAAAACAATGGCTATATTTTAGTTGGATATTTCTTCGTGACATTCGCTGCAATAGCGTGCTACCTGAACAGTGTCAAAGGTGAACTTGTTCATGATGACATTTTTGCAATCAAAAATAATCAAGATGTCAGTCCAAATGGCAGTCTGTCACAGGTGTTTAAAAATGACTTCTGGGGAAAATCAATGTCGGACAATACTAGTCATAAATCGTACAGGCCGTTGTGTGTTCTAACTTTCAGGTAAGTGAGTAGACTATCTCCAGTCCAGTTCAGGTTTACCACAGTCAGAGAGAATGTTTCTGGCGAAATTCTGGGATTTCAAATACTTGAAGTTGGGAAACCGGAAGGGCTTACCTTTTTTAATTCCAGAATCTCACCGAAATTAGCTCATCTTGGTGACTGTAAATTGCACAGCTGTATTCAATGGAGTCTTGTCATATTTCAATAAACCTCAATTTTAATGTGTATATTTTATTTTTAACGTGATTTCATCGTTTTTTGTCAACTGGTAAGAATACGCGGGGCAAATGGCAAGATGGATGACTTTTGACCTGACCTACACCGATGGCGGTGACGTCATCAATTTTATCTAAACAAATTCTATTTGGTCACGTGACCTTGTGCCAGAAGTCCGACTTTTTGGTCAGTCGACCTGTTCAAAGTACATTTAGTAATAATTATCGCTTTTCAGAACAATTTAGGAAACAATGTTTTCTATCTACGTCGATTACAAAGCATCTAAGGTACGTAAATTTATATGAACAACTGAGTCAATCGGGATAAATAGCCCAACGAGAGTCGGCGGTCTTGAAAAATACTTGGATCTGGATGCCAGTCCTGGTATAGATATAGTTCCAGGGCAGTTCGAAGAACGTATTAGATGTCCGTGAGGTTTACGTAGAGCTGAATTCTAATTCAAAGTCTAACCTTGTTTAGGTTTATATAGTCCAACAACATTAGACCTAGCCTAGGCCTCGTTTCTTATCTGACATGTCTTATGGCCCTGGCTAGGTCTAACCTCCATGATCATTTTGTCGGTCAGTTCTGGTAACATCGAAATTGCAAATCGTATCAGAAATTAACCATCATTGCAGCACTGCATTAACAAACAATACGTTTGCAATTCATAACTAATTTGCGTGTATACACGCGCCATATAAATCAATCAAAGATACCTGTTATCCTCAAAATTGATCTTTTTATCCTGAGTAATCGCGATAATAATTATCAATCTATTTGACAACAATTTCGTTCCGCCAATAGTTTAATTTAACCCGGGACACCCGCTGACGAACAGACACAATGACAGACATGTGGAAATGTCATTTTAGAGATTGGTAAGTGTAGCCTCATTTTACTAGTATAAATGAACATTTAACACAATAATATTGTGTTAAATCGCTTGATTTTATGTGTTTTTATATTGTTGTCAAGTATCAGTTGCATGTTATTGCAGAAAAATGGTTTGGATAGATCCAGAACTTGCAATAAAGGAAAGAATAGTAAGGAGGTTAAAACCAATAACGGCCCGAGAAAATTCCTAATAGTAAAGAACGCTGTTATTGAGTTTAACGACGTTGAACTAAGGTTTATACTGAATTTCATATCTTCCGTTCATTATTTCAGGTTATTTATGTCACGATTCAGATTATTAATCTCGTAGCATAAACTCCTTAAGTATATATTTGATTTGTCTATCTTTGATTAAGTCATATTACATTTAGCCATATCTAAAAGACCTTCCACCCAGCTGACCCAGCTCAGTCTTGCCATACAGCCATCCAATCAAACAACCAACCAAGAGTCATGGTACGTTAATTGACAGATAAAAAACTGCAATTAGCATTTCGATTTTCTTTCCGTATGCACATCTTCCTGATATGTAGAAATTGGTTACCACCTTTTTTTACACAAACCTGTATCTTTTATATCTACATGTCCATGTACATGTAGTGTTAACAGGGTGGGACAGTAACTTACTCCCTATCACAGATTATTGACATAGACATAGACAAAGCATCCTTCAACCTGTCCAAGTGGAACACCTTTGCTACCTCTAAGAGGTAACAAATGGCCGGTGGTGACATTTTGCATATTACTGCCTTGTTGAACATTTAGTCAGGTGGTCTTGGGACTCTGCAAAGTGTTCCACTAACAGAGGTGTTCCGATCTAGAGGTGTTGCATTTACAGGTTTCATTGTATTATTTTGTCCTATTTAGATAAGATTTTGGATTAGGAATCCAAGATTTTTATACCAAAAGATAAAATTTATCTGGATTGGAGTATCGTACCAATTCACAGCCCCTGGACTCTAGGCTCCAGGGTAAAAGTGATACTAACACCATATATAATTCAAGGCTAGAAGAAACAAGCCATGCAAATAGAGATAATTGGCCAAGCTGTAATGCTAAGAAAATGGCCAATTCCATATGGAATATGTTTGCCAGTATTCTCCAGCATTCATTTAGTGCCATTTAGTGATCTATTTATTTAATTACATGTGCAATTTCCATCAATAGAGCGGGTCAATAAATGGCTCCAATATTCACAATCTCATTATTTCTAACAAGTACAACAATAACAAATACATTTATTTTGTGTAAAAATCTATGAGTCTGATATTGTTAACAATGAGACATTGTTATTATAGATCTACTGTATAGTACACAATAAATAGAAATTGTATTTTTACATGTCGACTCGAGTTTATCATACTTTTTGAGACCATTTTTACTAATGATCATTCTTGAAGTATTTCAGTTTCAATCCGATTTATTGTCTGTTTAACGTTTACTTGTCTGTTTAATCAGTGTTAAGCTCACTCTTTTTACATATTCTTCTGAAAATATTGACAAGCCAGTCATCTGAAAACTCGATCTCAATTTTTTCTGTTGGTTATTGACTTCCTTCGAAAGGTCAATCGCCAAACCTCCCAGATCCAGATCAACCATGAAACCTAACAAGATCAGTCTCTCTAAAGACCATAGAAATGCATTGAAGTGTAACATGTACATTTACTGAGAGAAACGAATGTTGGTTACATTGATAATTCAACGTCTTGGTAAAAAGAAGAGAAAATAGCAAGAAATAAACATATGAATATGTTTAACCCATCAAATTGTGAAAATGCCAGAAAGTCTGGTATTTTTGAGAAATGGAGTTGAATAACCATGACCAGTTAGACAACCCGGGGTAGGCAAATGAAAGCCTGTGTATATTTCTACCAAGGTGTGAATGTTTCCAAAGCAAGAACACATGTTTTCTGCCTCATTGATTGGTTTACGTTTCTTCATGTTTTTCTTGTTAAGATGTTACAAACTGATTAAGTTAATATGGTTGTAGTAACATAAGTGTAGCATATTGCAAGGCTTCTCCTTTGGGTATAATACTTTGCAATACAAACCTGTTACTGATTGTCTTTTTATTTTAATATAATGTGACGTTTGAATAAAATTGTACAAAATGAAATTGAGGTGTATATTTTAGAGACAACACCCGAGGGGTATTTTGGTTATGATGTTATGTTGGTCTCATTATGTGATTAGAGGGGAGTTTTCATTTTGTCACTATTAAAGTGTTCGCATTGGTTCTCAAGTGTTCATTAGTGAGGTGTTATTATTATCAAGGAAAAAATGTTCACATTGGGTTATTTGTGAATTTTCGAAAAATGTTCGAAATGGGTCATTTTTGAGGTGTTCTCATTGAGATGGTCTTTAAGCTTCTTAATTCGAATTGAATTTCCAAATTTTCAGGCATTATCTTTATGAATTTAACATAGTAAAGTTAGGAGTTGATTATTTTCTCACATATTTTGCTCATCTAAGGTTTTATTAGCTGCTTTGTCCAGATCAATAAAGGCTGTTGTGATTTATAGATTGTCTGTGAATATTAGACAATTTCTAATATACAATAGTCAGGGGAGAAATTACCCTTTGAGCATTCTCCAAATGTATCAATTTCCCTGTCTTAAGCTTTAAAGGGAGATAGAATGAAGATGGACATATGGATTTGGAGAATGGCCTTCATGGTCAGTGCCTTAATAGAGGAGAGGCTCAGTTTATTTGTGCTAATCAATTTTCCTGTTGAAATTATTTCGTGTGTTTTGTCAGGCCAGGCAGAAAATGAAAGTATTTTTCTGTTATCTAGCTGTTACTAGAAATTCTGTATTCATTCCATATCGCTACCATAATTGGTGACATATTCGGCATAATATTATTCGGCATTAGGCATTAGGTGGATGTGTTAAGGATTTGGTGTTTGTAGCAAATGGCAAGTGGTGATATTTTTTGCATTAGTGGTCGGACTCGCCTGAAAATCTCCACTCGAGTGGGCCATGAAAAACCACGATTATATTTGCGATTTGACTTAGTTGAGTTACTTTCGATTTCAGTTTCCCAAGTAGCGGCAGAATTCATCAATTTGATCAAGTCTTTCAAGTGCCTCTATACTTTTTATTGTCTAAATCGTATTGCACATCCCTATATATCGTTAAAGTTCACCCCTAGTCCCCTATAGATTGTAAAATATATATTCCCAGAATGCATCAAACCGGAAATGAAACTTTTGCATAAAAATAACGAAGGCAGAATAAAATCCAAGTATGTTTGTCTTCCGCGCATGGCATTAAATAGAAAATAAGTTGGGTTCTATACAGATTAAGCAGAACATTACAACTACATGTATAAGCATGGAAATTGCGAATAGGAGAGACGAATCGCGAGTCAAGGTAAGGTGAAAACGAGTGAAAAATATTTTTTTGGTAAAAATTTCAAATCGTGAGTTCAAGTTTTCAACTCGATCAATTGATTTTTAGGACAAATGCGAGTAAAACGCGAGTCAGTCTTCCAACCACTATTTTTCATGTTGATACCATGATTCACATGTTTCTATTATATATTCTTTAGTTATTTACATACAATCATGTACTCATTCCATATGTTGTCTACTTCTTTCAGTTTTGATTAAAACGAACACGAATGTACCTAGACTATTAGTTTAGGATTAATTATCTTCTGTATGTATGAAAATTCAGAAAATTCAGTGACCTACTTTTTAAAAATACAAAAATATAGGTCAGCGAATGTCCTTCTTTCCCCAATGAAAATGTACAGTAAGAGAACCTGAGACTTCATACAAGTCTACTTTAACAACTCAATAATAAAGTAAATAAGAAATTGGTTTATATTAAGTTACATATTTTCATTTTCCAGATTGAACTATCTAGTCCATGGATTACATCCAGTTGGATACCATATCGTGAACATATGCCTCCATGCAGTGAATACCATCCTATTACTCAATCTATGCCATGGTTTGGTATTTGACTGTCTCCTACCATCCTTTGTGACATCACTGCTATTCGCTGTACATCCTATACACACAGAAGCAGTAAGTAACATTTAATAATAAACTAAAGCTAAATGGGAGTGTTACATTCATCCATTTGAGATTTTTGTAAAGAAATATTCTTCGGATATGTTAATTAAAGTGGAAATATGCAATGGACTTCAAATTAACTTCCAGATAAATTCTTGCACTGTACCTTACCATATAGTACCTTTATCAGGCGTTTGGATGTATAAATGTACTTTTAAATTTTATGAAAACAATACCTTCACCCTAACCAAAGAAACTACATAGTTCTCCATATTGCCGAAGACTTAGAAACGAAGTGGTGATAAACATTGGTATGTTTTATATTCTTAACAATTTCACTACTCCACTCTTCTCATGTACTTCCACATTTAAAATACTACAGAAAGATACTTAGGATGTCAGCAAGGAGTATAGTAAGGCCAGTGAAATTAGAGTTTGGGTATTATCTTCATTTTGTAATGCTAATACAATATTACCTCTGTCCTTGGTTTATAATGAAATATAAGATTTTAAGGTAGGACTAGTAGCGAAGCTTTTGGTTATGTTTTAAGCTTTATGTTAATTACTAACATTTCTTACCTAAGCTGATCATATATCAGTTAATAGATTTTCAGAAAATAAGATGTTCTATGGTAAAAAGAAAATGATCATTTATCATTTTGTGAATAACTTAAATTAGAGTTTATCTTATTTTAACTCAAATGTAAATAATTAAGGCTCATTAATCAAGTGAATCTTATGATAGCAAACAAATATTTAGTTTTCACTGCCCTCAACCAGGGTCTTTCTTAAGGAGCTTAGAAGAGAGATAGAGATAAAATATTTAATGTGCAGTTGGAGCATTTATTAGGGAGATTCTCCTAGAAATAAAGCTACATTCCCCGAATACCATGAAATCAGCTCAATTCTTGATCCAATCAGAATAGAGAATTCATGTGGGGAAATTCTGCTTGACCAATGAGAATGGATGGTTAAGAAAGCATGATCAAAGGATCATGGGATTGATATAGTTGTCTTGTTTGGAAAATTATCAATGTTACTCATTATAGAGGATCCTGTTTTAGCTAACTGGCTACCTGTGAAATAAATATCATGGATTTCGTAACTTTTTCTCTCCAATATGAAAGAATGAGAGATGAATTGACAATGTGCAAAATGATCAGGCAAAAGGGCAACAGTATATTTTATGAAGAATAAGAACAATATGATTGTTTTTTTTTTGGGAATATGTGAAGTTAGCAAATGTAAAGTGAGAACCTCTGCCAGGTTACAGTGTGATAAATCATACACTTAACCAATTAACCAACACTGTAGTATTCCCATGATTTATACCTGTATGGTATACCTTGATTTATTAGGTCTTGTCTTTAGGAAATTTTCATGTGTTTATGCATTAATCAGTGCCTTATAGGAGCCTTTAATAATGTTTCATGTTCCTTCAGAAATCTTTTTAAATACATGGACAACTTATGCAATAAAACCCCCTTTAAATATTTTCGAAATCTCAATCTAAGTTTCAATCACAATAAATCAATTTGTTTGAGATGTTGGAGGTTTGTTTCCTTATAAGCAGTAACTGTTGTACTCTTAACTTTTCATCACTTTTGTACTTTCATATTTATTTAACTTATTTTCATATTTTGAGTCATAGAAAACTAGAGTTCAATCAAGTTAACTAATATTGAACCCTTTTACAATTTAAAATAAAATACAACTTATTTTATATAACATGTGATTTAGCATTCTATAGTCATAAAGTGTAAGCCAATACCCTCGGGGTTATTATAACTCATGTGTGTAACTCAGTTCATTTTGATCTTTTAACATTTTAAATGAAATTACATGCTTTTTTCAATTTGATCCATTATGAGCTGTTGAGTGCTCAATATTCAGTAAAAAAGACCTTTTGCAACAGTATTTTACACAATTGTTATAGTAATATAATAATGTTTCATGCATCTAAGATAGGTTATATATCCAAACTCTGTTTGATCTTGCATAATTCTTTCTCATATGACACACAGGTATATATCACATAAAAAGGGTGTAAGTTTACCATGTTCTCCTAGTCTGACGTGATACATGTGTTTGATGTGAGTATATGTGACCTAGCTAATAAATAAAGGAAGTGTACCCTACTGAGGGATCATTATCATATCGTTCATGGAATATGAAATTTGATAACCCATATCTTATCTCGACTCAGGGTTTATTTTTTGTTATCTTCTATATTGGTCTTGGGGCTCATTAATACCATACCTAGGGGTTTCACCTACCTGTCAATTTCCAGCCCATTTGCAATGTATCAAACCAAGTTGATAAGAACTGGGTAACATTTCATGTTATACCCCTCCAAAATATTGAAATCCTATATTCTCATCTATTTCTCCATGAATTTTCCTTTATGAAATAACTGATTTAATAGGATTTCTGAATAATTCAGATATGGATTTCAAAACAGGTCATCGTATTCTGCGTTAAGATATTTTGATACTCCACTTTTTACAAGACTGTTGCATGACTGCAAACTATTTTCATTGGGTTAGTATGGATTTTATTTTCTCTGTGATACCAAGATCTCTTTCATCTGCAATGGTTCTGAAATCTTGGAAGGTCATGAAAACATTGCATTATTCTGTCAACAACCAAGTATAAAGTTTACCTTATTGGACAGTTATTTGTATAAGGTACTTACTGTTTGCACTTTTTATTTTTCCCCCTTCCTGTTGAGTAGATGATCGAGGGGAAACATTCTTTTGTAAATTCTGTCAAAAAGTTTTAAAAAGGTTTATAATAAACAAGTGAATGATATCAGATTTTAAGACCGTTTCCCCAGATTTTTGGTCAAGGGGTACAACCCATTTGTCTAAAGCTTGGAGTGTCCAAATTAGTGGAAATATTCATATTTCTCCAGATTTTTGGGATGAGTAAAATTGTTGGTGCTAATATCATTTGCAACTGGTTGCAAGGTAATTTTCAAATGATCAACTGGGTGCAATATATTATTGCATTCATGCTTGGAGAACCACTTTGCTCTACTTCAACTTGTTGGGTTAGAATAGTAATACAACCTCAGTTTAATTTTCTACTGTTATCAAAGTCTACAAACAGCTTCCCAATTTCCTGATTGTGTATCTGGATAGAAAAACATTTTCCATTCATTAGTGTTAAATATTAAGTCAATAATAATCCCTTATCTGCATAAACCAATAATCACAAATAATCACCTCTTAGGGGCTATACTGAAGCAATATATCAATGTATTTTGTAAAACTAATTTCACAAAGCCTCGGCTCCCTCCTCTTTGTTGGAGTAAAACCTTTTGATCATTAAAGTTGCATTACCATCTCTGTAGTCCCTTAGCCTGGAGGTCACTTTTTAAAAATTTCAGGGGGTTCACTTCTCACTACTTTGGCCCAAAAAGGGTCAAAATCACTTTGAAAAGTGCTCAGAATGGTGAAAAAACTGCATGATTTCAAAAGAATTTTTGGCGAGGGGGTTCGCTCAAACCCCATTGACTACAGGCCTGTCTTGTCTTTGCATATTACTTTATTCATTGTGAAATTCCCTAATATCGAAATTATAATTTTTATTGAAAAATGACTGATAATTGACCTAGTCCATTCAATCACCATTCAATCATGGGTTTATTATTCCACAGAGTGAAGTTTTTTGTTTGATTAGGTGGGGTTGTGGAAAAATGAGGTTGATATTCCTTCATGTTCTCAATGTAATATTTAATCGGTTAGAATGGATGGCCTATTTTCCATTCCTCTTTTCAATTTCCTCACATATAGACAATGATGTAGATTTTTTCAGTTGTTTTGACTCCTTTATACCATGGGCTTTCAAGAGATGTATCTACAATCTAGTAAGGATTGTTATGTAACATATTGTTATAACATTGTTTTATCAAAACAGGTGTTTGATATCTGTGTTCGACATTCAGTATCTGTAACAAATTGTAAATGAATAAACGCAAGGAGCACACGCGTCTCGAACTCCTTAACGCATTTGTAATGAAAACTTGGAAACATGCCTTTTTTCATATTGATTGTTCATCCTGACCCAGTCTCTTGATTGTTTTAAAGTAACCCAATCAAGAAAGTCTGAGATTTGTTACAAGACTAGGGAAATTGAATAATGATTTCTCGACAACTTAAAACAGTGAACCTGACAAGTGTGAAGTTGGAAATTGCCTTCTATATTACTCTAAGGAGATCACAGTAGGAGCATATAACCTGATTAACCTTCAAGGTAAATTGATGATTGTGTTGCACTAAGATTTATATTACAACTTAGGCATTAGGTTCTCTTGCTTCATTGTTTCATTCATTTTCTCAGATTATAGGCTGATTGAAATGTCTCAATTGTTGTAAAAAGAGGGGTCTTTACTAGTGTTGTCGCGATTAATCGATACATCGCGATATACATCGCCAAAGCTGATTTTGGCGATGCATCGATGTCTGAAACAAAACATTGATGTTTTTAAAAAAAATTCATTTGCTAAAAATCACCCTTTCTTATCTTATTTTGACGCAAATCGCTTAACTTTCTCATGTCTTATTTCATTTCCCAATGTTTTCTGATATTATTTCGCTTTAAAACTGTTTTAGCTAGTCGAAATGAACCATTAATCATTAATCTTTTCATTTCACCGTTACTAGAAGTTCCCGGATGAACCAGCGTTCTGTATTTTAGTGCATTAGCGTTCGGTATTTCAGTGCACTTTTCTCGGACTTTTTCTCGATGTACATCGCGATGTGCATCGATGTTTACTACTGAAAATTGCCGATGCATCGATGTACGATTATGGCACATCGCGACAACACTAGTCTTTACTTTGTGTCTCGGAGGCTCTTATACCTATTACCTTATGCCACTTAAGACGCCCTAAGGTGCAATAAACCCAGAACTGCATATCAATTTTTGTATTAAGGTAGGCAAAGTGTAATGAGTTTTGGACCTGTATATATATTAATTCATTATGCAACTCTTCATGAAAAGTTCCAAAATTAATTTCTAAGCCTATCTAATACTGTTATTAATTAAAGTAGCTGAAGGTCACCCTACCTGTATTTGCAATTAGCAATATTGAAGTTATAGTCTGGCAGAAATATAGGGTATTTTGACATTCAATCGTTTTCTTCGGATTACAATGTTTTTTTAACTTATCAACATATATATAGGATTGGGACGTCAAAACCACCAGATGCCGGTGCGGCACCCTTGGGCAACTCTCTACAGAGCATTTCTTATACCCCCCTGATAAAATATACAGGGGGTACTATAAGACACCCTCATATCTCAGATACTGATTAATATATTAACTTGAGATTTTCAGGAATTAGTTTTAGTATGATGCTTGACACGTATGACAAAAATCAAGAAAAAATCTTAATCCGTTGCTATAGCAACAGTAACAGAACACTATTTGTTACCGTAGAGATGCATTATTTTGCTAATTTTCAACATTTCTTCATATAGTTGATTCTTAAACTAGTATATAGTATTACACTAATATATAGGACACTGCATATTTTATATTTACTATATACATGTATATCAAGTGAAATCTAATGAATTCATACAGTAGTCGAGGTTGTTATATAGTCTAGACTTTGGCATTTAGAACAACATGCATCATAATAAAATCTAATGTAATTATACAATAGAGAGGTTGGCATAGTCTAGATTTTGGCATAATGTTTAAATTTTAAGCATTGATTGGCTTTCCTCATCTGAGCAATCAGACTACTGGGGGGCCCTGTATAGCTTCTGGGGGCCGCTGGGTGCCATCGTATAGGTTTTAAAGGCACTGTGAATATTTGATTTAACATTGAATTCAATTGGATATTTCTCTAACAGTGAAATTTAATGGCCATGAAACATTTCAGATTGACAACATCGTGAATTTTTTGTCAGTGAAAATTTGGGCTTCTTGGGCCACTGGGGGCCCTCGTATGGTTTCTGGGGTCTACTGGGGGCTCCTGTATAAGGCCATGGTATAGCTTTTTTGGGCCACTAGGGGCCCCTGTATAGCTTCTGTTTAGCTTCTTGGGGACACTGGGGGGCCACCATATAGTTTTTGGGAGCCACCGTATAGCTTCTCTGGGCCCCTGTCTTGTTTCTTGGGGCCATTGGGGGCCACCGTACAGCTTCTGGGGGCTACCATATAGTTTCTGGGGGCCACCGGATGCCTTCTGGCGGCTACTGGGGGCCACCATATAGCTTCTGGGTGCCATCATATAACTTCTGGGGCCTACCATATAGCTTCTTGGGGCCACTAGGGGCCCCTGTATAGCTTTTGGGGGCCACTGTAAAGCTTCTTGGAGCCACTGGGGACCACCAAATAGCTTCTGGGGGCTACTAGGGGCCCCTGGATATGCTTCTGGGGGCCACCATATAGCTTTAAGGGGGCACTAGGGGCCACTGTATAGATTCTGGGGGCTACTGGGGGCCCCTGTATAGCTTCTGGAAGTCACCATATAGCTTCTAGGGGCCATTTGGAGCCCCTGTATAGCTTCCGGGGGCTACCATATAGCTTCTGAGGGCTACTAGGGGTCCCCGTATAGCTTCTGGGGGCTCCTGTTTAGCTTCTTGGGGACACTTGGGGGCCACCATATAGTTTTTGGGAGCCACCGTATAGCTTCTGGGGGTCCCCTGTATAGTTTCTTGGGGCCTTTAGGGACCACCTTACAGCTTCTGGGGGCTACCATATAGCTTCTGTGGACCACTGGATGCCATCCTATAGCTTCTGGCGGCTACTTGGGGCCACCGTATAGCTTCTGGGTGCCATCACATAGCTTCTGGGGCCTACCAAATAGCTTCCTGGGCCACTAGGGGCCCCTGTATAGCTTCTTGGAGCCACTAGGGACCACCATATAGTTTCTTGGGGCTACTAGGGGCCACTGGATATGCTTCTGGGGCTTCTGGGGGCCACCATATTGCTTTCCGGGGCCACCATATAGCTTTAAGGGGGCACTAGGGGCCACTGTATAGATTCTGGGGGCTACTGGGGGCCCCTGTATAGCTTCTGGAAGTCACCATATAGCTTCTAAGGGCCAATTGGAGCCCCTGTATAGCTTCTGGGGGCTACCATATAGCTTCTGGGGGCTAATAGGGGTCCCTGTATAGCTTCTGGCGGCGACCTTATAGCATCTTGGGGCCACTGGGGCCCCTGTATAGCTTCTGGGGCCACTGGGGTCCATGGTATAGCTTCTGGGGGCCACTGGGGGGCATTTTTTATTTGAACCTTGAAAATTAATCTATTTTGCCAGATTTGGTGGTTGTCGAGGTGAGGTAAAATTAAATTATAATTTTTTTTTCAAATTCATGTGACTATTTATATCTCTAAAGCAGCACTTTTTACCTAGGGAGCATAACCTTTTCAAGAAGTGTTATTTTGGACCACCTTTTTAAAGAAAGTGAAATGTAAAAACCTGATTATTAAGTGATGTTACTATAGCAACTGAAATTTTAGATATATTACATAAACCATATGATGAATTATTTCATCTTTACTTCTAATCATGTATATAACAGATATGTGTATACTTCAGATGCTTTAAGAATCAAGAATATGAAGAACATTTTGAAAATCAGCAAAATAATGCATTTCTACGGTAACAAATAGTGTCTATTTCTGTTGCTATAGCAACGGATTAAGATTTTTTCTTGATTTTTGTCACATGTGTCAAGCATCATACTAAAACCAATTCCTGAAAATTTCAAGTTAATATATTTATTAGTGTCTGAAATATGAGGGTGTCTTATAGTACCCCCTGTATATTTTATCAGGGGGGTATAAGAAATGCTCTGTAGAGAGTTGCCCAAGGGTGCCGCTCCGGCATCTAATGGTTTTGAGGTCCCAACCCTATATTCATGCTGATTTTTTAAAAAAACATTGTAATCCGAAGAAAACGATTAGCTTTGAAGTTTCTGCCAGACTATTAGTTAACTTGGTTTACCTGTGTAATTAGGGTTACTGGTATTATGTAAGATACTTCATATCCTTCTTAACATCACTAATTGGTTACACACTTTGGGTTATCTCATTACCTTTACTATCTCTAATAGTGTTGTAGCCTGGGGGATTTCATCTTTTTACAATGAAATATTCGTATTCCTTATTTTTGGTACTTTGTATTCTGTATTTAATATTCCCATCCTCCGATCACAGGACTTCAAAATCCAGAATATGTTCTTTCTTTTTACCCCCTGCTATAAGCAGTTAGCATTTCCCCGATTAAGAACTTGCAATTTGATTAGCTGTCGCAACACTGTGACAGGAATCATGTATTCATCAGCGCATAATTAGATCACGTGATTCAGTTTAATCGGCACTTCCAAATTGGTTATAGCAGGGGGAAGAAGGAGGTATGGATTCTGGACACCTGCTTAGGAGGATGAATATTCCTTACTGTGCCCTCCCTGTCTACTCAATCAGGATAGGGAAAGCTGATTTTGATATACTCATTTTAATATGAGTCTCAAGTATTGAGAAATGTAATAACATGGAAAGAAGGCATTCTTTCAAATAAACTAGATTCATACTGTCTACACGTGTATAATATAGCATTATAATCTATATTTTAATTATTTTCAATATTAACAATATTCATTTAAAGAAATAAAAAATGGTTCTGCATTGAGCCCTTGTGACCACTCCCACCTTTGTGAACTTCTGGCCTCCTGTTACAAAGATGTAAAGTAGAAATCCATGCAAAACTAATGAAAACTATTATTATATGGAAAGTAGAACTGATATGCAGTAAATCATTTTATTTCAGGAGACATGAATCTTGAAAGAACTTAAACCTTGTGAATCAAGACTGGACACATGTAGGTGGTTCAAAGTGAAGTGCTTGTGCTCGACACAATGATGGCTTGTTTTATGTAGTTTATATATATTTCCAGGTGTCAGGGGTGGTAGGAAGGGCTGATGTACTGGCATGTACAGTGTTCTTAATATCATTGCAGTTTTATATAAGGTAAGAAAATAAATAACTTAAACTTTTCTATTCGAATCTTTTTCAATTTCAAAGATGAAATACAAATAGATCTGTGAATAAAGGTGGTAACCTCAATTAACAGTTTTTATGTCACCACCACCTCTTCGTTGATGGTGTTCAGCAATTGGTGGTTGTTGTTTGGCATTTGGTGTCTGTAACAAATGGCAGGTTGTGACATTTTACATGTTAATGCCTTGTTTAACAGACAATAAAATCATTATTTGAAATACCCCGAAACACTAAAGATATATATGTAACATGAATAAATCCAAAAAACATTAATTTTCTTTCATTTTATAATTAGAGTAAGCCACAAAAGTTGATAGTACATGTTCTGATATTTTCTAGGAGTATAGACACAAGATGGCCAGGGGAGTGCCCCACCCTGAGATCCCCATGTTTATTCCTTGTAAGCCTCCTCCTTGGGGGTACAGCTATGCTAGTCAAAGAACATGGGGTCACTGTCCTTGGGGTGGGGGTATTATATGATGCCTGGGTGCTGTGCAATAAAACAACTAGAAGGTATGTGCTTTCACATATTGAAAAAGTTAAATATATCATTAATAGTATATACATGCACATGTACTCGTACTATAGTGGTTCAGCCTCCAATTCTAATTGAAAGGTATCTCGAAATTGAACATTGTAGCAAGCTCTGACATGCACAATCATTAGAGAGATTGAAAAATTGTTTGCCTATTGTTTCTAGTTTCCTCCTAAAAAACTTATACTCCCTTTTCCCAATTCCCTTTTTCCAATTAAAAATTGTGAAAAAATAGTATTTTAGTATTTCAATGGGAAAATGTGCAACTGCTTCAATGCATTCTATTTTATTTATTGTGAATTTATTACATTATGAAAATTTAATTGATAGGAGTTGGTTACTATGGTTACAGGTATACAACATGCAATGCCAATACAATGTACCCATATATTAATAACAGTGTATACATTCTAAAATAAAACATGCTCAACGTGACATACAGTTTATCTATTGAATTTTTAAAGTGGTGATGGACCCACATTTTGTTACTTTTTTTTTAACAAACACATACACTCCCTACCAAACGTTTGGCAATCCAACTCATTTGTTCAAGCCTGTTTATATTTTTCAATGTTATAAGCTCATCAGAATAATTAAGTTCTGACAATCACAAGTGATCAAAACCCTTAAACACAAAAAGTATTGAGCACTCTATCCAATGGTGAATCCATCTTGGATTACAAAGGTATGAAGTTTTCATTGAAAATCAAACTGGTAAGCCAGTATGTGATGAATCAAAGTTGTCATACTTTTGGAGGGGGGTGTATTGAGGGTGAATGAGGATATAATACCCTGACACAACCCCAAGTTAACTTCATGATAGAAGCCAGGGTGTTCAATGCATGGATAAAACAGACTATAGATCAACATTAAATGTAAACACCTGGAACAATTACCATTTTTTGTTTACAAACAAATTAGTGGAGATGATTCTGAGAGAATAATATATTGGTACACTGTGACTTTTCTCCCATATGTAATTTTTCACTGTGATTTATCATTACCCTTTGGAAAGAGTGTGACTTTACTCCTACACTCTTTCAATAAGAAATAGTTCTTCCAAATCACAAGTCTCAGAATGTGACATATATATACATGTATCCTCGGCACAATGAACACCCCCCATAACCAATACAAATAAAACCATTAGACAGAGGAAGAAAAGAGCTTCAAAATGCTTTTTATTTGCAGTTTCTGGCTCTGTTTTGAAGGAAGTTACATGAATTTTCGTGAAATTTAAAAGAAATATTTAAAAAATAATTTATCTGCTCGCTTATGCCATGATTGCACCCCCCCCCCCCATCGTACCCTCCTGACTGAAAGTTGGCTACGCCCATGTGTACATATATTTCATTGACTCTTTGATTTCATCACAATGACATAATCAGTCCGAAAAAATTGAACCTATAGTTAGATTTGCTTTGTGTGAGGCAGGTTTACTGTGCAGCTTAGAAGATGACACATTCAATCATTCATTGATTAAACAATTACGAGATGTTTCATAGAAATTCTAGAACTGTAGAACTGGATTTTGGCATGCAAAGTGAATTCAAGAGAAAAACCATGGTGAATATAAGGTGTTTTTTGACATTTTTGGAATGTTATTGTTCACTGTGCCTTATTTAAATCGTTTTGTAACCACATTGGCCAGTGACGACAACACAATGACATGCTATGTATTATATGGAGTCTGTTTACCTTTCTGAAAAAGCTCATCAATTTTAATTTCCATTCTAGGGTGCTAGAAGAAAAGTGGCCAACAAGGGATTGTTATCCTTTACTGAAGAGAATCACTCTTGTGGTTTTAGTGGTAAGTGAAATTTTGATGAACATTTCCATTAGTTTTTGTGTGCTTTAAGGTAAAGAACAAAGGGCAACATTAGAATAACAAATTTAGCTATTTTACTTGAATCCAAGTGATGAATGATTCAAAAAGATCCTTGTTTTTATTGAACAAGATAGCATATGCAATTTATCTGCCTGCAGTCCTCCCATCTATGAATGAAACATCTTATTATTGCTCTACATTTCAGATGCTGCCATCTGGTGTATTGCCTTTATATTGCTCTCACATGGCAGAATTGTATGGTATTTCCATCTATTTCAGGTGCTATTGTGTGTTTGCTTGATAATGGCTGTACCTTATTTGTGTCACCCTTATATATTGTGTGGTACATGTATTTCCATCTATTTCAGGTGCTATTGTGTGTTTGCTTTAGAGTGTGGATGATGAACAGACAGTCCCCTGCATTCACTGAACAAGATAATCCTGCCGCATTTTCACCATTCCGTATGACTAGGTATGTTCATGTGTTTTTGTTATTGCTATTCTGGTTGTTTTGTGTCAATTTTGCAATTTTGGTACCTACTTTCATTTGACTAATTCCCATGTATCTGTAATAATGGACACAAATTAGCCCATCAATTCCAGTCAATCTGTATCATCAATCTTTTATTTTTAAGTCTGAATAAAAAAGGTTCTTCCCTACATAATCCATTTATGTGACCTGGCGAGGTTATATTCCTTAGTATGTGTCCAAGAATTCACCATGAAATCAGCTATAATGTCCAGCCTGAAATTGTCCTGGAATGCCTCAAGTTCATCTAACTATATAAAGTATTTTCCAGAGTGTTGACCTACATGTATCTCATCTCATTAAACTGTTGGTTGTTGCTCTACCCTCGTGTGCTCTGTTATGACTGGCAAGTAGGGAGTATACCTATCATTGAACAACCGACAGATCTACGTAACTTTGCCACGTTCCTTACAATTTGTGCAATGGGCTTCATTTTGTACCATATATATGCAACTAAGGTAAGTGGAATCAAGGTATTTATATACAGTTCTTTATCTGTTCGTTAACAGATTCTTGCTACTTGACCCAAAAGATGCTGATCATGCCGTGCTCACCTGTGGAGCAATTAAAAATCCATTCATCAATAAAAATTATAATTCACTCATTAATCAGATTATATCATCAGTGTCTCCAATGTTCAATAAGATTTCACAAATAAACAAAGTGAGCGTGAGACTGAGCCTTCCTTTAATAACTTTCCGGAAAATAAACAGAAATATATTGTCCCGGCCATTACATATCTCAAATTTTAAAATATTACTCTTTTTGTTGTTGTTATACTTTGTAGGCCCCTGTTTCAAGAGCAGAGTGTCTTGGGATTACTCTACTTGTTGTTATACTTTGTAGGCCCCTGTTTCAAGACCTGAGTGTCTTTGGATTACTCTACTTGTTGTTATACTTTGTAGGCCCCTGTTTCAAGACCTGAGTGTCTTTGGATTACTCTACTTGTTGTTCCATTCCTGCCAGCCTCTTACTTGTTGTTGTTATACTTTGTAGGCCCCTGTTTCAAGAACAGAGTGTCTTGGGATTACTCTACTTGTTGTTATACTTTGTAGGCCCCTGTTTCAAGACCTGAGTGTCTTGGGATTACTCTACTAGTTGTTCCATTCCTGCCAGCTTCTAACTTGTTCTTCACTGTTGGATTTGTCATTGCAGAGAGAATACTTTATATACCAAGGTTTGTATGTGATATTAATAGACATGCATGAAAGCAAGATGACTGTGCACCCACTTGAATTTTAGAAAATACATGTAGGCTTCCATCAGGTCAAAAATAAATTTGAATTTACATGACAATGTGAAGGATTTTGAAATGTTGGAATATTTTGGCAATTGTGATATTGTGAAAATTTTTCCCCACTTTGATGCTGTCCCCAGCTCCGATTTCGGTGATCGGCTAGTATAAAAGGTTTGAGGGTATCATTTTGTTCCAGACACTCTCTAGAGTAAATTATCCTAACTTGAGTAAAATTGTGTGGTAAGTAAATTCGCTATGGGCAATTAAAGAGGCGCCATCTATTCATTTTCAAACAGGGGGTAGGGGTATAAAATAATTTTTAACACATTTTAATAGTAAAATGACATTGAAATACTAATAAAATCTTATCAAGAACATTATTTACAATCAGTATGAATTTTCTTGTGTGGATTAGGGTGAAAATAAGGGCATATGTTGAAATTCACTACAGGGGCGCCACCTATTTTCTAAAGGACCTATATATGTTCATACCACATACTTAAAATTGGATCAATAGCTTTTGTACCGGGGAAGAAAAGAATTCTTGAAATTTAAAATTGTGGCATCATGCAGGATAGGGGTGACCATATCTCACACGATTAACTTCCAAAATATGGAGCATATGTATCTCAAATGTACTCAAAATGGTGTATGTACTCTTGCTTTGTCATAATATTACTAATAAGAAGTAGAAAAATGATTGTACAATTTCAAAAAATATTAATTCTCATTTTGGCTTCTGACGTCCCAGGGGTGACCATATCTCACCTTGATAACTTCCAAAATATGGAGCATATGTATCTCAAATGTGCTCAAAATGATGTATGCACTCTTGCTTTGTCATAATATTACTAATAAGAAGTAAAAAAAAAGATTGTACATTTTAAAAAATATTAATTCTCATTTTGGCTTCTGACGTTCCAGGGGTGACCATATCTCACCTTAATAACTTCCAAAATATGGAGCATTTGTATCTCAAATATGCACAAAATGGTGTATATAGTCTTGTCTTGTCATTATATTACTATTAAGATATAGGAAAATTATTGCTCATTTTTAAAAATATTAATTCTCATTTTGGCTTCTGACGTCCCAGGGGTGACCATATCTCACCTTAATAACTTCCAAAATATGGAGCATATGTATCTCAAATGTACTCAAAATGGTGTATGTACTCTTGCTTTGTCATAATATTATACTAGTAAGAAGTAGGAAAATGATTATACATTTAAAAATTTTTAATTTTAGCTTCTGACGTCCCTGAATAACTTCTAAAATTATGTAACATATACAACTCAAATATACCAAAAATGGGGCATATAGTCTTGCTTTGTCATAATGCTATTTATGAGATGTAAAAAAATTATTACACCTTTTTTAATTGAAATTTTCATTTTAGCTTCTGAATCTGACATCCCAGGGGCAATTATATCTCACTTTGATATAACTCTCACGATATGCAACATATGCATCTCAAATGCGTGCCCAAAATGGTATATATATAAATATAGTCTTGTCATATTTATTGGATTCATGAAATCAGAAGTTCAGAATTTATGGATTTGACTGTCTTCCCTGAAGGGTGCAGCTACATATAGCCCAGAGACAATAAGATCTACTTTCAAATATTTGCATCTTCTCCCCAAACACTCCTTATATTACAGGAACAATGGACGATAAGTCTTTTGCATGCCTTGGATGCAACATCTTTTGTATACTCGTAGCCTATCAGTAGTGTGAGTAGCCTAGCCTCATTTACAAAAATTGGCCCCTTAACCCCAAATCTGACCCGAAATTTTGAAAACATCCTGAAAAATTAGGCCTAAAAGGCGCATTTATGCCCAAACATACACCAAACTGTCCCACTGCTTAATTACAAGGGCGATAAGTCACTTCTAATCCTGATTGACATTCTCTAGTTTGCATGGTTTGTCATGATGTGCTATATTGTTATTGCCCAATCTCAACAATTGTATTCACTGTATGGCCTACCGTGCCAAGAATAATGCAATAGACTAGATGCGAGTAGAAATAATCTTGATTTACGTCATCAAAAATTCAAAATTCAGTCAAACTGATGTCATATTTGGAATCTACATGTAGAAATACATCTTGAAATGTGGTTTTGAAAAGAGTCTATCTACTTTGAAAATTTAATTTTCTTTGAAAATGTGACTTCTAGGTCGGGGGGATTCCCCATAGAGCCCATGTTGTAAAATCACAAAAAGGGAAATATCTTTTCTTGTGTTGGGCAGATAATATTTTCTTTTACTGGGCATATTTTAATTTGTATAACTATCAGATACAAAAGGGTAATATGAAAAATGAATCACTACAACTGATGAATATTCAAGTTTAAGGGAATTTTGTAATACCCTGCCATGTTATTTCCCCCGACTCAGCCACCTGGTGGCGAAACTGGTAACTACCTACTCGCATCTGAGTAATTGTTCCAAAAGCTAATCTCTTCTTTGGGACCCTAGAAGTGTGGGACATCACAATCATAGATTAATATTTCATTACAATCAATGTATGTTGTATGACAAACATGCAAACTAGAGAATGTTAATGTGGCTAGAAAGATTTATCATTACAAAGAGCTCCTTTTCACATATTTTACATACTCAAAATCCCTTAATTCAGTGTATAATCCAAGGTGCATATATTGCAGGCCACAGGATAACATATTAACACCTTACATTTGCAGTTGCCATTACTTCATAAATGGAGTAAAGTACTCCCACTATTGACAGGCTAAAAGGATTACTGTATGGATTACAAAAGATGTTGGGTCCAAGGTATGCAAGGGAATAATCTCATCCATTGTACTTGTAAAGGGTGTTTGGGGAGCAGATGCAAATATTTGAAAGCAGATATTATTTGCCCTGAATTATATGTAGCTGTAGAGGAGACAGTCAAAATCCATTGATTCTGAACTGTTGATTTCATGATTCTCAATAAATATGACAAAACAAGACCATTTTGAGCACACATTTGAGATGCATATGTTGCATATTGTGAGAGTTATCAAGGTGAGATAGCCCTTGGGACACCAATGCAATCATTTTTCTATATTTCATTAGTAATATGAAAAAGACAGGACTTTTCTGAGAATATTTGAGGATTATATGTTACATATCCTAGAAGTTATTATTATGGTGCGATATGATTACCCAGGAACGTAAGAAGCTAAAATTAAAATTTTTGAAATGTATAATCATTTTTATCGCACTTTGAAAAAGTGCTATATTGTCGTCGTCTTGTGCTGTTGGGCGGGCGGGCGTGCGGGCGTTTGGGCGTGCGGGCGGGCGGGACATAAACCAAATCTTGTCATCAAATTTCCAGGATAACTGCTTACCTGTTCAATTTGAAATTTTTACAGATGCAAGAGCAGACTAGTACCAAGATCTGATTAGGTTAAGGGCATGCTGGGTAAACTATGTGGCGGCCATTTTGAATTTTTCAACAAATCTTGTCATCAAAATTCCAGGAAAACCACTAATCCTTTCAACTTGAAATTTTTATAGATGCAAGAGCAGACTATTGCCAAGATCTGATTAGGTTTTGGGTATGCTGGCTGAATTACATGGTGGCCATTTTGAATTTTTGAATTTGGCGGCCATTTTGAATTTTTCAACTTGCTCTAAATTGACCAAATTTTTTTTTAAAAACATCTACAAGTTCTCAGAAGTTCAAATCTGACCTTAGATTTCAGATTTGACCTTTCATTCACCTTCAGTGACCTTGAAAAGGTCAAAAAAGTTGATTTTCTAAATTGATATTTTGGATTTAAATTTAGGTCAGCTTAATTACAAAACACCTACTGAGGTCTGAAAAAGTGAAATTTTCAAGGTCGAAAGTCAAGGTCATTAAACTAGGTCACAAATGATGTTATCCAAGTTTCTCAAAGTTTGAGACTACAAATCAATTCTTGTCATCAAAATTCCAAGAAAACCGCTAACCTGTTCAACTTGAAATTTTTACACATGCAATAGCAGACTAGTGCCAAGATCTGATTAGGTTAAGGGCATGCTGGGTAAACTACGTGGTGGCCATTTTGAATTTTTCAACAAATCTTGTCATCAAAATTCCAGGAAAACCACTTATCCGTTCAACTTGAAATTTTTACAGATGCAAGAACAGACTATTGCCAAGATCTGATTAGGTTTTGGGTATGCTGCCTGAATTACATGGTGGCCATTTTGAATTTTTCAATTTGGCGGCCATTTTGAATTTTTCAACTTGCTCCAAATTGACCAAATTTTTTTTTTAAAAACATCTACAAGTTCTCAGAAGTTCAAATCTGACCTTAGATTTCAGATTTGACCTTTCGTTGACCTTCAGTGGCCTTCAAAAGGTCAAAAATTTGATTTTCTAAATTGATATTTTGGATTTAAATTTAGGTCAGCTAAGATACAAAAGACCTACTGAGGTCTGAAAAAGTGAAATTTTCAAGGTCGAAGGTCATCAAATTAGGTCACAAACAATGTTATCTAAATTTTCCCAAAGTTCAAGACTACAAATAAATTCTTGTCATCAAAATTGCAGGAAAACCGCTAACCTTGTCAACTTGAAATGTTTACAGATGCAAGAGCAGACTAGTGCCAAGGTCTGATTAGGTTTTGGCCATGCTGGGTAAATTGCATGGTGGCCAGTTTGCTCTTCAAAGTGCGATATTTATCACTGTGTGTCTTGTTCTACTTCTTATTAGTAATATTATGACAAAGCAAGAGTGCATACACCTTTTTGAGTACATTTGAGATACATATGCTCCATATTTTGGAAGTTATTAAGGTGAGATATGGTCGACCCTGGGATGTCAGAAGCCAAAATGAGAATCAATATTATTTTAAATGTACAATTATTTTTTTTACTTCTTATTAGTAATATTATGACAAAGCAAGAGTACATTCACCATTTTGAGCACATGTGAGATATGTGCTCCATATTTTGGAAGTTATTATATTAAGGTGAGATATGGTCACCCCTGGGACGTCAGAAGCCAAAATGAGAATTAATATTATTTTAAATGTACAATCATTTTTTTACTTCTTATTAGTAATATTATGACAAAGCAAGAGTACATACACCATTTTGAGCACATTTGATATACATATGCTCCATATTTTGGAAGTTATTAAGGTGAGATATGGTCACCCCTAGGACATCAGAAGCCAAAATGAGAATCAATATTTTTAAAATTGTACAATCATTTTTTTCTACTTCTTATTAGTAATATTATGACAAATCAAGAGTACATACACAATTTTGAGTACATTTGAGATACATATGCTCCATATTTTGGAAGTTATTAAGGTGAGATATGGCCACGCCTGGGACGTCAGAAGCCAGAATGAGAATCAATATTTTTTAAAATGTACAATCATTTTTCTACTTCTTATTAGTAATATTATGACAAAGCAAGAGTACATACACCATTTTGAGTACATTTGAGATACATATGCTCCATGTTTTGGAAGTTATTAAGGTGAGATATGGCCACGCCTGGGACGTCAGAAGCCAGAATGAGAATCAATATTTTTTAAAATGTACAATCATTTTTATCGCACTTTGAAAAAGTGCTATATTGTTGTCGTCTTGTGCTGTTGGGCGGGCGGGCGGGCGGGCGGGCGTGCGGGCGGGCGGGACATAAACCAAATCTTGTCATCAAATTTCCAGGATAACTGCTTACCTGTTCAACTTGAAATTTTTACAGATGCAAGAGCAGACTAGTACCAAGATCTGATTAGGTTAAGGGCATGCTGGGTAAACTACGTGGCGGCCATTTTGAATTTTTCAACAAATCTTGTCATCAAAATTCCAGGAAAACCACTTATCCGTTCAACTTGAAATTTTTACATATGCAAGAGCAGACTATTGCCAAGATCTGATTAGGTTTTGGGTATGCTGGCTGAATTACATGGTGGCCATTTTGAATTTTTCAATTTGGCGGCCATTTTGAATTTTTCAACTTGCTCCAAATTGACCAAATTTTTTTTAAAAAACATCTACAAGTTCTCAGAAGTTCGAATCTGACCTTAGATTTTAGATTTGACCTTTCATTTACCTTCAGTGACCTTGAAAAGGTCAAAAAAGTTGATTTTCTAAATTGATATTTTGGATTTAAATTTAGGTCAGCTTAATTACAAAACACCTACTGAGGTCTGAAAAAGTTAAATTTTCAAGGTCGAAGGTCAAGGTCATTAAACTAGGTCACAAATGATGTTATCCAAGTTTCTCAAAGTTTGAGACTACAAATCAATTCTTGTCATCAAAATTCCAAGAAAACCGCTAACCTGTTCAACTTGAAGTTTTTACACATGCAATAGCAGACTAGTGCCAAGATCTGATTAGGTTTAGGGCATGCTGGGTAAACTACGTGGCGGCCATTTTGAATTTTTCAACAAATCTTGTCATCAAAATTCCAGGAAAGCCACTTATCCGTTCAACTTGAAATTTTTACAGATGCAAGAGCAGACTATTGCCAAGATCTGATTAGGTTTTGGGCATGCTGGCTGAATTACATGGTGGCCATTTTGAATTTTTCAATTTGGCGGCCATTTTGAATTTTTCAACTTGCTCCAAATTGACCAAATTCTTTTTTTAAAAACATCTACAAGTTCTCAGAAGTTCAAATCTGACCTTAGATTTCAGATTTGACCTTTCGTTGACCTTCAGTGACCCTGAAAAGGTCAAAAATTTGATTTTCTAAATTGATATTTTGGATTTAAATTTAGGTCAGCTTAATTACAAAACACCTACTGAGGTCTGAAAAAGTGAAATTTTCAAGGTCGAAGGTCATCAAATTAGGTCACAAACAATGTTATCTAAATTTTCCCAAAGTTCAAGACTACAAATAAATTCTTGTCATCAAAATTGCAGGAAAACCGCTTACCTTGTCAACTTGAAATGTTTACAGATGCAAGAGCAGACTAGTGCCAAGGTCTGATTAGGTTTTGGCCATGCTGGGTAAATTGCATGGTGGCCAGTTTGCTCTTCAAAGTGCGATATTTATCACTGTGTGTCTTGTTCTACTTCTTATTAGTAATATTATGACAAAGCAAGAGTACATACACCATTTTGAGTACATTTGAGATACATATGCTCCATATTTTGGAAGTTAATAATGTGAGATATGGTCGCCCCTATCCTGCATGATGCCACAATTTTAAATTTCAAGAATTTTTTCTCCGCCAGTACAAAAGCTATTGATCCAATTTTGAGTATGTGATATGAACATATATAGGTCCTTCAGAATGAATTTTTTCAGTACATTTCGTACCTTAACGAATCTAAAATAAGTTATTACACGTGGTAGAAGTACGAAAATAGGTGGCGCCCCTGTAGTGAATTTCAAAATATGCCCTTATTTTCACCCTAATCCACACAAGAAAATTCATACTGATTGTAAATAATGTTCTTGATAAGATTTTATTAGTATTTCAATGTCATTTTACTATTAAAATGTGTTAAAAATTATTTTATACCCCTACCCCCTGTTTGAAAATGAATAGATGGCGCCTCTTTAACTGCCCGTAGCGAATTTACTTACCATACATTTTTATTCAAGTTAGGATAATTTACTCTAGAGAGTGTCTGGAACAAAATGATACCCTCAAACCTTTTATACTAGCCGATCACTGAAATCGGAGCTGGGGACAGCATCACTTATAAATAAAGCCTTTGAGCTTGTGACGACATGAATGCATATTTTCGTTATTTTTTTTACTCGTGAAATATTTCTGAATCTCTATTTATATCCATCTTTGCAGTATGGGTTATTGTGTCTTATTGGCATATGGATTGGACAGATTGACCATCAATTTCCGTTGGAAACCTAGATCAGCACTTGCAGTTGCTATGGCAATGGCAGCCATATTGGCAGGGAGAACTGTAGTTCGTAATCAAGTGTGGCATTCCAGGGAAACCTTATTTAAGTGAGTTTTTAATACATTTTATGAATTTTAATGTCTTATTTTGGACAGTTATGTTGATCAAATTCAATCTGGTCAATCTAGATAACTCCCAATTATTTCATTTTAACAGGTTACACTCAACACAATTATCCAAAAAGGAATTATACAATTGTATACATTCATACTGTAAAATTCATGATTTGCTATTTCTTGAAAGTCTTGGAATCTTAAAAAGAAGACAAAACAATCAAATCACATTGGTCCCTCTCACTTGAGAGAGATCTTCCCTTTGAAAAGAGAATTCATGTCTAAATTATACTACATGTATGTGGAGTAAACAATGATATAAAGGTGAATATTCTTGTAGATCTGGTATTGAAGTTCTCCCCAACAATGCAAAGGTTCACTATAACTATGCCAACTACCTTAAAGATGTGGGGAAGACAACAGAAGCCATCAAACATTATGAGAAGGCAATTTTGTAAGTAAATGACCTTTTGAAAATTATCTCGTACTCCATAGCCAATAAACTTAAACTTACATACTCTACAAATCACTCATAAATTTTTGAACTTATCGAGCCAATCAAAGTCGGTCATTCCTTCGAGCCAGTATGAGTGCGAGTCCTCTGACTATGTGAACAATACAGTAAAATCTGTCTAATTTTGGCACCTCTAAAATATGTTCCACTTGGGAGGTGTTCCACTAATAGAGGTTCATTAAGTCATTTGAGACAGAGCTGATACTGGATCACTCTTCCATCTTTTGTCCTGTAACTTTGATATACATGTATATGAACATAAGTTGGTTTGATTTTAGAATCAATCTTTTTATTCACTGGATTTTATATTGGATAGACATTTGCAATTTGTACATTTATATTCAAAAGTGTAACATATTCATTTTTCATATGATAGGCATGTGACTAAAAGATGAAACATGCCAGATACTACATGTTTAGTTTGAAACCTTAACATAGAACTATACCAAGAATATGCCAGTATGTGTAATACTTTTTTAGAGGTTCTTAAACACTATAAAGTGCGAACATTTGATGTTAACTTCCCTATTTAATATAATAACAGGGAATCCTGTAAAAGTGGAACAGCTTTGGCACCTCTAAAAAGTGTTCCAATCAGGAGGTTTTCCTCTTATAGAGGTTCATTTAAGTCATATTTGGTCTTGGGCCTCTGAAAAATTTCAACTAATATAGGTGTTCTATTTCTAGAGGTGTTCCTTTTTACAGGTTTCACTGTACATGTATACATAAAATTTCGAAACAAAGTGAGTGTCAAACATGTATGAATACTCTACAGGGTGATCAAAAAAATTTGGAACATTTGATAATTGAACTCAAAATATTTTTCCTCTAAAATGCACCAAAATTTTACTGAGTATTGTTCAGTCCCTGATGTAAAGTTTAAAGGTACAAACAACAAAGTTAATGCATTAAACTAGTCAATGTTTGATATGACCCCTCTTCTCCTGAATTACAAGTTCAAGCCTGGGTCTCTGTTTTGAAATGATTCAATCAGTTTACTGTTTGTTTGTTTTTGTCCAAGCAATCTTGATTAAAAATTCAGTTTGACCAAACTTCTTATATGTTTACCTTGGAAGATCAAATCTAGTAATATATTCAACATTTTTTTACCTAAAATGATTGGTATCAATATGGCTATTGTTGGGTGTATTACTGATTGAATATTCTCCAGAAAGAGGTCAGGGCAGTCTGATTTGATGGGTAAATGAAGCCCCTCCTCTTTATTGTTCTGATATGAATAATTTTCATTGAATATATCAATGTATTACATACCTAGCGAAGCATTTGTATGGAAGTCAATGGAGCTGAAAGACGGCTATATATTCCTGTATAGCCGCCAAACTTTTTACCATGACAATTGTATGACGTCACGTTTCATTTCTTACATATTCCAATCGCACACAGACGTGTGACGTCATTGATATAACATGAAAACGCAGCATTATTGTCTTTTTTCACGCATTTCTACATATTATATTCAGGAAATGTAATGTAAAATGTACTTTAGGTATGTAATACAACAATTATGTCCGTATCATTGAATATATACCTTCGGTCTGTCGTCAATATAACCCTCGCAAGCTCGGGCTATATTGACGTCAGACCCCGCAGGCATATATTCAATGATAGGGACATAATGGCTAAATATATATATTTATTATGCACCTCATTAAAATACCCAAATCTGATTGGTTCCTAGTTGCTTGTAATTTGGCAATACTCTGCTCTTTTCTGAAAACTGCCGGATATTTTTTTAATATCTGACCCTTTCGAGGAAAAGGGTCGGATATTTTTTTCAATGTTTTTGCAACATTCCCACTTCAGATTTTTATTTCTTAATAACTGGAGTACTACTTAAAGCTTACATCTGAAACTGGCGGAAAATAGAAGAAAAAATGCACTTAATCAATCACAATTACCCTTATCATTCAAAAGTTACATATAATTCTGCAAGAACGTCTCGAATAAATAAAAATTAAATTCCCGGGGCAAATATTTTCGTCCAATGTAGCTAATAAACTGGCCGGAAGTCGTCTGAGTTTTGAAGGAAAAAATAAATAAATGTCAAAATAATGTCAACTTAACGACAGTTTAAGCCTGTAAATGAGGATGAAATACAAGTAAGTACTCCACTTAACTTTGATTGGGAGGTGCATAATAAAACAAATACTGGATGATCAGGAGCTGGATATGGCCAGAATACCTATCCTCGAAAAAATATTGGGCTCGGCTGCCGCCTCGCGATAATACATATCGATATCATAAGAGTCTCCCAGAACAAAAATGATATAATATGCTTAGAGTTGGTCTTAATAAAGCCTTGTAAATAACTGGTCAGTTTCTTCTTTACTGAAAATGGAAACAATGATTTTGTCACTTTAGTAGCTGTATGGGTTTTGCAATCGCTCACCTCTGAGATGTTCTTTCTTTCCTACTCTTAAATAAAGATAATGACTTGGGGTATTATTAAGTTGACAGTAACACAATAGTTTTCCATCCTCCTAAGCAGGTGTCCAGAATCCGTACCTCCTTCTTCCCCCTGCTATAACCAATTTGAACGCGCCCGATTTAACTGAATCACGTAATAATTATGCGCAATGACTTATACATGATTTCCTTCGCAGTGTTGCGACAGCCAATCAGAATGCGAGTTCTTAATCGGGGAAATGGTAACTGCTTATCGCAGGGGGTAAAAGGAAAGAATATGTTCTGGATTTTGAAACCCTGTGATCGGAGGATATAGTTTTCTAGTTAACCATAGATGTAAATACCTCTTGTCAACTGAATATGATTTTATAAAATGTGTATAGCAATCATCATGTTCATTAAAGCTTTGAAATAAAGAACACTTGAAAAAGTAGTGACAAAGTTGACAAGTATATATTTAAGAAAAGGGGGTCCTATGAAACATGGACTAGTTTAATGCATTAACTTTGTGGTTTTCACCTATAAACTTTACATCAGATAAATGAGTGTCTGAACTATGCTCAGTAAAATATTGGTGCATTTTAGAGGAAAAATATTTTGAGTTCAATTATCAAATGTTCCAAATGTTCCACCCACATAAACAAATCACTAGTTTTATATTAAGTACATGTACAGTGAAACATGTAAATTGGTGCACCTCTAGAAGTGGAACAACTCTGTTAATGAAACAAGGACTTAGTGATAATGAACCTCTATAAGTCTAATACTTTTTAGAGGTTCCAAAGCTGTTCCACTTAGACAGGTTTGACTGTACATGTATTAACATACCGGAAGCATATGTCACATAGAAGCATGGGATAATTATATTAATAACAAATCAAAAATCTAATGAAATAATTGTTACATCAATTAAGCTCCAGTTTATATTACCAAATGTAAATGGGGATTTATTCAAGATTTAAATTCAAAAATCTTTTACTTCTTCAAATTATAAGATATCAGATCAATCAAGAGAAATAATCAACCAAACACTGAAATCAATTTTTGACTTTTTTTAAAATAAATGTAGTTATTCTCTAACTCTGAGTGTCCCTTTAATGTATATGTATTATTTTTTATTTCAAGATTATACCCTAAACACGCTAGTGCTCACAACAACCTGGGAACTTTACTGAATAACTCTCTAGAAGCTGAAGACCACTTCTGGAGAGCAATTGCCATTAACCCTCAACATGCTGGGGCACATTTTAACCTTGGAAATGTCATGCAGTAAGTAAAATAAATGACTTTTGATACATTCCCTAACTATAGCCATGACTAACTAATTTAGTAGTGACCAATCTAAAATTGTAATTGGCACTGGTATAATTGGCTGATCAGTCTCATTCAATGTTTATAGGGTTCCTATACCAATTACCATGAAACAAGGAACAATATGCTTGTATTGTATCGTTGTCTCCACTTTGGATCTTTCCAAGTTTAAATGGATGCCAAGAGTACCATTCTTTGTTTTTGAATAAAATTGGTACCATTTTACTTCTGGCATATTGACGACCTTCAAGTAGCGTGACTGGTTGGTCGCTAATATTTTTCTCGATTCCACGTAAAATACTTGGAACTGCAATTTCCATGTAAATTTTGTGTTGAAGGAAAACTTCAGCCAGCCTATAAAATTGATCCCAATAGCTCTTTGGGATGTAGTAAACATCCACTATTGTTTTGAAATAACGCATCTTTCCGCCTGAATTTTCCTCTAAAGTTTGCAAAAAGTTTGTAAATAGTTTATCCTCAGTTTCTTGTTCCATTGTCACCTTTGCCAATAACTCGTTGTGAGTGTTTATAATTTCTTTCTTTAAATATCCAAACACTATTTGCTCAGGTGTTTTATTACAAGGAAGTTTGAAGTTTTCTTCAACACATTCTTTTGGCCCTTTTTCTTGATCAGTATAACTAGCTAAGTGTAGGTCCCTCCTTTCATTCACTTCATAGGCATAATTTGATTGCCAAATTGCACTCATATTATAATCTACAAGGGATTCAACTTTTAAAAGGACATCATCAGACATGTATAAAATCCCCCTCGCATCATAATTCATATTTATGGCTTGCATCGTGCAATTGTATATATAAGCTCCATCGAGCTGATTGCCTGGCTGTTCAAATAAAACATATGACATCTGGAACTTGATCATCAAATCCTCTGGAGGTTGTGAGGGGCCGCAGTACAGTATGTTCTCAAAATAGTCCCGATAGAGTAGCTCTATGTATGGAATGGTGTCATAATACTTATATCTGTTGAATGACACAACCAGCACAATTGGGTATGGTTTCACTGGTGTCTTCATTGGTTTTGGGTTGACTGGCATATTGGGTAATATTGTTGTGTTGTAACAAGTCTCTTGGAAGACTTTGTTCAGAAATTTTGAGATGTTTGAAGAAGAGTGCGGCAATTCCGATCGAAACTGAAAGATCACAATATTGAATATGATCATTTATTTAATATACCAGTGTAGTTAGAATTGAATTAGAATTAAATCTTCAAAATCTGTTAATGAAAATAAATGATGCAGTTTGCCCATATACATTTACCATTTGAAAGGTGCAAATGTCAGCTTTAAGGATCTGGTCTGTTTACAGAAAAAATTCTTACCTCATGAAAATCCTTCATATAAAGATAACAAATTTTTTTGGGGGAAAAAATTGTTTTTACTCCATAAACAAAATTTCCATGATCATGAAAGCATCATTGAAACAACTTTGTAACATTTGACGAGGTTATATCTTCAGCGTACTATATTTCAATTAATATAATTGTTCACACTTTTTAAAAAGATCAACTGCAGCAATTTTTGGCTGAGGTCCATGTTTCAAGTACTTCCAAAACAAACCTTAAGATGTCACTGAATAAGACCTCATTTATTTATTTTGTACATTTTCCCCCAAAAATTGTTCATGTGCAAAATCATTGATTTTCGTATTTTGTTAGAAAAACGAAGGCATGACAATCTCACTACTGTTTTTAGCTCACATGGTTACCTATTGCAATCACTCACTTGTCCATCTGTCTATCCGTCTGTCTGTTTGTCAGCAATTGGCCAGTTTTAAAACCTCTGTCAATAGGATTCCAATGTTAAGTTATTTTTTTTCAACATCAATATAGAAAACCCCCCTATGACTCATTGTTCAAAATGGCCACCATTTGCTTTAAAACCTGTGTCGATAGGATTCCCGTTTTAAGTTATATTTGTTAAACTTCAATACAGAAAACTCCCTTATGACTCCTGGTTCAAAATCTCGCCTATTTTCAAAATGGTCGCCATTTTTGTCTCGCGAAATTCACTTTTGGCCCATTGCCTAGCTTTACAAATAATTTCAGGCGTCCTGCATTGTAAAAAGCCATGTCACTATTCTATAAAGAGTAGTTGTATGAAATAATTTTGTTACAAAAAATCAAAAAATTACATCAATTTTTTTTATTTTCGACCATTTTAGGTTTTTTTAGCCATCATTCACTTTTGAGCAACACCATGTGAGCTCAGTACCCACATTACTATTTTTTAATTATTATTTATAACACACATCCTTCTCTGTAATTCCAGTCAATGTCTTTATTATTTGGCTGCTATGCCTCTGATGAGTAAAACTATCAGAGTTTTGTCTTACATCAGAGTCAGGGCACCAGCTATTCTAATTTTAACAAAACTCAGAAAAATTGAAAATTTTGAACGTTGCACTTTCTTCTTTAATTAATTGCTTAGAATCTGAGTATTATGTGTGATTCTTTCGTCAGAATCAATACATCTGCAATAAATGCAAAAACTTATAATATACAGTAGTAAAACCTGTGTTCAGTAAACACCTATGAAACCACAGTAATGTGTTTGCTCTGGGTAGGTGTTCATTACAGAGAGTAATTTATATTGAAGTCAGTATATAATGTGTGGAGGAAAGATGTCCACTAGGGACAGGTGTTCACTATTGAGAGGTGTTCACTAGGACAGGTTTTACTGTATTTTAGGTAATAGATGTAATTTTCTAGATATTGTACTAAAATCACAATAGTTGGATATTTCACAATTCTTCTATGGTGCCAGTTCTCACCTAATTGACGTATGAGATATCACAAAAACACATGAGGAAGTGAGTAGGTCAGTGAAGTTTAATACAATAATTTGATAGAAAGATAACAGGACAAAACCAGTTTCATTTTGAAAAAGAATGCACTAGCTATCCAGTGGGGCAATTTTTTTTCCAAATTTCAGATTAGTTAGCATTTAGAAAAACTCCAAACCTGGAGGTTTCTAGTTGTTTAGTTGCTAAATTAATATAGCAACAAATGCACCTGTGCTCCCTGTCTTTTCCTGATATATTATTAATAAAGGCCTACAGGTGCATACAGGTGCATACAGTATAGGCACCTACATATTGTATAGGAACAAATTATATTTCATAAATGAGCAAGTAGAATTATAATATGAAAAAAATAAACAAGAAATTACCTTGAAAAATCTAGTATATATTGTAGATATATCGTTATTCATCAAAACCACTCCTATTGAGATGAAACCACAAAGTGTGATGAAATACTTGTATAAATAGAATGATGAACGAGCCATCTTCCTTTTACAAGAGGTTCTTTCTCAGAAACATTGACCATTTCAAGGTGCTATTTGATGATGTCTGGGCACTGTTAAAGTGACTCTGAGATAATTCATGAAATTCATATTTTTTCAATTGTTTTGTGGCGGATGAGATGGGTGACCAACTCTCCTAGAAAATTTTATAATTTTAAGATGATATTTGGTGCTTTCTGGGCACTTTTAAAGTGTATGAATCAATAAAAAGATGAAAAACAATCACAAATTTTTCAAATTTTGGGGGTGTCAAAGGGGAGGGGTGCCAAAGGAGAGGTAGGCTTTGGGTTCCAGAGGGGGGAGCAAGTGTTTGTCCCCCATATCTGTCCCCAGAAACATAAACCATATAAAGATGCTATTTGATGAAGTCTGGGCACCTAAAATGTCTCGAGACAATACAAGAAATAAATTATGAATTTTTGTCAATTGTTTTGTGGGGGATGTGAGCCATTGTGAGGGGTACGTGGCCTACTTCCTTCGAAAATTTTACTTTAAAGATGCTATTTTGTGCTTTTAATTCTTTTTTTTGGGGGGGGGGTCAAAGGGGGGGGGTTTCCAAGGGGGAGGTTTGGTGAGGATGCCAGAGGGGGAGCAAGTGTTACTCACCAGAAACATTAACTATATCGAGGAGCTATTTGATGATGTCTGTGCACTTTTTAAGGTGTCTGAGACAATACATAAAAAAATTCAGAACTTTTCAATTGTTTTGTGGGGGTGTGAGGGGTAGCCCACTTCCCCTAGAAAATGTTACAATTTTAAGATGCTATTTGGTGCTTTCTGGGTACTTTCAAAGTGTATGAGTCAATAAAAAAGATAACAAAAAATAATAATATTTTTCAATTTTTTTTGGGGAGGGATGCCCAAGGGGGGGGGGGGTTGCCCGAGGGGGAGGTGGGGTGAGGATGCCCGAGGGGGAGCAAGTGTTAGTCCCCCAGAAACATTGACTTTATCAAGGAGATATTTGATTCACTTATCGTTATAGCGACACACTAACTCGCTTTAGCGAACTAGAACTATGAAAAGAAATCAATAAATATATATGATTATTAACATTTTCACTTAGTAAAGTTGTTTTACATGTTATGAATGATAGAAATAAATAAAGTATGATTGTTTTATATATATTCAGTACCTATAAGAAAAGACAATTATTGTAAGAAAGACAATATACAATATACAGTAACAGTTGTATGCCAAGGTGCCAAGAAGGCAAGGACATTAGCATTTTGCCATTCGTTTTGAACATTTAGGCCACTTGTTCTGGCAGTTAGATAGTGTTATTGTTTGTATTTAATAAACATAATACAACTTACAATCAAATTTTTTATTCTGTGAATCAGTTCATATGGTTAGAATAAGGAAAGAATGTGATGTAACCACGTGTCTACTTACTAGCTTGTTCTATGTCATCCATCGGACTAGGTTACATCGTGGAACGCAGCCAAACACGACAATGAAGCCAGTATTCTGAGGTTATAAAATCAAAATCTAAATAATTTCCCATTTGCAGCCCCTTGGAGATTTCCGGAATTGAACAAAGTAGCGAACGTTGCGATCTTTCAACTTTAGTTCGTTCTTTTTCACCACCTTATGTGTACTGTTTTTTCACTTAGGAGGCGGTCTTATTTGAATGCATCATTTCAGGTCTTTATGAATCAATAGATCAATAAACAGCTCTAAAATACAATTTAGCAGTTTCTTTCATTGCGTACTGAGCCTGTTAGGCACGAAATAAAATTTAGCAGTTTAGTTCGTTGCGTAATTGGGCCTTCTATAATCAGTGGCAAATGCTCGGAAAACATTTTCCAAAATATTTACTTCCGTTTTCCTTGAAGAAATGGTTGGGTGACACGTCATTGACACGTGATTAAGTCACATGATCGGTACAGTAACTAGTCACGTGATCAGACATAATCACGTGTCAGTCACGTGAGCTTGCAAAATGGACGATCTAAATTTCCGAAAATTCGGCTAAGATCAAGTTAGATATGCTGTTGCCTTCAGTGTCCTGTTCGGCTGCGTTCCACGATGTAACCTAGTCCGATGGATGACATAGAACAAGCCGGTAAGTAGACACGTGGTTACATCACATTCTTTCGTTATTTCAACCATATGAACTGATTCCCAGAATAAAAGAAATGAGTGTATATATATATATTTGTACACTGCTGTTCCAATGGTAACAAAAAATGAGAACTTAAGGGGAGAAGTAGGAACTATTTTAAAAGGTCCGAAATTCCGAAAGTTCAGAATTCCGAAGCCAAGTTCCGAATTCCGTTTCGTTCAGATTCCGTTCCGTTCCGTGCCAGCCCTACCATCTGGACTGTTAGATTCAGTAGAACTGCTTACATTCATCAATTTCCTCATATAATTACATGTACATTATTAGTGAAAAACTATAAATGTATTGGAATGATAGTTGAGTAGGTGCTTATGCAGGTCAAAATGTTGACCTTATTTTAGAGGTTTTTTGTTGAATTTTATTTATTTTGTGTCATTGCAAGCTTTCCATTTAGTACTACGGCCAAGGCTTACTCCCGTCGAGAGCTACTTAGATTTTGAAAGTATGACTTCAAAGAAAATTTCAGGGAATTCAGCTGACTCATGTTGCACATTATATACCTGAAAATGTATCCTACATCACCATCTTTCATTCAGCTCAACTATAGAACGTCTCTCTGCCCTATGTATCGATCAGGACTTCATTTTATTGGTCGTGTCAAAAGTTTTGGCCAGGTATATTCAATATGGCGGCTTGACGTTTCCCAAGTTGCGCATGCGTCGATAGTATTTCCGTTTAACCGCCATATTGGAAATGGGTATCGAACAAAAAACGATTAGAACTCCTGCTCGCCATAGAAGCACATCCGCGATCCTACATGCACGGGGAAAGTAGACACATATGAGCCCATATGTAGGCTACAGTTTGAGACAAACAGCAAGCCGTTGACTGGCGCTGATCAAATTAAGATGTTAAAATTCTTCAGCTGGGAGATCCTCACGATGGAGAGCTATACTTTCAAAATCTAACATGGTAGCTCTCGACGTGAGTAAGCCAAGGCCATTTGTGTCCAAAACACCTAGATTCAATTTGACTTCTTGACCCCAAGGCATGTAAAAAAAAATTTGTGAACCCTTGCAAAGCACGCTCAAAAATTTCCTTATAGGCACACTAATGGGTACGGATCCTTTTTGCTTCATACATGTTTATCTGAAGAAATCCTCTTAATTACATGTAAATGCCCATTTTACATTCCTGCCTTATTATTATTATTAGTGAAAAACTATAAATGTATTGGAATGATATTGTCAAGTAGGTGCTTATGCAAGTCAAAATTATTTATATACCGTATTCTCTGTAATTACCGCCCACTCTCTAATAAGCGCCCACCCCGCTTCACAAAGTTCAAGAAACATCGAGGAATCAACAAGAATTGAAGAATATATCAGGAAAAAAATATTTCTCAAAATCCAGGAGCGGGCGATAATAGAGTACTTACCCTAGAACTGCTGTAAACACGACGCGTTTTGTAATTCTATGCATCCTCTCGATACATATCTATCGATGGGTGCTTCCCACACCATACCATGCTAATATTGTCTCCAAATAGTCCATAATGAATGAAGGAATTGTTCTTTATCGGCATTCAGAAATTTCAAAAGCTACTGCGCAGATGTTCTGCGCATGTCAAGGTCGTGAACTTTCTGGTTTCTTTTTAATGTTTCTCGACTTTTACACGACTTTTGCACGAATAATGATGATCTCTCATCAAATTAGAAATAATGTATAACTTTAGATCGATATCCAGCAGTCTCTAGTGGAAATATTGAAGGTAATCGGCGATAATGACAAAGTGGGCGTGCCGGAATTAAATTAGACATAGACGGGTCTTCAACCACTGTCAATATTGTCTAAGCGATCTTTACCGTATTCTCTCCAATAACAGCACTTGTCATATTATTATAAAAATATGTTGAAGAAAATGCATTCTTGTCAAGAAAAATTGCCATACATGAAATTCCTCGGGATTTCTGATTTCTTTCATACATGGGCGCTTATTAGAATGATCTAAATAATGTATTTTCAATTTTCTAAACGCCCTGGGCGCTAATTACAGAGAATACGGTAGTTTTTTTTTGTTGAATTTTATTTATTTTACAAACACTTTTAATATGTGTGAAAAGAATCTATGCATTTGACTCAATCAATGTGATTCATAGGTCTATACTATTATATTTATTTATTTATTTATGAGAAATGCTTTTAATACAGCAGAACACAAATACATGGTTCTTCCAGACATTTGACAACACATTTAAAAGCATAAATCAGTTTAAAGACATTATAGATAAGTAACTAAAACATGTTATATGCTATATCAGTATAGGTAAAAAATATAAGGTAAATATAATGGTAGTAACTTGAAGCGAATTTCTTTGCTTTTGTCCATTGTTGTATAACCATGGAAAATATCAAGAATGTTTACTAAAACAGGATCTTAAGAGGTTCTGGACAAATCATTTGATTCTGGACTTGTCATATTTTTTTTTCAATGAAATCACATCCAAGGGTTGAATTTTTATTCACTACATGTATTTAGAGAGCGAGTCCTGCCTCGTATTAATTTCAATAAAAAAAGTTAAAATAGAACCCTATTTGAAAGTTAATCTAATACTTACATTTCATTGATAAATTAAGGCAAATCCTGTAAATCCAATCCAATATTTTTTAAGTGCCTTTTCTATGAAATATTGTCCAAGTATTTAGATGAAACGGTCTTATTCAAATACAAATCATAACATGATCATAATCATAAAATATTTTCCATGAAATTCAATTGAAGGGTCAAGATAAAACGAGCTAATTTAGGTGAAAACCCTTAAATGATGATGTGTTTTCATGACTTCTTTCATAAAATTCCATCAAGGGGTGAAGATAAAATGATCAAATTTAAGTGATTTAAGGATCAAAAGGATATGTTTTCTTGGATATTTTCTATGAAATCCCATCCAATGGTCAAGGTAAAATTTTGATTTTGATTTGGTATTAGGTCACGTGTTCGAAAGATCCATATAAGGCCCATAGAACCATATAGGAATGTCATTTTGAATGTCACGTGATAGATCCATATAAGGCTTTTAGAACCATGTCGGGAAAGATGAGGGGAAGCCCCTGACACCTGTTTCACGATTTTATCCGAACGTTGTTCGGATCATTTCGGTTTTGCACTTCATTATTGTACCGAAGTTTGCCGATTCGATTCGTCGTATTTCGGAATCCTGGTGACAATTTTATACTCCATTGGGAGTATTTTTGATCTACTTCTTATGACAAAAATTCCCGAACCTTGTTCGGATTAATCCGGATTTTCTGACCTACTTTATCTTCCCAGATTTCACGAGTTAACATTCGTCTCATTTCGGAATCCTGGTGACAATTTTATACTCCATTGGAGTATTTTTGATCTACTTCTTATGACGAAAATTCCCGAACCTTGTAAGGTTCGGGTTAATCTGGATTTTCTGACCTATTTTATCAACCGAAATTTAACGAGTTAACATTCGTCTCATTTCGGAATCCTGGTGACAATTTTATACTCCTATGGAGTATTTTTGATCTACTTTTTTGGGATTTTGCTCTACTTATTATATCTTGACAACAAGCAAATCAAAAAGTTCTACATGAACGGGTCTCGATCGACTAACCTAGAGCATGGAAGCTAGGCACATTAACCTTGAGGCCAACGTGCTACCGATATGAAAGAACAAAAGTATTATATATTTATACCGAGCGTCAATACAAAATGAAAGATATGCTAGGCAGATAAGTAGGTCAGTATTACATAATCATGAAATGAATAAGTCTGAAAATACAATTATTGGTCAGAATGTACTAAAACCTGCTTGAAACTGAAAAACATTGCATGCTCTATACACACAATTTGGAGGCTTTGAAATCCGCAGTAATAATGAATAAGTGCCTGTATATAATCATTGCATAGAAAACACTTCATGTAGTGTTTATCAGATGTATTGAGTTGACCAAAATACTCCTTTGTTTACTATATACTGGACTACATATTGGCACCCTTACATATATGTTACAGTACATATTGTTAGTACCTCAGTGTAAATACTCGCATCTGATTGGTCAATTAGCGGTCAACATTTTTGCCTGTACATCACTTGTGCATCATGGGATATCATATTATTGACCGCGTATGTTACTGTACTACACTTGTGAATTATGGGAAATATGACGTCACAATGTTTACAGAAAAACATGGTAGTCGGACATTTTGTACACGTTGATGAAAGTGATATTTTGACTTTTCTACACGACGAGTATACACGGGGTACCATCGAATAAATTATATAATTTAAAAAAATAAAATATATGATTTAAAGCATATATATTAATAAATACGCATTCGAACAATCCCGTATGTTTTTAAATTAGTATATGTGCTTTAAATCATATAATTTAATTTTTTTGATTAAATAATTCAACTGATCTGCTCCAGTTACGTTCCCAGCTCCGGTTACGTTCCTAAGTAATATTTTTAAAACTTTTTTTTAAATTAAACAAATCAGAGTCGTGTGAATCAGAAATAACAGAATTATTCAAAAGTATAAGGACTATTCTGTACTTTTTTCAAAAGTCTATACTTAAATGTTGTGAAAAGTTATAATCGAAAAACCATCTTTCGGAGTAAAGTCCATCTGCGCCGATTTCAATAACTTCGTATTTGATCAGAACTGGGTTCCAACAGAATTCCTACAAACTCATGAATGAAATAGTTATTGCATGGAATACTTACTTTTGTCAAAATCAAAATAGAACTCTAGTTAAAAAATATATTGTGCTAAATGATTGCCATTTCTTAGTAAAATGTCGTTCTCCGGTACGTTGCCAAAATTATTCGATGGTACCCCGTGGTATAGCAACAATACAAATAGAAACACAAAATTAACATTAATTTACTAGTGAGTACGCAGTTATGTGCCGAAAACAGAGAGTTTAGCTTCCACTGTCTTCAGATTTTCTTAAAAATTATTGCTGGCGTGCAGGTTCGTAGAAAAGATTGTGAAATGAGGCCATGATTGATGACTGTCGTATATATATGAGTATTATTAGTTTCTTCTGACTAACAAAACAATTGTAGACCTCTCCATTCGGTCAACCATCGAAATCATATACCTCGACTGTAAACCTTGAAACACTGTTGACCTCGACCTTCGGTCTCTGTCAACAGTAGTTTCTCGGTTTACAGTCTCGGTATACAATTTTGCCGGTTGACCTCTGGAGAGGTCAACAATTGTATATTGTAGAATTAGCCCATAAGAGCTTTGCAAAATCAACATCTTATACAATCAACGTAAAAGACGGCTTGCCCAACCTTACAGGCAAACTATTATAGACAAAGGATCTAGTGCACCTGCCATTATGATCTCCCCATGAACAAAATGAATCATTTTTAGGTGTAATATAAAGAATACAATGTTACATAATACTGTGGAAAATATTTAAGCGTTTGGCCCCACATGGGCTGAGATTGGGGTCATTAAGTTCAGCAAGGGTGTATTGACTTGACATTGGATGTGTTCTATTGACTTAACATGTGGATACCATCAGATTCCAATGGAGGCCATTGGTTTCTATTGATTTTCACAAAAATACCTAAAATACACTATGACCTGAATCGATTGCAAATTAAATAATTTCACAATATGACACAAATGGTATTTCAGATCAGATGTGCAAATATAAAGTTTGCAATCGATTCAGGTCATACTTCAAATTAAAAGATTATTCATTTTTTTCATCATTTTTTTTCCTACAAAATGGCTATAGAAAAATGCTTCAAAAGCAACTTTTACACTTATGAAATCCCATACAACTTTGTAAATCCAAAGATTAAACTGTTATGATTCATTAATTAATAACATATTTTGATAAGATGTAGGGATGTGTAGGATGCAAATGGATTTTGACAGACACAAAAAGACTTCCTGGTTTGGCATCTCTACCCCTGTACACTTTATGATTGAATATTGCCCTAAAAAGTGGCCCATTCATCAATACAGTGCTGAATATAGGTCAACAAGATACTAGTGTACATATAAATGTAATAATAAAAGCAGTATATTTATTTTGAAAAATCAGATGAATTTATTTTTGTTCATGGGGAGATCATAATGGCAGGTGTACAAGATCCTTTGAAGATAAGACTGATATTGTCACATTGAATTATGATAATAAGTAAATAATATTTTTGTAATATTTTGCACCGGTATAACCAGTCCCACATTTATGGCTTGCATTGTGCAATTGTATATATAAGCTCCATCGAGCTGATTGCCTGGCTGTTCAAATAAAACATACGACATCTGGAACTTGATCATCAAATCCTCTGGAGGTTGTGAGGGGCCGCAGTACAGTATGTTCTCAAAATAGTCCCGATATAGTAGCTCTATGTATGGAATGGTATCATAATACTAATATCTGTTGAATGAAACAACCAGCACAATTGGGTATAGTTTCACTGAAGGCATCATTGGTATTGGGTTGACTGGCATATTGGTTAATATTGTTGTGTTGTAACAAGTCTCTTTCAAGATTATACCCTAAACACGCTAGTGCTCACAACAACCTGGGAACTTTACTGAATAACTCTCTAGAAGCTGAAGACCACTTCTGGAGAGCAATTGCCATTAACCCTCAACATGCTGGAGCCCATTTTAACCTTGGAAATGTCATGCAGTAAGTAAAATAATTACCCTTTGCATTCATTCGACTTCACTTCTTAAAACAGAGCTTCGTCTAGTTTAACTAGACTCTGCACGCAGGGTACAGAATAATTGACTTTTGGTACATTCCCTAACTTTAGCCGTGACTAACCATTTTAGTAATGACCAATCTAAAATTGTAATTGGCACTGGTATAATTGGCTGATCAGTCTCATTCAATGTTTATAGGGTTCCTATACCAATTACCATGAAACAAGGAACAATATGCTTGTATTGTATCGTTGTCTCCACTTTGGATCTTTCCAAGTTTAAATGGATGCCAAGAGTACCATTCTTTGTTTTCGAATAAAAGTGGCACCATTTTACTTCTGGCATATTGACGACCTTCAAGTAGCGTGACTGGTTGGTCGCTTATATTTTTCTCGATTCCACGTAAAATACTTGGAACTGCAATTTCCATGTAAATTTTGTGTTGAAGGAAAACTTCAGCCAGCCTATAAAATTGTTTCCAATAGCCCTTTGGGATGTAGTAAACATCCACTATTGTTTTGAAATAACGCATCTTTCCACCTGACATTTCTTCTAAAGTTTGCAAAAAGTTTGTAAATAGTTTATCCTCAGTTTCTTGTTCCATTGTCACCTTTGCCAATAACTCGTTGTGAGTGTTTATAATTTCTTTTTTTAAATATCCAAACCATATTTGTTCAGGTGTTTTATTACAAGGAAGTTTGAAGTTTTCTTCATCACATTCTTTTGGGCCTTTTACTTGATCAGTATAACTAGCTAAGTGTAAGTCCCTCCTATCATTCACTCCATAGACATAATTTGATTGCCAAATTGCACTCATATTATAATCTACAAGGGATTCAACTTTTAAAAGGGCATCATCAGACATGTATAAAATACCCCTCGCATCATAATTCATATTTATGGCTTGCATTGTGCAATTGTATATATAAGCTCCATCGAGCTGATTGCCTGGCTGTTCAAATAAAACATATGACATCTGGAACTTGATCATCAAATCCTCTGGAGGTTGTGAGGGGCCGCAGTACAGTATGTTCTCAAAATAGTCCCGATAGAGTAGCTCTATGTATGGAATGGTATCATAATACTTGTATCTGTTGAATGATACAACCAGCACAATGGGATATGGTCTCACTGGAGGCATCATTGGTATTGAGTTCACTGGCATATTGGATAGTATCTTTGTGTTGTTACAAGTCTCTTGGAAGACTTTGTTCAGAATTTTCGAGATGTTTGAAGAAATGTGTGGCAATTCCGATCCAAACTGAAAGATCACAATATTAAATATGATTATTTAATATACCAGTGTAGTTAGAATTAAATTAGAATTAAAGCTTCAAAGTCTGTTAATGAAAATAAATGATGCAGTTTGCCCATATAAAGGAACAGGTGCGTTTATTGGCAAATACGCCTATGGTCAAAATAAATAATTCTTAGGTGTAATGGCCTAGTCACATAGCCTGGCCGATGTCCGGCATCGGTAGAGCTCGGTGGATTTTTTTGGTGCCACCGAGCTCTCCTCATCGGAAGCAGGGCTCGGTGACGTGACGGACATCTTCAGGAGACCGACCGAACACCGGCCGGTGACCGTACGGAGTCTGTCTCAAAATGGTAGATTTTTCTGCCGATGTGGCAGCAACTACCGGCCGGAGGTCGGCCGGACATCGGAAGGAATACAGCCGGTACCCGAGCAGGTAACAGGACACCGTGCGATCGCCGGCCAGGTTGTTAACGGGCTTTGAACAGTGACCGGCCGATGCTCTGTCCCACATCGGCCGGAGCTCGGTCGGAGCTCGGCCGCTGTCCGTTAAAAAATCTCGTCCTCTGGTTGTCTCAGATGCACGGGACACCGGCCGATAGTCGGCCATGCACCGGCTGACGTGTTTTCCGATGTGGTTACGATGGGGCTGCGATGACATGATGAGGGAGCTCGGTGAGAGCCCGGTGAAATTTAACTCCGAAGTTAAAATTTCACCGAGCTACCACCGATGCGGTTTTAAGCAACAAATGCCACGGATGTCCGGCCGGTGTTCGGCCAAGTTCGGTGAAAATTGCATCGCTGGCTCATCGTAACCTCATCGGCCGGGCTATGTGACTAGGCCATAACATGAAGAATAGAATGTTATATAACTCTTTTGAAAATATTAAAGTGCTCGGGCACACATAGGCTGAGATTGGGGCCATTTAGTTCAGTAAGGTTGTATTGACTTACATGGGGCTGTGCATCATTGACTTAACATGAGGATATCAGCAGATCCCAATAGAGGCCATTAATTTACATCGATTATCACAAAAATACCAAAAATACACTATGACCTGAATCGATTGCAAACTTATTAATTTCACAATATGACACAATTGGTTTATCTCATCAAATGTGCAAATATGAAGTTTGCAATCGATTCAGGTCATACTTAAAATTAAAAGATTGTGATTTTTCATCATTTTTTTCCCTACAAAATGGCTATAGAAAAATGCTCCAAAAACAACTTTTACACTTATCAAAAATCATACAACTTTGTAAAACCAAAGAATATTCTATTATATTTCATTATGTAGTATAACATATGTGGATAAGATGTAGGGATGCAAATGGATTTTGACAGACACAAAAATACTTCCTGGTTTGGAATATATGCCTCTACACTTCATGATTGAGTTATGACCCTAATAAGTGAATATAGGTCAACAAGATACTAGTGTGCATATAAATGTAATAATTAAAGCAGAATAATCATTTTGAAAAATCAAATGAATTATTTTTTCTCATAGGGAGATCCCAATGGAGAGTGCATATTAGAGTTTGCTCTGGGTAGGTGTTCATTACAGAGAGTGATTTATAGCGAAGTCAGTATATTATGTGTTGACGAAGGGTGTCCACTAAGGGACAGCTAGGTGTTCACTAGGTTTTACTGTATTTTAGGCAATAGACAATGTAATTTTCTAGATACTGTACTAAAATCACAATACTTGGATATTTCAAAATTCTTCTATGGTGCTTTCTCGCCTAATTGACGTATGAGATATCACAAAAACACATGAAGACGTGAGTGGGTCAGTGAAGTTTAATACAATAATTTGATGGAAAGATTTAACAGTACAAAACCAGTTTCATTTTGAAAAAGAATGCACTAGCTATCCAGTGGTGCAAAACTTTTTCCAAATTCCAGATTAGTTAGCATTTAGAAAAACTCCAAACCCAGAGTTTTTTAGTCGTTTACTTGCTAAATTAATATAGCGACAAATGCACCTGTACTACCTGTCTTTTCCAGATATATTATTAATAAAGGCCTACAGGTGCATCTATAGGCACCTACATTTTTAAAGCATGCAGGTGTACAAAACCCCTCATTTATCATTTTATTGGAACAAATTATATTTCAAAAATGAGCAAGTAGAATTATATAATATGAAAAAAGTAAACAAGAAATTACCTTGAAAAATCTAGTATATATTGTAGATATATCGTTATTCATCAAAACCACTCCTATTGAGATGAAACCACAAAGTGTGATGAAATACTTGTTTATATGTGCTAATGAAGGAGCCATCTTCCTCTTAAGCAACCTCCACATAAAAGGTCTTTTTACTCTCATATCCGATGTAATCCTGCTTTGCTAAACTCACTAGTGCATTTAAATGAACCATATTCATGTATATATAAACTAATTGGCTATACATGTTAATCTGAAGAAATCCTCTTAATTACATGTAAATGCCCATTTTACATTCCAGCCTGGTGACACTAAAATATAAATATGTTTTGGCAGGTCTTGTGTTAATGATTATATTGTAGCATTTGCAGGGTATTAGAATGAATAATATTATCTCTGTGTTACATTTCCTCCCGTTCCTTACCTTCGTTCTTTGAGTTTCCATTAATTACTTTTCATCTCAATAATTTCTAGCTCTAAATTTCTATTCTAAGTGTCATTTTATCGTCATTGCGTATTCTACAGTATAATTTTTAGTGCCTCTCAATTTAATGTTCCATTCTCTATCTTTATTATTGTATTTAACTATCATTCTAGTCAGTATATGTCTCAAATATTCAAATGTATGACAAAAATTCATAATTCTTAATATTTCCATGGGCGCCGCCATTTTCTTTAACTTAACGCATGCGCATGCGCAAGGCAGAATGTTAGAATTTATTATAAAGCTGAGCATGCGCAAGTCGCAATATTAAAATTAATCATAAAGTTACGCATGCGCAAGGAAGGACCATATGAATAATTGTACATATACGCATGCGTGATCTGTGAACTTGGAATTATTTCGTCTCTAGTTTGGCGGCATATTTAAATACAGCCCGGGAATAAGATAGGAGATTCTTTTCTCTAACACTGACCAGATTAGACACCAATTCCTGTATTCTGAGAATCTGCTGAGAACTTAACACGAGATGTAAGCCAACATGTAATCAATGGGGGGCGGGGAATTGTAAATAAATTGTATATAATGCACATAAAATAATATTTGTCAGTGAATTGATCTATTTGATGAGAGATTTGAATCTAAGAATTCCAATATGAATTCCTGCAGGTTGCTGAAGTCCTCCTTATCCAGATATTATGCCCCGATCCTGTCTGGGCATATTGCATAACGTCACCACCAGTAAAATTAAAGCATCTACTCCGGCTCAGTATCAGCCCTTAGTGTAGTAGTTGCATCCTGATTTTCCTACTTATACCCTATAAGGTGTTTAAATTCAGCTTTCCACTACAGAGATCCTGCCATTATAATTTATGCCCGAATGCATTCACATTAGTTTCATATCAAATTTAGCAAACTCTGCAATACTCAATCTTACAAACAGAAGTAACTTTGAAACTCCACCTTATTGCATCAATAACATATGCATGTACATGCACACGCCTATGTGTGACAATAAATTCACTTATTTAGTGGCGAATTTCATATAACTGTACATTTACCCGCCTATGGGTGCATATTGTTCTTGTTGCAATTTACAAATGTGAAGAACTTAAATCCTGCATCTTTTTGCTAATAAACCTAAGTACAAATCACTTTTTACTTATAAACCCCTTATTCTAATACTTATACAAGGTTTCACAGTCCGTACCACTATGTACGACTTATTCCTGTCTATATATCCCAGAATCCATTTTACAATTTACAATTACACAATATTCCAGATGGCGCCACCATTTAAATTTCTTAACAATAATATTCTAACAATCATCACCATGTACAACGCGGCACATGCTACATTTGGTGGCAGTGGTGGGATCCCTAACCAGTGCGGTGAATTTTGCCGTTTCAATCGCGTCGCCGAAGGTCATCTTAGTTTTGTTTTATAGATGGCTGAGAAGACTCAGGCAATCCGAGTCGATAGTGAAATCTCCATGATGATCCAGAAACCTACTAACAGCGATGCTGATTCCATTGAAATCCAGGATCTTGCTGACGGTGATCAACATGACACTGTTGCGGAACATGGAGATGATGGTGGGTGTAACATCACGGAGGAAGAGCTATCCAAGCGGTTATCTGAAATACAACAGTGGAAAGCAGAACTTTCAGCAGAAGAGAGTAAACTACTCAGCCATCATGCATCTGCTGGTAATACACCACAAAATCTCCAGAATACTTCAGCAGCCTCCAATTCAAGTTATTTAACGGACAGCAATGTCCCTCCAGTTTCCAGCATGCCAAGCACCACTACTGCTGTATCTGCTCCATTGGTTGTGAGCACTCCAAGAAGTTTGCTGAACTTTGTCTCTCATGTAAATACTCCACCTGTAAATACAATTAGTGTTATTGATACAAATGCTGCAGCTGTAAATAATATGTATACTACTAACAACCAGAATAACCAAAACAACCAAAGAAATTCCAGTCATGACCAATGTGTGATGTCCAACCCCAAGTTGCATAGAGTTCATCCCAAAGAAGTTCCATTAGTAAAACAGACACCATTTTTGCCTGTTGCCACTATGCAACCCCCCTCCCGCAAAGAACACAAAGTCCGTCCATATAATGGAAAATCCAGTTGGCGAACGTTCAAGTTCTCTTTTGATACCATAGCAGATGTCAATGGTTGGGATGACCCCCGCCGTGCAGTTGAGCTGTTGACGTGCCTTGAAGGGGACGCCCAGAAGGTGTATGACATCATCGAACCTGCACGTAAACTAGATTACCATTATGTATCTAGCTGCCTGAATGACCTGTTCAATCCCAACCACCAAGAAGAAAAATACAGAAATCAATTGAGAAAGAGGCTGAAAAACAAGGGTGAAAGCGTCAATTCCCTTGGCTATGACATTTTACGCTTAGCCAATTTAGGTTATCCTCACTTACCTGAGGAGTCCAGGGACCAGTTTGCTCTTGATTCCTTCAAACATGCCCTCAAAGTTACCGATAGCCAAATGAGTTACCACATATTCTCCAAAGCCCCGACTACCATGCGTCAAGCTTTGGATGCAGCCCTACAGATGGAAGGGTTTGCCGAAGATTCATCCACACCGATCCGTGCCGTCACCATCAGTGATCCTCAGTCATCCGAGCCTGATCCAATGTCAACTTCAGCCTTTAAGGACCTAGCCGTGAGAATGACCCAGTTCCTTGATCGAAAGCCTGCTTCAGATAGATGTTTCTACTGCGGCCTCCTGTTCCACAAGGTTGCTAGGTGCCGTATCCGGAAGGATGATTTAGAGAAGGGGCACATAAAGGCTGATCATCGTGAAAAGAGACCTGCCCATTTATGGCCTAACTCTAGTAAAGCTTCTTTAAACCCAGCCGGAGTGTCTCAATAGGCCATGAGATGCTCCTCCATCCAGAGGGGATCAACATCATAAGTAATGTTAACCATGTAAATATATCCAAGAGTTCTACCAAATACGATGGATTGTGTTTGCCAGTTGTTATTTGTGGTGAAACAATCCAATGTTTGATAGATTCCGGTGCCAAGGCCAGTATTATGAGCCTTGAGGTATACCAGACTCTCAAATCCCCCCTGAGGCCTATTCTAAGTATGAGTCCACAATGTCTGAGATCTGCAAATGATGGTGTTATCCGCACCGTGGGCACTGCTGATTTTTCCCTGAAATTGTCTGATGATCGAAGCGTAGAAGTTCAGATGATCGTTGCTGACATCAAGTCTCCAGTGATATTAGGCTATGATTTCCTGTCACAGCATTCCTGTCTACTTGATTTTGGTCCAGGGAAGCTGTTCATTGATGGGATTGGTTTGGAGTGCCTCCTTGAAAGTGAGATTAATGAAGGAATGAAGGTATGCGCTGTTGGTTCCACCGTGATACCTCCTATGACGGAGACAATCCTTGAAGGTCGCCTGTGTTGCCATGGTGATATTTCCGGGAGTGTTGGTGTCTTAGAACCTCCATCTCATCTTGACCGGGAGTTTCTGGTGGCACGAAGTGTCATTGATTTACACTCCCCCCTGGTTCCAGTCAGAGTAGCCAACATAACCAGTCAACCACTGAAAATCCAGTCAGAATCAACAATTGCCCTTTGTGAACCTGTTGAATGCCTGGAAGAATGCGTTTCTCCGGGTGAGTCTGCTGATTGTAATATCCGAGCTGTGAACCTAGGGGGTGATCTGCCTGACCATCTTCGAGACTTGTATGATCGCAGTTCCATCCACTGTAATGCAGAACAGAAGCTGAAATTACGTAACCTTCTGATGAAATACTGTCATGTTTTTGCTAAAGACAAGGCTGATTTGGGTAAGACTGACCTGGTAACTCACTCCATAGATACTGGAAACAGTCGACCCGTGAAGATACCTCCCCGAAGATTACCACTACACAAGCGGGAAGTTGCCTATGCTGAGGTGGACCGTATGCTGAAGAACGGGATAATAGAGCCATCTACTAGTCCTTGGTCATCTCCAGTAGTCCTGTGTAAGAAGAAAGATGGCACTGTACGCTTCTGTATAGATTTCCGTTTGGTCAATGATCTGTCCAAGAAGGATAGTTATCCATTACCCCGAATTGATGACTCCCTAGATGCTCTCTCAGGCAGTCGGTATTTCAGCTCTCTCGATATGGCGAGCGGATTTTGGCAAATACCGATGGACCCGAACGATGCTGAGAAGACCGCATTTTCTGCTGGCAATGGGCTGTATCAGTTCACTGTAATGCCGTTTGGGTTATGTAACGCCCCTGCCACATTCGAGCGTTTGATGGAGAAAGTGCTACAGGGCCTTCATTGGGAGACTTGCCTGGTTTACATCGACGACATCATTGTATACTCCCGCACGTTTGACGAACATCTGGACCGCCTTGAAGAAGTGTTGTCGCGAATTCACCGTTCCGGAATGAAAATTGCTCCAAAGAAATGCAATTTCCTGACTGAAGAAGTATCATTTCTTGGACATCAAGTATCTGCAGATGGTATCCGGCCCAACCCTGATAAGGTTAAAGCTGTTAAAGAATGGCCTGTGCCATGCGGTGTCAAAGCAGTTAGAAGTTTCCTGGGAACGTGTGCTTATTATCGCCGCTTTGTGAGGAACTTCTCCCATAGAGCCAAAGCATTGGTGCGACTGACAGAGAAAGACACCACATTTGTCTGGTCTCCAGAATGCCAGTCTGCCTTTAATGACCTGAAAGAAGCTCTCCTCACCGCTCCAGTATTAGCGTATCCTGTGATGGGGGTGCCGTTCATTGTTGACACTGATGCAAGTGCGTTTGGTGCTGGTGCGGTGCTGTCCCAAATTCTTGATGGAGCTGAGAGGCCTGTTGCTTACTACAGTCATACGTTCAGCCGACCGGAGCGTAACTATTGCGTAACTCGCCGTGAGCTCCTGGCCATCATCTTAGCGCTGAAGAATTTTCATCATTATGTATATGGTGTAAACTTCAAGATCCGCACCGATCATAGTAGTCTTCGTTGGTTGATCAACTTTAAATCTCCTGAAGGTCAAATGGCCAGGTGGCTTGAGATTTTGGGGACGTATGACTACACCATTGAGCATAGACCGGGCGTCAAACATGGAAATGCTGATGGCCTCTCCCGTATTCCATGTGGCCCCTGTGACAAGTGTGTCCGGAAATCAGAGAAGAATGCTGAGCTTACCATAAACAGAGTAACCACCAGACGGGCTGAAGAGAATTGGTTGCTTCCAATGTCCAGTCTTGCAGAGGAAAACCGCACCGATCCAGTGCTGAGTGAAGTCTGCAATTGGGTGAAATCCAAAACCAGACCCTCTCAAGATGAAATTGCTCCTCTTAGTCAATTGCACAAGCAACTATGGGGACAGTTTGATGCTCTGGTGGTGGAGAATGAAATTCTCTGTAGGAAGGCTAGGACCTCACTCGATGAACCCCTACTGCAATCCATCCTTCCCAGGAAGCTCCAGCGTCCAGCTTTTGATGCCTTACATGGTGCAATGGGACATATGGGAATCACTCGAACTATTGAGAGGGTCCGTTCCAGATACTATTGGCCTAATTACAGATCCGATATTGAGAATTGGTGTAACCAATGTTCCAGATGCCAAGCTGCTAATAATCCGAACCGGGCGCCTAAAGCTCCACTGAAGTCCTTTCCTGTCGGAGCTCCTGGTGAACGCCTCTGTGTGGATATTCTGGGACCGCTGATTCCAACCTATCAAGATAACAAGTACATCCTGGTACTTGAGGATTCATTCACTAAGTGGCCTGAAGCAGTACCCATGGCTGACATCACGGCGGAGACGGTAGCCGAAGCACTTATCCACTCCTACATCACTCGGTTCGGTGTACCCTTGCAGTTGTTAACAGATCAAGGTCGCCAGTTTGAGGCAGAACTCTTCCAAGAACTCTGCACTCTGATTGGTGTCGATAAAAAGAGGACTACAACGATGCACCCCCAGACAAATGGGTGCTTGGAGCGAATGAACCGCACCCTTCAACTGATGCTCCGGAAGGTGATTTCCCTGCACCAACGTGATTGGGATGAGAAGCTTCCATGGGTCCTCTTTTCATATCGTTCCTCTATCCATCGGAGCACTGGATTTTCTCCCGCGAGGCTTATGCTTGGCCGAGAAATGCGGTTACCTATTGATCTGCTCCTGGGACCTGCACCAAAGGGCCACAATCCGGTTGTTTATCAGACCTATGTGTCTGAAACTAGAGACGCTCTCTGGATGGTGGAGGAAGTGGCTCGTCACAATCTCCAGAAATCTGCAAGACAACAAAAACACCACTATGACAACAAGCTTGTTTACAACAAATATCAAGTTGGTGATCCAGTATGGTTGCACTCTGCAGTAAGAAAGCCAAATCTGTCACCAAAGTTACAGAACAAGTGGGAAGGACCTTATCAAATACAGAAGAAATTATCAGATCTAGTATTTGAAATATCCCGAGATGGGAAAATGAAGATTGTGCACCATAATCGTTTGAAGCCATTTTTGGGGACACTTCCAGAGACCAATCAAAATCCAGCAGCGTCCCTAATGACTCATACAGAATGACCTGATTTGCCGATCCTACCAGAACCTACTGCAGGGATTAGTGGCACTCCGATGAATTCTGATTGTATTTTCCTGTCCAGTTAGATCTGAAATAAAATAAACAAACTGTATTAATTGCAAATAAATGTCATATATCATAAAACATTTGTTTTGTGTCATGATATATGTATGCTGCTCCAGTATATATTATTATGTCCTGAATATCCAGCCAAAACCTGAGGGAATTCACAAATGGAAAACTTCAATTTAACTTTAAAAAAAAAATCAATAGAATAACATACATGTAATGTGTATATGCTGATATGATAAAATTGATACACATTCTTATGATGCTTTTACCTATGTTTCCAGGGAAGGAAACGTCCTAAAATCCAGGGTTCATGTTGTGAAGTCCAAGCCTAGACGGACTTATCCTGAGCGATCCTATCCTGAGAGATACTATCCACAAAGAACCTATCCGGAGAGAAGGCCTGTTGGGAGACCGACTAACGCATCCAAGCAAAAGACGGTGCAGTGCGAGAAGTGCCACCTTGATTTCAACACCTTGGCACTGTTGCATGCTCACAAACAGAGGAGGCACCCAAAGGTCCGAGTGCCTCTGACCTGCCACAAGGACAATTGCGGTCAAAAATTCCAGTACTTGAAAGGCCTGAAGGCCCATCTGTTACGTAAACACCCTCACACAACCACAGAGGCAATTATGCCAACTGCTGCAGCCACAACAGAGGCAGTTATGCCGATTCCAGTTGCCAGTAATTCACCGGTGTTGGAGCATCCAAGCCTGAGTCCCCTTCAGTCTCCCGCGAGACTGGACTTCGGGTTCGAAGAGGACGACCTGACAGCCATAAACCCACAGGAGATCCTCTCAATCGTGCAGGATGAGAGGCGTGTTGTGATAACCAACCACAGCCAAGAGGGGGCCGGGACCATGCCCAGAGTTGCCATCATCCCAGACCAGAGGGCGGCTCTGGGACTGTTGGACCCCGCCCTTGAGGCAGAACTGGACAGTGTCCTGGATGAGATAAAAGCAGCAGAGGAGGCGTCTGAAGTCGTCGCACCCAGGGTTGCCGTTGCGACAGACCAGAGGGCGGCCCTGGGGGAGCTAGACCCAGCCCTCCAAAGCTTAATGGAAGCCATGCAAGAAATCCCTGAAGGGATTGCGGACTCCCCAGCTGAGCCCGAGGAGGTGTTCACCCAACCCGAACGTCCAACATGGAAGGTCATTCCCCTGGAGCGCTCTACCCCACTCAGAGCAGGGGAACAGTTCCAACTAGATCCTCGATTGTTTGGCCTGGGGGCGCCCTCTGCCCAAGGTCATCTCAATACAAATACCTCCAGAGAAATGGCCAAGATCCGGCTCACAGCTATGCAGCAGCCCAACCGTAGGGTGGACCTTGTCCCCGGGGTCTCCCGCCAGGAATCCGTGACCTTCAAAAATGGTGAAATAGAAATAACCTGGAGATTGAATTCAAAGGTTATCCCTGAGACTCAGCTTATAAACACCCCTGCAGACACCCGGAGCAGGGGTATCCAGTGCAACATGATGAAGGAAAGAACCAAACAAATACTCACAAGTGTGTTTGGTAAACCTAATGAACATTGAACATTAAATAAATTGAAGTCAACACAACCAACTACACAACTACAACCAACAACACAACTACAACCAACAAAGAAGAGGCATCGCCTAGTGACATTTATTAATTTACATTCTATTAGTGAACATTAATGATTTCTTAGGTACTTCGAGACGAAGAGTTTTTTTGAGGGGGGCAATGTAGCATTTGCAGGGTATTAGAATGAATAATATTATCTCTGTGTTACATTTCCTCCCGTTCCTTACCTTCGTTCTTTGAGTTTCCATTAATTACTTTTCATCTCAATAATTTCTAGCTCTAAATTTCTATTCTAAGTGTCATTTTATCGTCATTGCGTATTCTACAGTATAATTTTTAGTGCCTCTCAATTTAATGTTCCATTCTCTATCTTTATTATTGTATTTAACTATCATTCTAGTCAGTATATGTCTCAAATATTCAAATGTATGACAAAAATTCATAATTCTTAATATTTCCATGGGCGCCGCCATTTTCTTTAACTTAACGCATGCGCATGCGCAAGGCAGAATGTTAGAATTTATTATAAAGCTGAGCATGCGCAAGTCGCAATATTAAAATTAATCATAAAGTTACGCATGCGCAAGGAAGGACCATATGAATAATTGTACATATACGCATGCGTGATCTGTGAACTTGGAATTATTTCGTCTCTAGTTTGGCGGCATATTTAAATACAGCCCGGGAATAAGATAGGAGATTCTTTTCTCTAACACTGACCAGATTAGACACCAATTCCTGTATTCTGAGAATCTGCTGAGAACTTAACACGAGATGTAAGCCAACATGTAATCAATGGGGGGCGGGGAATTGTAAATAAATTGTATATAATGCACATAAAATAATATTTGTCAGTGAATTGATCTATTTGATGAGAGATTTGAATCTAAGAATTCCAATATGAATTCCTGCAGGTTGCTGAAGTCCTCCTTATCCAGATATTATGCCCCGATCCTGTCTGGGCATATTGCATAACGTCACCACCAGTAAAATTAAAGCATCTACTCCGGCTCAGTATCAGCCCTTAGTGTAGTAGTTGCATCCTGATTTTCCTACTTATACCCTATAAGGTGTTTAAATTCAGCTTTCCACTACAGAGATCCTGCCATTATAATTTATGCCCGAATGCATTCACATTAGTTTCATATCAAATTTAGCAAACTCTGCAATACTCAATCTTACAAACAGAAGTAACTTTGAAACTCCACCTTATTGCATCAATAACATATGCATGTACATGCACACGCCTATGTGTGACAATAAATTCACTTATTTAGTGGCGAATTTCATATAACTGTACATTTACCCGCCTATGGGTGCATATTGTTCTTGTTGCAATTTACAAATGTGAAGAACTTAAATCCTGCATCTTTTTGCTAATAAACCTAAGTACAAATCACTTTTTACTTATAAACCCCTTATTCTAATACTTATACAAGGTTTCACAGTCCGTACCACTATGTACGACTTATTCCTGTCTATATATCCCAGAATCCATTTTACAATTTACAATTACACAATATTCCAGATGGCGCCACCATTTAAATTTCTTAACAATAATATTCTAACAATCATCACCATGTACAACGCGGCACATGCTACAATATTATATATCACTAAACTGCTTAAATTTTGATTCATAAGCACATTGCTTCTGCCCTGGCTAGCTACTGGCTTATAGAAAAACAGGCATGGTAGCATATAAAGTCTCCGACCCAGTCATGACCTGGTCAAGCTGGGATTACATCAAAGTTTTTTTCACAGTTTTTACTTAACTTGAAATTACAAGAAGTGATTTCAGCAAAAATATAATTCTTTAACTGTTTAAAGTTGTTTACAATGTACGTGTAATTTTTTTATTAGATTCTCAGGATTATTTGAAAAAATTAGATATAAGTTAATGTAATTCCAAATTCAGGTGATCTGCATGCAGTTTGAAATGCAATGCATTCTGTACTTACACCATCTGGTCTGTTAGATTCAGTAGAACTGCTTACATTCATCAATTTCCTCATATAATTACATGTACATTATTAGTGAAAAACTATAAATGTATTGGAATGATAGTTGAGTAGGTGCTTATGCAGGTCAAAATGTTGACCTTATTTTAGAGGTTTTTTGTTGAATTTTATTTATTTTGTGTCATTGCAAGCTTTCCAGTTAGTACTACGGCCAAGGCAAATTGTGTCCAAAACACCTAGATTCTTGTAGGGGACCCCAAGGCATGTAAAAAAAAGTTTGTGAACCCTTGCAAAGCACACTCAAAAATTTCTAAGTCCTTATAGGCACACTAATGGGTATGGATCCTTTTTGCTTCAAACATGTTAATCTGAAGAAATCCTCTTAATTACATGTAAATGCCCATTTTACATTCCTGCCTTATTATTATTATTATCCCATCGAACGAAGTTCGGAGGGATATAGGGAACGCCTCCGTCCGTCCGTCCGTCCGTCTGTCCATCCGTCCGTCCGTCCGTCCGTACGTCCGTACGTACGTCCGTCCATCCGTCCGTCCGGCCAATAACTCAAATACCGTTGGCCCGATTTTGTTCATATTTTGTACAAATATAGCCTATGGGGGTAGAATTTCTGCTCAAAAGCCGATTTTCAAAATGGCCGCTCATTTCAAAATGACGGCCATTTTAGTGACGATTTTACAGTAATTTAGGTGCAATATGTAAAACTGTAATAGCAATATGTTTTAAATGTAAAAAAATTATAAAGGACAATAATAATGCTACAAATGTAGATATTTAAGAAGCACATGGCAGCCATCTTGAAAAATGGCGGCCCTTACTTGTCATTTTACGATTTTTGCTGTAACTCAAAAAATAGTGGAGTGATTTTGTTCATATTTGGTATGTCAATACTATAAGCATTGCACACTGTCTAAAGACACTTTTGGTAGAAGGTGCCCATTTTGAAAAATGGCCGCCATTTTAATGTATTTTACTATAACTCGAAAAGTAGTGGAGCGATTTTGTTCATATTTGGTATGTGAATACTATAAGCATGACACTCTGTCCTATGACACTTTTGGTACAAGACGACCATTTTGAAAACTGTCTATTTCTAATGACACTTTTGGTAGAAGGTGGCCATTTTGAAAAATGGCCACCATTTTAACGATTTTACTATAACTCGAAAAGTAGTGGAGCGATTTTGTTCATATTTGATATGTGAATACTTTAAGCATGGCACATTGTCTAATAAAACTTTGGGGAGTAGTCTCACGGGGTACCATCGAATAATTTTGGCAACGTACCGGAGAACGACATTTTACTAAGAAATGGCAATAATTTAGCACAATATATTTTTTAACTAGAGTTCTACTTTAATTTTGACAAAAGTAAGTATTCTATGCAATGGTTATTTCATTCATGAGTATGTAGGAATTCTGTTGGAACCCAGTTCTGATCAAGTACGAAGTTATTGAAATCGGCGCAGTCGGACTTAACTCCGAAAGATGGTTTTTCGATTATAACGTTTTACAGCATTTAAGTATAGACTTTTGAAAAAAGTACAGAATAGTCCTTATACTATTGAATAATTCTGCTATTTCTGATTCACACGACTCTGATTTGTTTAATTAAAAAAAAAGTTTTAAAAATATTATTTAGGAACGTAACCGGAGCTGGGAACGTAACCGGAGCAGATCAGTTGAATTATATAATTTAAAAAAATAAAATATATGATTTAAAGCATATATATTAATAAATACGCATTCGAACAATCCCGTATGTTTTTAAATAAGTATATGTGCTTTAAATCATATATTTTAATTTTTTGATTAAATAATTCAACTGATCTGCTCCGGTTACGTTCCCAGCTCCGGTTACGTTCCTAAGTAATATTTTTAAAACTTTTTTTTAATTAAACAAATCAGAGTCGTGTGAATCAGAAATAACAGAATTATTCAAAAGTATAAGGACTATTCTGTACTTTTTTCAAAAGTCTATACTTAAATGTTGTGAAAAGTTATAATCGAAAAACCATCTTTCGGAGTAAAGTCCGTCTGCGCCGATTTCAATAACTTCGTACTTGATCAGAACTGGGTTCCAACAGAATTCCTACAAACTCATGAATGAAATAGTTATTGCATGGAATACTTACTTTTGTCAAAATCAAAATAGAACTCTAGTTAAAAAATATATTGTGCTAAATTATTGCCATTTCTTAGTAAAATGTCGTTCTCCGGTACGTTGCCAAAATTATTCGATGGTAACCCGTGAGTCTGCCATTTTGAAAAATAGCCACCATTTTTATGTGTGTTATTTTACAAGTACGTGTGCGATTTTTCAAATATTTTAGAGGTGGCTTCTTTAAAGCATATTATTTCTTCTGATGACAACTTGGCTAGTGAGCAACCATTTTGAAAATGGTGGCCTTTCTGGTGTGTTGTTTTATGATATTTGCTATTCGTTTGTAAAAATGCCAGCCATTTCTGTTCGATGGGATTCGCTACGCTTTGGCGTTGCCGTTGTTCTGGTTATTATTAGTGAAAAACTATAAATGTATTGGAATGATATATAGCCAAGTAGGTGCTTATGCAAGTCAAAATTATTTATATAGTTGTTTTTTTTGTTGAATTTTATTTATTTTACAAACTCTTTTAATATGTGTGAAAAGAATCAAAGCATTTGACTCAATCAATTGTGATTCATAGACCTATACTATTTTATTTTATTTTTTATTTTTTAATTCTTTATTTATGGGAAATGCTTTAATACAGCAGAACACAAATACATGGTTCTTCCATACGTTTGACAACACATTTAAAAGCATAAATCAGTTTAAAGACATTATAGATAAGTAACTAAAACATGTTATATGCTATATCAGTATAAGTAAAAAATATAAGGTAAATATAATGGTTGTAACTTGAAGCGAATTTCTTTGCTTTTGTCCATTGTTGTATAACCATGGAAAATATCAAGAATATTTATTAATGAATTTAAGAATACTTAAGGAAATGCTCGGGAGCAAATGTCCCCTGAATGCAAATGTAGTTTGTAAATAACAACTTGTCTCTTTTAACAAGTGTCATTGCAAGCTTTCCATTGTTTTTTGTTTATCCTAACATTCTTTGTTATGAAATTAGTGTCTGTTTATGTTGGAATTGTGACAGTTATTATGTTGATCATTGAACTAACCTGATCTGATAGAACATTTTTCTTCAAATTCAAATAGCAAATTGCAAAGTATGTACATGGCCGCCTTGGTAGATTTCCACAATTTATCTGAATTTAATTTTGAATTATCTATTGTAAAATTGAATTTGAATAATTTATTGTAAAATACATGATTTATCAGCTGTTGGCATTCAACATTTAGCGTCCAGCTTTATACTTTTGTAACCAAATACAAAAATTGTTGTGTTAGTAATATATCCTTATTCTTTATCCTTGTGGGGTGCATGAAACAAATAAGTGTTTATTCTTTATTATCACCATTCAGTCTTAGTTGATCATATCTGCGGTTTGCAGGGTTGGTAACTATCCATATGCAACAAAAGTCTGACTCAAATCAAATTAAGTTAATGAGGCTCAAGTCTCATATTGCTAATGATCATGTTTTGCATTTCTATTATTATTGATATTGTCATTGTTTTTGTTTTGAGCATTAGAATTCTATACATCTCTCTGTTATGATATATTAATTAGCTGCAAAATAAATAATTATTGTCCTTATCACTTGCTTAATAATTATTGAACTTTTGACACCACAGTTAGATTATTGTGTTAAAGTGTAATATATGTTTGTTTAGATTTATCCATTTTCCCATACAGTAACTGGATATTGATAGTGTTTTCGTTCATGATTTATATGAACAAACTGCAAAATAATGTGAAAGCAGGCCCAAATTATGACACCTACTGGCAGCCTTACTGGCTGGATATTAGCAAAGTGTTGGCTCTGCTTATGATTTGTTTGTTTCTTTATTTTTTTCCAAAACAATATACATATATATATATGTATGTAAAAAATGTATTCTCTCATGAGGATGATGCAATAAATAAACAATGAATATTCAATTTGAAAGCCCATTTTCAAAAAGGTTGCCATTTTTGTTTTGATTTTGCCAATGCATTCACAAAGCTTGACTAGATTTTTATTAACAATGGGATGTGTTATATCTTCTAATTGAAAGTATTTTAGAGAAGAAAACACGGTGGATAACTTTTTTAGATTAATGCTCTGTGAAATTCAAAATAGTCTCCCATTTGCCAGAAATAGGAAAAGTTTATAATATACGTATATTGATCTTGTATAAGTATCTCTTCTACGTGGATTGAAAATTGAGACACGTCATCATGCTAACCCAAACCAATCCAGATAGATAAATACAATTTATTACTGTATAGTGTTGTTGTATGAGTTATAATTGTATTGAAGATAGGAAAGAATTTTTGTCAAAATTTTGTTTTAAAATTACTGGACAGGCTTTACTCTAATGGTGTAAGAAAGCAAAGACTTATATGAAAATTTGTTGGTACCATTTTTATTATGTCACCACCAAAAGTGGTGACATATTGTTATTATGTCACCACCAAAAGTGGTGACATATTGTTATGACCTGCGTTTTTTGTGACGGTGGTTGGCATCCAGTTTCTGTAACAAATTCTAAAAACTTTCAATAAATTCAAATACTTTTTAGACTGACTTCAATTTTTTTTCAAAATCATATAGAAATTCTTAGAATTTTAAATCTGACTTTGGATTTTAGATTTGAGCTTCAATGACCTTCTCAGGGTCAAGAAGGTCTTTTTTCAACTTGCTTTAAATTGACCAACTTCAAAATCATCTACAAGTTATCAGAAGTTCAAATCTGACTTTAGATTTATGATTTGACCTTGAATGACCTTCAATGACCCTCTCAAAAAGGTAAAGGTAATCGTTTAACTTGCTTCAAATTGATCAATTTTTTTTCAAAATCATCTACAAGTTCTCAGAATTTTAAATCTGACATTAGATTTGACCTTCAATGACCTTCACAAGGTTAAAAAGTCTTTTTTCAACTTGCTTCAAATTGCATAATTCTTTTTTTTAAATCATCTACAAGTTCTCAGAAGTCCAAATCTGACTACGATTGAACTCATTATAAAGCGAGTAACTAGGTGGTGATATTTTGTAATGTTAATGCCAATGTTTCAAAAAAGTACTGCTTCACTCCAAAAACTAAGTGCTTATAGGTTTTAACCGGATCTAGGATTTTTAATTTATATATTTTAGAACATAAAGTAATTATAAAGAATTATAAAGTACTTGCTGTATTACCTTGGAAAACCTTGCAACTACTGCATCTAATTCTGTGTCTTTACTTTTCAGGAATACTCCAATAAAGATTATGCAAGAGATTATAATCAAACATACACGCACATAAAATTTAGTCATTTTTGTCACTTCTTTATGCTGAACTTCTGTCTGCAATTAATCCCAATTATAATATGCTAGTTCATAAATAAAATGCTGAAATCTCCTTGGTTGTTTTCTAATTGCTTATTGGACAAGAGCTATGTTCATGTGTAGTGCCATTTCATTCAATATATTCAATATACAGATATACAGTTGAACTTACGTATCTGAACACCTTTTTATTACGAAGTTTCCCTATTTTTATTTCATCAAACTTCTAGCAAGGATTAAAGAAGATTAGAGAAGCTGTTGCTCCATCCTTCCTTTTTTCTGTCTATTGGTTTCTTTGTTCTCTTGTGATAACTCAAATACTGTCTGACAGGTTTTGATTTAAGGCTGATGCCTTATGGGCATCACACTCACTAGGGTAAAAGTTGCTGAAATTGAACTTTCTTATGTCAAGCTAGATCAGTGATTAATTACACCACTGTAGGACAGTAGGATAGTCGTTTACTAAGCTTGCTGCAATATTAACACTTGAATTTTAAAATTACAGTTTTGGTCCATTTTAGCAAGAATATACAAATATTTGTGACATGACTGTAAACAAAAGATGACTGGGTTCATTTCAGCGTTCATTCATGATTTTTTTTCACCTTTGTTCTTGAACAATGCTAAATCAGAATAAAGTTAAGTCCTACTTTTTGTCCAGGTAATTCTATAGTATTTTCTGAAATCTCATCTCAATGAAACGCAACAAATTTTTTTTAACAAAGTTGGATCCATAATATAAAGGACAGTGTGTTGCACTTGAAAATCAAAATATAAAGCTATAGTTGACAAAAATAGTAATAAAAAACAAAAACAAACATTAATCCAAACATATAAACATGGATTAACAAGGATTACGAGGTACTGATAATATATGTTTTATATATACAGATTTTATATTGATAACCTGTATTAACCTCTTGACTACCTTGAGTGACGAGATTTCTTGTCATCTCAGAAATGACCTTGAAACCCAGAGTGACGAGAAAATCTGTCACCAAATTTTTGACTAAAATTGCTCTTATTTGAACAATTTTTATCCAATTTACACAAAAATTGTTTTAAAAACGTGTAGAAATGATCTCTGCCATCTAGTTTTACTGAGTTGAGCATCTAAGGTTGTATAGTTATGTAGTAAAATGTCAAAAGGTGGCAAAATGAAAAATTCTCTGGTTTCAACCGATTTAAGAGCCTGGGATTCAAGAGGTTAAAACTCATTAAAAGTTGTTTTTTACAGGGTTTTACAGTTATGTGTTAAGATAAGGAGGTTCTCTCAAGGAATGTTTATCTAAATTTAATAATTATAATCTAAGATTTAAAACAGGTTATGTTTCAAATTAACAAATGTGTAAATAAAGATAATTGGTTACTAAGTATGGATATTTGATACCATAGTTCAGACATGGGTTATATTCCTTAGACATAAATTGTATATACATGTAGATAGATCACACCCTTTTGTCAGTGGACTCTGTTATCTACTCTTGATGTCGCTCAACTGTTTTTATTACGATGTCTTAACATTTGAAACAAATATTTTTTGTTATTAGACTAGCGAACTCATTTGCATTAAATTACAATATGTGCATGCAAGTGCCAAAGCGAAAAACCAAAAATGGTAAAAGAACCCACCGAGAATAAGAAAACCTCTGAGTGTACACCAGACATGTGATTCATAAAGAAGCCATTAAAAATCAAATTTCAACATATTCTTCAATTTATTGGTATTCTAAAACATTTTTGGGTTAATCTCTTCCATTTGTCCATCTGTTCTGTTTTTTTTTGTTTTTTTTATATACTGTAGTATAAACTTTATTGAGGTAAAGTCAATACATTATCGGCCACCAATCTCCATATTGGCATTATAGGTTGGCCATCACTTACATGTAAAAAATTAAGTATAATATTTAGCTGTTTGAGGACGACTTTGCATCAAAGGGTATCCCTCTGTGCCCTTCTGTCTGTCCATCCATCCATTTCTCTGCCTACTGCTCCCACATGTGACATTTTCCTTCTTTCATTTCAGTGCCAAAAATAAGCTTCTCCAAGCTGAAAAGTTCCTATTAGAAGCTATAAATCTTGAGCCCAACTCTGTGGACAGCTACACAAACCTAGCAGCTGTATATGCCGATTTGAAGGAATTCACATACGCAGATACTTACTACAGAAAGGCCCTGCAGGTGGCGCCACATGATCCAAATTGTTTCAATAATTATGGAGTATATTTAAATAAAATAGGTGGGTACCGGGTGTGTTACTGATTGACTTTTTGTAAAACAATTTTTTAAAGATTTGAATAAATAGCTTATATTGATTAAACAAAATTAGGTGATAAATAAATGTATATGTAGTTATTAAGAATATATTTCTTAATGTTCATGAATTCATTTGGGGTTGAGGCAGTCTATAAGAAATGACATGTATAAATATTATCTAATGCTTGAAACATGGATAGGCATATTTCTTATTAGGTTAACCAAGATCAATCTTGAAATATAACAATCAGGGCCTTTATATAAATGTATATGACGTACACATGTCTCTGTCATATTCAATGGGGGCACAATCAATTTACATTGTAGATGGACTGGTAAAACAGTTTTTTACAAAATATTTTAAACCTGACTTATAAGAACTATTTTAGATATTTTAATGATCATGTATGTATTTTGGCGCACCTAAATATTTTTAGTGTGCCACTGATATAAAAGTGTACGTCTAAATAATAAATAAATAAATAAAATATATCACCATTGGATGTTATTAAAGCTTTTTCTTATTAGGTAAACCTGAACAAGCGTTGAAGTATTATGAACGGGCCTATACAATAGATCCAAGTCACCAGGTATCAATAGTTAACGCTGCCAGGTTGTTACGCTCTCTAGAACGTAATATTGAGGCTGAAAATCTCTTTCGAAGGTAAACATTATCAGGGACGTAGCCAGTTTTTAGTCAGGGGGGTGCGATAGTCAATTTTTGGGGTTTTCAGTCAAGGGGATGTGATTGTGGCATTTAAGCAAGGCAAAACAAGATTTGTTTTGAATTTTACAAAAATTGATGCAACCCCCCCCTCTGGGTATGCCTGTGATTATATTGTTGATAATTTGTGGATTGATCATAACATCATGACATTGCATTGAGTAACTTTGAAATGTAGGCACTCGAAATTCTGTTCTGTTAGATGTTAAAGTCCAGTGGTATGTGATCAGTGTTTTAAAATTGCTCAACGCGCATGACGGAAACATGTATTTATGTGGACAGGTAAGCACATTTAGTGTATCGGTAAGTAAATCAAACTATAATATAGATGTCATGTGAGTAGGAGTTCATCGTAATCATTCAAAGTAAATTATAATTTATAAATATACATATTTTATTATTTTTATACATTTTCACACTGTGTGGCAGGCAATTATTTCAACATGAAGGTGTCTCATTTTGAACCTACTAATTGATATGCTAACAGAGCTGTCAAGTGTCCCGCGAATGGCGGGATTATCCCGCGAATTTGATCAAAATTTGGCTAATTCGCGTGTCCCGCAATGTCCCGCAAAGTCCCGCGAATGTCGGCTTTGACCTCCGCGAATTTTCAAAATTGTAACAATCCCCGAGGCTAAATAATTGTGATTATCTTGTGATTAAGAAGCTAAGTTTTTGCGCTTTTGGGGAGTAAAGTTTACCTAATTTGAAAAGTGCTGCAAAACTCACAGTGCATCAGATCATCGAAGACTGCTTTTGAAAAGAGCATATAGTCCATTTATAAAACTATGATTTTGATCCAAATAACACCATAGTTGGCATCTCTAGAATGCCGTTATTTGGTATTAAAATAAAGAGAAAGAGTGCAATTTTCATTTTAATTACAAAAATAGGGATGTATGTCACGTATAGTTCCAACGTTGGCCTTTTTACTACGCGTGTCACGGCCTTCATCTAAAAACTGAGCAAATGTTAGCAAACGCGAGTTCCAATAAATGGACACTGATATCTCGAAAAGAAACCTAACTCCCTATAATTTGATGTAGATTAATCGAACCCCAATATGAATAGGTAAATTTTAATATGTAACACTATGGGGGGTAAATGTTTCATAGTTGGTCACGAACACCATAAGTGCAAAGTATTGTTCAGAATTTTTGAATTTCGTGTTGGATTACGGTACTCACAACTAAAGCGTGGTTTGTTGATACAGGGTGGTCAAAAAATGGAAACCCTGCATTTTCCTTATATCTTTGTCACTTTAAGATATTACTCCCTGATATTTCACACATATGTACATCATTCAATTTTCTACCACCCTACCATATTTCATGACCATCGGACTGATAGACACAAATTTACAGCACTTAGAATAACATGCTTCAGATTTGGCCATTGCAGTTGTCAATGAGCCGAACGTATTCCTCAGCAGGTGTGGCCTGAATGACACAAATGATCTCACTTTTGAGGTTTGCAATTCCGAGGTCATTCTCATATACTCTATCTCTGCCATATTATGTGGAATTGTGTTGACGTTTACTTAAGTTAAGTGCATTATATTTGATAAATCAGTATCTGTACAGTAAGTTTGATTTGAGAACTTTTAAATTAAGCCCCACTCACGTAAATCCCTTTCAAGAATGTCCTGCGACATCCCGCAAATTTAGGTGGATGTCCTGCAAAATCCCGCAAAAGGGCACTTTGTCTGAAAAAATCTGTCCCTCTATGAAGTCTTTGGTGGTAACCCTGTTAACTGTCCCGCAATTAGCGTGTTTGTCCCTCGAATGGTCCCGCGAAATCCCGCGAATTTGATCAAAATTTGACCTATTAGCGCAATCACGCAAATCCCTTAAATGTCCCGCGAAATCCCGCGAATTTAGGTGGATGTCCCGCGAAATCCCGCAAATATTTGGCACTGGGTCTAAAAAATCTGTCCCGCGAGAAAATCTTTGGGGGTTGACAGTACTGTGCTAATTGAATCATGTGATATGAAACCTTCAAAAATTGGATGGTTGGTGAACATCTGAGTAATATAAGGAACATTTGTCATAATGATATATTTTGATATAATTTTGGTATTTTTCTTTTTTGGTCCAAATTCAAAAAGGGGCATTTTTGATATTAATAAATCAGCTTGCTTAAGGAGTCTTCGCCATTATTATGCTCAGTCATCCCGTTTCCTGTCATCTAGGAGTTTATTTTACTTTACATTTTAACTAAGGAATTTTATAACAGGGAAATGTGACACTCTGAGAGCAATGGATTATGAAATGCACACCTTTTATGTCCAGCATTTAGTCATTTGTTAATATTATCCAAGATTATAAATAATATTGTTCTGTACGTTTTGTAGTGCATTGTGGATAGAGCGCAATCCAGGGACATTAGATCTCGCTGGAATATTCTACTTTAACACAGCAGAGCCTGATACAGCTTTAGAACTATTCCAAGAGGCATTGTTTAAAGACCCCCACAATGCAGATGTAAAAGTACACTATGTGAGTCCTGATTCTTGTTTTGGTTATGATAAAGACCATTTTGTCAGTTCATCATACATGTAGTACCTTCTGTGTCTTAGAGAGTTGTAACCATGTAAAGAAGTTCTGGCTGATCCAATTCCATCAACTCCACTATAAGGAAAGCTTTACAGTTCAAGAAAGTAAATTTGGGTTGTGTAACTTTCAGGGGAAATGGGAGTTTTTTTGGGGTAAGATGAAATGTTAAGAGGTTTCCAAAATGATATTATTTCATTTTAAAGGGTTGTTGCACTAAACGCAATTTATCATTTTTGAACAACATCAATAGTTTAATCTTGCTCTACTTTTCAGAAAGGATCTATAAAAATTAAAATACTATTTTTTAGGCGCAAGTATTGACCAGTTTGAAGCAGTATGACAAGGCAGAGGAGCTTATACTGCAAGTCTTAGAGACACAAATTGATCATGTAGAAGCCTTGAAACACCTGGCCAATATGTATGGTATACTAAAGAAACACTCACTGGTGAGTAACATCTTCATATTAAGCTTCATATTCAACTTCTTTGTTTCGATTTTTTCATTATTCATTACTTTTGCGTAACATATTCATGATTCTATAAAAGAATCACAGGGGCACCATCAGTCTATCCGTTTGATCATTTGGTTCATTATGTCTCACTATGGGGCCCGCAGGTTAGAGTTTCTCAATGTCAATATGGAGACAATTAGATTTTCTTCATCTGATGGCCTGCCTTGACAGAAAACGTGAATACTCTAGTTGTCAACTATATATACTCAAGTTTTAGATTTTGTTAATGTTACTTAATAACTGTTTGTCACTTGAAAGCCCATGATTGAACCCTCTACACAAGGGAGATCAAGAAGATTTCAACAAAAATTGAGTCATATGAAGATTAGAAGGTTGCATTTTGGGGTCACCCTGTAATTGTTTAGTGTATCAATTAAACAATAACACAGATGTTGCTGCTTAGCTGGTCAAGTTAACCATTGTCAAGCCTTTATTCCCCCGTTATGTACATGATTGTTATATTTTGAATATTGATAAAATACATTTAAGTCAAATCGAGGAACTATGTTTGAGGTAATCATGAAAAAGAGTATAAAATTTGTTTTATTTTTCACTTTTATAATTCTCCAATCTCTAAGTGGGCAAGTCTGAAAAGAATTCAATCCCTTATAGAAGGACGAAAAAGGTTGACGCGACAGAATAGGTCTCTTGAATGAAGACTACTTAGAGGTTATGTCACTATTGTGGCATATATGCCCAAGGTTTTCAGTGATATATGGCCCAACCTTGGGAGGGACATTGATCTCTGAGAATCAGAGCATATGTGGCACAATTGTGACATAAACGATTTATAACATACCTATGATTGGTCAAAGACCTTATCTAATTGACCAACAAAAAACCTTTGATGGTCTTTTCCCATGTGGAGTCATTTTGACCCAATATATATGTGTATTACAATATGAGTACTACCTGATCAGCTGAAGATAAAACTATGCTTCAGTTGATCGGTTAGTACTGCATTGTAGTCCCAGTAGACCAATCAGAAAGTTAGCGGGTGCAGGCTTTTCAAAACTCATATTGGCCCACTGTCAATTTACAGTTTACACCATACGTCATCATAGGTATGTAAAATAAATTCTTATTTTTGGATTTTATGAATGATATAATCAATTGTACCAATGAGAGAGTGGGAGATGTGGCAGTGAAATAATGATTAGTTTTGTCCAAAACCTACTATAATTATGTTCATTCTCTTTTAAAGTTTAATTTTCCAAGATCTTGTCCAGTTTGAATTGATCAAAAAGGTTGTTCAATATTTGTTGGTTATGATGAGGAACTTGCCAGCATTTTCCTTCTTTCTTGATAACATCAATAGGGATATCATCAATCATTAGTTGTGCCGGGTCAATTCCATTGTCTTCCAGGGTAGCATGATTGGACACATATCCTGAAAATATTGAATTTATTGAATTTAAAAGGTTGCATACCTACAACCGCATGTCTCTAGGAAAGAGTTTGTGTAATAGCACCGAAGCCCTTATTTTCTCGTGCTAGGGCAAGAGCCATATCTCACTTGGATATAGTAGTAAGTGATAACGACAATGGACTGAGGTTTAAACGTTAGTTTACTAGTAGAAAACCTGATGGGTTAATATTTGTTGATGAAAATGAGTTAATTCCTCGAGCAAAAGTTTAACCTGAGGTGTTAGTTTATAATAAAATTGTGTTAGAGAGGGTTTCAAACGACAATATGCATATTTTACAACAACACCATGAATTCTGCGCACTGATTTTCGGCAACATGATACGACAGAAATACGAGCGACTTCTTGATTTAGAATTGTGAACAATTTACAGATGAAAAAACTCAGAACGTTTAACTATTTTATTAATATCTTCGGAGAACGAGAATCAAATTGACCCATCTTCACTTTTAGAAATGCTCGGATGTTTTCCAAGAGGTCCAGGTACTCAGACCTTCACAATTTAAAGATCTTAATCAGTTCAAAATGTTCGGATTTTTTCTACTTTTGCCGTTCGGTAAATTACAACCGCGTTAAAAGTAAGCATCCCTATTTATCAATACAATTCATTACAACACTGCAAACATCTCCTTCACACGAGCCTTCATTTTTTTAAAATGATCTCTTGTTTTAAGTTGGCCTTGTAATCATGTGTAGAGTTCATGTGTAGAAATCACTCATAAAATCTAATTCTGATCCATAGGAGAAATTTGAGTTAGGTGCTTATTACCAATCACTCCAGAAGCATCTTTTGGGATTCTGTGCATCTCATCAAGGAACATGTTGAACAAATGGTGTCTATGGCTCCGTACAAAGTGGATCTTCAAGCCAGAGTCAAGCTCCAAATATACATCACTACCAATGATTTCCATATGGCCCCCTTCCAGAGCAAAATTGTCATCAGTCCACTCCTTTGTCACGCCATTGATAGTCACATGTAGAATGGTCAAGTGGATGGTAACAGTTTTTGTTATGATTGCCACTTGGGTGATCTTCCTTGTCCCATCGCCAAATTCAACATTGATTTCTACAAAGTATACAGAATAAAACTTTATGTTATGAAATGTATTTTTGACATAAGTGTAGAATTTGTCTGTATATTGATTTCTCTTTGAAATGTATCATGTCAGACTTGACCTTTAACATATATCCAAAGTAACCATGTTGTTCTTTTGTGTTTTTGATTTTCATGTGTGGTTTAAATGAAATCATCTATCTAACACATAATAGAAGATTCAGAGTCCTCTAAATTGTCAAGATTGCTGTCTGACTTACCATTATCATGTTGCATTAGAAGTTTGTATGCTGTATTCATTTCACCATCAAAGTTGTAGCACAGTGGAAGTAAGGAACCTTCTATCGGCTGAACCATATGTGGATCACCTACAGGGTAGGCCAAAAAGGTTCACATTTTTGTTTAATTAGCCATAACATTTTTTATTGCCAACATATTGAATTCTCATTTCAGAAAACAAAATAAAGACGTTAAGAGAAGAGCTGGAATGATTTTTGAAAATATTGCTTACAATATTTTATTCACATTACATTTATTTACATTTCTATCCATTTTACTCTCTTTTCAAAGCAGTCACATTTTATTATTTATTTTAAAAAAAATGCATTTGTTTATTATGCACTTACCTGTCATATTAACCTCAGCTGAAAAACAAATAAGCGTATTTTACTAAAATCCGTTTTATCTTATTTGTGTTATTACATTAACTCAGAGAAAATCAAACTTAAAAGATCCAAAAATATTATACAGTATATATCTTTTATTGACTCTTTAGATGTCATATAATGACATATTAGTCACTAAGGTAGAGCAGTTCTTCCCATTGTCGAGTTGAAGAACTGGTATCTTTATCCTGGCTAGAACCATAGACAATTCTAGCCAGCGCCAGCCTTTTATCGAGTTAGCAGCACTCTAGTAATCGCTCAATGAATGCTATTTTTACGCATATTTGTTTTTAATTTTCACACGCAAGTATTTTTTAATTCTCACTATATAGGATGGTCCAGTAAAGTTGGCCAGTAACTTATTATTACCCATGATATAGGCTTTTTATTTGTCAAAAGTGTATTTAATTCAATGTACGTATGAACTCTTCCTAGTTTCATACGAATGCGATTTGTGGTTCAGAGATGCTGAACTACACAAGACACGGTTCATATAAGGTTACTAGATCATTGGCCATTGTCATCTTGGTAAGCCACACACTCTCCATATCTTTCCTTCTGGAGATGCAACAGAGAGAGAGTTGCTATAACGTGTACGAGTATGCTATGAGTACCAGAATGAGCCACTGCCTGGTGACCATGTTTGCTACGGTATTCTCCACAAGATCAAGAGAAGAAATATTTGAAGCAAAGTGTCTATATTGACCCCTCTTAAACCACTGCAGATTGCAAACAAGCAATCAACCGCAAAATAATCAACATCCATAATGCATTTGATCAAGGATTAAGAACTTTGTCAGATGTATTAATGTATGCACTAGCGTTAAAATCGTAATTTGAAGCAGTGAATAACTCATTTAGAACTCTCTATCATGGATAATCAACAGTTATTCAAGATAACTCATGGCACACTATTGTGGACCACCCTGTATTTGCTAAGCAGTGTTTACCACATTTAAAATTGTCATCTGCAACACAATCCATTAAGTCAAGGAATTTGAAAACAATGTTGCAGTAGTTTTTGAAATCATCACAGACATCAAAGGTGCAATCTCTAATTAGTCTTTCTCTTCTTTTTTGGAATGATCTAAAATGGGAAAGCACAAAAACATCGCAAATATGAAAACTTGCAAAAATGGATATAAACTTAAGATAGAACGAAAATGATAATGCCTCAAACAAATTATGTAAAATGTTTACATTTGTTTTCCATTTAATTAAATAAAGTGACTAAAAATAAAGCGAGTATTGTGCTGTTATGACATTTTCTTACGGATCTTTGCATTCTGTAAAAGGTCCATCCTCAAAATCAAATATCAATTGACAAACACGTTCTGCAGCTCTTCTCTGTCTAGGAGTAATACAAAGTTCCATAATAGGTGGTATATCATTTAGAGGTATCACCTTATCACTCCTGGAAATAATTTTGAATAACACATTTCTTGTCTTTTTTTCTTAGAAGTGATTGGCTAGGATGATATATTTCACATAATTTGTTACCACATTTCGAGGAAAACCTGAAAAAAGCTTGCATTTTATTACTCAGGGATGTCTTAATTAGTTCTTTTCTATAATAAGTAATTTATATATAACTATTTTTAAGTTTGCCTTTTAGGTTTTTCAGTCAGTCATCCTGTTTCTCCATTTTGCTTATCATCCAGACAAACAGATGAATTGATTTAAAGGATGTATTTAACTATCAAGGGCTTAGAAAATAGTAAAATGAGTTTTTTAAGAATATCATCAATTAGATTAATTTTTTTTATCAATTAAATGCAACAAATACATTTTCACTTTCTAAACAAATGTGAAAATGCTCTAATAATAAAGGTGAACGTATTTGCTTGTTGCTAGGATTTCCCAAAACAAATGCCACAATGAATATATCCATACCATCGAGCCCATTGATGACGTTATACTCATAGCCCGGTCTTGTGGACATCCAATGTAATGTGACGTCATTTCCCTTACAATGATAGCTTTTGAGAAACCCCCAAACTGATAGTGGATTCCCCAAATTATTTTACATTTACATACAAAATGAACTCTAACATGGGTAATATGAGAGTTGTATCATATTGCAATCTATTCTTCATATTAATTCAAGTATATGATGATAATAGCCTGTAATGCTTTCAAGAAATAAGCCCAAAACAGCGATGTTATTGTTATTGAATTAAGGTCGACCCCTCATTAAATACACTGGACGAAACATTCTGAAAATTGCTAAAAGTAGGGGTCATTGTAACAGCTCTCACTCCATCAATTTTATATCAATTTCTGGTTCCATTATATGGAATGAAAGATGAGTATTTACTCGAAATGTGTAAAAAAACAATATTTAATATACACAGCAGTATTGAGGCTTTGAAAAGGAGTGAAAATCACTTTTAATAATAGTTATATACAACCTTTAAACTATGAGGATACTTCTAAATTGTATGAAACCACTCATCAGATTTACTCCAAATTCGCACACATGATAGAGGATATAAAGTTTTTCTGAAAATCTTGTCATCGCCATTTCAGGAAAACCGCTCATCGGATTTTCTTCAAATTTGCATACATGATAGAGAATATAAAGTTCTAGAGCTGATTAGCTTTTGGGCGGCCATCTTTCTTTCTGGCAGCCATGTTGAAGCATTTTGGAATATCTTGTCATCACCATTTCAGGAAAACCACTCATCGGATTTTCCTCAAATTCGCACACATGATAGAAGATACAAAGTTCTAAAGCTGATTAACTTTTGGGTGGCCATCTTGTTTTCTGGCAGCCATTTTGAAGGTTTTTCTGAAAATCTTGTCATTGCCATTTCAAGAAAACCGCTCATCGGATTTTCTCCAAATTCACACAAATGATAGAGGATATAAAATTCTAAAGCTGATTAACTTTAGGGCAGCCATCTTGTTTTCTGGTGGCCATTTTGAAGTTTTTTTCGGAAAATCTTGTCATCGCCATTTTAGGGAAATCACTCATCGGATTTTCTCCAAATTCGCACACATGATAGAGGATATAAAGTTCTAGAGCTGATTAACTTTTGGGTGGCCATCTTGTTTTCTGGTGGCCATTTTGAAGGTTTTTCAGAAAATCTTGTCATCGCCATTTCAGGAAAACCGCTCATTGGATTTTCTCCTAATTTGCACAAATGATAGAGGATATAAAATTCTAGAGCTGATTAACTTTAGGGCAGCCATCTTGTTTTCTGGTGGCCATATGAATTTTTTTCGGAAATTCTTGTATTCGCCATTGCAGGAAATTTTTAACTGCTTGTAGATTTTTCTCCAAATTCGCACATATAATAGAGGATATCAAATTGTAAAGCTGATTAACTTTTGGGAGGCCATCTTGTTTTCTGGTGGCCATTTTGAAGGTTTTCTGATAGATCTTCGCCATGTCAGATTGTCTCCATCATTAATCTGCACACATGATAGAGGATATCAAGTTCTAGAGCTGATTAACTTCTGGCATCCATTTTGAAAGTTTTTTGATGGTAAGATCTTGTTCACGTCATGTGCCTTGTTATTTTTGATCAAAGTAGCCAACTTGCTGTCACTGTCATCGCAATCAAACTTAAGTAATGCTTAAGACATAACTTCTACCTTTGATTGACCATTGCAATATTTTCAGTTAATAACAGTGTTTCTGAGTGTAAAGGAAGCTTGACTCACCTAGATATATTATCAACATCATAGCTAATCCCAATTAAGGATCCAAGGTTGCTCATATTACTGACATCATCTCCATTTCTGTCTGTTTTGTCATTTTCCATGTCTCCATCAAAGTTTTTAGCAAGGCCATCCACCTACAGTTTTCATTTCAATGATATTTTTGGCTAAAACTTGAATGCTTCTTTACCTCATTTCTCAATTGGCCTCTGAATCCATTGTTTTTCCAATAATTCGGGGAAAAAACGACACTTGTTTTTAGAGTGGCCAGAATTATTTGTTTGTTATATTATGAAAAGTTCAAAATGAGGAGTTAAGTGGCATTTGCCACTTTTTCTGTATTTCTCACCATTTAGAGAAATTTCTTGAGAATTATATTATTAAATTCAATATTCATTCTACCTCTGAATACATATGTTTTCCTTAGTAAATGTGGCATATAACTCTGTATATTTGATGCTTAAATGAGCTGTTTGAGTGACTATTTTTAATTAAAACTAGGTCAATATGACATTTCATTTAATCGTATCAACTATCACAGGGCTAAAGCATATGCATACATTTCTTTTAGAAATCTAGTATTTCCCTTTTCTACCTCCGTCATAATCTATTTTATTCTGCTTTCCATTTTAAATTCTAACAATTAAATGCGCAATATTGAGCCTACCTTGCCCTTCCACTTTTCTCCTACAGCAACTGATATTCCATATTGCATATCCACTGCAAAGTACAGTTTGGGAGAAATAAATGATGTTATACCATCTAGTTGTGTTACAACGTATGACTTCTTGCCATCCTTATATGGAAATTCAACGACAGGGATATTATTCACCTATGAAGAAAATAATTAATGTAAGCTTACCAGAGTTTCATGTCCTCATACTGTTACATGTACGAGGGGTGATCCAAAAGTCTTGGACGCCCCGCTCTAACTTTGCTATTTTCTAATATAATTGCATGAAACTTTCAGATAATAAAGATCAACATCTTAACAACTTTGTGTATAAGTTTCAACAGAAAATAATTTATTTTAGCTTTTTGGTAAGTATTTTTTAACACTGGGTCCCTGCCACCCGGAACGGTATTTGAATATAGCAAATCGCGTCACAACTGTTATAATATGGCAAATACTTAAGGTGCAGGTGCACAATCTAACACCAGTCATGATATGAGAGAATTTCCGATTTTCGATCTCAGTGTCATCTGCCATCATCATCTTCACATATTAAGACCTACTTTTCAACATATTTTTCATGAATTTGAACACATCTTTCATACCGCTTTACCAATGAATGGAAGACATTTATGAAATCGCCATTCCTTATGTGATACAAATGGTGCTGGAGTGCCACTCTAAACCTCATCCAATGAATAAAAAAACATTTTTTAACCCCCCTTCTAACTTGGAGAAAAGGAAGACAATCACACAGAGCCATATCTAGACTGTATTGTGCATATAGTAGCTGCTAAAGGTCAATAATAGTGAGAATACCTTGTAGTATTCTTTGTTCCAGTTTTATTTCTTTCATGTTCTGCATTTCAGCAGCCATTTTGGAGCAAAAAGGATACCAGAATGAGGGTTGCTTGTCTGATGTCATTTTCTTAGAATTTGACATATATGGCCATTTTTATATGTGACAATATATATAAAACACAATTAACTGGTTGCCTAGTAACAAAGTAAGTAAACTAACATGGTTTAACATTCAAAATTCAAATAAAGAGAGTGCTCAAGACTTGCAAAACAAGTCAAATGGCGGCAACATTTAAGGCTGAAAGTTGTCATGTGCGAATACTGTTCCGGGTGGCAGGGTCCCTGTATTAAAAACTATCTAGAAAACTACATAAACCATATCATTTCTCCATGAAATTAATACACAAGGTAGTTAAGATGTTATTCCTTATTATTGGAAAGTTTAAAGTAATTTTATCAAAAACCAACAAAATTAGAGCAGGGCGTCCAAGACTTTTGGATCACCCCTCGTATGTGTATGAATTACATTGTGTATATTTCACTTACCTTTGGTATAGTTTTAACATTTAGTTGTATGATATCATCCCCTCTGTGAATATCTGCACTGATGGAGTAGTAGTGTTGAATTTTTTTTTTAAACAAGCAGTAATTATATTTTATGTACTTGACAATTAATGGATTAATAGAAAATGATATCGTATTGTTGGTTTAAGGATAAATTATGCAATGGGTCCTCTCCCAGACAATAAGTGATGTCAAATTATAATTGCTAATATAATATCTTGCGTACCTTAGATATATCTTGAGAACAACTTATTGGTAATGTATTGTTGATATATTGAAAAAATCAACTGAACAACCAACTGTCAGAATTGAACACAATTGAGTTTGATCGTGGCAATATCCCAGATGCGAGTAGTAATAGTCTTGATTTACGTCATTAAAAATTATAATTCAGTCAAACTGATGTCATATTTGGAATCTACATGTAAAATTACATTTACAAATGTGGATTTGAAAAGAGTTAATCAACTTTGAAAATTTAATTTTCTTTGAAAATGTGACTTCTAGGTCGGGGAGATTCCCCATAGACCCCATATTGTAAAACCACAAAAAGTGAAATATCTTTTCTTGTGTTGGGCAGATAACATTTTCTTTTACTGTACATATTTTAATTTGTAATTACTATCAGATACATAAAGGTAATATGAAAAGTGAACAACTAAAACTGATGCATATTCAAGTTTAAGGGAATTTTGTAATTCCCCCGAATCAGCCACCTGGTGGCGAAAGTGGTAACTACCTACTCGCATCTGAGTAATTGAGGGGATACCCTGTGAAGTGACACAAGCACATGAGCATCGGCAAATGACTTGAGGCAGGCAGCCAATCAAATTTAAAGCTAGTTTTTAATTTCTTTTAGAATTTCTAAAACTGCCATTTACTGAGTTCCTTTGGTCTCGTGATCATACTGACAAGTATGATAAGTAGATAGTGAATAAGTGGTACGGCCCAAAATGCAAAAAATGTCCAGAGGTGTCTTGATTGTGCCTTCCTAGCTATCGCAACATTGTGATTATTCAGCATGTCCCTTACTTTACTTGATGTACATCATAGTGCATATACATCTTCAATAAAATATGGAATTCATCTGAAACTTTCAAGGATGTTTCTATTGATTAGTTTTTGGGCATTCTGAGTAAATTTTAAGGGAGCCATTTTTGGATCTTCAGTCCTGAAATCTTGTCTGTCAAGGCTTGTCTACAGGTTTCTAACCAAACCCTTTAAGGGATTCATCTGAAACTTTCAAGGATGTTTCTCATATGAAAGTTAAGAACTGATTAGTTTTTGGGCATTCTGGATAAGTATTAAGGCAACCATTTTGGATTTTCATCCTAAAATCTTGTCTGTCAAGGCTTCTGTACAGGTTTTCAGCCAAACAGGTTTCAGCCTAACAGTTTGAGGATTCATCTGAAATTTTCAGGGATATTTGAACAGATGAAAGTTTAGAATGATTACATGTAGGTTTTTGGGCATTCTTGGTAAGTGTTAAGGCAGCATATTTACAAACTTTGATGTATTAACCCTTTTTTATATTTTGTTCAAAGCTGCAACATTTTTCACCATGTGTCTTTTTAGTACTCGACCCTTTTGTGAAAAGGGACAGGTACTTTTTCAAAATCTGGCAGGAGACTGTCCAGTATTTTTGTTAAAGAAATGAAGAATCCTTAAGAATTTTATTTTATTATAATTTGAGTTTTATTTGAAATAGATACATGTACTGTGTGCCAAACAAAATAAAAATAAAAAAAGGTTCCTAATCATTTAGTCAGAACTTGTAAGCAATACAACAGAATTGCTATACTAAATCATGGGCTTCTGAAAGTCCATGGTTAAATGAAAAGAAAATCCCTTTTACAACGCTTTTCTGTTAGGTATAACAGAAGTTGTCTGAGTTTTAAGAAAAATCAAAAGTTATAAAAATGTTAGTAGCACACTCAAAAATTTGATTGAGAAGGTGCATAATAAAACAAATACTGGATGATCAGAAGATGGATATGGCCAGAATACCTATTCTCAAAAAGATATTGGGCTTGACTAAGACTTACCTTTGCTGTATTGGCAACATGTAGTCTTATGATATCATCCCCTACGTAAATATCTGCATATAGGGTGAGTGACACACTTGGATTCACTGATGGAGTATTTTGCACCTCAACCTATAAATATATAAGTGAGCATGAGATTTTCTATTGAACCATCAGACTTAGAACAGGGAGGGGGAGAGGGAGCATATCACATCATATCTGAAACAATCTCATTGGATTTAATTTAGTTCTTTATCTTGAAGACTAATGAAGAGTGAATTTATTTGATATGTACAGTGTATATCTGTTTATTCATATACCTTGAATTCCCCATCTGTTGATTCAACAAACAAGTATTTGCCAGTACCCTGGAAGTCATAATCTAGACCATCAAATGTTCTATAGTGTGGATCTCCCCAACCAGTTGTTATTCCAAATGTCATTCTGATATCAATAGAAGCGCTTAGACCTGAAATGCATAATCAACTTAAGAGATGTTAGTTTAACTATGTTTATATGAAGCCAAGACTACAGTATAAAGTATGTACATGTAATTCTTCAAGCCCATCTTTCATTTTTCTCTCTATCATGCTCTTGTCTAACACATGCCTAGACATTCAAGTCAACTAGATTGGCTAAGATCTAATATTTCACCTCATGATTTTTATTACACCCTTGGATTATATGAGGATGTGCCGCAAAAGTGGGTCAATTTTTCACTGAGAAATCCCAACACTTTTTAAGAAGTGGTAACATATTGTTATGGTCTCCGTTATTTTGTGGCGGCAGTTGGTGGTTGGCGATTTGCGGGTGGCGGGTGCCAGTTGGCATCTGTAACAAATTCTTTAAACTTCCAATAACTTAACAAATACTGTATAGACTGACTTCACTTTTTTCCAAATAATCTACAAGTTTTCAGAAGTTCAAATCTGACTTTACGTGTAAGATTTGACCTCCAATGATTTTTTCAAGGTCAAAAGAAGGTTAAAAAAGGTCAAAAAGGTCTTTTTTCAACTTGCTTCAAATTGAACAATTTTTTTTTAAATCGTCTACAAGTTATCAGAAGTTCAAATCTGACTTTGGATTTAGGATTTGACCTTCAATGACCTTCTCAAGGTCAAAAGGTCTTTTTTCAACTTGCTTCAAATTGACCAATTTCTTTTTTCAAAATCATCTACAAGTTCTCAAAATTTCAAATCTGACTATAGATTTGACCTTCAATGGCATTCCCAAGGTCAAAAAAGATTTGACCTTCAATGACCTTCTCAAGGTCAAAATGGTCTTTTTTTAACTTGTTAGAAATTGACCAATTTTTTCAAAATCATGTACAAGTTCTCAGAAGTTTAAATCTGACTTCAGATTTGAGATTTTACCTTCAATGACCTTCTTAGGGTCAAAAAACTTGCTTCAAATTGACCAATCTTTTTTCAAAATCATATACAGAGTTCTCAGAAATTCAAATCTGACTTAACTTGGTGACATTTTGTCATGTTAATGCCTTTACTTGTTGAATTGATGTGGGTGACAACTTTAATGATCTTGTCACAAGACGTGTTTGACAGCCAAGGTTGACAATTTTTGCTGGGGAGATTCCCAAATTCCTGGGAAAATCTCTAAGAATCCCTAGAAGTTTGTCTATGTTTGAAGGAAAATCTCTAGATATCAGGGTCCAATTTTGAATAAAAAACCTAGATGTGAGTCCATTGTTAAAGAATAAAAACCCTAGATGTGGGTGGATATTTGAACCTCAGGGGCACCCCCATGCAAAAAGTATACCAGTATTATTCTTTTAAGGAACACAATTTTAAGGTTAAATCATGATTCACATGTCAACAAGATCAGCTAGTTGTATGTCCATGGAGTTTTACATTAATCCATTTAGAACTATACAATTAATCAAGAAATTCAGTGACTCGACTTCTATCAGTTTTTCCAATAACCCAGATGCCAGTAAGTTGTTACCAGTTTCAAAACCAGGTGGCTAATTCGGGTCAAATACCATGGCAGGTATATTTGAGTTCTCCTAAACTTGATTAGTCTGTAGTGTGCTTCCTTAATGGCAACATGCCTCTTTAAATGTTCAGCACAACTATTCTTTATCAAAAAAGAATGAAAGTAACTTATTTACTTCATTTAACTTTTAGTTATTTTCTTTATTATTAGGTAATATGGTTGGTTCTCTTAAAATTCGAATGATAAATAGTTATACAAAAATTATACAAACCATCAACAATTCTCAAAGCATCTATCGTGCTTTCTCCAAGTAAGCATGTCAATAGCAAAACATATTTTAGCATCTTGTCGTTAAAAAATGAACTTATCATTGGCTTTTTCCCTCAAACAATGAGATTTGCTTGTCCTGCTGTGTTGTTATCACTTAAATCAATGAGATATCAATTATGAGATATCAAGTACACTAAACCCTATCCGAGTGAACACCTTACTTCAGTTAAAGGTTGTATAACTCTTAAAGTGTTTTTCATTCCTTTCCAAAGCCTTGGATACTCATCTTTCATTTCACGTAAAAAAAGAAATTGAATATTCAGAAATATATAAAGATTATCCTATATGAGGTTCAGGATATTGGGATTATCCCGAGGCAAATATAATATATCTGCCCAAGGGCCACAGGTCCCGAGGGAAAATATATTATCTTGGCCAAGGGATAATCCCAATATCCTGAACCGACTATAGAATAATATGTTTATCCCATACCAATCTTGGTCATCTGGTTCACATTGTTCAATCGTGGAAATATTTTAGAATATTCATGTCAATTTTGTTTTCTTGGCCGTGGGTGGATTTTCCTGTTCTCTCAAATATTCCCATATTTATTTTCTCGAATTTTTGATTGATTAAGTGGTTGCTCCTTCCCTTTTTAAACCATCAAACAGATCCCGATTGTCTGTGTTTTCTCCATTGTCGTTTACAGTCATTACGCGAACGTTACAAATTATGAACAAATATGCGAGCGGCGATTATGACGTAGATATACTATATCTGCCCGCTCGGCGCGGGACGTAAAGCTATATCTGCCCGCTGATGGAAATATAAGTTTTTACAAACCGGCTTTATGTACCTGTAACACGTCCAAGTATGGGATAAATACAGATATTCAACTCCACAGAATTCAATATTTGTATATTATTATCATATATTTGTATTAATATAAGGAATCCTTTGCAATATGAAAAAACGCCTATATACCCAATTTAGAGTTAATTTTATATATAAACATAAAATAATTTTGAGAATCCACTGACAGTTTTGGGGTTCCTCCAAAGCTATCATTGTTAGGGAAATGACGTCACATTACATTGGATTTCCACAAGAGCGGGTTACGAGTATTACGTCATTAATATGCTTTGGATGGTATGGAGACATTCGTTGTGACATTTATTTTGGGGAATTCCTAACAGTGGCTTTCACTTTCATTATTAGAGCACTTTCGCATTTGATTAGAAAGACATTAAAAACGGTGGCTACACTGGTTAAATGAACTAGGGCTATACTTATCCATTATGCGTAACAATGGAATAGCCAAAAAAAACTTAAGTCCTGTGACCCAACCAATATACTGTACATACAATGTATGAACCTTTTCAAGTATACATTGTACATACATGAGACCCAAGTCTTAAATGCAGTCATAACCACAAACCAAAGTAGCAGTCTAGTACATGACCATACTGTTATTGTTTAAACAAGGGAGTTATACTGAATGCCATAATGCCGACACGCATTGTACCGAAAAGTTTTCCTGTGTGTAACTATCTGCTTGTAATGTTTAAGAGACAATGCAACGCAAGGTAATTGATAGATAATTGATAGACAAATTAGTGAACACATATTGAAGTTTATTTGGAGTAAAATATTAGACAGTTTTCAAGTTTTGATATATGATATTCATTAGTTAGGATTGACAAAAATCCTTACAAACAGGAGAACATCTACTTTGAGACTAGAACAACCTGTCACCGTTTCCATTTTATCCCCAGAGATAGAAAAGCTGCCCATTTGTTTGTCTGTTTGTCCATCTATTTATTCGGAAAACAAGAATTTATAGGAATAGGCCTATGGCCAAAGGACGTCTGATTTAGAACTTATCTTCGAAAGTTTTAACATTGATTCTGTGTTGTGTAGCCTTAGTTCAAGGATTCCTTCTCGAGGGCAAAGAAACAGGATCAAATGTAAAAACAAAATACAATGAATTGAAATGAAATGTAACGTGTTATGTAATAGATGACGACATATTTTCGCAAACTGACAACATTACGTACATTTTTATAATTTGAAATAGCCACATAAACAACACTCAACGCACCATTGGTGCTTTAATCTCCTTTCTAACAGAAGTGAATCAACCATAACGCATTGAACTTTAACAATAGAAGACAAAACATTTTTTGCTGACTGGCAACACTATATATGATTTGAAATAGCCAGCCACATATACAGTACACCATTGGAAAGCTTACAATGTCTTCTTAAATCTATTTTGTTCCAAACTAAACTTCAATAAGAAATGATAAGTGACATATTTTCGCAGACTAACAACATGTACGGGAAGGTTTAACTTGGGCTGTGATTTTACAGTGTTTGCAGTTTTTAGTTTCCCTTCCTTAGGGAAGCCTATATGAGTATTCTGTTGCTATTTCTTGGCTGGTTTATTTTCAATAATACTTATCATACTCTTCTACTCTTATCATACATCTTCCATTACAAGCCTTTTAACATCACAAAATCATGGTGCCGATATACAGCAATGGTTTTCGGTTCAGCGTGCATCGGTATAACGGGCTTCAGTACAATGCACATCGGTATATTGTTTTTCGGCACAATGCGCTTCGGTATAATGAGGTGATCCCGAAAATCTAAGGTATAAATGTCAAATCTTTAAAAATTATTCTTAGAAGAATCTTGTTATTCAAACATTAGGAGTATAATTGTTACAATCTCTGATTTCATTGATCAGAGGATATTGATCATTCATGGCCTAGCTTGTGTGATTTATACATTTTTTAGTATTTAGGAAATGAACCTGGATTATCAATTGTTAATCTCAAATAAAAGCCATAAAATAAGATATACTGCCTAATTTGGATGCACCTTACGTGATGTTAATCATGGAATTGATTTGTAAACTGTCCTTGATGCATGTACATGTTCAGGAATCACAGAAGGTTGAGTCATCACATATTAAGCACATATGTTTCACAACATTATTTTAATGGCCAAAACTAGGATGTAATAGCCTAAAATGTGGGTAGCATATGGAAAATAAACAAAATTCATCTACCAAACAAAATTTATTAACTTGTTTATGGTTTTGAAACAATTTGTATTCTAAATGGTATCTGGGATGAAGAAATTACATGCAATATGCATGTCACAATGACTGAGTATTGTTTTTATTATTGAGTATTTAGCATTGGTGTTAGAATTGTGTATAGAATTGTGTTAGAATTGTATATATTTTCAGGCTATTCTGTGTGTAGACCGGTCTCTCGATTACCATTGTGACTACAACAAATTTAAATATGTAGATACAACAAAATAATGATATCCACGTATTACCCTATGTATTTTCAGGCTATCCAGTACCTAGACCAGGCTCTCCAGTATACCACTGATAATACAAGCAAAGCTCAGTTATATTACAACAAGACAATATTCAAGTATTACCTTATGTATTTTCAGGCTATCCAGTACCTAGACCAGGCTCTCCATTATACCACTGATACTACAACCAAAGCTCAGTTATATTACAACAATTGCAATATTCAAGTATTACCTTATGTATTTTCAGGCTATCCAGTACCTAGACCAGGCTCTCCATTATACCACTGATACTACAACCAAAGCTCAGTTATATTACAACAATGGCAATATTCAAGTATTACCCTATGCATTTTCAGGCTATACAGTACCTAGACCAGGCTCTCCAGTGTACCACTGATGCTACAACTAAAGCTCAGTTATATTACAACAAAGGCAATATTCAAGTATTACCCTATGTATTTTCAGGCTATCCAGTACCTAGACCAGGCTCTCCATTATACCACTGATACTACAACCAAAGCTCAGTTATATTACAACAATTGCAATATTCAAGTATTACCTTATGTATTTTCAGGCTATCCAGTACCTAGACCAGGCTCTCCATTATACCACTGATACTACAACCAAAGCTCAGTTATATTACAACAATTGCAATATTCAAGTATTACCTTATGTATTTTCAGGCTATCCAGTATCTAGACCAGGCTCTTCAGAATACCACTGATAATACAACCAAAGCTCAGTTATATTACAACAATGGCAATATTCAAGTATTACCCTATGTATTTTCAGGCTATCCAGTACCTAGACCAGGCTGTCCAGTATACCACTGATAATACAACCAAAGCTCAGTTATATTACAACAAAGGCAATATTCAAGTATTACCCTATGTATTTTCAGGCTATACAGTACCTAGACCAGGCTCTCCAGTGTATCACTGATAATACAACCAAAGCTCAGTTATATTACAACAAAGGCAATATTCAAGAATTACCCTATGCATTTTCAGGCTATACAGTACCTAGACCAGGCTCTCCAGTGTACCACTGATGCTACAACTAAAGCTCAGTTATATTACAACAAAGGCAATATTCAAGTATTACCCTATGTATTTTCAGGCTATCCAGTACCTAGACCAGGCTCCAGTATACCACTGATACTACAACCAAAGCTCAGTTATATTACAACAAGGCAATATTCAAGTATTACCTTATGTATTTTCAGGCTATCCAGTACCTAGACCAGACTCTCCAGTATACCACTGATAATACAACCAAAGCTCAGTTATATTACAACAATTGCAATATTCAAGTATTACCTTATGTATTTTCAGGCTATCCAGTACCTAGACCAGGCTCCAGTATACCACTGATACTACAACCAAAGCTCAGTTATATTACAACAAGGCAATATTCAAGTATTACCTTATGTATTTTCAGGCTATCCAGTACTTAGACCAGGCTGTCCAGTATACCACTGATAATACAACCAAAGCTCAGTTATATTACAACAAAGGCAATATTCAAGTATTACCTTATGTATTTTCAGGCTATCCAGTACCTAGACCAGGCTCCAGTATACCACTGATACTACAACTAAAGCTCAGTTATATTACAACAATTGCAATATTCAAGTATTACCCTATGTATTTTCAGGCTATCCAGTACCTAGACCAGGCTGTCCAGTATACCACTGATAATACAACCAAAGCTCAGTTATATTACAACAATTGCAATATTCAAGTATTACCTTATGTATTTTCAGGCTATCCAGTACTTAGACCAGGCTGTCCAGTATACCACTGATAATACAACCAAAGCTCAGTTATATTACAACAAAGGCAATATTCAAGTATTACCCTATGTATTTTCAGGCTATCCAGTACCTAGACCAGGCTCTCCATTATACCACTGATACTACAACTAAAGCTCAGTTATATTACAACAAAAGCAATATTCAAGTATTACCTTATGTATTTTCAGGCTATCCAGTACCTAGACCAGGCTGTCCAGTATACCACTGATACTACAACCAAAGCTCAGTTATATTACAACAATTGCAATATTCAAGTATTACCCTATGTATTTTCAGGCTATACAGTACCTAGACCAGGCTCTCCAGTATACCACTGATAATACAACCAAAGCTCAATTATATTACAACAAAGGCAATATTCAAGTATTACCCTATGTATTTTCAGGCTATCCAGTACCTAGACCAGACTCTCCAGTATACCACTGATAATACAACCAAAGCTCAGTTATATTACAACAATTGCAATATTCAAGTATTACCTTATGTATTTTCAGGCTATCCAGTACCTAGACCAGGCTCTCCATTATACCACTGATACTACAACCAAAGCTCAGTTATATTACAACAAAGGCAATATTCAAGTATTACCCTATGTATTTTCAGGCTATACAGTACCTAGACCAGGCTCTCCAGTGTATCACTGATAATACAACCAAAGCGCAGTTATATTACAACAAAGGCAATATTCAAGAATTACCCTATGCATTTTCAGGCTATACAGTACCTAGACCAGGCTCTCCAGTGTACCACTGATGCTACAACTAAAGCTCAGTTATATTACAACAAAGGCAATATTCAAGTATTACCCTATGTATTTTCAGGCTATCCAGTACCTAGACCAGGCTCCAGTATACCACTGATACTACAACCAAAGCTCAGTTATATTACAAGGCAATATTCAAGTATTACCTTATGTATTTTCAGGCTATCCAGTACCTAGACCAGACTCTCCAGTATACCACTGATAATACAGCTAAAGCTCAATTATATTACAACAAAGCCAATATTCGAGTATTACCCTATATATTTTCAGGCTATCCAGTGCCGAGACCAAACCTCAATTATATTACAACAAAGCCAATATTCAAGTATTACCCTATGTATTTTCAGGCTTTCTAGTACCTATACCAGGCTCCAGTTTACCACTTATACTACAACTAAAGCTCAGTTATATTACAACAAAGGCAATATTCAAGTATTACCCTATGTATTTTCAGGCTACCCAGTACCTAGACCAGGCTCTTCAGTATACCACTGATGCTACAACTAAAGCTCAGTTATATTACAACAATGGCAATATTCAAGTATTACCCTATGTATTTTCAGGCTATCCAGTACCTAGACCAGGCTCTCCAGTATACCACTGATACTACAACCAACGCTCAGTTACATTACAACAAAGGCAATATTCAAGTATTACCCTATGTATTTTCAGGCTATCCAGTACCTAGACCAGGCTCTCCAGTATACCACTGATACTACAACCAAAGCTCAGTTATATTACAACAAAGGCAACCATCTCAGGGATCTTGAAGATTTTGATGGGGCATATAAGGTATTATATAAGAGAAAGTACCTGTTTCACATATTTACTCTCTATATGAGCTTGAAATTGAACACTGTGGTCTGTTGTATTCTTAATTGGTCTACGGGGATGTAGGGGGACTGGATCATTTATAGGTCTTAGTAATATATAAGGAACTCATTGGAAAAATTATCTTTGAACATTTGTTGGATGTTACGTGGTGTTTCCCTGTGACTGTTTTTGCCATTTGATATTTTATTTCTCAAATCACTTAAAGTTTCACCTCCACCATTTACATGTAACAAGACATAATAATTTTTTCAGAGTTATGGGCAGTGTTTGCTGTTCAACCCTTGGCACATGGAGGTTCAGCTGAATATAGGAGTCATCTTACACATGAAGGTACAAATCAATGCTTACATGTCACTTTTGTGTAGAGTAAAACCTGTTTAAGTGAATCATTGTCTGGAATGTGTAAAAGTGTTTTGATGAAGAATTGTTCACATTAGGAGGTGTTTGAATATATAAGTTTTACTGGTACTTCTGTACAATTTAACTCAGCTTATTTACTTCACACAAATATATAGTATTTGCTTATTATGAGTACTCTAGTAACTTACAATCTTTATTCATTATTTGAGAAGGATGTAAGATGTCTAATCAAAAATGGAAGCTATTGAAGATTCAAGATGGAGAAAACTAACTAAGATACAATAGTTGCCAATTCCATGACAATGGCAATAAAAATGAATTGAGAATCTTAAGTAATGTATTGGGGTAAAGATAGAATGTTAAAGGAGATAACGGACTTCATGGTTATATAGTGTACATTTATATTTCAGAAACAATATAAGATGGCGAGGTTCCACTACAATGAGGCTCTGAGGCTCAATCCAACACACAAATTATTGCTACAAAACATAGAGAAACTCAATAGAGTGTATCCAATGGACAAAGAAGATTCATAATTCATTGATATTTCAGAAACAATATAAGATGGCGAGGTTCCACTACAATGAGGCTCTGAGGCTCAATCCAACACACAAACTATTGCAACAAAACATAGAGAAACTCAATAGAGTGTATCCAATGGACAAAGAAGATTAATAGTTCATTGATATTTCAGAAACAATATAAGATGGCGAGGTTCCACTACAATGAGGCTCTGAGGCTCAATCCAACACACAAACTATTGCAACAAAACATAGAGAAACTCAACAGAGTATATCCAATGGACAAAGAAGATTCATAATTCATTGATATTTCAGAAACAATATAAGATGGCGAGGTTCCACTACAATGAGGCTCTGAGGCTCAATCCAACACACAAACTATTGCAACAAAACATAGAGAAACTCAACAGAGTATATCCAATGGACAAAGAAGATTCATAATTCATTTATATTTCAGAAACAATATAAGATGGCTAGATTCCACTACAATGAGGCTCTGAGGCTCAATCCAACACACAAACTATTGCAACAAAACATAGAGAAACTCAACAGAGTATATCCAATGGACAAAGAAGATTCATAATTCATTGATATTTCAGAAACAATATAAGATGGCGAGGTTCCACTACAATGAGGCTCTGAGGCTCAATCCAACACACAAACTATTGCAACAAAACATAGAGAAACTCAATAGAGTGTATCCAATGGACAAAGAAGATTCATAATTCATTTATATTTCAGAAACAATATAAGATGGCTAGGTTCCACTACAATGAGGCTTTGAGGCTCAATCCAACACACAAACTATTGCAACAAAACATAGAGAAACTCAACAGAGTGTATCCAATGGACAAAGAAGATTAATAGTTCATTGATATTTCAGAAACAATATAAGATGGCGAGGTTCCACTACAATGAGGCTCTGAGGCTCAATCCAACACATAAATTATTGCAACAAAACATAGAGAAACTCAATAGAGTGTATCCAATGGACAAAGAAGATTCATAATTCATTGATATTTCAGAAACAATATAAGATGGCGAGGTTCCACTACAATGAGGCTCTGAGGCTCAATCCAACACACAAACTATTGCAACAAAACATAGAGAAACTCAATAGAGTGTATCCAATGGACAAAGAAGATTAATAGTTCATTGATATTTCAGAAACAATATAAGATGGCGAGGTTCCACTACAATGAGGCTCTGAGGCTCAATCCAACACACAAACTATTGCAACAAAACATAGAGAAACTCAACAGAGTATATCCAATGGACAAAGAAGATTCATAATTCATTGATATTTCAGAAACAATATAAGATGGCGAGGTTCCACTACAATGAGGCTCTGAGGCTCAATCCAACACACAAACTATTGCAACAAAACATAGAGAAACTCAATAGAGTGTATCCAATGGACAAAGAAGATTCATAATTCAAGGATATTTCAGAAACAATATAAGATGGCGAGGTTCCTCTACTATGAGGCTCTGAGGCTCAATCCAACACACAAACTATTGCAACAAAACATAGAGAAACTCAACAGAGTGTATCCAATGGACAAAGAAGATTAATAGTTCATTGATATTTCAGAAACAATATAAGATGGCTAGGTTCCACTACAATGAGGCTCTGAGGCTCAATCCAACACACAAACTATTGCAACAAAACATAGAGAAACTCAACAGAGTGTATCCAATGGACAAAGAAGATTCATAATTGATTGATATTTCAGAAACAATATAAGATGGCTAGGTTCCACTACAATGAGGCTCTGAGGCTCAATCCAACACACAAACTATTGCAACAAAACATAGAGAAACTCAATAGAGTATATCCAATGGACAAAGAAGATTCATAATTGATTGATATTTCAGAAACAATATAAGATGGCTAGGTTCCACTACAATGAGGCTCTGAGGCTCAATCCAACACACAAACTATTGCAACAAAACATAGAGAAACTCAACAGAGTATATCCAACGGACAAAGAAGATTCAGAATCCATTGATATTTCAGAAACAATATAAGATGGCGAGGTTCCACTACAATGAGGCTCTGAGGCTCAATCCAACACATAAATTATTGCAACAAAACATAGAGAAACTCAACAGAGTGTATCCAATGGACAAAGAAGATTCATAATTGATTGATATTTCAGAAACAATATAAGATGGCGAGGTTCCACTACAATGAGGCTCTGAGGCTCAATCCAACACACAAACTATTGCAACAAAACATAGAGAAACTCAACAGAGTATATCCAACGGACAAAGAAGATTCAGAATCCATTGATATTTCAGAAACAATATAAGATGGCTAGGTTCCACTACAATGAGGCTCTGAGGCTCAATCCAACACACAAACTATTGCAACAAAACATAGAGAAACTCAACAGAGTATATCCAACGGACAAAGAAGATTCAGAATCCATTGATATTTCAGAAACAATATAAGATGGCGAGGTTCCACTACAATGAGGCTCTGAGGCTCAATCCAACACACAAATTATTGCTACAAAACATAGAGAAACTCAATAGAGTGTATCCAATGGACAAAGAAGATTCATAATTCATTGATATTTCAGAAACAATATAAGATGGCGAGGTTCCACTACAATGAGGCTCTGAGGCTCAATCCAACACACAAACTATTGCAACAAAACATAGAGAAACTCAATAGAGTGTATCCAATGGACAAAGAAGATTAATAGTTCATTGATATTTCAGAAACAATATAAGATGGCGAGGTTCCACTACAATGAGGCTCTGAGGCTCAATCCAACACACAAACTATTGCAACAAAACATAGAGAAACTCAATAGAGTGTATCCAATGGACAAAGAAGATTCATAATTGATTGATATTTCAGAAACAATATAAGATGGCGAGGTTCCACTACAATGAGGCTCTGAGGCTCAATCCAACACACAAACTATTGCAACAAAACATAGAGAAACTCAATAGAGTGTATCCAATGGACAAAGAAGATTAATAGTTCATTGATATTTCAGAAACAATATAAGATGGCGAGGTTCCACTACAATGAGGCTCTGAGGCTCAATCCAACACACAAACTATTGCAACAAAACATAGAGAAACTCAATAGAGTGTATCCAATGGACAAAGAAGATTAATAGTTCATTGATATTTCAGAAACAATATAAGATGGCGAGGTTCCACTACAATGAGGCTCTGAGGCTCAATCCAACACACAAACTATTGCAACAAAACATAGAGAAACTCAATAGAGTGTATCCAATGGACAAAGAAGATTCATAAATCAAAGATAGGGAGAAAATGAAAAACAAGGACGATTGAAGAAAACAAGCAACAATGAACAAACAATTTAGCAAAATAGATTTTTATCATGCATCTCACTGTTATATTATTTACTGTACTTGACCTAGATCTAGTATTTTGCCTGAGGGTATGGGGAGGCAAATTATTTTTGTAAAATCTCTTCCCTTTCTTTGGGCCCCTTTATTATGTCACTACCAAAAAATGGTGACATATTGTTATGGTCTCTGTTTTTAGTTGACGGCGGTTGGTGGTTGGCGATCGGCGTCTGTAACAAATTCTTACAACTTCCAATAACTTAACAAACATTGTTTAGACTGACTCCAATTTTTTCAAAATCATCTAAATGTTTTCAGAAGTTCAAATCTGACTTGAGATTTCATCGCCAATGATCTTCTCGGGGTCAAAAAAGGTCTTTTTTCAACTTGCTTCAAATTGACCAGTTTATTTTTTCAAAATCATATACAAGTTCTCAGAAATTCAAATCTGACTTAAGATTGAACTCATAATATTGTGAGCAACTAGGTGGTGACATTTTGTCATGTTAATGCCTTGTTAGATATTTATGTCTATTTTGAAAGGGCTATTCTCTTCCCAAATTAGGCCTAAAGGACCACTTTTAGGGAATGTCTGGGGCATAACTAAAAATAAAACTGCAATCACATAAACTTGTTCACTGGTCAAGCGAATGATTTAAAACACATGAGATGCAATATATCTAGTCAAACTGTCAAATTATATATTTTTCATGTAGAGTGTTCTATATAACATGAAAGCGAAAAGGTATCCACTAAAGGTATCATTTTACCATTAACCTAGTAAAGTAAAAGAGGTAATGAAATATTCATTTTTTCGGATGATATAAGGGCAATAGCAATTTTTACTTTGTGGACCACTCTAAATTTTTGATTTCATTTAAATAATCACCAAAATATACAGGAATAATTAAAGTGTACAACTCTGCTTTACATATGAGTATAATCTGAATATCTGAAACTCAAGGCTCAAGTCCACAGATCAATGACAAATATAGTACTAGAAATTCAACACATGACTGAATGCGACAAACTGAAGACATATAATCAATTAAATGTTGCAATTTGCATCAAAGTATTGTACAAACAATAAGTGGATCTTGAAAAGGGGTGGGACAAAAGAAACAATAACAAAATGAATCTACCATTTAATATGAAAGGGCACACTGGCAAATGAATATGTACATATTTTGACTGTTTACATATTTCCCATTCAGTTTTCCTGATCTACATCTTGTATAATAATATCTGTAGTTGAATGTTAACTACCTGTGATTTATAATTTATTTTACTGCATTTAGAAGTAGAGGTGGACAATGTAAAATTAGAAATCGATTAATGTAAAGAATTTGTGGGCTCATATTGTTAGCACTGCTCTGACCACCTTGTGGATTGTCCTTCACATCTGTCTCATTTGTAAAGGGTGTAAACATTGGTTCACTATTATGTCATCACCAAGTGGTGTTCAGTGGTTGGTGTTTGACTGTTGACATCTGTTGCAAATGGCAGGTGGTGACATTTTGCATGTTCATGTCGCATACCATGTATTAATCGAACCAAAATGTATACTAAAGCTTACCAGCTAATGGTCAATTGCTATTTATTGAAAGTACTCAGAAATTGATTCCACATAGATTAGAGATTCCATAATAGATTTGTTTGATTTTTGATTTGGCTACCATTTCAATACTTCATTCATACATTTTCCTAGATCCCTAATCGTGATCTATATGCATATCTAGTCTCTTCAATGGCCCACCTGTGATGATCAAAAAATTAAAACAAATAAATTATGCTAAATATAGAATATGGAATTATATCAACAATTTCAGTTTCTTTGGAATAAATTGATAGAATATTTTTTCAATCTTTTTTGGTATACTGTAGATTGAAAAATTGATAGTAAATATTCAATGATTCAAGATTCTGGAGGGTGAAAAATACAATGGTAGTTACCTGAGTTCATGATTTTAATAAAACTCAATTATCTAATATCTAATAACATTAAGGCCTTATGCATGTTTTGTTTCAGATACATTAAAAGTGATTTATCTCTTAAGCTAAGTTCACACCAACGGCACTTTGATGGCGCTTTAAAGCAGGGTGCAAAGCCGCTTTGCACATCGCATTAAAGCGCCATCAAAGCCCCGTTGGTGTGAACTTAGCTTTATTGTATGTATGTAGTACATTAAATTATTAATGTTTCAAAATTAGGAATTATCATGTTCAATTTAAAATATGTATTATATTGTACCATATCCATACATGTATCTTATTTATATACAGTGAAATTTATCATTATTAATGTAATGTTCTTTCAAACAAATATATGATAGTCATAATATTATATTTATATAAAGATATATAACATTTTTGGTGATCTTAGTAATTGGTTGTGAATTCATGTCTGTTTACTGACAGTCTAATGTGATCAATGTTAAAATCTTTATTAATTCATTATTGTATGAATTATAATTTATAAACCGTGTAATATGTAATCAATTAACCATGTACAGTATGTTAAGTATTTTTTATTTACAGTAAAACCTGTCTAATACAAATGCGACTGGGACTGCCCAGAGGGGTTTGGATTAGCAGCTGTTCACATTTCAAGTTTTTATGTCCCCATCACAAGTGGTGACATATTGTTATAGTCTTCAACTTTTTGTAGATGACAGTTGGTGTTCGATGTTCAGTATCTGTGACAAATGGTAGGTGGTGACATTTTGCATGTCAATGCCTTGTTTATAACATGGTAGTCAATGGGGATTACAAAATTGGGGGAGGGAAAAAGTATTCATATTAAGAGACGTTTGAATATGAAGTGTTTGGTTATAAAGGTTTTACTGTATTGTATGTTATAAAAGTGTACAGTTCAGTGCACAACTCCTGCAAGTGTAGGCCCATGTACAGATGTATGAATGGCCATCTCATTTCAGTTGAGCCAATATTTGGGACTGCGCACAAGACTTGGATTAAGACACTTTTTAGGAGTCTCACGAATCAGATATACATGTACAGTAAAACCTGTGTACAAAGAACACCTTTGGAGCCACAAAATGTGTTCACTATATTTAGGTGTTCACTACAGAGAGGCAATTTTATAGAGAACTCAGTAAGTGGAGTATGTGCTGAGAAGATGTATTCACTAGTCACAGGTGTTCACTAGAGAGAGAGGTGTTCACTAAGACAGGTTTTACTGTACATATAGATGCAATATATATAAGCAGTAGATATCCTTAGAATTCAATTACAACATGGAATAACATGGCTTAAAGTCTTCAGGAATTTCAGGAAGAAATTGACCAAAATCTGACCCCATTGAGTTCAATACAAATCTGGATTTATTTCTCGTTTGGGGGGGGGGTCAAGCAAGGGTTTCAAAATTAAGGTCATATTTGTTTAATTTTTTCCTATGAGAATACTTTTCCTCCAAATTTGAAAGTATATGTAATGGGTCTACCATTACATTACTCTAAAAAGCACTCAATCAAATCTCATTTTTCCAAAATTTCTTGGAAGGATGATCCGCCAAAACCCACCACTCACCATTCAATTTTCGGGAAATTTGAAATTTGTTGCTTTAAACCCTGGAATTATATACATATGTTTGCTATCAGTATCTTTTATACATAGGTTTCTTCACTTTCATTTAGTTGAATGCCCATGGGCACTTAGATGGATGGTTCTTCTAAAGAGAATTTCAATATTTCTTGTATTAAATGCCTAATATTTGATGATATATTGTTGGACTCCCTAATAATATACATATTGTATGTTTGTAGTCTAATTATGATTATATAAAATATTTTTGTATATTTAATATTATTTATTCATGTTTATATGTTGATTATTGTGAACATATAGAAGTTTGTACTGTGATTAAATTGAATATTGGTCATACAATATTAATAGTAAACTTACGTGCACTTTATATTACATTAGAAGTGTGGAGAATGCAAACAGTGTTATGTTATAAATGTTATCAATGGAATATTATATAATGAAGTAAATAAAAAATAAAAAAAATTGTTGGTGTTAACCAGTACATATATTGTGTATGCTATTTAGCTTAACCAAAAACATGGCCCAAGGCAAGTCAGTACATTTGAAAATTGTTGAAGCTCGTAGGCAATATGTTATGGTACTTATGTACTAACTAAAACCAAGCAATTAAGAATAAAATATCCAAATATGTAGCATCTGTTATTCGATAATCATTTCAAAAATGGCCACAATTTTTCATGAACAATATTACACTGTAATGTGTGATAACTCAAATACCAGTCGACAGATTTTAGTGTAAATTTTATATGCTGATTCTTTTAGGACACTGCTCAAAAATTTTCAAGATGGTTGGTCAATTCAAACGCCCACATTTATGAAAAAATATAATTTCCGAGTTATGTCTTAAACACCAGTTATAGGATGTGGTGTAAGTAAAGGCTAATGTCATCTGGGCAAAGGACCTCTGCTCAAGAAGAAATTTCCAAAATGACCCCTGGACACCATTTTTTGTTCTTTAATAAAAAAAAGTTTTTGATAACTCATTAGTACCATTTGACAGATTAGGTTCAGATTTTATGTGCTGATGCCTTATTCGCATAAGATTCTGGTCAAAAAGTTATAATTCTGATAACACAAACACCAATTACCAGATTTGGTCCAAATCTTCAATGGTTGTAAGACCTGACTGTTGAAAAAAATTTAATATATGGCAACACATCATGCATGTGGTATCAAATAAATTATGCTTTGTTCAGTGGGATTTGCTACTCCATTGAGTTGCTGTTTTCATGTTAATTTTTTTTATTTTGTTACTGTTACAGCAATACTAAGGTTATTTGATTCACATATACATCTTTTATTCCATATTACATGTACACATGCATTACAGTGTTAAGAAATAAAATAGTATAAAACAACATGTAGTCTACCAGAACTGGTACCCTGAAAATCTTTTCTTATAAACTGTGATCATGGATGAGATCTCTTTTTGATGTTCAGTACTATACAATGCATGATATTTAACTGTTTATGCTTATTATATGAGCTGGTTGACATAATCAGACATGCATATTTGAACAACTTTATAAAAATATACTGTACACAAAAAGCACCAAAATTCAATTAATGAATGAGTAACAAGTCTATAAAAACATCACACTTCTATAAATGATCCGAATTCAAACAGCTTTAAACAATTGAAATGACTAAATGACATTATTGACTAGGCTAATGACTTGTTTTTTTTATCTAGGCTAAGCGTATTTAATTTTGTATTCAGATCTTTTGTTTTCAGCATGACGGGTCAAATAATGATTCACATTTCATTAATTAATCCTTAAAATACAAATTACAAATATTATACTACAACTACGCTAATGTTATTTCTCTATCATTCCTGTCCTGTTTAACGGGAAATTTATTTGAGCTCTAAGGAAGAACTTAAAATCCTATTGGCTCCCACTATCTAGCTAGCACCTTGAAACAGATGAGCTTTAGTGAACATATTAGCTGCACCAGCCTGTAATCAAGTTGTTAAAAAGACATACATGTAAGCCAGAGTTTGGGAGTCACATCATCATCATCATCCCAAAACAGGTCTACCCTGAAACTCCCATCAACTAGCAACCATAACAGATGATTCAGTTTTGAGGCAAATGAATGTAGCTTCTTTTCAATTGCATTTTATGAGATTTTTAATTTGAAGTCATTTGAATGTTGTAATTCAAAGGTAGAAAACTCGAAAATGCAGTGTTGTAACTTTCAGAGGATTGATGGAGACGATATCAATTCCTTTAATAAGTATATACAAGGGTGAGATCTTGTGATGAGTACAATAGGCCTAGATCTTCAACATGATGTACATTTACATATCAATCAATTTTTGTTTTCTGAAGACCCACTTGGAACACTTGGAACATCACATTTTCTACATGACTTAAATATACACTATAGTAAACAATAAACATGTATTAAGGCTACAATATATTGGTCCTTATTTGGAAATGTTTAGTACATGTATGTGCATCTCTCCCGATTTATAAATGAGTTTTGTGTTTGGTCAATAGATGGCCTAAAGATTGATTTTCACAACACAGTTGACAAACTGCTCATTGCACCATCTATTCTATACATAAAATGACATTCGATCTCTAATTAAGGAATAAATAATGATAGGCCATTCAATATGGTGAAATTCAGCACGAGTTGGACAGAATGTTGTACAAAGCACGAACCGAAGGTGAGTGCATTTGTACTAACATTCTGTCCAACGAGTGCTGAATTTCACCATATTGAATGGCCTATCATTATTTATTCCGATTCAAACATAAAAATTAGTAAAAGCCGTGTCTGTGGAACGGGCATGAAGGAAGAATACGCATGCTGTAATCAAAATAATAATCTGTAATCTATCCCCGGACAGAGCCCCAGATGTGCAGCTGAGATGTGACGTCATTCAAAACAATGCAAATTGCAGATTGAATAGAGCATGGTCGTGCATCTATGGAGAATTAGAGAACGTTCTATATTGGCTATGCTGCATTCTGATTGGTTGAGATATTCGAATAGAGCACGGTCATGTTTGAATATAGGATTATGCTTCATTCATTCCCTCAGATAACTAACAGATCTTTAACGTAAAGTTTCTTAACATATTCAGCTGTGATTATATAATATTATATAATAATACTGTAACATTGATTTGCCACAACGGGTGTTAATCTGGCAAAAAGCAAAATTAAACAAGTGGATGGATATACATTTTGAAGACATGTACATGTATACATCAAAATTTAACAAAATTCTTAAAGATCCATTATTTAATAATGGCAATCTATAAAGGTAAAATAAAAAAATAAATATTTGATGTATTCCTATAGAGACCCCATAGAACCGGGTTACAAAGTATTTTCATATCTGAACACATCAGACACGCTATCTACTCATATCGCCAGTCCAGATATTTTTCATCCATAATTAGCAACTCTTTCCTGTTGGTTTGTGGTTTCATTGCCGTAGCAATTGCATCTTGGAAGTTATCAATATGCGACAGATTACAAAATGGCGGATGAAGCTTGCATTGTCGCACAAGTTCACAAAGCTCATCTAGCATATCTTGCGACTCTGGATTCTTAAAGTTCTCTTGATTCCATCTTGTCATCCAAAAGCCTCGCAGTTTAATATTCTTGAAGATAAAGGACCCAGTTGGCACAACAACTGGTTGTTTAGACATGCCACCATACGTCACCATAGTGCCATTATTTTCTAACTGTCGCGCTAATTCAGTTGCACTTTTTCCACCAACACAATTCAAAGCTAGTTTTGGTTTCTTACCGAGAGATTTTACCAAGTCCTTCATTTCTGGTTTGCGTACAAAGTCTTCAGTAATAACTTTAGTGGCACCTAGGGATTTCAGATGCTTTTTAAGTGCATCCATATCAGGTTGATCACGATCACGAATAACATTGATGGTTTTGAATTTCATTGCACTTGCAATTTGAATCACGGCTTGACCAACGGCACTGTTTGAACCATTTTGAATGATGACATCACCTGGAACTACATGTTCAAAGTCTTTCAACATCCGGTATGCACTACAAGGATTTACAGCCAGAGTTGCTGCACTTATTAGAGGAATGTCATTGGCAACAAGCTTCAACTGCGATGGTTTACACATCATATGTGTCCTCCAGGTTCCGAAACCAGGGCTGGATGGCAAAACCCAGTCGCCTTCTTTGAAACTCGTAACATCATCTCCGACAGCCAATACCTCTCCAACACCTTCGTTTCCACCAACAGCAGGAAGGGATGGCTTGACAGGGTACGTTCCCTGGATCATGTTAATATCCGCAGGATTAATAGGAGCTGCGAGCATTTTGACTATCACTCGTCCTTCCATGGGATGGGATTGTGTAGATTTTGACAGTACATGGTCAACTTTTTTCAGAACTTTCATAGGATCGCCATATTCTTTATATATAAGCCCTGCTCCATCATGGGATTCAGCAGAATAATTACGAAACACCTGTTTGATATTGTCACCAATAAAACTGCAGGAACCTGCACATTTTCGGAATAACTTGACAAACATTTTGAAACTTGAGGTGACCTTGAACGACCTCCGGACGACTGATTTACGATACCAAAACAACCATAAAATAAATTGTTTTTTAGAATTCATTGATTGAACCAAGATCTTAAAGTTATGACTGTGTATATAGATAATTATTTGAGTTGGGTAAATTGATAAAATTTACAAATTAAAACGGAGACTTTCTGGAGGGTGTCGTAAATTTCACACGTGAAAAAAGGTAAATAATATTTCTTCCCTTATTTTGTACATTTATTGCAAAGGCTGGTAGCTTATTCATGGAATTCATTATTATTATAATGAGTAATACTTACACTTCAAATTGTTGAGAAAAACCCACATGAAACTTGGATTAAATGATATCAATTTGTCAGCGAGTAAAATATTTTTCCATGTGGGTGATAATAGAGCACATTTGTATTTTTTTGAGTACATGCCATTTACTCAGGTAGAAAGCAACTTACTTTTTCACCCATTGGAATACATGTAAAATTGGCAAAGTTCAAATAATAATTTCTCAAATCCCAGCCCATCGAATCCTCGCATCCATTCAGATCATGTAAAAACTTCCCGTTCGGTTATATGGTGAAAAAAATATCCCATGAACAAAAAAGATTTTGCTACCTTTATAACGGAGCATTGATTTCTGGGCCTGTAAAAAGCACGTAGAACCTGATTACCCCATTGATTTACTGAGACGACCAAAAATATAATTCAATTTTTTGGGTTCAAAATTATAATCTGTCAGCGGTCCCTGACACTCCTACTAGCTATTACCAAACATTAATTGTCAATACATGTACACATATACGTGCCATACATCTACAAAGTAGCAAACTAGTGTTTTAAGTACTACTTTTCCTATACCATGACCAAAACAAATCTCAAGTAGGTTGTATTGACCCTCAGAAGAAGTGAGTATCTCAGATAGTCACTTGGCATTTTGTGCCACTCATTAATATTAATCGATATTATACGCATCAGTCAATAATTATCCAATCAACAGGCCTGCCAGTTGTCCTGCAATTTGCGTATTTGTCACGGATTTTCTGAAGAAATTGAAGTCACACCAGTTTTTTTGCTTGACAATATATGTGAAAAATATTGTCAAGCAAAAATATTTCTGGAGAAGGACACAAAGAACCAATGCCGAAACATGAGAAATGAATGCCAAAAATACTAATACAGTTCGTTTGGAATTTTCATGCATATTGCATATATGTCAGCGTTGTCTTCAATTTTTTTTGTCCCTGTCCCAAGGTGTTCAAAATTTGGACCAAGGTGTTCAGATTTGGACCAAGGTGTTCACAGTTTGAAGGAAGGTGTTTAAGGTGCCTGCCAAAACAGGAAATGACAAAACCATGCTGGATTTCAAACATTTTTTGAACCAAGCTAACAGAGTTCTGTTTTGACATCTAGTAGGTTAAATTAGTTTCACATGTCATTTACATGACCAGAAGCACAATGTACATGGTCAAAATGACCCTAAACATGACAAAATAACTTTTTCAGCCCTCTGAAAATGTGACTGAAAAATAGCTAAAAGCAGGCGCTTTGGAAAGGTCACTGAACAGAATCTTTTCAATTTTTCAGAAAATGTGCCTAATATATTGCTCTAAATGATACAAAGTGTTATCCAATACCATTTGAAAGTGTTATACAATCTTTCGGCTCATCTTTTTTCAACTTGCTTCGAATTGACCAATTTTTTTTCAAAATCATCTACAAGTTCTCAGAAGTTCAAATCTGACTATAGATTTGAGATTTGTCCTTCAATGACCTTCTCAAGGTCAAAAAAGGTCCAAAGGGTATTTTTTCAGCTTGCTTCAATTAACCAGATTTTTATTTCAAAATCATCTACAAGTTCTCAGAAATTCAAATCTGACTTTAGATTTGAGATTTGACCTTCAATGATCTTCTCAAGGTCAAAAAAAGATTCATAATATTGTGAGCAATGAAGTGGTAACATTTTGTCATGTTAATGCCTCGTTGCATTTGCTTTGTGACACCACAGAGCAATTGATGATTCCAAAATAAAAACATAAATGATGCCCCATGACTCATAAATTTTATTTTCTGTTCTTATACTTTCAGAATGATGGATGAAACTGAAGACATTTTCACATCAGGGGGTTATGAGAATGACAGTGGAGATGAGGTTAGTAAATATACAAATACTGCTCAACCTTATACTGTAGTTATTGATCTGAATCTAAAAATTACAATTTGTTTTATTGTCATACTGTAGTGGTCACCCTGGTGGTATGACATTTCTTAAAATGACATTTTCGGACTGTCACACATTTTTGATGACAATTTAAACGCAATGAACACCCTCCTTATATTCTTATATTTTCCTTGTAAACAAAAGTCCATTGAGGCTATATCAACCAGTGATGTTCCCAAATTTAGTGCAAGTGTGTGCTAAGTCCATTTTTCAAAATAGTTTTTCACTCACCTGAAAATGAGAAAGTCATGAAAAATTGGCATTTTGAACAACTTTTTAATAACGCAGATGCGAGTAGGTAGTTACCAGATTCACCACCAGATGGCTCGTTCGGGTCAGATAGCATGGCGGGTATAATGTATATAGTCTAGATGAAAACAAAGGATTTATCACTGAACCTTGTTTTGGAGTATATACAATGTTTTATTGCATTTTTTGATAGTTAGGCATGTCTTGGTCAAAAAGCCACAAATATGCAGTTGTGGTAGGTTGAGCATTTTTTCTATTGTCTTTTTAAAATTATGTAATATTTCTGAAAGGGGGCGTGGCACATTTGGTAGTATTCATGTATTTAAATGGAGTTAAATTTCCCTTATCAGTTATTTTTGTTTAATTTATGGCTTGCAATATACATATCTACCTGTGAACATTCTCTCTCTGAAAAAATACAATAATTATGCAAATTAAGTCATTAAATCAACACTACCAGAAAAATGTAAACTAAGTGCAGTAACGATTGTCTGATTTTTATAACGGGTTCACCTTTGGTAGAACAGAGATTTGGTATCATTGTAAGGTTATAAATGTGTTACAAGTGGAGTTAATTTCACCTGAATAACGTAACCCTAAATTAGAGTAGAATAAATACGATCTCAATTATGACTATAGGGGTAAAAGAAGTGTATAACAACTGTGTTTTTATTATGCATATTAATTAGCTTACTAATTAACATATCAATTTTAATTCCATTTTTACATTTACTCAATCCGCTACCGGATTAACCTACTATTTTATGGGCAACTCATTTAAATATGAATAGTACCTGCCACTATTCCATTCATATTTAAATGAATTGGTCATAAAATAGTAGGTTAATCCGGTAGTCGCTAGTTGTTAGTTGCATTTGCAAATGCAAGCTTATATTTTACATTTACCTCAAAAGGTAGTATTATTAATCTATTGTCACCTGCTATAACTGAACCTAAACATATACAAGTATTTCATAACTTCAAAATATTTCCAAAACAATAACCTTTAACATGTTATAGCAGATAGAGTTGGAATTACACATTCAGTTTTAAAACAACTTTGCTTATAAAATCTTATATTTTACTTTATTCAACTAAAATTTTTCAATGTTCCTTCATTTCTTTTTTTAATTGTAATATGTAATCCAGTTCATTCTGACACTTACTAATCTTATTTTATTTAAGATTTAAAATTTAAAAATATACTTCAATATAGAATATTGATTCCAAAAGATACCTGTTTCGTCATTGTACCTTTTCAGAAAGAAAACTTTCATTCAGACTTGAATTGGCCAATTAGTATTACCGTAATATTCTGAAGAAATAATTTTGCTCCTAGACACCCTGCTCGTGTTATGCTGACCTATACCGGCGATTACTAGAGTGCTGCTAACTCGATAAAAGGCTGGCGCTGGCTAGAATTGTCTATGGTTCTAGCCAGGATAAAGATACCAGTTCTTCAACTCGACAATGGGAAGAACTGCTCTACCTAAGTGACTAATATGTCATGATATGACATCTAAAGAGTCAATAAAAGATATATATATAGATATGAACAGGACTAATACGCTATATATGAACACCGTAAATGGTTGAATTCTATCTATTCATTTATTTGCGATAACCTGTGTGGCATTTTGTCTTGTTAATGTTGCAAGATTATCTTTTAATGTAAAGTTGGCATTAATTTTTGTCACTAGTTTGTCCATATGTGCCAAAACTCATTGATCATAAAAGAGAATTCCGTTTCTACTTTTTTCATTTATTAAATTGTTAAGTAATCTATTTCATTCTGACACTAATCCTATTTTATTTAAGATTTAAATTCTAAAAATACACTTCATTATAAAATATTGATTCTAAAAGATACAGCGTTGCTTCATTGTGAATTAGTAACTTTTCAGAAAAAACTATTATCAAGAATCGAATTAAATGGGCAAATACTATGTTTTAATATTCTGATGAAACAATTTTGCTCCTAGACATTCCGCCCTTGTTTTAGATTTGAATGGGACTCCTATGCTACATGAACACAGTAAATGGTTAAATCCATTCTGATACTCATCACATATTTCTGCCTTCAACGAGAAATATGAAGGCCATGATTTCTCATGATGGGCTAAATCTTACCTAATTTAATTTATGAACTTTTGAGAATTTTTTACAGGGGGTTCGCATGTATCACAACATGCCCATATATGGGACAGAATATCGGTGTTGCACTCTGGGAGCCAATCCTCCTTGACCATTTAGCGCATACTGGTAGGATTCATGCATTCAGTTTCTAGTGCCTTCATTTCTGCTTGCCTGACAGATGCCATATCCCACAAACTCCCCCCCCCCCACTTATCATCCTCCTAAGCAGCTGTACAGAATCCGTACTTCCTTCTTCCCCCTGCTATAACCAATTTGGGAGCGCCCGATTAAACTGAATCACGTAATCTAATTATGCGCAATGACTTATACATGATTTCTGTTGCATTAGCCAATCAGACTGCGAGTTCTTAATCGGGAAAATGCTAACTGCTTATCGCAGGGGGTAAAAAGAAAGAATATATTCTGGATTTTGAAGCCCTGTGATCGGAGGATGCCACTTATAGAATCTTTATCAGAAAAGCTCTGATGTTCAAACTTTCCCCAAATATACAGTACTTCATTCATTTATCTACTTTTACTTCTATGGTGTAATAACTTTTACAACTATGATGATTTTAAGATTGTGTAATTTTATTCTCAAGACAACACGTTTTATTTTATTTTTTTTATTTTTTTTTTATTTTTTTCCTAAATTCCAAATAATACAAATACAATCACAACAGTTGAAGACACCCCAAGGGGCATATGATCCATTTTATACTAAACAAAAAATAGCAAAGTAAAAAGTAGCAAAAGTAGCAAAACTCATACAAGAAATCAGTGCTCATTAGAATTAAAAATCAACACTAAATATTTCACAATCGGTCCCATCCTCCATCCTCCTCTACTCACTCCAGAGATTTTTCTCAAGAAAAGTTAGACCTTGATCAAACGCAGAATCAGATCTATGGGGGTGACAAATTTACAAGCAATATGTACAATTGACCTACCAATCTATTCCTTACAATCTCAAATACAAATCTCCCAAAAGATTCACAATATGTTATAAATCAGTAAAGTTATAGATCCAAAGTGAAAAATTGGTGAAAAATGTTTAAATTCTCCCAAATAATAGGAATGGTCACCATTCTTATTGAAAAATAATACATTATTGTAAAAATCTTTAGTTTTCCTAAAATAAAGTGTACATGAAAAGGAATGACATAGCCAGAAATATTTTTAATTGAAACAATTTTTTGTTAGGCTGCTCGCTAGATCTGATTCTTTCTTTAAGTAATGATCTTAATTGTTGAGCAAGTGTAATTTTAAATTCTTTTTGAAGGTGGAAAGAGTATTAGAATGAGTAATTTTATGAGGTAAAGTGTTCCACAGGTCTGACCCTGTCTTCCTTATAGAGTATTTTCCCATGTTTGTTCTGAACGTACTAGATCTAAGATTGTATATTTGTCTGGTTTGAATGTGGTAGAATTAGTGATTCTCAATTTATATAATCAGGTTTTGTCTCGTGGAGCTGATGATTACATCATAATAAATTAATTACCCTACATATAATTCTGCTGATTTTTCATAATACATTTGTTATATCTCTAGCTCCAGCTGCTGAGAATTTGAAGATTCTACCTAATGCCTTTAAAAAGTTCTAGAGAAAACCTTAACTGTGAGAGCCTTTTGTACACCCCCCCCCCCTTAGAGCTTCTAGGGTCAATTGTTAATGAGATAATTAGCTAATAAATCCATATTTTGCATATAAGATTTCAATTGTTTATATTACACTTCTTACTATTGTTACAATTAGTAATATTTAAAGCTTAAGACTGCTTTGCTATTTTGATGAAGTATTTTGCTGACATCAGCATATTATATTTCGAATAAAGTTGACATCTAAGTTAAAAGAGTAACCTTGTTCTTTAAAACATTAAGTTTTGACCATCCAAGTCCAAATATATGCTTGTAAATTGATTATTGCATTAGATTGTGACACTTAATTTCGCACCCACTTTTCCAAATTCTAGAGAGAACTCTGTAAAGTCTAATTCTGGGTACCGATTCCGTTTTCAAAATACATGTAGTCTTTCATTCACCTGAAATGAAAAATTGGCATTTTGAACAACTTTTTAATTGGTTAAAATTGTGAAAATTAGAATTTTGCACTACTTTCTCAAATTCTAAAGAAAACCCTGTAAAGTCTGTTTCTATGTACCAATACATCACATTGAGACAATTCAACCTTTATGTTTCAATAGCTCTGATTTGCTTCAATGTTAACCCTTTTTGTTCTAGGATGTTGGTGATGACTTCACGCATAACAGACTCATTGACTCCATCATCACATTGAGACAATTCAACCTTTATGTTTCAATAGCTCTGATTTGCTTCAATGTTAACCCTTTTTGTTCTAGGATGTTGGTGATGACTTCACACATAACAGACTCATTGACTCCATCATCACATTGAGACAATTCAACCTTTATGTTTCAATAGCTCTGATTTGCTTCAATGTTAACCCTTTTTGTTCTAGGATGTTGGTGATGACTTCACACATAACAGACTCATTGACTCCATCATCACATTGAGACAATTCAACCTTTATGTTTCAATAGCTCTGATTTGCTTCAATGTTAACCCTTTTTGTTCTAGGATGTTGGTGATGACTTCACACATAACAAACTCATTGATTCCATCATCAGCTTGGATGGGAAGAGAAAGTGAGTTAATTATATTCATTTATTCATATGCTTGCACTTGAAGCCTAGCTTCTCTTGCCAGAGCTTATAGATCTTTTTCCTCTCAAGTCTCCTTTACATTAGTATCATGAAAAAAATCCCAGTTGAAAGTAAAATTGGCTCAAACTCAATTTTAAGGTGATTTGCAAGACCTAAAAATGGTTGAACAGTGAACACCTTATTACTGTACTTGGATATATCTTAATAAAACAAATTACTAATGCTATAGAAATAATTATTTTTAGGTCTAACAGGAAGGCGAGGTCTGAAACAACTAAGAATATTGGTGAAGCTAGTCTGTCTACATCATCAGGTAAATGTTAATAGTTAAACAGAATTGTTAGAACCAATAAATTTGAGAATTTTTATACATATTGTAATGGTCTCCGTTTTTTGTGACGGCCGTTGGCGATTGGCATTTAGCGTCTGTAACAAATGGCGGTGTCATTTTGCATGTTAATGCCTTGTATTTTATTACTTTAAGGCTACCACTTTAAGTCTTAGGAATAACATCTATTTTTATCTCCAATTAGAATGTAGTCTTGCATAGAGGTGAGAAAAAGCAAACAATGCAGCACTAAAATTAAATGGGATTAAGCACACAATTCCATTAATCTTGATGTTACTATTTATTTTTAATATATTTATTAATCTTGATCCATTACTTGGATCGATCTAGTGACAGTTCATGACAATCTTAAGGTTTTAATAAAAACCACATTATAACATGTTTACAGTGCATATATTATCTAATATTTTGAAACTTTTCTTTAATTTAGATGCTGATAAGATCCGTCTGCATCAGTTGATGGGTGCGCTACAGAACACCACAGGGCATGGCATGCTGAAGAAGCAGCTCATGGAGCTCAAGAGACGAAACAAGACACTTGACACTCCTCTCTCAAAGCCAGAGCAGGGAAGGGTAATGCTACTTCATAATTTGACTTCAGATCTGATTATTACAATTTTTCTGCAATAAATCATGCAAGGTCAGAAGTGACTGACAAATTTGGTTATTTTTGAAAATCGTCCTTCAGATTTTATCCAATGGCAATTAAATGGGAATGAAACAAGAATAACATTTGGTTTGTCAGTTGCTATGCAAAGCTAATAGTCCATAACATTACTCATTGTTTGAAATCTAATCTTTTCTCATAATTTTTGAATAAATGAATTTTTTGAAAAAATGATTTTTTTTGAAAAATATGAGTTTTTGAAAAAATGGAAAATTTTAAAAAATGAAATTTTTAAATAAAATGGATACAAGTGTAAAACTTTGGAGTAAAAACCCCGGATAATATCCATAACATCCCTGATATCATCCCTCTAATCCCAATATCAACCCTGATATCATCCCTATCCCAAATATGTGATTTATCACTTGCATATTATATTGCTCTGACCATGGTGTAATTAGTTATATTAAGACATCATGAGCTTGCAAGGAATTCAAACAATTAAGCTGCTGAACATACAATAATTCTTTTTGTTTTTCTACACATAGATTGAACGCCGTGTTGTATATGAGAAAACCAGCAAAGACCTCACTCTGTGGGATCCCATAGTGAAGGAAAATAGGAATGCTCCACAACTGAGTTTTCCTTTAGAGAGACCTAACCTCAACCTCCAGACTACTGATCAAGTTGTCAGGTCGTTTAAGGTATGCCTTCCTGTATTTCTAAAAACATCTTTGACTGCTTTCTTGATTTTTAGATTGAAGTACTTCCAATAAAAATTGCAGGATTGGAAAGAAACTTCAAGTTGGTATTGTATTCTCCCAAGAATTTTTACTCTTTGGGCGCATGGGCCAGAATTCCAATTTTACTTTAAGTAAAGTTGGACTGAAACATCGGTCTTGTTCTAAATATCCATGACATCTTTCTATAATATGTAAGGGTATAAACACTAGAAATATTGTCGCCTGTTAGACCTTTATTGTATGTAAAATTATCCAAAATAAAGGATTAGATCCATTGAAATTGAATTTAAATTGATTTTATGAATGCTTTTGTGAAAAGTCATATGAAGTGCAATATTAAAAAATAAAAAAATGTTCTTGTTCTTAGATTTCAATTTTTTTCATTCCAGCCTAGGACCCCATTAGAAGTCGAAGTAGCGGCCATGTTGAGAAACAATCCACACAAAGTAGACAAGCGTACCCAGTTGACCAGAGCTGAGATGGAATCTATGAAGGCCATGAGTCTAGAGGAGGTATGTACCCATAATGCATCTGCTGTGTATACAGATTTATAACAGAGTTGGCATGTGAATTTTCAAGTCTAATGCTGCGTGATAATAGACCTTGTGTACATCAGCATAGTTATGTCAGATGTGAGGAATAGAAAACAGTTACTATGAGCATGAGCTTTTGTCACGTGACAAGCAGTCATCAACAAATATAATTCAAATAGCATGTTGATGCGTTTCCAGGCTAGGGAGAGACGAGCTGAGCTGCAGAAATACAGAGCATTATTGTCTTACCAGGAGTCTAAAGCAAAGAGACAGAAGAAAATCAAGAGCAAGAAGTATGTCATTATTAATCATTGAAATGATCTATTATACAGTTTGCTCATGATTTATAGTATTATCTTTTTTTTTCTTTTAAGAGCTAATGTAAAAATTTACCTTTTGAAGTTTGAATTATCTACAGGGAGAGGCACTAGTTAAACTTAGCAATAATATTTCTGTTGTATTTAAATATCCTTCCTTTGAGTTTAAGAAGAGAGGTAGGAGTTCAAATGCTAGATTTAATTTGATTGATTCTAAATGTTGATATTTTGCCCTGAATAAATGATAAGATTTCATATTATTATACACCTGTATTGTAATAAAAATATTAATTAAAATATTTTTCATAATACTCCTCCTCCAGGTTTCATAGAATTCTACGCAAGGAGAAAGCAAAGCAGTTAAAGAAGGAAATGACAGACTTGGAGAAGAAGGACCCTGAAGCTTATGCTGAGGCTGTGAAACTGGCTGAAAAACGTCGTGTTGAGGAACGCATGAGTCTGAAACACAGAGGCGGGAGCAAATTCATGAAGAACCAACTGATACATGCAAAATATGACAAAGATGTAAGTTGAAGGATTATGTAATTTTTTACACTTTTAATAATGAGTGAACCATGAACTGATAATGAGTGTAATGATTATAAATGATTATCAGTTAATATTAGTTTGAAAATCTTTACTTTAGAGATGATAGATATTATTAACAGATGTTCCTTAAGTTAAACATTGAATATTTTTTATGATTTTTTCTGATGATATTGATTACCTAGAGTTTATTTACGGTTTCAGGCCAGAAATTCTGTTCAAGAGATGTTACAACACAGTAGAGAACTCACCAAGAAGGACCATGTTTCTGAGAGTGAAAGTGAGAATGAGGCTGAGGGTCAAAATGAGGCTGGGGTTACTATGGCAACAGATGATACAGCTCCATCTGGTGGTGGCAGCCACAACCCCTGGTTGGCTCATAGTGCACCCTCTCAACATAAACCCTATGCTAAACTGGAGGAGATCAGAAATGAAGCATCAAGTGATGATGACGAAGACAGTAGTGATGAAAATGATGAGCAAAATCAGGAAAATAATGGAACTGGTGAAGATAACATGAATGATCAGGCAAGTGATAATGAAGACGAAGAAACTGATGATGAAATTGAAAAAGCATTTGATATTTTAGAAAATAAGAAAAAAATAAGCAAACAAAAGACTAATAAAAAGGGAAAAGATGTAAAAATTGAGAACAGTGAGGAGGAAAGTCCAGAGGAGTCTGAAGGTGAGGACGAAGAAATGATAACACAAACCATGAAAAGAAAGAGAACTTTAGCAGATTTTAATGAAGACTCAAATGATGAAGAAGTTCCTGAGAAGGTTCTTAAAGTAAGAAGTCGTAAGAAGGCAAAGCCACGCCATAAGAAAAAGAAAAAAGAGAAGCAGAATCGAGAGAATCAAAATCAGGAAGCTGAGGTCAGAGTTGACCCAAAAAACAGCATGACACTTGAAACCAAAATCAACCAATCTGCTATTCCGAAAATTCTCGATGGAGAAGACCAGGACGAAGATGATCAGCGAATGACAATATCCGAGGCTTTTGCAGATGATGATGTCATAGATGATTTTACTGCAGAGAAGCAGGAAGCTGAGGAGAGGGACAAGCCTAAAGATATCAACCTGACCCTACCAGGATGGGGGGACTGGGGAGGAGCTGGTATTCAGCCATCTAAGAAGAAAACAAAAAGGTAAGAACAACTACAAGATGAAATGAATAATCAAATTGTTGAAAGAAATACTTCATTAACCTGTATTTTTTGGCTGAATTATCATATACGTTTTGACTAGATTGTTGACACAAGTAAATCCACTGTTATGTAAAGATTGGCACATCTGCACAGATTATTCAAATGTCTATAAAAATAAATAAAAGGTATTAGATGCAGTATTCGAATCTGACATGATGTCACATTCACACGTAGAAGCAATGTTAAATCTCATTGTTAGTTGAGAAAAAACCCTGATAGAAATGCATTTGCATCCAGTTGAAAAGTATGTCGACCTCAATTATTTCTACTTCTCAAAAGCCTGGTTCATCATGAGCATTTCTGTTTTTATGATACAGTATCAAACATTTATATATTTTTTTTTTTATGTTTTAATATCAAAATTTATTAATATACATTATATATACATATCATGGCTGGGTGCATGGGCCAATGGCATTGTAGCTTCCCATTTATACATATTTAACTTTTCTATATAACATTTAAAACATTAAAACCCATGAGAATCAACAAAGGGTTTAGCTGGCAAATTGAGTAACATTACTTTAGAAAAATAAGTGCAGAATTAAAATAATAGTGTATACAAAAAATGTAGGCCATTTTTGGCTAAATAATCTTAATAGTCGTGTTATCATTAAAACAATATATCAATGAGATTTCAAAGATGTATAGCTAATCCTCTATTATTTAGGATTATTACATTGCTCGATATTCAAAACAGGAAGCTATGAAACATTGTTTATCACTGTGAACTCTGGTCAGTTTTACACATATTTGCAATTATTTTAGTGACGAGATCCTTTAGAGTGCCTGGTGGCACGATTGTATATGCTGGATCTCTTGATCCACGTGCACTGCCTCTCATATCACTCTGCCATCTATAGTGAGAAACTCCGCTCCATTTAGCGAAATACCAGAAATGTTTATTGGAGGGGGACCAATCATTTGGTGATAGCTCTAACAGTGCAGAATGGGGTGGTAGAAATAATGTATGGGATAAACCAGCCCCGTGCATACCTATGAGTAGATCGGCATTTGTAATATAATTGAGTTGAATTCCCATTGATCTCTGGTCAAACTGGATACCCTCAACCTTATGTACAGTATCTATTGTCCTCATAGCCTGTAATAGCTCATCTTCATTGAGGATTTTACGGTCAATTTTACCCCCTGGGTTGCGAGGATGGGAAACATAGTCTCTACGCCAGATGAACAGAATGTTGATCTTATCACAGTTGAGTTTGTGCTCAAGGGGCCCTCCTGATGGAATACCATACCCTCCCAGGTAGAATTCTTTGAATTCTTTAGCTAGGGGTAGAGTCTCCATTCCCCCTGCGCCATGGCTGTTTAACGGGCTGTTATACCCTACCATGCCCCAAACTAGAGATTCATACAGAGTGGGACCTTCTAAGTGACCCACCCTTTGTACAGAGTGAAACAGTTTCTGCCAGATTAGATCTAGTTCACAAAATGGATGTCCATCGATAAAAATAATATTTGTATTTTCTGGTTGTTTATCGAAGAATGTCATCATCAAGAAGGCATTGTAAATATCAGTGATCACATGATAGAAATTTGCATATTCATAACGTTGAATTGCAATTGTTAATTCTGGAATTTTATTGATATCCTTTCCTTGAGTTGAAGACTTGGTTGATACTGCTTCCAACCAAGCATTCAAATGGTTCGTGTCGCCAGAAAACGTATAATCCGAAAGGGTATCAGCTTCACAGTCCATCTTGAAAAATCCTTGTTTCAGCTGGTATATTTCATCAGTCTCAAGTTGGTTTAACACCTCATGTAGAGACTCACCACCTATGGCTCCTTTAGAAAAGTTACGATCAATTATGACATCATTCAATAAGGCAAACTCGTTGTTGTAAAGTGTTAAAGCCCTATCACACATTTGTTTTCTTTTTACCTTGTTTCGCCATTCATTCAACAATGTTGGCTTTGGCTTCTGCATATTTTTCCTGAGATCAATAAGGTTTGGAAATGCTATATTGTTCATGAACGCATTTGTCATATTCATAGATTTTAGTTTATCATTCAAGAAATTCAATGTTTCATTGAAAGGTTTATGTAGGTCAGCCATTTTCCAGTTTTCGGGGTTACCCATTTTTTTCATCTTGTCTATCTTATCGAAAACTCCTGGCATGGCTTCCTGGATTCTTAAGGCATTAGCTTTAACGGGTTCCTTGTAGTTTTCATAAAATGATTCAACCCTGGGTTTGTTGTAGTACATGAGATATAGTGTACATATGACCAATAATGTGAATACGGCTATATATGGCATTGGCCCTCTCTGACAGTACATCCGCCATTTTCTTTTCAATAACGTCAACATACTCCTGAAAATACATGACAATGTAATTAAAAGCTAAATTTTTATTTATTAATCTATCAATTAATATTTGAATTAACCATAGCATATTTATTATCTTATATTTATTACCTTATAGGGTACATTACTGAAATAAATGAAAATTGTATTTAACAAAAAAATGGTATCACATCTATGGGAAGTCTCTTATTATGATACCACCAAAAGTGGTGACATATTGTTATGGTCTCCAACTTTTTGTGGGTGGTGTTTGGCGACTGGTGTTCGATGTTTTGTAGTCAGTGTCTGTAACAAATGGCAAGTGGTGACAATTTGCATGTCAATGTCTTGTACACGTATATCTAGAGTCATTCTAGATATCTCAAGTGCTACAATTTACGGAGCATTAGAAATATTCATAGTTTTGGAATATCCAGAACTTCAATTATGTTTCAAAAAATTATTACTAATAAATATGGCATTCTAAGTATTATCCCAATGTATTGCTGCAGTTGTAAGAAATATCTTGATGCCTGATGTACTGATACGAAACATACAGTACTTCAAACATATTTGTCTCACTATCAGACCCGTAGCCAGGGAGGGGGGTGGGGTTCAAGCAACTCTCCTCCCTGGTTAAAAAACTATTCAAAGCCAATCCCCTGGCAACAGGCCTGACTATCATTTGCTTCTCATATCTTCATGTGTTGCATGTGATAAAGAGATGCAATTGATTATCATGTTGTATCACATGTATCTGTCTATTATCCCAGCCTCAAAAAATATATTTCAATAATGTTCTTACATTTTATGATCTAAAGCGTTGTTTTCAACATTTCTATACATTGGATTTGAATATGCATCACAGTTTTGTACATCTGAGAGATCCAAAATGATTAGTTTAATTTAATTGTACATAGAAATGTAATCTGAAATCTGAACATCTTCCAATTTCATTATTTGAATAACGTGCCTATCCTCTCCAACATATACATATATTTCAATAAGTAATTTAAAATCAGGAGTGATTTGAATTAATTCATTCAATAAGCAAAATTACAACAATTTTGTGAACTTACATGTTTCACTGTGTCTCCAAGATACAGCGTTCTACATACATGTATCTATATACCAATACTTCTGGAATGGTTTTCGTAGTCTGACTTATAGCCTGTTGCAGATTTGTGATATAAATCTCTCTCAGTTGACCCACGCTAAGCTCAAATCAATACTTGAGATATGTTTTCTATAGATTTTATTCTTATCTCATAAAACCATTTGGCTTGAGCTTAAATGATTTCCATTGAGCTGGTTTTATGTGATTTTCAATAGTTCTACACTATTTTAATTCCTTTACAACAGCTGGCCTTTTAGACTATTTTGTTTGTACAGTTAAATGTTTATATGTGATCAGTTCTCAAATGTGGGGGCAATTGTGAGTCCCTTGTTTCCATGCCAACAAAATCTCCAAATGTGAACAAATCAGTATCCAATAATGAACATCTGTAACACCTATGTATTTGAACTTTTCTCGTGGTTTTTGTGTCCATTTTTAGTCAAGATGATTCTCATCAATTCCTATGTTGTCAGAATTTCAATATGATACATTTTCTAAATGACATCACGTTAAGAAATTATGAATTTTAGTTGGTGACTTACAAGCTGGCTTTTAACTGTCAAAAAATCGAATCACATTCTGGAGTAAATGGATCTAAGCAGTTTGCTATTTGACTCAATGAAAATATTTTTTGAACATTCTTAGGTTTTTTATAAATATACCTGTACATAAGGTATTGTAGTGTATTTTCAGGCCTCACAAACTACTCTACAATCTGCATCACCACATATTTTCATTTTATTTGAATCACATTTTTCAAACTTTTGATTCAGTATCATTGTCTTCATAGCCTGTTAGTCCTCATCTTCATTGATGATTTTACGCTCAATTTTACCCCCTAGTTTCTGGGTTTCTTGGAGTGGGGTGCATAGTCTCTACAACAAATAAAAAAAACTGTTGAATATTATATCACAGTTGAGTTTATGTCCTCATGTTGGAATACCATATACCAAACCATACCATACCATACCAGACCATATTATACCATACCAAACCATACCATACTATTACCACCCTAGGTATGTCATTGTCAAAGTTTCAAAGTCTTCCTTGATTGAAATGACACAATTCAAGTGAGGCCACTACTTACATGTTTTCAGGCCTCCAATGTTTTTAGATCCTAGTACCTTTTCTTGGTCACATTCTCCCCCTTAAGTGATCACAACATACCACACTTAACTCACTGGGTCCTAATGGGACTCTAGTGTATTATGAGATCCATAAAGCAATGTTTCTTTTGTGCATCAACAAATGTAGTCTATTAATAATTTAGTGCACTCTAGTTTGTGTGATTTGCCTTGTGGTTTCATTGTTGATCTTATTGTTATCATCAGCACAAGTAGAACAAAAGAATAATATACTATATCAGCTTTTTTTTTCTTCCAGTGTAAATTGTAACATGTATGTGATACTGAAAATCAATTTGTACCCACTTGAAAATGAAAACAATTGGGAAAGATTTTAGAAGAACACTATAGTTAATGTATTATTTATACATTGGGGAAACCTCAGTGCAAACAAAACTTCCCTTATAAAGCCGTTCTGTTATAAAACAACCAAGTGAAATGCCCTTGATATGACAGTAGCTTTTGGCACTATAGCTGTTATTCTGCAGTCAACAGGAATTGGGGACTTAAAGCTATATGCTCGTGTCTGAAATGTCATTCTGATCATATGATATTACAATATTCAAAGCATGTACTCCTAAAAGTTAGAATGAACTGACTGGTATATTCTTTACATTTCAATAAACATTGGAAGGCCTGCAGTCAGATTCACTGATAGTTGTTTTTTGCTAGAATAAGGAATCAATGGACCATTGTTTAATTGTAAAACTAAAAACTAAAAAAACATAATTCAGAGACCAAATTTTAAATTTTGTGTGCCTATGCTAGCAAGTATGTTGTCTTTTGTATATTGATGTTTTTCTGCTCAATTTTGAAGCATGGTACCACATTTATAATGGCTGAAACTATCAATGTTATGAGAGACCCCAATTTTACACTAACACTACCTGATATTTGCAAGCATTTGGTGTCTGTAAAATGTTTGTATTTTGTCCTTTAGAATTGCACTGTAGTCCAGGATGGTTACTTATTTTTCATATAAGACATCTTGAATTTGCTGACATACATGTACACATGTTAATTCCACTTTATACTTTATATAAATTCTACTTTACATGCATTCTAAAACAAGACCATCATTTCACTTTATATACTACCACACATGTTAAACCATATATACCTTACTTTGCATCCAAAGTTTAGTGACTATGAAGACACATATAGCAGCTTTAAGAGTCTCAATGTGTAAATATCTCAATACATTCACATTTTATACATGCTCAATACATTTTGTGTGCACACTCTCATATTTTGTGTGTGTGTGCTCTTTGAACCTTGTAAACACATTGAAGTACATCAATATTTGATTTTTGAGATTATTTTCTATCACCCTGACATCTATTTAGCAATGCGATTCTTTTTTCGCAACATATTGCCGAAAATGATAAGACATACTTTTCTGAAAAATATCCAAATAAAGATCCTTAATGATCAAGGATGGCTTTGTCTAAATAGGGCATACATAAGATTTTGAATTATATTAGTTTTCTAGGGTCATGCAGCACCATTTAAAGAAAACTTGAATTGGATAAATATAAGTTTGTTTTTCGGTTATCCCGATGAACAAAGTTTGAATGGGATAAAGTGAATCTTTTAAAACCATTTAAAAGCAAAAACTGAAATATAATTGTTGATAAAATATTGATTGTAAGAGGATAAAATGCTTTTGTTTCAACACTAATCTTATTTTATTTGCGATTAAATTTTAAATCCAAGACAAGAAAGCATAAAAATGTCTAAAATGTTTCAATTCAGTTTGTTTCGAAAGGCCCCTCCACTACTCTCAATGAAGGTTTTGATTGAATTAAACATCATGATAAACCATGACATCTCATTTCTTACATGATAAACCACGACATCTCATTTCTCATCATGATAAACCATGACATCACATTTCTTCTCAGTCATGTTTCAGGTGAAACAGAAAGATGCTATGAGTATCAATGGAATTAAACTAGATTTTGAAATGTTCCAGGTTTCTAATCAAGGCACCACCACTGCCCCCAAGAAAGGACAAACACCTAGAGAATGTCATCATCAGTGAAGCCAAGGACAACAGCATAGCAAAGCACCAGGTATGAAAATAGACATCTAATTGTCAAAATGCAGGGGATTTCGATTCAATATTGCAAATCTTAAAAATTGAATTTAAGTGAAATGTATTTAATAAAAATATTTGAAAATTCCTTGTAGAAACTTTTTATTTTACCATCGGAAGTGATGACATATTGTAATGGGCTTTTTGCGACAGGGTTTGGTGTTTAGCATTCGGTGTGTTGTCAGGTGGTGATATTGTGCATGTTAATGTCTTGTTTATCCCTAGTATTCAGTCAAATCTTCTTATTTTAGGTAAGCAAGTTACCATTCCCCTATACCAATGTCCTGCAGTTTGAGAGTGATGTTAAGGCCCCAATTGGAAAGCTGTGGAACCCAGAAGGCGCCTTTAAAGAAATCACAAAACCCAAGATCGTCACAAAAATAGGAACAATCATTGATCCCATCGATAAAGAAGTGACTTTCAAGAAAAATAAGATTAACTCAAAAACGGGTCCCAAACAAGATAATGATACAAAGAGTAAGAAAGGACATGGGAAAACATTTGGTGGGGGTAAGGGGCAGAAAAGAGGGAATCAAAAAAATAAAAAGTGAATATTGAATCAATCGTGAATATATTCATTGTGTTATAAAATATACTTTATTTGATTAATGATAATGTAAACTACATGTATTGTATTAGTAAACTTTATTAGGTGAAAATTAGGTCAACTTGTTCTATTTTTCATTTTGAAGAATGTACCACTATGTATGGTAGTAAAAGCTACAAATAATAGATGTCTCTATCTATTCAGTCAAATAATACTAACCTTCCAACTGAATGTAATATGCCACACTAGGCTATCATGACCCATCTGCCACTGTTTTAAAAGTGGAAGCAAATAAATAAATAAAATAAACATGAATTCATCTATCTGAAGCTTTTATGTTACCCGTTCTTGCCAGTCCTACGAAAACGTCGTAAAACGGGCTCAATCTGGCTGTGGTCGGGAAATATGTCTGAAATAACGTAATAGTTAGAAAGTTGCAGCTACGTTCATTCCGTTCGCACACAGTTTAAAACCAGTTTTGAAGAACGCAGTGGCAACTTGTTTGGTGTGATAGCTATAATTTTGCTAACTCGTTCATAAGCAGTGTTAAATACGTTCTTAATCAGTTTAAACTCGTTTGCAATAAGTTCTACCTCGTTCTCAACACGTCCTTAGACAGTTCAACTCGTTGTTAAAACGTCCCTAGTAGGATTGAAGAACGACGGTTCCGTTCGTAGTACGTCCAGCTCGTCGTTAGTACGTTGTCACTCGTTCTAATTGTAGAACGTGACGACCACGAGAACATTTTGAGCATTGTCTAAGTTCTAGAGGACCTACCCGTTCGAGTACGTTCGATGAAGTTTGCAAATAGATCCCAAACGGTTCTTAGTAGGTCCAGTCCGTTCGTACACAGTTGAAGCCCGTTTTCGAGAACGTAGTGAGAACTAGTTTGGTGTGATAGTAGGGTTAATGAAATAATGTAAACAGACCTGGATGTTGTATTTTTAGAAATGAATTTTCTATTTACAGTAAATCATTTTGCATGTAATACTTCATGCATAATGATCATACCTTTTTAATGATGTTTCACCAAAAAGCCAATTTTTTGCAATATTTGATATGCAAAATAAATCAATCTAAGACTAGTGTTGCCCATGTTATTTCCCCAGTGAGAAATCTCATGCTATCCATTGATGTCAGCTCATTTTGGTCATCCAAATTTAGTATCTAAAGTCCCAATCCACATTTCCTTTTAGGAAGTAAAACATGTCTCAAAGGACATGAAGGACATTCTAATTACATCAAATCATTGTTATAAAAGGTTTTCAGTGAAAGTTATTTCGACCACTTTCATTGATAAATGGTATCTATTCAATGTTATCATAAGTAGAATATAGTCGCATGTTGAAATCGACCACTGTTTTTTTACCTATTTTGAGTTTTAGAAAAATTGTATTTGGTAAACGTTTCCATTTAAAGATGTCACTGCTTATCATAAGAATAAGAATTGCCGGAAAACACATTTTTGAATTTCCCTCTTAAACCAACACGTCTTTTATCAGGTCATACATTTTAAATATCAATACTATTTTGTTGATTGATTTTTGTTGGCTCATTTTGTTCAAAGAATTAGGTGAATGAAGAAAAAGAAAATCGATCCATTCAACATTGCTTTGTGTGTTATTGAAATAAAATGTTATATTAGTTTAAAAAGCTCTTCAAATCGTTCTCCAAACAAAGAAACCAAAAAAGTCCAGCTGTCTTTATATGGTGGGACTGTATATTTGTAATGATCGTGTAATATGACAATGGAATTTGTTATTATATTAAATGAATAAGTATATAATCAAGGGTACTCGTCTTGTAACGTGATATAATTCACTTTGGGTCATATCGGCAAAGTGACAGGATTGTTGAATGGAAGAATATTGCACGTTTCTCTTTGTTAAAATACTTTCTCTCTACTGTACAGCGCAGTGGGAGGAGAGAGTGAGCCAAGAACAATCGTGGGAACAAAACGTTTCGTTTCTGTATTGTAATTGTTCGTGTTCAATCGGACAACAGCACTCACTGCGTTAAATTAGTATTTGGATTTTAGTTTACTAATCCAGCAATGGATAACTTGAAAGCGACTGGTCCAATGGTCGACAAAGTAAGGGACAAATAGATAGCATGGCGAGTAGCACTCGGATTGCATTACTAGTATTTGGTAGAACGACTCTCGGGAGAATAATTACCACATGGCCAAAAACATAATACGGTATGTACAGTTTGTAAAAAATATTATTCATTACATTAGATTTTAAAGACGTCAGGCTTTTAGTTGGGTAAAACTATTTGGTTTATTTTTCTGAAAAAACAACAATTGCAATGTTCTATTAAGTTGAGTACAGAGAGCAATTAATGTTAAGATGAAAAGATGACGTAATTCTAATTAACCCTTTGTATTTTATGTTCATTCGAATAATTCGGCTGACCTTAAAGTATGCATATGAATTATGTAGACTATTATTATGTAAATTATGTAAAATGTTTGTATACTATGCGCATCTGAATTAGTCGAAAATGTTTGTATTCTATGGGCATATGAATTATGTAGATTTAAAAATGTTGGATTCTATGCGCATATGAATTGTGTAGACCTGAAAATGTTTGGATTCTATGGGCATCTGAATTGTGTAGACCTGAAAATGTTTTGATTCTATGGTCACGTGAATAGACTTCGAAATGTTTGGATTCTATGCGCATCTGAATTATGTAGATTTAAAAATGTTGGATTCTATGCGCATATGAATTGTGTAGACCTGAAAATGTTTGGATTCTATGGGCATCTGAATTGTGTAGACCTGAAAATGTTTTGATTCTATGGTCACGTGAATAGACTTCGAAATGTTTGGATTCTATGCGCATCTGAATTATGTAGACCTGAAAATGTTTTGATTCTATGGTCACGTGAATAGACCTCGAAATGTTTGGATTCTATGCGCATGTGAATTGTGTACAATTAAAAATGTTTGGATTCTGTGCGCATCTGAATTGTGTAGACCTGAAAATGTTTTGATTCTATGGTCACGTGAATAGACTTCGAAATGTTTGGATTCTATGCGCATCTGAATTATGTAGATTTAAAAATGTTGGATTCTATGCGCATATGAATTGTGTAGACCTGAAAATGTTTGGATTCTATGGGCATCTGAATTGTGTAGACCTGAAAATGTTTTGATTCTATGGCCACGTGAATAGACTTCGAAATGTTTGGATTCTATACGCATCTGAATTATGTAGACCCGAAAATGTTTTGATTCTATGTTTGGATGCGCATCTGAATTATGTAGACCTAAAATGCTTGGATTCCATGTGCATCCGAATAAATGGATCTGAAGATGCAATCCGTGTTACTATGGCATTCCGAATGCTCCTCTTTTAGGTCATAGACATCAATGTTTTGTCATGTAGATTTTTAGATATTGATTAATGGGATGGTTAGTCATCATTCATCTAAAACGTCGCCACATTCTTTTCTCATTCTGTCGTTCGTCCATTCTCCAAACACATTTATGTTCGCCTATCACTTTCAATCCCCGGACTTTCGTGCCTCAAACGTGGCTAGAAAAAAAACATTGGACCAGAAAACTCACGATGGGCCCGAACTCTGAATTGTAGTATAACTTTCAAAATATCTTCTAGTATAGTGAATTATATTTCTGTTAATAAATTTCATATCTGTTTTACAAAATTGAACAATCTGTAAAATGTCGTATTGTAATTTGTTATATCCGAAAGTGGTATTTGCTAAATATTAATTCCATATTTCATATTTCCTATTTATAATAATATGGCTGTCATGTGGATACAATTTTACCCTCCTCCCAGGGAAGGAAATCATGAAACCGATCTCCATCCCAATCATTTTCGTCATCAAAATGCGCAATATGATGCTGAATTACCAATGAGCCGGGATATCAAGTTGGATTTCCAGAGGATTCAAGACAAGATTATTCCATTTAATTATCCAGTCATCATAGTCAATATGCCGCTTGTCATGTTTTTGCATTAGTGTTACTTACATCAAGGGAAAGATCAATACCCGGTGATTTCAGCGGGAAGTGGCGTTTCGTTCAGTGGATGAGCTGCGCGCGCACGCATAAATGTGATTATCCAATATAATTAGGGGAGGGCTATTTGAAGTAGTTTTTGGTCTCAGGCGCGACCCAGGGCTGTTGTCTTAAGGACATTTCGTTGAAAATGAGCCATTCGGCTGATAATTGGTAAGAGTTTGCGATCTTATAATGTATAACTGTTACTCAGACACATATTTTCACACGATTCTGTTGGAAATAAGCTATGAACCGAGAGATATTCACGATTGATATGCACATTTTTGATTGTGCCATTGCTTTTCTATTGCACAATCCATGTATTGATAGAAGAAACATTAATAATGCAGATTGGTTTACCTTCAATACATGGCAGACACTACATATCGGTCTATTAATACCAGTTTGTGCCTTAAATAGTTTTATATTTCCATCCACGGCCTGGAGCCTGGGTGTGTTTGTCTCTTATGTGTATGCTTGTGCATGGACTTCTAATCACTAGCAAAATTTAACATGATGCAAACTCGACATTATAACTCATGCTGTAACATTTTGACTTCGCTGGAAAACAATAGGAATTATTTTTCTTGCCAATCAATCATGAATCACAATCAAAATTTCAGAATGATCAATCAGGCAATGGTCCAAATCAAGTTATAACATTATATGATATTCAGCAAGAAGTCCGGTAGAAATACAGAATATTTAAACATCAAAGCTGAAAGTTAAAAGCTAAATCTGTCAATTTTCTGTCTGCAAAAGAGCGTTCTACATTTGACACAATAACAGACTGCTGAGGCTTTGAAATCTAGGATTCCCCAAGGAGGATTGGCTCCCAGGATCGAAACTCGATATTTTCCAACAATGAAAACGTCGAAATGTCGTTATTTTCTGAAATTAAAACCGACTATAAATTCAAAATAAACAGTTCAAAAGATTCGAACCAATATCTCGATCGTTTCTTGTGAGTTTTGGAATTTTTCGTTTGGAAATAAGACCAAAATTCACGATTTAAATGTTGAAGTGAACAAAATGGCGGCTGTTTGAATTCGAATTTTGTATTACGACATACCCATATATGGGACAGAATATCGGTGGTGCACTCTGGGAGCCAATCCTCCTTGGGATTCCCCAGGAAAATATGACGTCATACTAATTAGCATAAGGATTTCCCTATTGGCGTGGGTCGAGCCTTGTTCGAAAACACAATCCATAAATACATGCTAATTTCTAAGGAGATAGGAAGTGTATAACGTGTTTATCGATTTTGTTTAAAGATTTAATCAATTATCAAATTGTTTAAGTGGATAAAGTGGTCACACTTGCTTCAATTCATAGCGAAATCGACGTATAGAAACTGACCGAATTCCCGATATCCTACCCCGTATTACTGTAGGCTATAAGCATAGTGACCTACAGAGGGCGCTATCACAAACAAGTACTGCACGAACCGATAAATTCCCGGGTATTGTAACGCCCTTGCTTACATGGATGATCGATCTTAGTTATCTATTCGGTATTTTGTTGTAATGTCGTCTGCTCCCTGAGAAAGTCCTACGGTGAGTCATACATCCAGGTCTCTTCTTTCATGTCAGTTTCTATCTTTTTCAATTTGCATGTTTTGTTCTAAGGTTATTTTAATATAACCTAAGTCATTGACTATCATTTCCATCGTTTCTGAGTTTAACTCATTATGCCATGATCAATGTTTTCTATTTCATGGTCAAAATAGCCATAGTCTGTGTTTAATGTTTTATGTCATGATTAAATCGTCTGTGTCATCTACTATTTAATACCAAGGTCAACTGCACCAAGGTCACTCAGTGTATATTATTTTGTGCCAAGGTCAAATCTCTTAAATGTCAATGTCATTGGCTTCTATCCAAACATCAATCAATGGCTACTGTTTTATGTCAATGAAACGTGTATTGAGAAGATAAATGCAGTATTTATATGTAAATATGTGCCCTTTCCATCATTCATTTCTCAATTATGTATTTTTAAATACAGCATACATTTTAATATTAAGCGATGCAGGGAAGAAATAGTAAACGATTCGATTTGGTTTGATATAATTCAAGTTGTAAAAGATTTACATTCTCGTATTTCTTGATAGCCCTTCGATCTTTAATTACCCAAATGGGAAATTAAAAACAGAAATCTGGAAAACTACATGTACATCAAATTAGATTCCCAACCTCCAAATATAAATATGAAGTTGGACTGACCGTTCTACCTGACACGAACGCACATATTCTAATGATTTAGTACTAGCAGACGCCGGGCATTGTTCCAAGTAATTATTCTCCAAATTAAATAACTTAATGTCATTAGATCTGACACAACTATAGTATAACATATAACAGCTGGTAGACCATGTTATGAACATTTAGATCATAGAGCTCGAATTGACGTCTATATTTAGGTTCCTGCCAGAAGTGGCATTGGAGAATGGAGATGAGGGCCAAGAATGTCTGAATTAGGCAAGTTATTTCCACATTGGTCGTAAACATATTGAAAAATTGCTGATGGGGAGAGTTATAAATAAAAGAGTGTTTATACTTGGGGTAGGTAAAGATCTGAAAGTCAAGTGTTGAGGCCAAATGGTCGTAGAAGTGTCTTACGAGAACAGGTAGGTATTTCGTCTCGTAGACAAAATAACCACATAGCCGTGATCTTTGAAGATCCACAAACCAAATAAATGTCAGAATCACCACAAAATGTAAAATAGAAGGTGAATCATACACTTTGAAGTTTCATGATATTTTAATACTTCAATTGCGTTTACTACAGTTTATTTGCGAACATGGCGTCTTTGAGTAACACGCATTGTGTTGAACAAAAGAAATCGAAACTTATGAAGTCGTTAAAATCAACAAAACTGAAAAAATACATCTGATCTCATATAGTTACAATAGTCTGGTTTGAAAGTACTCTCAATGCAAACTAAAGCCTCGGTGACATTTGCTCTACATTTGACATTTGCTAAATTTACAAAATCGAATAGAAAATCTAAATCGTACTGCTCATCCCTATATTTCAAGCTAAATATTTTCCTCGATTTTGGGAAGTAACGGCTGCAGTACGGCTGCCGTAGATCAAATATGACCGAGGCATTAGTTAAATATGTACTATTAGCTGGATATTCTCCATTCAAACGTCGAACGAATGCAAAGGGTATAGTATTACGTATGATGACTTCCCTTCGCATTCGTTTGACTTAGCTTCTTCTATAGCTTCGTCTACCAACCTTTTAGGCCCAGGGAAAAAATGACTCGACTTTTTATATTTGTTTGATAATACCAGTAAATAATAGTTTGTTTGATTTATAGGGGTTTTGTGGTTTATTTTTGAATTGTTGCCATTGTTCTTTGACTATTATCATACTTTTTATACCATTGAACCTTTTATTAGTATCTAAATATTTACCAAGGAAATTAACATTCTTGAATTTACAAATAAAAAGACTTATAGATGAATTTAATTGTAATACTTATTATGCATTATGAATGTTTAATGCAATACTATTATTACTCACTGGGGATTTAATTATTTACATAATGTTTTTATTAATGCATGCTTTGTTTTCACTGTTATACCTCTTTCCTAAAGTGGATGACTGGCCATCATTTCAATATGAATTTAATATAATTGCGGTAGATGAGTCATGCAGTATAAAAACGAATGTGTGGGTGTCAGTGTTATAGATAGAAAAACACAGGTTTATTCATTCCGAAGGGTAAAGGTCGCAGTGCACTTGGTGTGTAAATGAAAATTAAGACTAGGATGTGTTTTGCAACGATGTTAACATCGATTTTATGGTAACACTATATTCCATTGATATGATGTTCTGTGTATCAGTCTAGAAGTCTACAAGCAAATGTGAGTATACAGAGACTTTTGTTTTGCAATCTCGAGAGGGATAGTGCACCGAATTTTTCCGCAATAAGCGGCCATGGGCGTTTAAATAGAGGTAGGGTCTGTTTTTCACTCGTGTAAGAGGCCATCGGGCGTTTATTTGAAAATTGAATTCATGGATATATCAGCATGTAAATTGTATTTGCTATTTTTGAGCAGTCGTCTCGTTAGACACACTTGTTGACCGAAAGTGGGGTCAATGGCTTTGAGAACAATTTAAATAAACAGTCTAAGAGACATAATATAAAGAGGGCTTATTACGGGAATCATGGTAGTGTCCCTCTAAATTTTGAATAATTGTTTTTGGATTGAACATCATTAGTGGATTTAATTGCTTTTTTATTCACGATGTAGTTTATTATGTTACCACCAGAAGTGGTGACATATTGCTACAGGTTCCAACATTTTCGTGGACGGTGTTCGGCGGTTAATGTTCGGCGTCTGTAACAAATGACAGGGGGTGACATTTTGTATATTAATGCCTTGCATTTTGTACTTTTTTGTTTATTGAAGTATAATATTCTCCAATCTATTGATGATGTGAGAGTGAATTATATGGGGGGGGTGGATAGGAGATTAAAGTTTGGACATATATAAGGGCTTTGATACTCTGAGATCCACAGGCTATGGTTAAACATGACTTGTAAATTGAAAAAGCAAAACAAGGCTTGCAAAATGTCACTACCTGCCATTTGTTACAGACATCGAACGCCAAAAAAACGTCCATGAAAACGTAACAATATGTCATCACTTTTGATGGCGACATACCCTTTGCATTCGTTCGACTTCACTTCTTAAAAGAGAGCTTCTCTGGGCAGTGGACGACATAATCAAACTATTTAAAAATGGTTGGATTTGGCTGAATTGCAAGGATTAAATGTTGAGCCATCCCACCTGTTATCTTTTATTTTGCTTAGTGAAGAGTAGACTGTAAACGCAGGTACTTATGAACTTTACATCTGTGTTTAATTAAGTTATTTACCCCGGGTACTTTACTTTCTTCATTATTGTTTTGAAACTTGGCTCTCGACACCGGAGTGTTCGAAGTTGTTCATGACAGAGTGGCTCAGAATCAAATAAATGTCTCGCTCGTGATGATGAGTTACTTTGAGAATTGAATATGGATGTTCGTCTCTTGTTGCATTGTTTCCATCGTGGAAAACACACAAGTTCCTTTTACCCCCAACTTCCTTGATAAGACCTGAGACCATAATACAGGTAATACCAAGTTTTTTATGAGAAGAATGTCAAAATACATTGTTCAACATAAGGTTTTCGCCGTCTCGCCTGTTTTGACCCTACAAGCCTAGACCAGACATGGTCTACATGAAGTTCAACCGATGTCATCAGATGTCATCAGATGTTTCTGCAATGTCATGTGTGTGTTAAAGGGCATTGCATATTTAGTGCGCATTGTCTAATTCAATTGCAAGTATAAGTGACCTCAGACTGATTAAAAATGTTTGAAAATTATATTTTAGAGATTTTCGTCAATGTTTTAAAATAGCTGACAGTTGGAAGAAAGTCACAACGACCCCAGTACGGGCATAGTCCGTATCAATATAATCAGGTGTGTTTGTCTGTGGTTCCCTGACTTTATTCGGACCATCTGCCTCTAAATTGTTATTCCAGTGGTTACTGACCACTTTAGATAGCAAAATATTAAATATCAATTTAAGGCACCTGCAAGACAGAATATTAATGATATGTCTGCATGGACTAGTTCGATTACTTATTTTAAAAATTTCAAAAACATGGGCGCCAAGTTGATCTTTACTCCAACACACGATAATCAATAGAATTTTATTGAAATTAAAAAGTTATTGAAAAATTACTGACACAACAGATATTCTGATCTATGGTAAAGTTAAGGGTTTGGTGCATAATGTGTGAGCCATCTTTGAACTTTACGAAGCTGAGATCAAAACATTTGAGAGACAGATGATTATAATTAGCTCGACATGAAATAATGCTCAGAGTCTATTAATTACTTGAATAATAGGGGGCAATAATTTGAACTCAGGTATTTCAATAACAATACTTAACATCCACAATTTGGACATGTACCAGGTTCCCTTTTCAATAGTTTAATTTCGCATTTTCACTTCACTTCTATCACGCCTAACCATCGCGTAAGCAGGCGTCACCGTACAGCGTCAAAAAATACAGTAGTACAGTTTTCTGTACGGTGACGAAAATTAACTGAGTTGAAGCAAAAACTATAATGAGGGGTTTAAAGGGTGACGCATATCGTTTAGCAAATCGAACGCTCGTTTCTGGTGTTGCTCACCGTTTAGTATAAAAGGCCCGATCCCGGAATAATACTCAAGGGTTCACAGGTTCGAGGTCGTTGTGTCAACACCTCTAACTGTTATATAGCATAAGTATATTATAGATCGTCACACATTTATAAAAGGGTGATTTTTATTTTGACAAATCAATTCCACATTTATGGGTGAAGTTTCAGGATCTTCTATTTTTGTATAATAAGGAAAAATTGGCATCTAAATTTCCCCATAACGTAATAGCACACAGCTTGGCATATGAAATATCCTACAAATGAAACAAAGCAAGACAACCCGGTTTCTAATACAAGGATTTATATTGGCTGTTGTACATGTATTCTTTGAACGCAATCACTCTTTGGATAACGTTTTCAAAATCATTATAAACGGATTACTTTATCTCAAAGACAATTTCAATAAACTGGATTTTACAGAACTCCCCTTATTTCTTAAAAATGGACTGATCCAGTTGATTCGCCTGGAGCCGCCATATTGTTTTTATACGGGATGCCAATCGGAACCCTTTAAGAAAATTAATTAGATGAAAATAAATACGATTTCGGGTGTAATAAAAACAGCATTCTCTTAGGAATGGGTTTAACTTTCTAATTATTATAAAAGTTTTTCGAGCACTGCTCGTATTTTTTCTGACTGGATCGGCCCACATAATCGACTCGAGAGAAAAATTGTGTTTTTTTCACTTTTCGTGTGGTTATTATTTTCCCTGTCGTCTGAGAGTATGGATTATTTTTATGAGAATATGTATTTGTTATCTACACATTTTAGAACAGATGAATATTCGGCAAATAATCATTCAGTGTATTTATTTAAAAAAGATCAGAACTGTACGGTGACGCATCAGCTGTACGGTGACGCTTCCTTAGATTTTATGAAGTGCTCTAAGCTTACTGTTAAGTTCGAACAAGAGGTAAAGAAGCGTCAGATCTACATGTACATTATCACTGGTAAGTATCAAGCGAAGGTTACAGCCGTCACCTTCGCATTTAAGATGGCGGACAGGAAGTATTAATTTCGATATTTTTAGTTTTCATGGAATTAACTATTTGAAAGTTGACGTAATGCTTTGGCATCATTTTAACTAAACCAGGCTTTTCTCATATGACTAACAAAGATAGCCTACACAGCCATCTTTACCCCATGCAAGATATTGCATCTTTCATCCTAAAAAGTCACACGTGCAAGATGAGATTTACTTGTGACATCCCTTGTTTTAAAACATCAATAACATAGCAACAAGAGAGTTTTTGGTTTCATGATCATTACCGTATCATACATTTCCAGTAACCTTCCATTAAGCTGTGGAAGATATCATTAAACTGTAGCGCCCATGCACTATATATGAACAAATGATCATACTCCAGAGTTTCCATTTCATACAATCTTAGTCTCATTTAGTTCATCAAAGCATAGCGTCACCGTACAGCTGGTGCGTCACCGTACAAATTTGATATTTTTTAAATATACATAATGAATGGTTGTTTGCTGAATCTTCGCCCGTTCTAAAATGTGTAAGTAACAAATACATATTCTCATAAATATAATCCATACTCTCAGACGGTAGGGAAAATAATAACCAAACAAAATGTGAAAAAACAACCTTTTTTCACTCTGGTCGATTATGTGGGCCGATTCACTCAGAAAAAATCCGAACAGTGCTCGTAAAACGTTTATCATAATCAGAAAGTTAAAACCATTTCTAAGAGAATGCTGTTTTTATTTCACATGAAATCGTATTAGTTTTCATCAAATTAATTTTTTTAAACCCTTGTCATAGTTTTTGCTTCAAAGCAGTTAATTTGCGTTACCGTACAGAAAACTGTACTCCGCTATTTTTTGACGCTGTACGATGACGCCTGCTTACGCGATGGTAAGGCGTGTCTATGCTCTTGAATAAAATATAACCCTTTGATCTAGCCTTACCAAATTAGATTAGGTCACTTGATTAGAATTCAGCTATCTAATCTGAATTGCAGTCACAGAGCTGTTTACCCTCGTCAGATAGCTGGCATTAATTTCATATTCAATGTTCCATCAAATGCCCTAACAGCTTCTTTTTGGTCATTAAGTTACTTTTAGCATCAACACTGGATATTTATTTGTCCGAATCAGAGCGTAGAAATTATTACTAGACTTTGGGACTCAGGGTTAATAAAAACGTCCAAAAACCATCAAGGTGTTGGATACCAAAATAATACACTGGTTTAACAATATGAAAAAAAACCATGTGCCACACGTATACTTAATATTACTTATCATCTTAATTTGTACTCATAGTTGTATTATTGGCATTCCGTAGTTCAAAGGTATAACAACAAACAACAATAGTTTATACGCACTCCACAAAAGTGGATAAGTACATATTTACAAACTTCATTTACATGTCGAGGACTTGTCATACCTTAATTCTGATAATGCTTATCCAAGCGCACAGAACCCTTTCTTCTCTTGCCAAAAAATATTTAGGAATGTTTTTAAGGAAGTAAAATATATTTAAAAATATAAGAAAACAAGATATTGAACCTTGGAGGTTATCTCTACAAAATATATTTCTGTTCCATTTGTTTTACCACTAGAGCTTAGTTTAGACAATAGTATTTTGTCCTTTTAAGTTGTCCACACTAGGGGTGGAGTAGGGCAATACTAAACGAATTCCTTTGATAATTTTTACAATAAAGTACTAGTAATTAAAACATAAAGGTTAGCCAAAATAGTATTTAATACTTATTTACACTTATTAAATCTAGAAGCTGGGTAATTTAAAAAATTAAAAGTGCCCAAGAAGTCATTTTAAGTTAGTTTTCCATAGAGTGCATTAAAACTAGCTTTTCCAGTTCTAAATATTAACAATAAAGTTAATTGTGTTTTGTTCGACTTCATAGTCCTACTTTGATTTGTTATCAATGACGTCATCTCCAGCTATTTCCATCTTTGACTCTTAGTACTGGACGATCGAGAGAGCTGGGAGAATGAAATCGTATTACCCATTATTTAAATTGCACATACCCAGACTCAATCTCATTTCCCTCATCTTTTGTCTGCTTCATCTGACCTTTTAACTTTTTTAACCAATTTTACCTGACACGCCATACCTTTGTTAAATTGAAAGGTATGTAAACGATGCCAACCGCAACATGTATAAGTGTGGTCATACTGTATGAAAACAACTAATAACCTCTTTACGTGCGTGTGTGTTGCCTGCTACACACATATTTACACTTTTGCTGTTTTATTTGACATATGTAAATGTAACTAAATTGGATGATTACTTATTCTGAATGAATATATCTTGAATTGTCTGTTGTCAATGGGACACATGTGGGAGAAGAGGTGAGTAAGTACGTTTGTCGATTTCATTTTTAGTTTTAAGATGCATTGCTCGAGGGAATTCTTGACATATTTGATTTTTTCTATTGCATTCTTTACCTTCACTTTTTGTCTAAATGAGATTCAAAAGATCATGGCCCAGTCTTGCATTAAGTATTGAGAATGGGATCCCTATCATTTTCATCTTGTGGCGAGGTGGTGTTAAGTGGGAGGGGGCACAAGAGTTTGGTGTGAGACCAATCATTGTTTTAAAACATTCATATTTATATTTGCAACATGGTGTCCTTTTACTTTCATTGATCGATCGTTCATCTCTGTTTTTGATGTTCAAATCATGCTTTTTCACAATTTGTATTTATCAGGTATTTCATATTTGACTTGATCAATGGAATGTTGGGGGCTTCTATCATTCAGCACCATAAAGGGTAATATTAGAAAAACCCAAAACACATGCATTGATCATACACATATACATGTAAATATATACAAACTTATCTCAGTATTGTATTGAGAGTACTATGGTCCTGTTAAAGCACACTTTAAACCATATATATTATGAAATATTAAGTCATCACTTTTTAATAATTGAAACATCTGTATATCGATCGTTCAGGCAAATGATTGCATAATGAAATCTTAATTTCAATTAATATAGAATGAAAGTGAAACGGATGTTGGTTGACTTACTTTGCACTGGATCAACTCGGATTAAGATAATAAAAGTAATAAAATTAATCTCTGAAAGTTGGCAAGGATTTTTATCAACAATGAAGGTATGGCAAGGGGATTGATACACAGTCATTTGGTGCAGCAATTAACATAGCATTGGTATGATACATGTATATACTACAACTGGCACGATTGGATGAGTGGATTGATAATTACATAGAACCTGGGAAAATACTTAGAATAACAAAAAGAAACAATTGAATGTTCGTCAATTGTCATGTGTTCTCGAATTAGAGTAATCGTAACACAAAAACAAACTTGATTTACAAGGTTTCGGTCGTAGACCTTGACTGGTGGAAATCAAAGATCGATGGCTCTGTGTTTCACCGCATTCTGTACCTCATGACTTATGTAAAATGATTTGTGGCTAAAACTACAGGATTTATTTTAAAGCTGTTTTTCGATTTCAAATGTTGTGTGTGTGTTTTATGGAAAACTGTTTTTGTTTTTTGTTTTCCATTTTTCTTTGAGCCGCGTGGGTTTTCTAAAAATATTTTAATTAGATCCTCGAAAAATTGTTGACATTTTATTCTTCGTTCCATGATTCATAATATTGTTGTTTATATCAAAGTTGTCATACTATTTCCGAAATTGAAAATCATCAATCACTAAGCCATACAAATCAACCCCCCACCATAACTAATTGTCTGGAAATTTAATTTTATCCATCACGGTTTTTCACCGACTATATGAATAAACTGGTATAACAGAATGATTGTCAGGTAAAGTTGATAAAACAATAACATAAATAGCAGCTGGCCATATTAATCAATATTAATAGTGATTCATAGACTTGAAAGCCAAGGTTGACGTAAGATGAAAGTTTCACTAATTACAGGTGAGTATTACCTGGCCCTGCAGCAGGTAAGAGATGACTAATAACGATATGATAATTAAGTACATTTAAAAAACATATATAGTTATGTGTGTATCAATGTTATTATCATCTTTTGGTTTCACTTGTTAACGTTTTCAAAATTATCAAATGCGATAGATACCGTCATAAATAGGTATGAGATCATACATCATAGGATAACATTAAGCGGGTAGGTTAAATATTAATTGATTTATTACGTCATTAATCTGATTATGTCTGAGATCATCGATCATATTTAATTTAATAAAAGATGAAACAGTCAATGCTGAAAAACGCACTAAGATAACCTTCAAAAAATACAATCATACATCAATTCCCAATAAACTGTAGTTCATGACCCAATAAAAAGTCAATAATTTCCCAGATAGACAACAAATATTATGTGCTACTACCCTGATGTCTACAAATCATTATCTCATAGACTCCAAGATTGGGTTTAAAAAAGTAATGTTGTGTTTGTTTATTCGAGCATACATAAAGCAACATGTTGATTTTCCCAAAATGTTTAATTGATGGATAAAATGAAAGCCTTACTGTAATCATTGCCTAAATTCGACACGACACTTCTTGTCAATTTTCACTTTTAACGTAAACTTTTTTCGTAACTTGAGCCATGATTTCGTAAATTATTTCAAGAGGGCATCACGTTAATTATAGAGTTGGTCTTGGAGTCAACAACTTTTTAGTTGAGTTCTTCCTTTGTTGAAAACGTCACTTTGACGTAATTTTTCTTGTAAATCTGCCCTAAATTGTAATATAATTTCATATTTTTGGGCGTTTCTAACAAAAGAGGAACAGTATTTGATGTCTGAATTGTTTATTTTTCATCATTTCTGTGTCTTAGTTCAGAATCTTATATTTTAAAAACATTTAGCATTGATAGTTAAGTCAAGGGATATCCCCAAGGGAAAATAAGAGAGGGTGGCTTTGGAGTGAACTTTAACACAAAAGTTGTAAAGTTTCTTTTGAAATGTGAGGATTTCTCGGTGGTCTAGTCTTGATATTGTTCTGAGAAGCCTTTTAAATGGGAAAAGTCAGAATGAGATAACAGTTCCAAGGTTTTTGGCTAAGATAATCATTTGCAATGCTTTCAAAGGTTTTCTTAATTCCAAATAAATTAATGAGGAGGCACAGAGAGCAACATTGAAAAATACAAATCAATGTATCAGAACCTGGGCAATATGTAGATGTTCAGATATTACATTTGGCATATGAAATGAATGATGTTTTTTCTACTGTGATAATGTAAGCTAATAGTCGCTTGAAGAATCGTCTGTCATAAAATGATAACCTCAAACACAATTTTGATCAGAGAGTTATGATTGCTCATTTGCTTAATAATGAGTATTGCAGAAACTCATTCAGTATCAATATCGTTGAAATTAATATGTTCTGAACAACTGTTCCCAGACTAACCCCACAGCAATGTATAAATAAGTCCAAATTGATTGTTTTCATTACCACTCCATACTTTAGTCATGTTTTGATGACGATACAGGACATCCCATATAAACATTGCAACATGAAACCAGTTGTTACCTTCACTGATTTTCTAGTTTCCAAGACCCATGGTGATGGTTCTCTTATATGTGCTGTTTTGAGTTGCTTATCTCAATATCTAGGTCACGATCAACAACAAGACGATCAGATTGAGCATTTATGCTTTACTCATTACTATTACATACTCTGCCGTAACTCCAAGATGGCTCTACATGCTCCTGACTTGACTTAGACCATAGAATTTTTTGTTTCTCAAGCCTGCCAGATACCCTGTGCGCAGAGTCTAGATATTAACTACTGAAGCTCTCTTTTAAGAAGCGAAGTTGAATGAATGCAAGGGTAATATCAGCCAGAAAGCTTACCAGATCTAGAATTTGTGAAAGAAGGAGATGCCATGTATTGATCATCGTGAGAAAGCATGGCCTTCTATTACTTTCTTTTAAGAAAAAGGCAGGAAAGATGAGCATCATAATGTGTATTGATTCTGATCACGTTTTCATTAGTTGACCTGTTTTATCGAAATCCTTTTTGTATTTGTGAAGATAACTACGGTAAACGGGGTAGGATAATAGTTTTTTAATTTGATCTTAAATGGGCTTTTTTAAAATATGCCTATTTGTTTAGAAAGATTATGCCTTTTGGATAAATGGGACACATTCCTAGATACCATGGTACCCAATTTTAAAGAGAGGATAAAAACCATCTGTGTCAATTTGGGTATATAGGTTTTAGAGGGGAGTTCAGTCTGCTTCGGTCCCGGGGTTTCGATCCCTATTTATTCAAAGTTGACCACATAGCCAGTAAAATCTATAACCCTACACGATACAATATCTCATTCTATCCCTATCTTAACGTTGGGTTAGGGGTCGAGTGCATACTTCTCAACTCAAGTTTATTCTCACAGGATATCCGCACGGTATAGAGATCAACACGAACTGATTACTACATTAAGGTTTGTGATCAGAATACTTTGTAAACTGTGCCTGTTCGTGATGTTCATCAATGTTGTTAAGGAGCCTACTTAAAAATTATCAAATTTGGCGACGTATCTACATTCTACATTTAGTTGGCTTTAGGTGATGCTATACTGGTACATGGTATATGTCAGATGATAAACGAGGTCACACCGACCCAAGAGAACACATCATGCTAACTTATTTTCCGGTGTGTGTTTATTTTCATCCCCGGCAGGTGATCAATGGAGTAACATTTATGTTACTTCAAACTTAGCTTGGGGTGAGATAGAATTCTCATTCACCTGTTTTCCATATTTTTAGTGGCTATATTTGTTGAGACTAGGTTTGCCGTGACCGTCATCATTGGCTGATGATCCCATACCTGGGGTTATCTATTTTGTGTTATCAATGTGTTGATATAATCCCCCTAATACGGCATAGTGATAATCTCAGGATACATCACTCTTAGAACAATGTTGTAGACCGCTTAGTTACAGATGCTAGTTGCGATTACCATTACTATAGGTGATTCTCTGTTACAGATGTATTCGCCGAGGATCAGAGCCGAGAACTAACAAATCAAGTTAAAGTAGATGACGCTCTCTTTTAGAGAGTTGAAAACAAACTATAGCTATTAGAAATGGTGATCTCCTGGGGGAATATCCCAGATGCGAGTAGAAATAATCTTGATTTACGTCATTAAAAATTCACAATTTAGTCAAACTGATGACATATTTGGAATCTACATGTAAAATTACATTCAGAAATGTGGTTTTGAAAAGAGTTAATCAACTTTGAAAATTTAATTTTCTTTGAAAATGTGACTTCTACATGTAGGTCGGGGAGATTCCTCATAGATCCCATGTTGTAAAACCACAAAAAGTGAATATTTTTTCTTGTGTTGGGCCGATAATATTTTCTTTTACTGGACATATTTTAATTTGTATAACTATCAGATACATAAGGGTAATATGAAAAGTGAACCACTAAAACTGATGCATGTTCGGGTTTAAGGGAATTTTGTAATACCCTGCCATGTTAATTCCCCCAAATCAGCCACCTGGTGGCGAAACTGGTAACAACCTACTCGCATCTGAGTAATTGGGGTAGAAATTGGAATGTGACCTTGAGTGGTGACGTTTTGTGGGTCAAAGTGGGTCAAAGCGATATTATTTATCCGATAGCTTATCCAGAAAGAACTTTTGGATGAGTTTTGAATGTTTTGTTTGCAAGATGACTTCTACTCTGAGTGGCATTCTGAAATTTTGTAATTTCATAGGAGCTAAAGATCTATGATTTCTTTCATCGAGATTATCGAATACATCATCAGTATACAAAACTTTGTGAGTACACCGGCGAAACAGCCAGGATAAGGTGTTGTTATTTTCTGATTCTCAAAAGAAGCAATCGAAAATGTAGACAGATCTTCTTGTCATATTTTTCATATTTTTATGAGTATGACTTAGCTAGCCACACATGCCAGGTATTATTGAATACGTTGATGATTACAACATTATATAAGTATAATGACAGTGTTTCTCGGGGTGTATTTAGCAGACCTATTGACCACATGTATAATGACTAATGATTTATCCATATGTGAAACATATCTGTCTTTGATATCATTGTACATATATGAATCATTTTCCTCTGTTTTAAGTGATGACATATAATTGTTATAGCCTCAAACTGTTTTTTGGACGGTGTTTGGTGGTCGATGTTTGGCTTCTGTAACAAATGGCAGGTGGTGACATTTTGCATGCTAATGCCTATACATTTGGCACGAGGATCGTTAGTAGTTTTAGTTAGGGGGCTATTTCGATAATTAGTACTTTACCCCGAAAAAGAAACGATAATGGTGCATAAAGTCCTTGTAATGTACATGACTAAGCCATATATCATTCTAAATCTGATAAAGAAGAAATGAAAAAAGAAAGACGTTATTGGAGTCATAAGAGGAGAACTACCATTAATACAATGCGAGATAAAATTATTAAGACTTGTGCGAATAACTGAATGGTTTTTGTTCAAGATTACTTTAGGAACCATTGTCTCATTCTCTTCTATCAATATTAAAATCTCTTAACTTTTCTAGGGAGTGGATTTACTACTCTTTCCAATATTTTGATTTTGATTCATTAAAAGAGAACTTCGTCTACATGTCAACCCCCCTTGGCTAAAAATTATTTCAAAATCATGCAGTTTTTCACAATTCTGAGCATTGTCAAAAGGGTAGTACCCCCCCCCCCTTGGCAAATTTTGGCTACGGGCCTGATGTACTTGGATCTGACCCTCAATACTCAGCCGTATGCATCCATGTATTCGTCGTTGGTTCTTGTCCTCGATTTTAAAAGCCATTGAACCCATTTGTAAGATCATGTCCATGGTGCTTTAAATGGAGGTATTTACAGTTTTTTACTCAATCAATTCAAACACCCATACTTCCTTCTCTGAATAATAGCTTGAGTATCGGTGTCACACATATTAATTGAAAAACAGACCTCCAGCATTGATACAACTTAGTAAGGAGTAAGGAGTAATTGAAATAAACAAAAACATTTTCAGTATTTCGGTTGTTTACAAAAAACGATGTGAAAATAAAAACTAGCCTAAGACGTCATCCAGCTGGATATTGTCGTCCAATGTTCTAGAAAGTACAGGACGATACGTGACGTTATCAAATGAATTCAGTTGTGTAAAAAAATGTTAGGTTACCATTTATGGTTAAATTGCGTAGAAAGAGATATAAACGTAATTGATGGTCGTTGTGGTTTAAGATATACCGAACTAAAATCTAAAAAATAATTTCAAAAATACATTAGATAGAGGAATAATGATGATGATGATTTTAAATAAAAATGATGAGTTTCATTAAACAATGATGTTGTCCTAAATAAGTAATGCCGAATATTTGAATTGAAAAAAGTGACGAATCTAGATATGGAATGATTATAAATTAAATTAAAGATAACAATTTTCTCAAAGAATAATGATGAATTCAATCAATGAATGAATTCTGTCGATAATGTGACCTGTTAGTGACTGAACCATTCAATTTTTGATGTAAGTTATATCCAAGTACATAATGGAAAAAGTTCACGACCCGTTCATCTGGGGTTTTCTAGATTCAATCAGCTTCAGTCATAGCTGACCCTCTTGATTAATTAACCCGACTAGCTTCTATGTAAACATTATCGTTCATTATCAACAAGAGAGGTTAGCGTAATCAATTAAGATGATGTGTATCTTATGCCGGACCATGCCTCAGAGGGGATGAATGGCCACAAAGGTAGATTGCCAGATAGTAGGGAGCGTGCCACCTAAGTGGATAATGAGGAAAATAGAAATCAGTCGTCTTTAGTTATTCTAAGGCCACTTGGGTACAATGAGAAAGTGTTAGAGGAGAATTCAGTGGATTTTGATTATCATATACATTTTTTATTTCCTCTTTCATTTACATATACAAAATTTCCACAAGATAGCAGTGAACTCAGTAACGTGATAAAAAAGAAAACGATTTTGTGTGATCACGATAGCAAGTGAACGTTGCAGAAATCGTTAATGTTTTTGTAATATGTTTTGATTCAAATCAATTGATCTAGTTAACATTGCGTGAGAGTGTTCTCGAATGGTACGAACGATAAAACATAACACTCGTTTCTTTTCTTATAAAAATTGAAGGCAAGCCAAGATGTAAAACGATTATTAATAGCGTGATAGCTGTAAAAATCATGAAAAGCTTTTGGGATTAGTTTTTTGGGTTTTGCAATTGACCTTCCGTGATTATGTCACGTTTGCCATGATAGTTTCAAATCGAATCTGTAATCTGGAAGCCATGAGTGTCTATGCGAAGAAACCTTCATTGATTTTATGCCATCTTCAATAATCTCAGCTCCTGTAAAAATGTCTCTTGCTGCAGAGGTAATTTCACAATGTACACAAGGTTTTGATGTTCAGTCATGCAACAACCATTTTGTAACTCTTCATCGAATCTAAGACTTTCTCCATAAGCTAAATAAACCCTCTTAGGAAACAAACTAATGTGCAACCCATCCATCATCATTGAGATATAAACAACAGCCCCGATGTTGCATTTGGTTATGTAGTAGACCCCTGAGAAACACAACGCCAAGCGCTGATACCATTTTGTCTCTTTCATGTGTAGAAGAAAGTCTAGTTCTACAAGACGAACGATTTTCACTGTGGGTTGTTCAATCAGTGGAGCACAAGATACAAATTAAGACGAAGAAGGACTCTGATATGTTAATCAGATTGTAAACAATGAAAGATTTCTTGTTTTGACCAACAGGGTATTCTTCGAAAATGAGGGCAGATATCATTCACTCTGTTCCTTCCTTCTCCTTGAATGATATCTGCCGCCCTGCGTTTGGAGAATGAGTTGAGTGAAGATTTACTTGAAAATGACCCCAAAATACTTTGCTATTCTTCATGAATTGATGTCGGTCACCTTACCGGAGTCCTTATAGCCTTAATTGGTTCTTTGAGAGATTTGGGAAGTATGTTTGTGGGTGTAGCGCCAAATTTAGTATAAACAAAACCACTTGTTTTGGAAATGGAATTTTAATCGCCCCGTTAACGTTTCAACCTCACGAGGACAAATGCAGTATTTTGTTCAACCTATATTTCAAACCCAATTATCGTCAGCAACAAAAAATTGTAGGTTGTACTTTTCAAAACGATTTAATGGGTCGGTTAGCTACAGGTTATAGTAACTGGTGATATATGATAGCTGTAATTTATTGGGATCAATTTTTCAATTTCATAAACTGATTCAGAGGACGCCATGATTTTGCGTCTAATTACTTTCAAAGTATGAAAACTTATGAGCAATTCAAGTACTCTATACACCATACAAATCAACAATGTAAATAAGTGTCAGAAAATATATAAATAACATAAAATTCACACATGTTCTTTTATATTTTACAGGTTGCGCGCGCATGTGAAACTGACTGAGATTGATCTATAACTCTCACTGGGCAACGAAACCGCAGAGGTATCCCGCGTTCGTGACAGTCCATAGAATGACCTAGACACAAAGCTATGTTACTCTTCAGCGTTTGAATCACTCGACTCGTAACAACGGACTTTAATTACTTTCTTAAGTGTATGCGTAAGTGATAACCTTACCAGAGGGAACTTATCTAGTGTTGTATTGAAGTCAGGACTCTTTCTTGGAGATAAGTAACTTAACCTTATCGTCTATCTGGATATCAGTGAATCATTCTGATCTGTAAAGTGAAGTGGCAGTATTGAGTTGAAGTGCTTCACAATGATTACAGTATACAGAGCATCATAATATAAAACCAACCATCGCTATAGACTAGCTCAACAAAGAAGTGGATGAAACCGGGAGATTTATGCAAAAACCTCGTTTTCTCAGTATCCTTGGATGACATAGCTTCTACAAGTGTTTAGCCTGAAATCATTAGGGATTTGAGACATTGATTTTCCCAATTTCCTTCTGAGTTCTGTAATTGAAGGCCAGTGGATGCGGGAAGCATCCTTATGCGTAGATCTAATAATTGGATACATCTGAACTGGACTGACAGGGCATGAGTTAGTTACTGCGCGGAAAACCACAAGTCGGAACATATTGGAAAAACAAAACATCATATCGACAATTAGACTAACACTGTATGTGAATCATAAGTAATGATTACATTATCGAACGAATCAACAGCATGGACATAAACCAGGTACTGTCTGTTTTCGGATTGTGAATTTCCTAAACGTTCAGACATCTTGGATACCTCTCAGCATCCACATCGGATAAATTCAGGACTGGGCAGAACCGACAGGAGTTTATCAAAGGGTATATCTATTAGTATCGGGTTAATGAGGCTTAATCGCAAATGACCTTACCAGACTTATCCTAGTTACATTCAGTTCTATGTTGTGGCTCAGCTATACACAATCTAGGATAAGGTAATTGCTCTATTTTAAGAAACGAAAACAGAGCGAACATATGCTCGACAACAGTGATTGAGCAACGTTTAGTACATCGGTACCTACTGAGTTAAAAACTGGTAGAAAAAACCTAGCTATTCACGATCAAAACTCTATTCAGAAGAAAGGAATTTCAGTGCAGTGATAAATCATCACTTGTTTTGTGAAGAGTTTTACGCAGCATAACATTAACACAACGCCATTTCCCGGCAACATATCTGCGTCGTAGATGAACTGATTAAAAAAACTGATCACAAAATAAAAGATACATCGGATTATTTAATGATAGATAGGAATACGTATGTAATATATGATACTCGGACTTATATCTTTGGATTATTACAGCTACTATATTAGTTATTTTGGAAACATGTTTTGGTTGGATTGTTAGGTCATGCCAAACACGAACGTTTACTTATACATGGAGTTTTACAAATGACTAACACACACTGTTAAAACAAAACAGACTTACTAGTGACTATTAAAAATATGGATATGAAACGTCTGTAATGTACTACTTTTAAGTGACATTAACATTTTAGAGAGTACGTTAGATACTTAGATCATAGAATTAAAAATATATTGATTTATTTGGCATTGGAGGTTGGTCTAGACTCCCATAAACCAAGTGGATATACAGGAACAAGTGGGTCTGGAAAAAATCAAGTGAAATAAACAGATAAAAATATAACCACTATCTAACACACACCCTGATTCTGTGCCAGCGAAGGGTAACCAATAGATAGTCGTTCAGTCTGTGTTGTATTTTATCTGCTTTAAAAACAACCTAAGGTCGAACTTCTGGGTTAATGTAGTAGACTCGAAGCAAGATAAATATTTTAGAAACAAACAGACTTTTTTTGTGAGAAAGTTCAACAATCCCATGATAACTTACATCTGGAGCACATCACATTTCAAGATCAAATAACCTGATTGGTTCGAGAAATCACGTGATCTATCATAGAACCAGAATCAAAACGTATTCGAAGCAAGTTGGATTCAGCTATCGAGTTCTTCGGTGTTTTTGACATTTCGACGTTACACCCATTAACAGTGTAAAAGTCGAAGATAACCTTTTTGATCGTAAAAAACGTGGGCAGATATAAATCAGGGAAACATTCTCTGTGGATAGTGGTGCTCCTCTGTTCCTGAGGCACTTGTCACTGTGACGTGTTTATCATTTCCAGTCGTGGGATTTTAACGTTGTTGTGGTGGAACATGACTCCCTGACACATAGCTATATTTAGCGTGGATAATACATTATAAAAAGATCCTAGAATTACTTGTTCTCATTTTATTCTCAACATGGCTGCTACTACTGAGACTCAAAACTGGAGGTTATCACGAATCGAAGAGGAATTAGAAAGATTAAGTTTTGAAAATGTTGACGGGGATAATGAAATGTTCCCACCACCACCTCCTCCTAATGAACTCATTGAAGGCCTTAGGAGTGATATATCTGAACTGAACAATGATATAAGCGCCTTGGATAGCTCAGCTGATAACAGCGATCTCCTAGCTGAAATAAACAGTGATTTAAGATTTGATATCAAAGAGATAACGTCAAGGATCGACATCAGTGTAAATGACTCAGTGAACACTAGTGAAATGGACACTTCAATTGATAGTCATAATGATACGGATATTAAAGACGACACATCTAATAGAGATAGTGCCATTGAAGGATCCATAGAATCTCTTAACTCATCAACATGCACGGACAATACTACTACAAATGATACACAAATTGACAGGACAGATGTAGCAGTTCTAAGGAAAACTGATATAATCGACAATACTTCAGAGGTCTCTACGTTGCATTATGACGTTCCCAAAAGACATGTAACGCCAGAAAAAGAGACGCCCAATGCACTTGGGTTGATCAGGCTTGGATCTCCCAAAAAGGACACTACTCCCAAGGTAGAAGTAGTACCAATAGTAACCAAATCGCCACATAGACTCAGCTCTGCTAGTATGAAGACTCCTAAGAAACCCATACGTAAAGATGACCCTATTTATAGTTCGGTGACAGTGTCACCAAAGGACGCTGCGATCCATAAAGCTATAGATAGAGAAAAGGAGGCTTTGCGACGTATTAGCAAAAAATATGATTCGTATACATTAAAAACAGGATTCGTAGAGAATAACGTTTGCCCACCAACGCCATCTATTGAAACATCTAGTGTTAACATTGATGAACAAGTGAACAAACGAGAGAACATCCTTAATAAGGGCGTTGATATTGATCGCGAATCTGCAATATCTGAAGCTGTTACAGAATCAACAATGTCAGACAATGTATTCGAGCCATTTGAAGAAGTTACAGATCATGATGTTATGCAAGTAGAAATGTTTTATAAAAGTCACAAATCTGAAGTCCATGTATGCCCTTGTCTTGCGAGCTTGTACTTTGGAAAACTTGACCCTAAAAATGTTGATAACACCAGGGATGTGGACACATGGGAATTTCATAAAAGTGGCATCCCCGTCGTTATTCTCGACAGTGGGGAAAGCCGACGGACGAGGTCATTGACCATAGTGCTATCTGAAAAAGGATCTGGCTTTATTTTATGGAAAGACGTCATGAACCATTTGACCAATTACAAGGCACCATATCCTTCATTTCATACGATGCACAATTCAAATGATCATTCTAAACTTGCTGGCCTTAGTTTTGAAACCACTTCCGGTGCCGCAGACTTTTACCGAATCATTAAGGACATTACATCTGATCCAGATGACCCAATTCTTAATCTTAGTGGATTTAAAAAGAAGCGAAAAGAAAAGGGTAAGCAAAAGAAAACCAAACCTAAGCTTCCCAAGAAAGCTGAAATATCTCAGCCATGTGGATTTGAACACATAACCAAATTAGACAGAAATGATGCTGGGAATGTGCTTACGGCGAGAGACATCGAGATTAAGCCTAAATACACTGAACATGAAACTCCATGTGGGCCCAAGACTGTGACTATCAAAAAACGATATAGTAACATAGCTGTTAAAAATCTAACAGATGAGAGTACTTGAGCCTGAATAATAATTTGGCATCAGATCACCCAACACTATCTCTCCACAGTGACACTGGTACTCCTGTTAAACTGGTACTTTTGTTCTAAAGTTTGTGGTCTCAACTTATTGAACCGTTTTTGTTACAAATATGAGTTCTAAATTATTTGTTTAGTCACAGGACCCCGTCCCCAAGCCTAAAGTTAAAACATACTAAGTACCAGTTTAACGTACGGTAGTGCATGGGGCCACAGTGAGAGAGTAACTGGGATAGAGGATTGTTCAATCTCGTTAAAGCGGTTATTTTGATTTGGTGCTTGATCTATAAGATCCAACATGTTAAAATATTTGATGTGCAAACGAATTTGGTGTATAGCCTAATCACTGGTGATCCACTCGATTACGCTGGTTACCAAAACGGTTTGTTTTGGTAACAAAATGTCGGAACATCGAAGGTACGATTTTTCTCGTTTCCTTATTTTACACGTTGTAGGCAGAATTCCCACGACATTTTTTAACACAAACGTGTATCAGTATCATATGTTTAAGAAATTGTACATATTTGCGAACAAATAGTTCAGAATACAACAGAATCGTCGATTTACTTCCTCACTTAAGTTACATAAACGGTTTGGGTTAAAAGTGCAGATCTTAACTGTTTTTCGAAAAACCGTTTATGTAACTTAAGTGAGGAAGTAAATCGACGATTCTGTTGTCTTCTGAGCTATTTTTTCGCAAACATGTACATTTTCTAAAACATATGATACTGATGCACGTTGTGAGAAAAAACGTCGTGGGGATTCTGCCTACAACGTGTGAAATAAGGACAAAAGCAAAATCGTGCCTTCGACGTTCCGACATTTTGTTACCAAAACGGTTCGTTTTGGTAACCAGCGTAATCGAGTGGATCACCAGTGCTAATGTCGAGCTCTAAACGTATTACCAGTTTAACAAGAGAGTGATGGTTGTAAGATTACTGTACGTATGTAACTTAAAAAAACATCTTGATTCGCAAGTTTTCAGTTGCTCAAACTAACTCCTTGGAAGTCGAAGATGTTAAAGGAAATGTGTAAATGAATTTATGAAAGTCATGATATTTTATGCCAATAATTGCAAAGAAAAATTGTACAAATATAATGCATTATACGAGAATATATTATGGCCAATTTCGAAGACAATTTCTGTTTATTTGTACCAATTTACTGCTCATGATGATTCCATGTGCAACAGGCTCTGTGTATTATATTTAGGGATGCTGCTAGTCTCAATCAACATTGTTGTTAATCAAGCAGTGTTTTAAGGATGTATTAATAACAGCACTGATCGAGCAACGTTTCCAAAACCAGTGCTGTATGGCACTGTTAACCATTCACTGGTGATCCGCTCGATTACGCTGGTAACCGAAACGGTAACAAAATGTCGGAACGTCAAAGGTAAAATTTTTCTTTTTTCCTTATTTCAGCATCATATGTTTTAGAAAATGTACATGTTTGCGAAAAAATGTACATGTTTGCGAAAAAATAGCTCAGAAGACAACATAATCGTCGATTTAATTCCTCACTTAAGTTACATAAACGGTTTGGGTTAAAAGTGCAGATCTTAACTGTTTTTCGAAATAACGTTTAAGGAACTTCAGTGAGGAATTAAATCGACGATTCTGTTGTCTTCTGAAGTATTTGTTCGCAAATAATTACATTTTCTTAAACATATGATACTGATACACGTTTGTGATAAAAAATGTCGTGGGAATTCTGCCTACAATGTGTGAAATAAGGAAAAAAGAAAAATCGTACCTTCGATGTTCCGACATTTTGTTAATACCAGCGTAATCGAGTGGATCACCAGTGCACTCGTTTTTAGCAATTATCTCTTTCAATATTGTTATTAGTTTGCATTGTTATTTGGCAGTTTGGTGTAGTCGGAGACTTTTCAACTTTAATTCCTTGAAACATCGAGAATGACACAAGAATCCACCAGGAAAACCTTTTGATTCGAAGGCTATAAACATTTACCCATCAGTGTGTAGCCGATAATGTTACATCAAACACAGCAAGAAAACATCTAAATGCACGCCAGTCATATGTAAAACAATCCCCAACTATCCCAAATCATAATCTACCATTAAGTAGTATATTGGTTTTTGAATGATATATTTTGAATGAATATTGGTGATTGCATCACGCCCTTATATACCCCTTGCATAATGATACACCCTTCTGGGCGAGAAAATAGCAGATATTTGGGTGAGAACCAGAGACTCTCGATGCCAGAATATCATATTCCATGAACCCTACAAACCACTTGATCTTATATAAAGAAAGCGGTAACATATCAAAAGTGGTCGATATATCACACTCCTACGACACATATAAAGCATTCATAATATGTCATTCTATAAACTATCCACCTATATCAAGTTGATCAGGAAACACAGTGTAGACTATTGGTCGCATAGTCCATGTAGTCGACTCATGGACAACTTGTGGACATTTGTGTAGAACACTAGCCCTGACATCTATACAAGAATGAAAAAGACATTTTCAATACAATTTTATTATCGGGGCGCTGTGCATTCTGATGCATCAGATTCTATTTGTATCTAAAGCTCTCTATTCTAAAGGATAGTGACTCAGGATCACACCATGAGGCACTTTAATAGTGATATGGTTATACATTTCGAAAACATCATTTTAATGCAATACGAGCACATCAGTATAAATATGAAATATTATTAGAAATTCCTGCAAGAATGAATGCCTCTGATATTGACATGATTGCGGCGAGGTTTAAATTGAAGTCTATTGTTTAAAGTGTTGTTTTCATATTAGATACTCCAAATTAAGGTGACGGATAATGACGGAAAAAGCAGACCAACATGGGGAAAAGTCTTCTTTGAGTTTTCCCGCTCAAATAAAGTATGCTGCACTTAGGGTATTCTTAGATTATACTGTAGACATGGCAAGGGATGATATGAGACAAAAAATTGTAAAATGAAACAAACTTTGGCAAGGTTGCTCGCTAAATCTGATCTACAGACTAATGTGATATACCACCTTTAAGGTCTAAAGAAAAGCACTATATAACAGCTTTTATATTTTCAGTATTTTATTTTTTACATACAATCTTATATTGTCTTGCACTATTTGCTAACAGATTAAGATATTTTCGCAATCGAGGATTACTTGCAGCTCACTTAAAGCCTATACCTGTTTATTGCAAAGAAACAATCGAAACATAATACAAAAACACAAACATACTTTTCTATAAAATGTATACTAAATCACGATCGTTGTAAAAAGCAACATTTTGATTTTCAATTATCAAAAATCTATAAGCAGTTTTATGATCAGTATAGACTTTATATAGACAATATGTATAGTCAATATTTTTTTATTATGCCATATTTCTTCCAGCAAAATTTGTCAATATGTACGGCACTGGCGGATCCAGAAGCTAAGGGAGGGCCCGAATTTTGAGTCAGGAAAAGATTGTGGTCACCCAAAACCAATAACTGGGCCAAATTTAGAAAATATAATGCCCATTTTTGGTAATTTGGCCTAAAAAGGCCTCAAAATGCCAAATTATGCCCAAAAGGCCCATTTTGAGGGCCCTAGAAAATTCTGGGTCCACATAAGGGGGGAGCACCATGGGCCCCTCCCCCTGGATCCGCCAGTGTTGCGAGTATCAAAATAGATACAGTATACATGTATATAGATAATGATAAAGTTCTTTAGTCCAGTTACATACTACCGGTACACGTCATCCGTTACTATAGTTCTAGATACAAGTTAGCAGTGGCAGCCACCTGAACCTCGCGGTAGAAGATCCCACTGTTGGTTGCATCCACCATGGTGACAATAAGCTATCAATTCTGCACCGTGCTCCCTGTTACTCTGCTTTACGTCAAGCACAAGTCCACAGAGTTCACTTTTGATTGTCCCATCACATTCTACGTGCCACTGTTGCCACGATTTCCCACACTCGCCATGCCACATGATGACTGGGGTACCTGGACAAGAGCAACCTCCTTTGATATCCAAAACGAGGTCGTTCAATTTGCTCTTGATCTTCCCGTTGTCAAGGTACCAAAGTTGATTGTCATTGTTAGTCTCGGGCCATAGGATTACAGCTGCACCGGGTTCACGATTGCTCCTTGCAATGTCCAGCACAAGCCCATTCAAACGGCTGCGTATCACGTAGTATTGGGGCATAGTGGCTGAAGAAGAGAATATAAGTGATAAAACAAATGCTGGTGAGACATCATAATGAGTAATGATGTTCTGTATAATGAGAAATCTAAAAGGGCAGTATTTGAAACGTATACATGTTATATTTTATTTCATTATTTATTTATCATTCCGACATGATCAATGTTAACTATGCGTTCTAAGTCAACTATTTTTAAACATTGACCTTCTTTGAATTATTTTCTTAGAAATCATTTTATAAAATATCTGGATTAGAAATTGCAACGAAATTTTCAAGAAATATACATATTAGTCATTATACTGGTAGTAAACTGTATTTTTCATTGTCCAAAGCAATTTGCAGGTCGAGGTCCAACACTAACATTCATGAATAACAAAGCTTAGACCATTTACACATGCTAACTATTACTAAACCGAGGACTTATAAATAAGCAATGCTAGCGGAATCCGAAACAAGCAAACAAAAAACGCAACTTACTCTTTAATCGTGTACTGAACCGACTGCTATGGTAACCTGCGCTGTCTATTCCTGTAGACTAGTAGAGAGAAGAGATTGCACCTTGTTCGATCCGAATGCAATGGAGTTCTGAGTAAACCCATCGTTCACAATCCGCTTATATTCTGTGAATGTGATGTTATGACCCACCTCTGCATTTCACGAGAACAAGCCTAACACGATACATTCTTGAACCATCCCAAGAACATTGGTCATAACAATTAAGGGAGGTTTCTCGCTCCCATCTTTTTAAACTTTATATTTTCTAAACAATACTTTGAAATCTTCCATGTTTACTAAGAGAACCTTCAAAAAGGAAGCTGATTTTATATTTAAGATAACAGAAAACATTCAACAAATGATACGATTCGAGGATTCGATCAACGATCGAAAATGCTGGGATTGAAGGAGGTGCTGTACCCAGGATTCCACGAATTACCAGGTTGAATTAGAGTCATGTGATAATACAATTGTGATGATGACTTTTTACTTCCTCAGTTCTAGGGAAAACTTCCCCAAATAGATGTGTGAGTGATACGTATATTGTTAAATTGTCTAAAGAAATATGTTGATATGACTAACACAACCCACGCACACTGAGTTGATAAACTTAAAGGTATATTTTAACTAGAGTAGTGTTGCTCCAAGACGATCTACTTCACCAACACAACACTTGTAGATTGAGGGGAAGGCTCATAAGGGCTTGCAGCTAGACTTATTTCATCAGACTGTTCTTTCTGAAAACCGTCGTCCGTTGTATGTGAGATCAAATTTTTTGAGAAATATTCGGGAATAAAAGATTCATTACTTATTTTAACTACAAACCTTTCCCGGGGAAAGCCAGTTGTTCAAAACCACAATTAATTTAATTGCAACTAACATAATTTGGGGTTAAATTGTTTCAACTAGATGAGGTAGAAATACTCTTTGTTTTACGCCGTTAAATATTCAAAGGAAAATCAATGGCATTTAAAAAACGGGCATCAACGTGCATGTTATTATACCAGTAATTTGCTGTTCGAGAATATATCATATATTTTTCAATTTCACTGAAATACGATCATATTCCTAGTCATTGTATGTTACCTGTTTTGAAAGTACTACTGAAGTATAAAGAAATATCCTTGGTCAAATGGTCTTTCACTTCATTCTATCTGGATTGAGAAATAAATGAAGCCCTTTGAATGAAGGATGGCAAAGAACAGCATTTTTACACCTTTGATCCATTTTCCTGGATGATATAAAGAATCGCATATTATATGCTAACAATTTCGCCAGGAATTTACTTGCCATTCAATAATTCCTGGGGGCCGTTTCTAGAAATATCATGACTTATGATATTGTAAATTCAATTGTGTTTTCAGGACTAGTAAAAAATTCCCATTTCCATAAACGACATATTACCCTGTCTTACGAAATTGACGTATATAAAATAGCTATCGAATAAAATTCATGACACCTTCTTGGGGCGTCCTATGAGTTTCGTAGAGCAATTATATTCTTGTTCATTTATAGCATTTTTAGATTCACAATTACCAATGTTACGAGATTATCTTTTAATGTCAAGTTGGCATTTCTTTTTTCACAAGTTTGTCCACGTGAGACAAAAAACTCAGCACCATAAAATATATTGGTCATAAAAGAGTATATACCGTCAATACAAGTGACTAATAATTTCCAGGGTAATCGATTTTAATTTATTCTAAAAAACTAATTCTCATACAGGAGAATATCCTGCTTTTTATATAATCTCATGAACACAATTCAACATTGCCAGATCAAAACGAATGTGCAAACATCATTTTGTAGTAATTACGTAACATTAAGGTATATTTACCTAATTTGGGTAATCATAGTAATTTACAAAAATACATATTAAAATAAATTAAATATATTAAATACATATTTTCATTTGTCTTCATTTCATACTCTCTATGAAGTAATAAGAAATGAAATATCACCTTATACTGTACTATAATTTTTTTGTAATTGTAAATGTATTCCCAAAAATACACTTCTGAAAATGCACTATTGATTTTAAAAGATACCATATGCATCATTATGAGTTTGTAAAATAATTAATCACTTTCATTTTGCCACAAGTCTTATTTTATTTACGATTTAAACGAGGGGTATCGATATGGAGAACTGAATTCAACAATGTTTTTCTCTTAAACCAATTCACGATGGTGAAGTCGTAACTTCCCATCCACTGTCTGTTCGTCTATCTGTCTACACATTGGTGGCTTATTTAAATTCTCCCAAAACAATTGCAATGTTTTACTTTTGAAATGTGTCTATATAAAACTTTCAATTCTCCAGAAAGTAGTGTCTCAAAAGCTCCTCAATTGTACAGGTACCTTATAGATTATACAGATTGACAATAACGTGTACGTGTTTTGGTAAAATATGTTGCAAGATTCAAAATGGCCACCGCTTTTATTGTCAAAATATCAAATTTTGTGCTGTAAATCCTATAGTTTTGCATTGATTTACTTGAAAGTATATATACCGGCAGGTAATTGTAAAGGTTAACACAATAATGGCTTTTGCGGAATATCTCGTAAAATTTCAAATTGCCCCACTTATCTTGTTTTGGCCCTTATTGATCATAATCCGTAAAATATTTCATCAATTTGCTTGAAATTATACTTCATGTACCTCATTATAAAGGTTACAGTAATACACTTCCAATCTTAAGTCTAAACAAAGGTACAGCAGTGATCTTTAAGCACTTGCCATCATGCCAGCCCAATACCCATGGTACTATTTTTTTACTATTGCAGACATTGCACCATGTCATTGACATTTTCCACACAATTCTATATTCACTTTTTAAACAAAAGTATTTAATTTTTATCAAAATCAATTGATATCATACATGGAAAAAGTTATGTTGTAAAAAGCAAAAAAGTCAGTACTTTCAAACGGTATATTCATTTTTTGTGGCGGAGTACCGGACGACATTTAATTTTCTTATGATCTGCATAGGAATACAATTGTATTTTTATTGAGTTGCCATGACTGTCTAATATAATATATAAAATGTCAACAGAGAAACAAACCAAATATCACAGAATAAAATTAAATCATATGAGTAATTATTTTCTTATCAAAATATCAATATTCTACAAAATCCAATGTATTCAATTTCATTCTTCAATCATGTGAACGGACGCTTAGGTTATCTATTAATTTATTTCGTGATAACTAAATCAGAACGTCAAGGAGGATTGGCTCCCAGAGTGCACCACCGATATTCTGTCCCATATATGGGTATGTCGTAATACAAAATTCGAATTCAAACAGCCGCCATTTTGTTCACTTCAACATTTAAATCGTGAATTTTGGTCTTATTTCCAAACGAAAAATTCCAAAACTCACAAGAAATGATCGAGATATTGGTTCGAATCTTTTGAACTGTTTATTTTGAATTTATAGTCGGTTTTAATTTCAGAAAATAACGACATTTCGACGTTTTCATTGTTGGAAAATATCGAGTTTCGATCCTGGGAGCCAATCCTCCTTGTCAGAACGTTAGACTTTGAACCTAGCTAATGTTTAACTTCTTGATTGAATTCATCTGTAATTCAGCACAATCTACAATATGCTTGTATTTTGCTCTCATTGAGTTATCAGCTCGTATTTTTTGCTTTTTATTTTGCAAATTTACCTTGTAATTGTACATTGTATGAAAATTACATGACGTTTCACAATCCAAATGCACTTCACAAGTGATAAGAAATCAGAGTTGATAAAATGTTAGATTCGTTTTAAAGGATTACTTCTACTACACAATATACATGTATTTAGAACTGTGCGTTATGATATTCGATGGTTTATGAAACTCAGCGGATTTCCTGGTTTTGTAAAACATATGATGAATGAGAAGTTCTATTTTGCAAATGCTGCAATAGCACATGTTGTATGCGGATATTAAAGTTACAGCTTAGATCATGAATCAGAAAAACGACAATATCAAGGTAAGTTAAAATTGTGTAAAGATGATGTTTTGTATTTTGAAATTGCGGTAACCAAAATGAACACTGGCGGAAATAAGGGTTTCAGACCTTCTCGTTAATTTGGTATCCAGTTTTCTCTGCTCTATGGAATCTGCCTTTGTTTCACACTCACAACTATATATTAATATACATATATGTATAATTCAGTTGCATTTTAATTCAAGAGCAGTTATACAGGGTGATCCAAAGTGCCAATTTATTTCAAAAATTTCAAATACATTTATTTCTCCTCCAACATACGGTATTAGTCATTATAGTTATAGATGTAACCAAATATTGAATATGAAGAAAGGGAAAGAAGAACATATACGTTAACATGATTCAACATTAATATGATATTACTTTATTACCTTGAGGTACAAATCATACTTATATCCGATCATAAGTTTCAATAATAGCTGTGTTTCAGATATTGATGATAGACATACACGAAACCAATGTTAATGCTACTAGGGGGAATCGGACCTGTAGGCCTTGCTATATACATATTTTTCTGTTTTGAAAAATTCGATATGTCATGTTTATTTCTTAGTTTTTCAAAGAAATCTCAAAGGTTATTATGGACAAACGGGTTGGCAGAGGTGAAAAGTGGAAAATCATGGAAGCAAAACTAAACAAATGATACTAATGATTTTCTCCTTTAAATAATAAAAAAAATGCCAATGGTATCAAATTTCTTGAAGACTAACGTTTAACCAATACTGTATTGTAAAATTGTAAACTGATGTTTACCATGTAACTGTATTGTAATTGTTTTTTGCAGTTGCTTTAACATGTTTTTTCTTTGAAATAAATTCTTTTTTAAAAACCTCAAATTTGAGGTCAGATATGAACTCCCGAGAACTTGTACATGATTTAAAAAAAGTTTGGTCAATTTGAAGCAAGTTGAAACTAGTAAAACAGCAACTCCACGGAGTAGCAAATCCCACCGAACAAAACACATTTTGATAATTAGTGGCCAACTTGTAAATTCCTTCTCCTTTGTCAGCAGCATATAAAGTTTGAACCAAATTCGTTCACTGGTACAAGTTTTTTTTACAAAAAATGGCAGCCATTTTGAAATTCAGCTGTCATCTTGAAAATTCTTTCTCGAACAGGGCTACTATATTCCTAAGCACCAGCATATAAAATTTGAACCAAATCCGTTAAGTGCTATTTGAGTTATGAAAGATTATGTTTATTGGGGAAAAGTGGCGGCCATTTTAAAATTGAGATGCCATCTTGAAGATTGATTCTCAGAGTACCTTGATTGAACAGAGCAACAGTGTCCCTTGGCTTCAGCATATAAAATTTGAACTAAATACATTCAAGTTATATTTTTAGTTATCAAATATTTCGTTTTAACGACAAAATGGCGGGCATTTTGCAATTTTTGAAAATGTTTTCTCGAACAGAGCAACTGTGTCCCAAGGCATTCGCATATAAAATTTGGTTGAAATCCGTTTACTGGTATTTTAGAACGTTTTCTTGCGAAAAATGGCGGCCATTTTGAAAATCAGCAGCCATCTTGAAAATTTCTTTTTGAATAAAAGAAAAATTGGAACCAAATCCGTCCACTAGAAATTGAGTTATCATAGATCACATTTCTTTACGAAAATGGCGGCCATTTTGAATTGAGCGGCCATATTAAAACTTCCTTCTAGAGCAGAGGTCCCACACCAATAAGGCATAAGCCTATAAAATCAAATCTGTCAATCGGTATTTGAGTTATTGCCCGGACAGACGGACGATCGGACGGACGGACGAACGGACGGCTTTCCTGTATCCCCTCGACTTCGTTCGGTGGGATAACAGTTTTGAACAAAATACTGCAATCGGCCAGGCCCCGGTCGATGAATTGGAGCAAACATGACCTAGGCATAGGTGAATAATATAATGTGTATAATGAGTGTGGTACATGATGTATGGGTAATAGAGTCATCGAAATAACACTAAAGTTTCTATATTTTCTGATCACCCTGTGCTCGAACAATAGAATATCCCATTTCCAGTATTTAATCTGATCAGTACAAAGAGAGATATATATGAACATTACAATAACGATGAAAACATTGCGATAACTATGAAGCAACACGAACAGGTAGGATGAGTACAATGCTTATATTGTATCTAATAAAAATATTAATTTGTAAATTTTATTGTTAACATCTTTTGTTTAAATACGTTAATTTTCATCTGTTGGAAATTAATCCATCATTTCACAGTCGGATGCATGTTTCGTTTACTCATGTTACTCAAGGAGCAAGGAATAAAAATCTAACTTTAGTTTGGCAGCATTTTTAGTTAGGGGGACGTCTTGGATGAAACTTCCACCTAGTTGATACGTTCGCAGAGTGGTATAAAGTTATTTTGTAGTGAGTAATTAAGATGTAAAACATAAATTAGATTGGGTTTTAAGGAAGTTTAAGGTTTTAAACAAGCCCAAAATTTGAAAAATTGTAAATATAAGGTTTCAAATTTACGAACTTCAGGTATTGCCATGGATGACCCTTATGTTTTTACATCCATACCTCTATGGTGAAATATGTAGTTTTCGAGTGTGGAACTAAGATGTAAAACATACCCGAGATGAAACTTAACTAAGGAAGTTTAAGGTTTTAAATAAGTCCAAGAGTTAAAAAGTTGTAAATATTAGGTTTCAAATTGACGAATTTCAGGTATAGCCAAGGATGACCCTAAAGGGACTAAGGTGTGAAAGAAACCAAAGATGAATTTAAGACTTAAACCTAACCCCCCCCCCACCCCAGTGTGTAGCTGCTCCTAGGGATTTAAGAATAATTTTATGCAAAGTTTATCTATGGGGCCTACTAACTACCTTTTTATTAATTAGCAAAATCAATGTAAAGAGCGAGACATGTAGTACGGTGTACAGTGTAGAAATTGATTAATCAATTAGTCTAAACGATGTAACCTATATGTAATTAACTCATTTCAGTTAGAAACGGTTAAACTAACATCTTAATTCATTGTTATACCGCACAGTACTCCATTTACAGGCAAGAACTTAAGAAATGTTTTAATAAGCACAATTTTGGAAAAATGTTATGCCAGATCCAATTGCAATTGTTCTCTTAGATGAGATAACACAAATTATTTTCAAACAATATAAAGAACGGTTGAACAGCACGAGCATTTTGCTCGATGAATAGCTTTTCATGTCTTATATCTATATTAACTTTTGCCATAAATTGTACTTTGCAATTTATTGTATTGTTGCATCTCCATTTTATTATGGGCAATAAAGATATACAATACAATACAAAACTATAACTAATTTAAAAGTACCATTTGGAGACATTTATTATGTGTTATAGCATTTTTACTTTTTCATATCAACATGTCAGATGTAATGTTCTACATTGTCAAAATACAAAAAGACACAGTTAATTAAGAGAAACATGATTTCTTCATTTTGTTGCAATTCAAGCAATGATTATCTCCTCTTACATATTGTTACTATAGATTATCAAATTCATCTCTGTCAACTCTGATGTGGTCTGTTTGAGGTGTTTTTGGTATCAAATGAAAGATCGGGTACTTATCCATTGGAAATACTATGAAAATCAAAAGTAAAACTTCATTTTGCCGATAATACACATATAGTTCCTTTAAGTAAAATCATAGGATAAACTATCTATACCTGGTAATTCTAGTTAATCATCTTGTATAACTGATATATCAACAGTGAAATATGTATATCCCAACACCTGGCTAATCTGAACACCTACCAATCATCCCATCACCTGACTAATCTGAACACCTACCAATCATCCCATCACCTGGCTAATCTGAACACCTACCAATCATTCCATCACCTGGCAAATCTGAACACCTACTAATCATCCCATCACCTGACTATTCTGAACACCTACCAATCTGAACACTTTTCCCAGTCCCATTTTTTCCTCCATTTGACTCCCATGTTAAAAAAATTTGAAATCTGAACACCTCCTAAATCGAACAGTGAACCTTCATACTTAACCTGTCTAATCTGAACACTTTTCACCAAATAGCACATATTTCCTACAAAATTGAACACCTGATTTGAACGCTTTTAGCCTGTCCCAATGGCATTCGGACGAGACAGATTTTTCGATTAACTGCTGTAACACAAATATCTTCTACACCTGTCTCTAAGCTATGAAATCATAGTTGATACTATTATGTTCATAAACTTCGACTATCAGGGCCTATCCAAAGCTTTACATAAATTGGTGAGAACTGTTATTTCTAAATTTTTCAAATTTTGAACTTGTTTAAAACCTTTAATTTTCTAAAAACTTAGTTCTCTTTTACATCTTCCACAGTCTAAAACGATATATTTCATCATTGAGGTACAGGTATAAAAACCATTAGGGTCATCCTTGGCTATACCTGAAATTCATAAATTTGAAACCTAATATTTACAATTTTTTAAATTTTGGACTTGTTCAAAACTTCCTTAAAATCCATCTAAATCATATTTTACGTCTTAGTTCAACACTACAAAACCATACATCATAGAAGGATGGGTCTAGAAACTATAGCAAGCTATAGTCATACACAAAATCGACCTGTCAAAAATGTCAAAATTTTCAGCTCCTACATTTCTAATGGCTTTGTATCTTCCAGGGTTTACTAGCCTTCTTACAGTGTCTAATTGAAAAGTTAGGATCTAAATAGTAAGAAAATGTGTCACGAATTTGCCCCCTGTGGTACACACTTTGTACTAATATTCAAATTCTTTAAGGAGTGATCAGCATCAGTTATACCGCAAATGAATGGCGTGCTTTTTTTTTGGGGGGGGAGAACTTCCTACCACTCTGCGAAGCTATCACCTAGATGGAAGTTTCATCCAAGACTCCTAACTGAAAATGCCGCCAAAACAACTATACAGCATTTATCGCTCCCAGAGTATATAGAAATTAATACAATTGGTTGCAAAAGTTCATGTTTTCTCTCTAAGGAAAATATTTGACAGCTGTTGCCCTTGTGTGAATACTGCGGTTGTGACAACGCTAACTTTGACTCTCTAGTCTCTATATGTCACAATCACACCACTCCGCCATTAAATGCGAATATGAAAATGCAATATAGGATGTGCGTATCACGATTTGGGGTAATAAAAATGAGAAATAATAATAAATGTAAACATAATTACAAAAATCATGTTTATATTGATAGGCTGTGAGCCTCATGGTACAGCTGATATGAATTATGAGAAGATATATTTTAATTTCATTTTGCCTTTTTGTTTCAGAAAAGGCTGAGGGTTTTGATATTTCTTGGTGGTTTTCTATCGATGCTAGCACTGATGTATATCATACCGAGGGCGACGCTGACGCTGAACGACAAGATGCTGTCACAGGACCCTGCAACACTAGAGCAAGTTCGGGAAGGGAATGATATCAGATCATTGAAGATCAATGTGAAGGAATTCAATGGAGTGTGGCAGGTCGTGAATGCCTCAGTGGAGATGTACTTATACTCGGCGTACTATGATGACCGTCCTTCTCTTTTAACCAATCCCGTCATCCGAGTTATCGCAGTGTCTGAATCCCAAGTAGAACAAAGAAAGGTGTATTGTTATATCTGGTATGACGTATCAACAGATCCATTCGTCGAAGTTGCAGAAATTTTACATTTAGGTGCTGGAAATAACCGACATGGAAAATACTTCCGGGAGCATATTTATACCTGCAAATTACAAACAAGTAAAGATATCCCCAAAGCAATCTCTATCGAACTAGAAGAGACAGATGTAAAACTGCCCGAACCGTCCACATATATGACTGTTCAGGTTCCTGAAAAACCTGAAACCAAACAAGATTTCATAAATTGCGTTTCAGTAACATTTTGGAAAGTTGATCCATACAGGGTAGTTGAGTGGATGGAGCTTCATAAACTGTGGGGAGTCAACAAGGTAACCATATATAACAGTAGTATAGAGGACGAATCGGCGAAGGTTTTTCTACATTACCAAAAAGAAGGCTTTGTCGATTTTAGGCAAGCTCCACAATTTGTACCGGATCCTGGAGAAATGTCTATACTTCTTACCATGTCGCCAGTTATCTGTGATTGTCTCTACAGGAACATGCATAAATACAATAAGGTTGTTGTCACCGATTTGGACGAAATGATAGTACCTCGGACAACCCTTGACTATAAATCTATGTTAGATGAAATTAACAACAGACAGCCTAGTGAGCACAAGGCTCTTTCATACATGTTTCGGAATGATTATTTCTTCATGGATCCACAGATGCCAGAAGACACGGACATGCCTAAAAAACTAGCAACCTTACGACATAGAGTCCGGCTTCCTCCAAGTGGTCCAGGTTATTCAGTGAAGTCAATCATTGACCCACAGGCATGTGTAGTTATGCATAATCATTTTTGTTGGGTGCGGACAAAGGGTCACGACACAAATGGCCATACAGTTGATGTTAACGTAGATTTGGCGATGAACCAACATTACAAGAAATGTCATTTTGATAAATATCTAGGAAAACCAGGTGAATGTGCCCGGATGATGGAGGAACAGATTGCTGATGACACGATGCTCAGATTTAAAGATAAACTCATTGAAAATGTATCCAAACAGCTTAAATCATTGGGATTGGAATTATAGAGCTGATTTTAGCCATATGTCCAAAATCGTCATAATATTTGTTAAGGTACCACTCCGTTCATTTGACACAAGCAAGTGCATCAATGGGACTGTGCAATAGAACTTTAATTCAAGGATCACGAACGTTTAATAACTTATTGAGTATTGGACAAAAATCGATACATAAACTTCCCTTCAATAGTTTGGCAACCTTAGCTCCTCCATTGGACTATGGGTTAAAGCCTCTTCATGTTTGAATTTTACATACCCTGATAATACTCATGATAAAAACGAAGAAGTAACTTGACTTTATTTCGAAAATTGATGCCAAGTTTGATGAATTTTGAAAAATCATCATTATAAACCAATACGAAATGGTGAAATCGGGAATTTAGATTTTAGTATAGGATATCTATTCGGCAAAAGATTCGCTAAAAAAAATTAGTATAAAAATATGAATTCTCTAACTTTTTCACAGAGCTGCAAAATATTTTTTTAAATCATTGTTTGCCTCTTGTGTAATTTTAATGGGAGAGGTTTCTAATAAATAATTTTGACTTTGGAAACTTATAACTTTGTTGAACCTGAAGAAACAAATCAATTATTGTCTAAAAAGTATAATGTTAGCAAATTCAATTGTCCACTAACTTGTATTTTTGCGAGAACTCAGATGCATGGACATTCTGTCATACATTGTGTATGACTTGCGACAAACTCATCCTATCCCATTGGATTACATAGGAATGTTATCAGTCATCATCTGTCATAATCCCCGACCTATTTTGTAATTGTTAAAAATTCAGGTATTAGAAATGATATCAATTAATATTTCTAGACCTAAAAGCAATTCTTCGTTTCAGGTTGCGGAAAGAAAAATTCAAACATAAAGGGGCTTTAACATGTAATCTGATGCCAAACTTTTGGAGAGGAGTTTATGAGCAATGCATCCGTCCTTAACATTCGAGCACATTGCTTATAATCAGTTTTTTTGTCACATAGACCCTAAACTATGTAAAAATGTGTTTACTTTCTAGTAAATTGTCCATATACTTGAGTATAACTGAGGGTTTATAAAAATTGAGAAGCATTTTAATGTACAAACTATGGGAATGGTTTCTTGTAAAGATATTGAAATAAAAAATATTTTGATTGTCATATTATGTTATACTGAACAGTTCTGACTTTATCAGTTGTATCATGAACGGATATTGTTTTCATAATGATGACATTATCAAACATGGAAATCTAACACACATCATCATGCAGTTTAATAGAATGAATATATGAGATGCAAAAACCTCCTATATTTTTTCTCAATTTTCAAGTAATCTTGAGTAGCTCATGGCACTTATGTCCACAGCTAAACTTCCCAAAAATCATCCAATGATTCAGAAGTACAACCACCCGCCATTACTCCAGAATCGTTGTACCAAAATGGTAGTGTGACCACTTAAAAGGGTCACATTATCAATGTTCATGTTTAAGTCATGTTTAAGTCAAAGATGTTTGCCAAAAACTTATCGTGGGGGTGATGATTTAGAAAATGTCCCGACACGTTATGTTCACACATCAGTATCGTGCAATCTGTGAAAATATCTCATAAAAAGTGAGATTTGATGGTTTCAAAAGTGATATTCGATGGTTTCAATTTTTTGACGATTTTTTCAATGATTTGAAATTCAATGCTCGCTGGGTAAATATCTCTCATGGGATAAACTAACACTTCAATGGTTTTGAAAAATATCAATTATATCCACTCATTGATATCAATTGAATTTCAAATCGCAATTCACTCAAGGATGTAAATGATATATATTCGAAACAATAGGATATTCCTATAATGTCCGTCTCACATTATACCACGTATTGGAAAAGGAAAAATGGGTGAAATAAAGTATATCACATAAAGACAGAAGATGAATTGTTCAATTGACTCACTCAATAAATTATATATTATTTATTATATTCAGATTATAAATATAAATGATGACTCTTGATATGTTCATATGTGTATATCATACTTAAAACTGTATCAGCATGAGTTACAGTAATATCGCAATGTCAGATATTATTACACCCGTCATTATTCTGTACAAAATTTTCGACAATTTTTTTATAATTTGATCAACTTTACTTATCTGTATCGTGAGCTCTATGAATGACATAAATGCTGCACTTAAATATTTTCACTATTGTTCAGATTCACTTGTTTCCGCACTTAGTAATTTCAGTGTTCCGTTCAGGATAATTGTTCAGAATCACAATGTTTCAGCACTTAGTAATTTCAGTGTTCCGTTTAGGATAATTGTTCAGAATCACATGTTTCAGCACTTAGTAAATTCAGTGTTCCGTTCATGATAATTGTTCAGAATCACATGTTTCAGCACTGAGTAATTTCAGTGTTCGGTTCAGGATAATTGTTCAGAATCACATGTTTCAGCATTAGTAATTTCATTGTTCGGTTCAGGATAATTGTTCAGAATCACATGTTTCAGCACTTAGTAATTTCAGTGTTCGGTTCAAGATAATTGTTCAGAATCGCATGTTTCAGCACTTCAGTAATTTCAGTGTTCCGTTTAGGATAATTGTTCAGAATCACATGTTTCAAACTTAGTAATTTCATGTATCAGGACATAGTAGTTTCACTGTGCCATTCAGGATAATTGTTCAGGATTACATGTATCAGTATTTAAAGTATTTTCACTGTTCTGTTCAGAATGACATATTTCATCAACTACAACTTTCAATTAAGTTCAAAGTCAAATCGCATGCTTCACTATTTAGTATTTTCATTGTTACACTGTCCAAAATCACAAAAATAATATGTTGCACACAACCAAATGCAACCAATACGGCATCTTCCATGCTACCTAGAAATGTGTTCATGATAGTACTACATGTATCAAAAATAGCATCTGAACAATTCTTCGTTCATATAGGATATGTGTTATGCAGTAGTCTGGAAGGAATCGTTGAACATCAGCAGTGTCCTTTTCTCTTGTACGAACGCCCGCCTCGTTGCACACGTTGTACGATGAGTGCCTGACCCAAGGGTATTTCAATGTTTCTATATGATAGCATCTTAAGGATGGATGAGCATCTCATACGTACTATCGACAAGGCTTCATAATACCAAGTCGCATATTGTTTGTTTAGAATACCTTGTTGTTTGTTAATGTAAATGATGAACGTGTATTACACACTGTCTAGAATGACTCGTGGTAGCAATATAATTTATTTTTATTGATTGAGAGTTTCGAGCATACCCTGTGTATGTCCTTAGTCAATACCTTGGGACCACAACAAAACACACCAATGTCGGTCCTGAAAAGAAAAAAATATGAAATAATATATACGATCGTATAGTTATGGTTATAGTTTCATGTATGTCAGACCCAGTATCTCATAAGCAAGCTTACTTAAAACGACTTCTTTAAATTCGATTTAAAACTTTCTTACTTTTCATGACGGTTCAAAACTGCTGATATTGCGCGTCTCCAATCTGGACGACCAATATTTAATCGACTTATCATGAACTCGTCCATGCTTTCAACAGAGTCCTGGAATAACAAATGGGTCCCGTTTTGTATTGATTTTATGTTAGTTTGTAATGGTTCGTTTTGTGTTTTGTCTATTTGTGTTTTTCTGATGGACTTAAAGGCAATATTTGTTAATTATGTCATATAATATCCCCAGACCTCGGATAATGCACTTATAATTAAATATGAATAATATGCTATCGACAAGTTTTTTAAACAGTACATATTTAGCATTACTAATCTACTTACGAGTATTTTAGGAAGAATATTTGAGGTACAATGTAGGTGGATCTCAAGAAAGTCTGGCCTATTCATCGACCAAAACTGAAATATATAATAAGACGTGATAAGCAAGCATTTTATGTTATGCTTAATGGGGTTATTTTGTTTAATGCTTAACATTTTCTCTTTTGAACAAAAATCTGTCTAGTAAATACCTTTTTATGAACTGCGAGTAAAGTGTCTTGGAACCAGAGAAAACACCCTGCATCTCGGCACAACCATATTAGGTGTAAACGCTCTAGTTTTGTAGTGGAACACTGTTTTCTAAAAAGAGATTCTCCAATTATAGCTCCCCGTACTAGTTTTGCAAAAATAAAAACTTGTGTTATTTAGATATAGGGATGACGTCCGATACATTGGATGAATGAGACCTTTCCTTTATAACAATTATCTTTGGTTCATATATTTGTATATATTTATATTAATGATCTAAACTCAATCTCTTAAATACACTTTTCTTTCAAAAAGTTGCATTTGATTAATCATTGGATTATTGACTGGTGTCCTTCAAGGATCGATATTATGCCATTTGTTCTTTTTATTTAATTTTTCGACAACTTAAACACTGTATTATTACAATAAAAGCAATATGTCTACAATACGAATTTTCTCCGTAATTTACATGTTTTACCTTAAATAATTTAATAATGCTATAAATGGTGTAATTCCTATACCCCCAGCCACACATATACTAATCTTGTATTTCAAAATGTCTTCACATGGACTCCCGAAGGGTCCATCTATGTTCAAGTTGATAGGTCTTATGCTTCTATGAAGTGGGATGTATTCTTTATCAATGTTGCGTCTCAGAAGATGATCTTTCAATCGTCCTGGAAAATAAAACATTCTTTACATTTCGTAGGAAAAAACAAAAGAATCATTAGAAAGTATCACAGCATTTTACTTATTTAACATTGTCAGCTACTCAGGTTTATCAACGTGATTGAAATTGAGGAATTTTGTAAACATTTAAACGACTCACCAGACCAGTCCCCTGTAGTTTTTATATGTAGGGTAAATGTATTTTGTTCCTCTTTAACCTGAAATGATTTGTATCATTTTTGGAGAAGTAATCTTATGTATAAATCGTATAAAAATAAAAATCCAGGATTATTGAGAGAAATGAAACTTACTCTGCTACTCTGTGTACACCTGCATTTAGTTTTTAAAATTGGAGCTGCCTGATAAATGTTGAGGAATACTTAACACTGATTTTCATGTGTTTCGGCTTGAGCGCTCAAATGAGAGTTAAACTGAAAACTGGAGTTGCGAAAAATTTAAATCAATTTCTAAAGTTGTGATTAATTACTAATTGTTATTGTGTTTACTTACTGAGGTAATTGTATAAGGATGCCATTCTAATCCTGATATATTTCTGCAGTTTACTAACACATACTACAAATAAAAATGAAATTAGACTATACATATAAAAGAGAACATTAGAAAATATTTTCTTTAAAAATTGTTAATTAGACGTCCAAAATATGGGTATGAAAAATATTTGCCGAAAATTAATAATGAGTCCTTGAATTGCAGTTCTGAACAACAAATTTCTCAATGTTAAATGCATATACATGATAAAATGTAGCTACAATCGGATTTTTATTTGATTGGTACTTTTTCAACGATTCTATTCATTTTTTGATTAATCAATCTTACCTGGCCAGGTCTGGATTTAAAGCCCAGCTTCCTGACGGTTAATTCTAACAGCTCGTGCACATGTTGTTTTATATCTATAACCACAGTTTTCTCACGTTTCTGTCGAATATATCTGTATATCGTGTCAGCTACATATACAAGTATTGGTCCACATAACCACATCCATGTCTGAAAACGTCAACAAGGATGATACACTATTAATAGATGGTGCCATGGGTTCTAGAAGTGATATTAAGTAATTCAATCTTTGATAGTTTGGGTCAGATGTATGCCAATACATTGCCAGTACAATGCAAATATTCTATATGTGATAATATTCTCTTTTACACTCAATTACTAGTATTTGTATATATTGTCCGAGCTCCCATATTCAAACAAAATGACCTAAATCAGCTTGTTGGTCGTACACACTTGGGGTCATATAGATGATGATGCAAATAGGGATTGTAAAGAACGTTTGAAAAGAGAACATGTTTGGATCCAAATGGTCATCTTTGGTACTTATGGTAACTCTAAGGACAAATCTAACGGCATTCATTACCTCTGTACCGTGTGTGTCAAACATAGGCTTTTCGTCACATTTCATAGAAGAATTGTCCATATGTTCTGGTTCTGGAAAAGGCACTTCTGGTTCGGGAAATGGAACCGTTTCGTTCAGTGCGCTACAACCTGGCGTATGCATGTTTGTGTTCATCTGTTTTTTCAGGATACCCCTGTTGAACATATACTGCATGGGATTAGAATAGATCATCATTTCTCGGTTTTCATTTAAACATACTGTATAAGTGGAATTATGCCTAATTATTTAATTTGCCTATTGCCTATTTTTGCCTGAATGTTATCCATAAGGAAAATTATAAAATGTGACCATTTGGTAAGTTAACTACTCAGATTAAAGACCACTTATAGTATCCGCAAAAAGACTCACCTTTGAAAAATGCCAGGAGAGATGAATTTACATAATACAAAATAGGGTTGTTTTTTTATTTTTGGACAGTGCTCTCGAGTTATTAAAATTGGGATAAATACACTAAAAATAAAATAATATAGTACCTGATGGCGTGTGCCAATAGCAGAGCGTAAAAGAGCACAAAGAAAATCCTATGTGCGTAGTAAAACAGATCATAGTTCGCCATCCTAAAATAAATGTTTGAAATGTTTATTTTAGCATCATATTAAAATATTGAAGAGAGAATGCTGAAATAAAGTCAATATCAAGGTACATTGACTGAAGTTTTGTTTCCCGTTGTAAACATAAACATAAACATAAACCATGAGTACTGACTGTTAGGTGAAATAATGGCCGAGGGCCGTAGTATGAATGCTTTATATTATTACTTAAAACCCACATTGACTCTTATGAAGCGACCCATGATCCATTTTATCATATTATGATCCATAAACTTACACCGACTATTCACTTTGACTATTCACTATACATGTATATTGATACGTCTTGATAGCTGTCCAATCTTTAAAAACAATAAAAATGTACTCTAATTTTGTTACAGCTGTACATTCTTTAAAATAAAATACAGTTTATTCTACTGTGTCGATATCTGTGGGAGTTAATCCGATTCAAACCACTTCCCCAAGAGGTTACGTTTGACTTTGAAATTCCTGCCATATCGAGAAAATAAAACATAATCTCGATATGGACGTAATTCAAAACCCAATTAAAAGTGGTTTAAATCGAAGGAAACGAAATGGTTCAAATCGTCGATGTTCGTCTGTCTTTTTGAAAGAAAACTGACATCAATGTCTCTTGATTACTGACCAGTGACATGCCCACTTTTTGGAAAAGAAATATGAATGAAAAATCAGAAGCAGATTCCTCCTGGGATTTAAACAAGTGAGAATAGTCAGAACCGACCTCTTATTTATTTTTATTGAAAGAGCAATTAAACAAAAACGTTCATTGATTACTTCGAATTAGCCTGGCGTCCAGGCCCTAAGCCCTTCAGTCTTCTTGATTTTCACGTTAATTTACTCTTGAGTTGTTAAAAAACTAGAGGAATTGAAACTAAACTAGGATATGGTCTTACTACTAATCTGCTATATGCTGAAACTAAAAATTTTCAGCATTAAATTGTTTTAATTATTTATCGTGGATGTGTGGTACAGATATGCTCCTACCTCATGGCTATAGTAGAAGATGTCATAATTAGCACCAATAGTAGAATCATAATGATCCCCGTTAGACCAGGAACTGAAATAAAGAAATAGAAATTGACAATGGGACCAAAAATGTTTTAAATCCCATTTTGGGCTATTTTTCAAATATTTAGGCATTTTCCAAAGGCCGATTCTGTTTCATTGGGTCCGTTTTCTTTATTCGAGCTACAGGTACATGTAGTAAGGATTTTATCGCAAGTCATTTGCTTCTACTAATGTATCTGCGCGCATGCGTATACAGGGTGTCCCGAAAGTATGGGTCCCCCCCTAGGCAGACATACACCAATGTCCCCATAGTATGTGTCATATATCATTTTAAAGCTTGTCCAAAGTTACATTGATTTGCCAAGTATCATGGTTCAACTCTCAAACGGGAAAAAGTTACACCCATTTCAAAATGTAGTGTTTTACCAAAATTAAAGTTTAGTTTTACACAAAATTAATAGTCGGCGTGTCTCCCTTGGCCATGTTAACAGCAGCATTTCTTTTCAGATATGACCTTAAATGCACTTCAAATAGGGTAATGGCATTTTATAATCCTCATAAAACTTTTTTAAGGCATTTTAGAAACGTTTCCTTGGAGTATCTGCCCTTACCGACCTCTTTTTACAACTCAATATCCATCCTCTCTTTGACGATAGCACCCATATTTTTGGTCACATTCAGGTTAGCGGTGTTTGACTAAGGGTTGAGTTGACCAAGGGTTGAGATGACTTGGGGTCGAGTTGACTAAGGGTCGAGATGACTAAGGGTCGACTTGACTAAGGGTCGACTTGACTTGGGGTTGACTTGACTAAGGGTTGAGTTGACTTGGGTTGAGTTGACTTGGGGTTGAGTTGACCAGGAAGCTTCCAGGATACTGATATTAACTTTAATTTTGGCCAAACACTAAGTTTTGAAATGCCTGTAACTTTTTCTCATTTGTAAGTTGAACGATAATACTTGGCAAATCAATGTAACTTTGGATAAGCTTAAAAATGATATATGACATATACTATGGGAACATTGGTGTATGTCAGCCTAGGGGGGGCCCCATACTTTCGGGACACCCTGTAAATTTCATTGAAGCATGTACACGTAGTCAGATTTGAGAAAACGTTTTAAATAATTTGAAAAGACAAAAGGGACGTTTTGCATTAGAGTCATGCATTAGACTGTAAAAGGTACCTACCTGTAGTGACGACAATAAGAAGAGGATCCTGATGTGGATATTTTGCAGCGTTCAAATCCACGTAGACTTTGCTGTAGTACTTGGAGAATTGCAAGGCGTTGAACAGGTGGCCGAACGTATGAAAGGCAGACGCGATGAACACGATAATGCCACACGTGATGTGGAACCCTTTACTCTTGTCAAGAAGCGATACCATGGTTCGTCTCCCTATCTACAAGAAAAGCACTCTCGTTTATTTTTGATGTTTCGAGGAACCCACGGTTCTAAGTCATTTTTATTTATTCATTCATTTATTTAAATGTCACCTATCTAAAATAGCCAGCCCTACCTGGGCTTATGGGACACATTTTATATTAATAGTTACATTTTATAATACAAATATAAAATTAGTGCAATTCAGTTCAACATCATTATTGATTTTGATTTTTAAATAAAACGCTTTTATTAATATAATAATTAAGAATATTTTTGATATAGTAATTATATAAATTCAATTAAAACATCTCTATTACATCCCAATTGTTGTCCAAATCAGTGTATGAAATTGAATACCTTCACTAGGACTTACCCAAGGCGTTAACCCTCTCAGGACTGAGATCGACCCTCGGCACATGGGTAGAAGCAGGATGCCGCAGTTGAGGTTAAGAACGGCCGCCGTCCCTCTAGATATGCACAAGTAGCCCTAGAAAAATGAGAAATAGTTCAATCAGTTTTTAAGTTACGTATGTTATATGTTCAATCAGTAAAACAATTAGAAATCTGAATAAATGTAGCAAAGAAACTCTTTTAAAGCTAAGTAAAAATTGAACCCTTGACATCGGGACGATAAAAATACTGGAACTACCCGTTTCCCAATATGCTGTAAGTAAGCGATCCAGAGCAAAAGCGTGCGTTCACGGCCATTTTGAAAAAGTTAAAAATTTAGCAAATGTTACGATAACTTTAGTTGTAAAAAAGATTACCGATACAACCATCTTTCCATTTAAAAATTATGATACTCAGACTCAGAAGTCATACATCATCGCCTTGTTAACCTACTTTGTAGTGGTCATGTTGGGCCACTCAGAAGCTAAATATTGGTTTTGCGATTTTTTCAGATCACGTTCGGAAATATGTACTTCTTAGGTTGTTTAGTGCTATCATTAACTCTTCAGAAATGATTCCTTTGATTACAGTGTTAAGTGGAGCTTTCCCATGTCATGTTATCGAAGTGTTTGTCTAGGTGTGGTCTTGTTAAATAGGTTTTTGGTTGGGCTGGGTTAAACGATAAGGTCCCATAAGTTGTGAATCAATTTTTCTCATCTATGTGTATTGCTACATCTGTACATCCCCTCCCCTCAATACATTCCATAGCAGTTCCCACACTTGGACTTCTCTCCTCCAAAGCTTTGACAACCAAAATCCCCGATCGGGCTACCCTGTTTATGTTTAGTCATTCAATATATATGGGACGAATTTGCCAAACTTTACAGTGAAGGGAGTGTACAGTTAAAATGAAAAAAAAATCCAATTTTACAGTAAAGGAGGGGGAGGGGTGTATTTCTTATAATTCTCACGCATTCAGCAACATTGGACATTCCATGTATCAGCTTAAATACTTCTAGTATGTGAATCTTTGCAAGGTCTGCCATTGTTTATTGCTCCAAATGAGGGTAAGGACTTTCTAATCAACCGTGTTTATCATCAAATGGGCAACAACTAACCATGAATACTAAAAGGGCACGAGGAAGCCGACACTTTTATTCTGATTTACAATTTCACCTGCATTTTTTGCATCACAAAAATCTCTTTTATTACAGAATTTAGTCTCACGTGAAACTCTCAAGTATGATCCTAATTTTGTTTCTTTTTGTGGGAATTATATTCAGGATTGAGTCATACTCCAGAGATTATCTTGTAGCCAGTGCATTGCTCTTTTCAAGCGCAAAATCATCTGGGAAGATCTCAATGGTTAGTTGCATACACAAGAGAATCTTTGTAAAACACCGCTATATGCTCTCATATGTTTCAGAATTAGAATACTTCTGATTATGAATGTCAGAATACCCCCGTAATTCTGGCTGTATCTTTCTTCTAGGTAACTGTTACTGTGAACTACTTTACCTCGTAATGAATCACTACATCACTTAGACTCTATTAAGAATGAAAAATCCCACGGCGTGGTATTCGTGTGATATCCATGGTACATATCTGGTACTAAGAGAGGGATTGATGGATAAGAATGAACGAATCATTAAAAATTACATTTGAAGAATACAACATGGTCCGGGCACCATGGCAACATTTGGAAAACAAAACAAAACAACGCATTCTACTATCAACAATATCGAATTGTGATATCAGCTAATCTTCCTTTTTTGCAACAAGACTCGAGAAGGAAGGAGGTCAAAGCCCGGGTACTGAAGAAGATGATATAGTTTATCATGATGATCGAATTCTTGCAGAACCATACCAAAATAAAAATCCCAAATTCAAAAATTTGCCATTTGTCCATTTGGCAGTATCAATGTAGTTAGGGCAATTGATGTGCATGAAAAAGAAGCATGCGATCTGGGATCATAATGTGCCGTTATCTTCTGTCTGTGTACCAACTACATGCGATCTAGGGCCTGTAGTGTTATCTTGGTTTTGTTTACCAAGTACAGAGCAATTGAACCACTTGCTGCAAAGTTTAGACTGAGGGACAGCTGTTGATGGACACAATCATAGAGTACAAACATTTGATTATTTTTATTTCCATGATCTGAATATAACATAAACGTGTCAGGGTTCTTAGTAGGATATTTAGCAAATTTGAAGTAGAACAAATTATGGCGTGCCTCGCAATTTGCAAAAGAAAACATATTGTTTCATCAAATTTTCTCTGTTCAAATATTTTTTATGAAAAGTACTGTAAACATTACTATTTTCTCCAAAATGATATTTCGACACTTAGTTTTCTTTGAAAAGTGGTTCTTGATAAGTGATAACCCATACAACAGAATATAAATTATAACTGTAATTGTAAATTGTGATATTTTTATTGTTGGATGTACGTTTGGCCCTAGGGCATCTGTACAAATAAATCCTATAAATTATGGTGCCCTTTTGATACGAAGATTACGACTTTCGACCAACGGTTAATAGTACAATAACGTCATTTCTAAGGGCGATATAGTGAAATATTGGACCGAGGGCCGAAGGCCGAAGGCCCAAGGTCCAATATTTCACTTTATTGCTCGCAGAAATGACGTTATTAGTATTATTACCACCGTTAACGACCAGGACTGAAACAGCAAGAAAATCTTACGCATTGAACGATATCTAATTTCCCGGGGAAAATTGCCGGTCCAGAATATATTCTAGACCGGTCCATATGGACCACCACTATGACGTCACACATTTCTCAGGTCGATATAGTAAAATAAACGCCTTCTAAACTAGCACTAAAACCCCTAGAACTGGCCCGGCAAGGTGGTAATAATCTTGATTTTACTTGGGGGACTATCTGTCCTATACTCTACCACTCTGCCCGCCTTAAGGCATTATCCTATAAATATGAGCAACTTTGTATATTGAAGAATAAATAAACAGAACTGGAATGTGTAGAAACAGTGGCCTATCTTGACCACAATATAAAAAGTCGGTTAACGATCTTATAAGATTGTCCACCGTGGGCCATTTTCCTTGAATATGAACACATATGAATAAAAAATGAACTATGAACTTAACTTGGATGGAATCTCTTATAACGTTGGCCTAATCTGACCACTACTAAGTCGGTTAATGTGATGACGTACTGCATGCTTCAAATAAGTTGTAAAAGCATAAAAACTTAACTCTCTTCTATCTCTCTAATAATAATATTTTTTGTCTCTAATAGCCCCTTCTGTAAGTTCTTTTTTCCCGAATGCTGCCCTTTGTTTTTTTACTAAGAACTATCAAAACATTGAAATGTTTTAAACATTGTTGATTTTATGAGAAAAAATGGAAGTAATGAATTAAATGAATTAATATGTTTTAACTTCTGTGGAGAAAATAACGAGGTCATTTATTGATATATGATTCATGTGTTAGTATTGTAGAGTTCTGTGTATTGGGGGTACCTAGGTGAGATTGTATGTTTCATCAGAGTTGCGAAAGTCCAATCCACAGGTTTGAGATGTTCGCGCGTTTTTTAGATAAATGAAATATTTGCATTTTCTTTTTTGTTTGGGTGCAAGAATATCAACCTGGATCAAGTCTAGGGTGCAAGACAATTATAATCTTGTTAGTAACACAATTATTATTCAACAAATGAGACCTCCTGGGAGCATTGTATCATCAGTTATTGTACTAGAGATCATAGATTAATTGTATTTTGCAACATCGTTGCGATTATGCCAAAAATAATGTCTATGTGTAAGTTAAAATATAATCATGTTCATATTAGTATCTTTGGTTGAAACGGCAAACGGATTTTGCATCATGGGAAGTAACAATATGGGCCCTCGCTAACTTGCCCATGGCATCTTGAACAGAAAGAATTACGTTAATAGTTGTGCGAACATTGTGACCCCGAAATTTTGGTAAGGACATATTCACAGTGATATTATTCGACTTCCGAGTTATACGCGCATACCCTACCATGCACCTTGAGTTAATATACTCATATATCCTATGCCAAGTAGAGTTTTAGGGAGATAAGTTGGTAAGATATATCCCGTATCCTGATTTTGAGGTGTCCATATCCTGAACCTCCATATCTCCCGCTCCAGGGCATATCTTCCCGCTTCGAAAAAAAAAATTGAAAAAATAAGAAAAAATTGAAAAAAATGTAAAAAAATAAAAATTGAAAAAAGAAAAAAATAGAAAAATAGACAAATTAGAAAAAATTTGAAAAATGTGAAAAAAATTGAAAAAAGAAAAAATAATTCGAAAAAATTGAAAGAAAATTTGAAAACTCTACTTGGTATAGGATAAAGCAGTTATGTACGGTCGGTTTGGATATGGGGTTCATCCCTCGTGAGATATGCACATCTACCTTCGGTCCCTACGGTCCCTCAGGTAGATATGCATATCTCCCTCTGGATAAACCCCATATCCAAAACCTCCCAGTACACAACCCTTATTTATGCATTTTAAAAAGTGAGTATGTGGTTAGTTGGTTGGATGAATTTGGTGAGATCGTGTGACAGTGACACCAGAATTAAGGAACCACATCACTGTGTTCCATCCGAAGAGGAAGCGTCCTAGCTCGATAATCCCTCCCCGTGTCATTTACCGATCTTGTCCCCGAACATGTAAGAAATCATCTGGCGGGCTAACAAACTTACCCCGAGTATCTGGTGCAGGTAAAACCATTGAGGCTCATACTTGTAGTGCATGTATGTCTTCCAGAAGAGCAGCACATTTATCACAATCCATATCAACTGAAAATAAATATAGAATATCAATTCCAGAACTTCCAGTAAACATGGAATAAAGGAAGAAGTGGGCAACCTTTCGATGAATCGTCGCAAATCTTTCAAATTGCCTGCGTTTTTCATCAGATATCCTTTTTGGGGTAAAGGGACAAGCACCCACGCATTGACATGTTAATTGAATGATTGCTCACAACAATTTACATTTGCTATATCCTTCTGCCACTTTAAGAAAATAAGCCGAACAGCAGGTAGAGAGTTGCTATAACCCCAATGGCAGCTGCATCACACCTGAAAATAAACTATTTCTATGTTTTATTTTGATGTATCCCACCTGGTTGACATTGTGTCATATGTTTCGTTCTACCTTGGTTTGGCCAATAGCTGTATTGGGTTGAATTCTGAGTTACTGAGGACTCTGGGATTGAAATGGTTGCATCGGAGATCATGTCAAAGTATTGCAAGAAACTGATTAGAGTGGATGGGGCAGTGATAATCGCCATGTCCAGTGTGTTCATTTGATTAATTGCATCCCCAAAAGCAGTGGGCGTGCGTTGTATCCAATTAAACTTTTTGATTTTTTGCAAGTGGCATCTTGATCGATAGAAGAAAAAGACTGAACTGGTAGAACAGCAGTACAAGTGAATGGTGCATGAAATTGCCAAACGTACTGTAATCAGCAAGCAATTCGTTGTCTACGTGGCGACGTGTGACATTGTTAATGTCACGTTCCATATGGTTCTTTCTTGTAATACGTAAGCTTCAATTAGGTCAATGTCGCAAGTAAAGAAAAGTCTGAGACGCGGTTCAAGGTCAATTATCGGAGTAGAGGTCATGTCCATGTCATGTCATGGTGGGAGGTCAGGGTCTGAGATAGAAAATCAAGGTCAGAGATAGAAAGTCAAGGTCAGAAATGGAAAGTCAAATTCGCATAGATCGGATGACACGGTTTCAGATCATATTGATATGAATAAATGGTTTTAAAAGCTAGTTCATAGTGGGAGACTATTATCAATTTGAGGTCATAATCAGAAATCCAAGTTTACATGGGCAGTTCTACGGGCAGCCAAACATCTTGGGTCGCGTCAGAGGAAATTGCTCACGTGGCTGGGTCTTTAAGTTAACCAAACACCAGACATGAGCGAGGAGTTTTCAAGGAAAAACTAGAGCTAAATGCCCTAATTAACAATTAAGGTTACAGCAAAAATAAAGGGATGTCTTGGAAAAATATGAAAGAATGAATTGTTCAGCGAACAATCCACTTCTCCAAAAGGATCTTTTGGTTATTAAAACTAGTTTTGCATATATATTTTGCATATATTTTGGTTTCGTGTTCTCTGGTCCGATTGGATTAGCTGTATGTATCTATTTCCTTAAAAGTACCTTTGCAAGGGAGCTCTAAGCCTGAATGTGATTTATTCTTGTTTCAAGTTCTGACCCTGGCTCGTCTGTGGATTCTTGCAATTGTAGACATTTCTTGCCAAATACTTCAAAAGTAGAACTTTTATAAAACACCGCGGGACAATTTCTATGTGTAATGCATTGATATTAAAAATCTAAAAAAAAATCTAGGAAACGTTGGATATAATTGAATCATTACCACTATCTCGGGCATTACATTTTTATGGTATCTTTACTTGTTGAAAATTAACAAAACATATTTCGCATACTCAAGAGTAAACTTTACGTTCACCTTCTGTTTATGCCATTTTAATTGGGGTCTCAGCCCAAGTGCTGCAGCCTTTTAACCCTTTCCAATATGCAATCTCAATGAGTGTCTCAGAACACTTTAAACAAAATTAGAGACATTATCAACATTTCATTGAAGTACTTAAGTTCCACGAGAAATGGCATTTCATTTTCCTAAAGTCATGAAACTGAATTATGACAATTTACAAATAAGATATTTCCACCCTCGGAAATTTTGCCAGGGATGGTTCTTTACGATTATGTGAAGTTTACGTGCAAGCTGTCATTCACTAACAAATATTTAAAACGTCAATGGCCCACCCCCCAAACACACTCAACCTTGAAGACTGATTGTTGTTAATAATACAGGTACTGTATGTCATAGAAGTACAGTACAAAACAAAACAAACCCGTGTTTTACATAATGTGACGACTGATAAGTCACAGGGTACCGAACCAAGACTACGTGACGGGGGGCGTTTCAAGTACAACCGTTCAAAAAACCTAGATAGATTTGATACATGTATATAATACAATATCTAGATTGTCGTGAATCATTAAATATAGGGTTAAAGCCACCTTAAAACATGGACTATTGACACCTATCAAGTGTACAAACAGTACATTGGAAGTCAGTTACATAGTTTTAGGAAGGCATTTCCCATTCACTGGCTCTCATTGATTAACACCCCCCCCCCTTGTTATCATATGAAATGCCACAAAATGCACCCAGTGGAAATAATCTGGAAATGATCCTCCATCTCTATTATTTCCTGTTCTATTTTAAGATCTCAAATACAATTCACATTGTCGTTCCACTAATCAGAAACCCTAATCCTCTACTAAGAACCAGATTAGTGCAGTAGGCGAGGCATCCCGGGAGACATCCATATCTAACCTGGGGGGGGGGGGTGCGGGGGTCTGACTATTGTGATATATTTCAAAAACTGAACTTATCTGTCAGTCTGACGCAATGATCCAATTGCATAAAAAGATAGAAAGTAAAAAAAACGTTTATATTTTTATTCTAATTTTAGATGTTTAGTAAGAGTACTAAAATATTCATTAAACCCTAAGGGCTATGTTTAAGGGCAGCATGAAGTCCATCCTACTTTTCAAAGTTGTCACTTTCCCATTGCACGTTTGCCAGAAAATCATACCACGTACTAGTCACAAATTATATTTCATTAAAACAAGCAAACTGGAAAACAGACGGGGAACTAAAGATCATAATGTTATAATAACCCTTGCCAAAATTTGAAACCACCTTTGCTCAACATAAAATCCCGGGCATAAAATATTTTTATTTTGTTGATAAAAATGTATGAGTTACTGTCTCGTTGTTTTACTTACCACGATACAATGTTTCACAGCATAATTTGTAAGGTAGCCCACACAGCTGATTCTTCCCATCTCTATTTCTGTCTTAGCTTCTTCCTAGCCCCTATTCCAAGACTGCGTGCCTCTACACACGGTTGGCCGGTCAGTCCCGTCTGCGTCCGCTTCCCTCAACCCCTCTATCCCGATTCCTTACTTTATAATACTTCTCACATTTTAATATTATTCCTTTCAGCATCAATTTCTTTGAAGTTTCGCTTTATCCTCATCAGCTGAACATAATGTTGTCTATAGGCTCTATCCGTCTATTGGGCGCTCAATAGTCTCGATGTTTTGGGTTTATTACAGACAGGCAACAGTATAGTATACAGCACGTACTTACACTCTTTTCCAGTGCCGATAATCCTTTAATCCTAATCCCAGAAGATTAACCAATTTGTAAATTAATTAACTGGTGACGTTGTACTGAAGCATGGCTATTTGCAGTGAGTTGGAGATTACTATTCAATTCAATTCAATTGAAACAGTTACACGTATCTCGTTGATTTTGGGTTACAAATTTAGATAGAAACAACAGACTTACAACACTTAGGATTCGAGCAGTTAGGTACTATGTATGTGTATGTATGCATATACGAGCACTGTTTGGCCTCGCTGGTATCTTGAACAGTTTTGTGGCGAAACTTTAACAAAGATTGCGGTTTTCTGGATTCCCCGTGTATTCACTTATCCTGTAGAGGGTAAATCTTTCTTGGCGGTTGTGGAACTCATCAACTCTAGACTTATCGGGTGCACCGCCGACTGGTTAATAAACTATAGTTAACCTCCTCGGGTTAATGGTTAAATATTCAACTAAAAAATATGGCATTCATTTGTAGTTAGGTTAATGATGGGTCAGAAACCGCGTTTCCCTACTACTTAAAGTTCTGGTGCTATTTCCTAAATCTATTGCATCATGATCAAACACTATCTTAAACTTAAAGTGTTTTTGAAGCCCCGGACTTAGCTACTTGTAGTTGTCTATCCAATAATGGTATCTCCAACTTTAATGATGGATCTTGAAACTTTCTATGTCGGAATCACCTGTTCTACTTATACGATTTGATTATTTTGCCACGTCCATCATGTTCCTTTTCTTGCTAACAGTTCATGTGAGGCTTTTAATTTGATTTTTACGCTGTAATAATATCTTTCTGCAATGTGTCTGTATAAGGAGTTTATGAATTGCTTAGTTTTTGGGCATTTAGGTGATTTGTTTGTTTGCTTCTGTGCTTGTTTCATTTATTTTTGCACCCTTTCTTAAATCTCGTTTTTGCAATTTAAATCGCGATCACCTTGGCTTTTCAAACGTGGGAAAATAATTGGGATTTCCTTTCTGTCTAGTAACTTTTACCAACACTACTTGGCAATGTTCGATAAAACCGTTGGTTCAATCCCGAAGAAACGGTTCGTACATATCCTTATTAGCACATCGGCATCCTTTAACACAGTAGGGATGTACAATGATACCTGTGTTGGTAAACACAGTCACTACTCTTGATTTGGTATTTTTAGCTTCAATTTCGACTGATACAAATGATCCACGTTTCATATTAGTTTAGATCTCATATTCTCCATATTAATAGGAGTTTATAGTGTTCTGTTTTTAAAATTTTGCCCTTTGTAATTTCGTTTTTCTTACTTTTGGTTATTTTGTGCCAATAACGTAAATTTGGCTAGAAAAGAAAAAACAGTGTCTGTTCTTGGCTTCCAGCATTTCTCAGAGCTTTTCCCCGACCGTATTTTTTCTCAATTTGACTCAGACGCAATCCATTTCCCAATACATGTAATGGCACCAATACCATTTGTTTCTCAGCTTTTACTGTTTTCGTAAACGTGCATGTTTGTGAAAGTCGAAGATATATCTAAGCTATATACACCTACTGTATTTCGTGGGCCAAAAAAGAAATCTTAATATCAGGAATTTCAAAATAGCAGCAAAAACTTATAAAGTCTCAAGAGAATGTTAAATATTGGAACCAATTTTATCACAAAGTGTAAAAAAGTCTCCAGTTTTAGGCTGGGCAATACCACACATCTCCACATACCATAGTTTTCAAACGATATGTTTGCACTCCGCATAGGTTTCACTGTAGCTTCCAGTACTAGTTTTTGAGCTTGACGGGAGTCTAAATGTACATTTGGAGAAGTGAGGATCATTAGTCAGGAAATGCCGATTGTTTTATCGCCTAGTTAGTGAATTTGCTAGTTCACAAGGGGTATAAACTGGGGTTAACATTTCCATCAGAAAGGTTTCCATGTCTCTTGTCTTAATTAGAGCCTCTTGATAACGTGGGAAAACACCTTGTATTAATATATATGCAATACTCAAACAATGCAAAACTACAACAATGCAAAACTACAACAATGCAATAAATGCAACAATGCAATATCTTTAAAGCGACAAAATGCCATAATGCAAATACAATAATGTGGTATAAATCAACACATTTTGTTAAAATATTTTATTGCATGATAACAAAATGCAATATTTATGATACAATAGCACACCATTGCAGAGCATTAATAAACCGATACAGCACTATGGTACAATGTATGATGGTTCAACAATACTATGTAATAATATTTAATGCATAAATGAATTGATTCAATAATATATGGTTATTCCACACTGTGATGCAGCGATGCAACAACGCATAAAAATGCATGTGTTTTTTGGCAAATACAGAAATCAATTTTGCTATTTTAGTACAATAGGGGTAATTGTTTCGGTGATTATAGTTCCGTAACATTTCATGAAAAAATTTCAAAAATGGTTAACATTTTGCGGAACTTTATCTAGCTTGCATCTTGATTCACAAGGTTTTATTTCAGTTGTTTCTTGGTCGGTGGATTGGTAGTAATATCGCAAATTATTCATCTTTAGGTTTATTTCGGTAAAATTTGTAACATAAAACTTTCAAAATTGATGAATGCATTTGAACGGCATTTGTGAAATTAAAACCCATTACTTCACCCAACATGGACATGACACCACTACCCATCGGTGACTTCCAGTAGCCAAACTTATGGAGTGGGTGTATGTATTATATAACTAAAAAAAATACTCCACAAACCCTGTCGTTATGTTGCTATGGTAACCAAATACCTATGTCACCTGTAAAATTTATTGCTTATTTTTATACAAAATGAAACTACTATATACGGGATGAGTGAGGCCAAATATGAATAATATTCATAAAGTATAAATATTTATAAAGCAAGTGGTGTATTCGATCAACCCCCGTATGTTCCTTTGCATCAATGCAGACATACGAGTGTATCTTAGAAATCTGCATATTTTGCTTCCCAAACATTTCGTGATTGTCCAAACTTCCAGAAAATATTTAATTCCTTTTTTAATCAATTTTCTTTTATCATCAATGACGTGAATCTTGTCGCATACTCTAACGCTAACGTATACACAATGACGTATTGTATGCTAAGTTGGAAATTGTTAGCACTTTAATGATAAACGGTTACGGTATACAATTTTCTATTTTTTCTTTTTCTCTTAAATACATTGTGCGAATTCCTATTTTTAACAGTTATGCAAAGAAAAATGTTCCCTATATATCTTGTTTTTCCACTCAATTTCCCTTTAATCACTATTACATTTCTTTCACACAGTGGTAGTCTATCAGATAGAACTTCAAAGCAGTTTTATCAACACTGGTTTTTTACACAGTACTCATTGGAACGAGATCAAGACAGGTTTATATATTAAACATGTAACTTAAAACTGTAAAACGGTACACTAACAACACTATAAATCCTTCTTTTATAAGCCCCAGACTTGGAATGGATTACTGTAAAACGCTAGACAACATATTTTCGAGGCTATTTTAATTGGCCGATTTCTCAATGCAAAATAGAAAGGTTTTCACTTTTTAAAATTTCCAATGAATTATTACTTCGAGTGTGACAAAAAATACAAAGGATGATCAATTTTCCCATTTTTTGGCAAATTGGTACTTTACGGACTGTAAATATGGCACCATAGTATAAAAAATTCTCTAATGGTACTGTAAGTACCATGATTTTAGATTAAAACTGAACAATAACAAAACACATCAACTAAAACAAGTTATATTTGAAAATAGTTCTCTTATGTACTGTATATACATGAATATAATTATAATAGTTTAATAATATTGAACTTTTTGAGTTTTACAACCAGCCTTTTCCCAAAATAAGGAAATTAAGGAGCATAACACACACCATTACATGGAGAGAGTTTAAACTTTTACAGCAAAAATACTAGAGTACTAGAGGTAACGGAAATTTTGATGTTTTTGATTAAAATGTACATTTTCTGCTTCATAGCACTCCAACCCACCTCCACGTATCTAATACAAAATATTTAAAAACAGCCAATAAATTGATGTAAAACTGTTATTTACATAATATTGTAAATGTCTTCACATTTTAAAATTATTGCATATTTTCTTCAAGTTATTTTTATGCATTTTATAAGAAAATGCATAAAGTACTGTAAATTGCTTAAATTTGACACCATTTACAATTATTGCTGTTATCTGGACATTGATAACTACATAATGGATCTCAAAAAACTCCAAAATAACACTTTAAACTAGTAATTATTGGTGAATTTAATTGGTGATGTTGTAAAGCATTGATGAAAGCCATATGGGTGCAAAATTAAAGCAATTTATCTGGTAAGTTTGATTCACTCAGTTCAGGACAAAAAAGTTGATAATGCAAAAAAATTGCATTTCGATAAAATTCCATAAAGTTTCAATAAAGTTTTCATTAAGCATGACGTTTGATTTACAAAATCTTTCATAAAAATATCAAAAACATTTGATCTCCAAATAAATGAAATATTCGTTGACAGAAATGTTAAAACGTTAGAGTATTTTAACATATAGCAAGGCATCAAAGCATTAGTATTAAACTGTTTGCTATGTATGCATAGAACTGTACAATTTTCTTAAGTTCTTGCTTATAATGGTTGTATATGGTAATCAGAAAGTAAATCATAAGTTCTTTTTTGAACATCATCGAGTATTTTTACAATTCTTTAAAAATGCAGGACCTGGGTTTACAGTTACATTTATTGATGTTTGAAAAAGTTACTTTTCACCTTACTTCATGGCCACCCTGTCATTCACAACCAGTTATCATTTTCACCTTATTTCTCTTTTACCAACAAAGGTTAATAAGCATTTCGATTAATAATGTTCTGAATATAAATAATAAAAAAGAGATTTAGGAGGTGGCTTACTGTATATAGTGGCCTGTAACATATTTTTTATAAAATGTTACTAGTGCGTTAGATGTCAAAAATAACGCAACACCCTACTAAATGGTTGACAGAGAACCCTCCGTAGTTTTCATTACATCAAGATGCCCATAATAGCAGCACTCTGGGGCTGTTTAAGAACATTCCAAACTCAAACAGCTTAAATGTTTTATTTGAGACATTGTATGGTTGACTGGACAGACATTTTGATCATGTGTAAAGAAAGCAATGTTTTTGAAAGAAGTTCTTTGCAACAATAATGAACCATATCTTCAACTTCCATACAGCATTACTTCATCAAAACCCAAAAAAGGAAACTATTACTTTGGCCCTTCAAACCCTAGAATGCTTCGATCAAATCTAATTGTAAAAAACTCATTGGAAATGAAACAAGAATTTTAACTCATTCCATCTTTTCATAAAGCCTCCATGCTCGCAATGGAATGTTTTCAAATCTGAGGTTTTATAACAAATCTAATTTTGTACAAATAAACATATATTTTGGAAGAAACAAACAGAACTATACTCTCCTCCATAAACCTCGTTCACTCTGTTGAATTCTATATGTCCATATAAGGGCATTCTGACATTAAACTAACATCCAAACTTATATTATATATATACTTATATTAACAAAATTTATGGAGGGGAGTCGAATACACTTTGATAAAATACTCAAAAAACTCTATGGAAGCATTTTAATCTGATCTCTCACAGAAACGTTCCCTTCCTTAATTCATATTGACATGGCATATATTGGTTACATAGTTATGAGAACTGAATCTTGTATCAAGTCCCAGTCTTACCCTATTCCTTCTCACAGAGCCTTCTACTGAGTTTTGAGATTATTTTATTTCTTTTCCATTTGCCAATAAGATTATTTGTTAGTTGGTCACATGACTCACATGAATGTTATTTAGCCAATCAGGTTATTTGTTGGTTGGTCACATGACCAAGATGAATGTTGGTTAGCCAATCAGGTTATTTTTTGATTGATCACATGACTCACTTTAGTTATCCAATCAGGTTATTTGTTGATGGGTCACATGAGTTCATGGGACAAGTGGTTTCTCCCTCCCAGGCTGGTGGGATGGAAAGAAGGAGGGCAGAAACTTAATACAAGACCTATTCTTCCACTAAATTATATCATCCTAACACCACTTTTAGACTGCATTATTCAGTATTGAACCTACTACATTATACTACATAAATCTATAAAAGGCTACCACAAGCTGATTTTACAAGATTTAGTCAAATGTACTGTAAGATTTTGAACATTGGAATGTTTCTTGTATTACAATCTTCGTTGAAACAAGGTAAACGCCTCATAAAAGTGTGATAAAATATTGATTTAAAAAATGGCCATACATAAATTGGTTAAAAAATCTTTACAAATAAAACTAAATCGAGTAAACACATTCAAATAAAAAAATACATTTACTATTTTGTATTGCAATGGGAGACATTCAGTGAAGACATTGCTCTTCATGGCTTAAGATGTAAACTTGACGATTTCTGGACAATACACAATCCAGAATACATTCTATTGTTGCAGTTATTTTGATGGTTTCCTCATTTCAAATTATTTTCTCTTCTAGTTAAATTGTAAACTTGTGATGCCCATTCATTGCACAGTCTGTCACCTAGCTATATAAAGTACAACCTATAAATATGCCCCTATCCTAGGCCTAATCTTGACAGCGCCATCTGTTTGCGTAGTTTTATTATGTGCCAGTAAACATCTTGATCTGAAATATAAAATTATGAAATATAATTTAGATTGAGAGATTTAGAGATTTACTAATAATGGTTATACATTTTTGTGTTTCAATCAAATCATAATTTTAAGTTATATTATGTTCTGAATAAATCTGGATATATAAAGCAATAATTTTCAATTACTGTTTCTACTTCATAAATATTAAGGCAAAGAATTGATTTATTGAATCGTTAATAATCAGATGTAAGAAGATTTTCAGGTAATAAAATATTAGCATTTATACAAAATTAACAAATAATTTTACCTTCACTTTTGACGAGACCTTGATGAATGTACCGTATATATGTATAGAAGTCACACACCGCAGCAACCTGAAATTCATAATCACAATTAAGGGCACAATTTTATTGCAAATGTACATTTACTTTGTTTTTCTTATATTGTAATTGCCAAGATCTTGTTCAAATGTTCAAAGTTGTGGAAAAACAAGTTTTTTTCATTGTGGTGTAACTCTCCCATAAAATAAAAAAAATAAAATAAAAATGTTGATTTATCTACATTACAACATGTTCGTTTAAGAAAGGTGCTCATCAACAGGTTTAAGTGTACATACCCTGTCTCTGGCAAATTGACATATAACATGTGATGAACTAGGACTGGCCAATTGGGGAATTGACATATAACATGTGATGAATTAAGGACTGACCAATTGTACATACCCTGTCTCTGACGAATTGACATATGACATGTGATGAATTAGGACTGACCAATTGTACATACCCTGTCTCTGACGAATTGACATATGACATGTGATGAATTAGGACTGGCCAATTGGGGAATTGACATATAACATGTGATGAATTAGGACTGACCAATTGTACATACCCTGTCTCTGACGAATTGACATATGACATGTGATGAATTAGGACTGACCAATTGTACATACCCTGTCTCTGACGAATTGACATATGACATGTGATGAATTAGGACTGGCCAATTGGGGAATTGACATATAACATGTGATGAATTAGGACTGACCAATTGTACATACCCTGTCTCTGACGAATTGACATATGACATGTGATGACCTAGGACTGGCCAATTGTACATACCCTGTCTCTGACGAATTGACATATGACATGTGATGACCTAGGACTGGCCAATTGGGGAATTGACATTTAACATGTGATGAATTAGGACTGGCCAATTGGGGAATTGACATATAACATGTGATGAATTAGGACTGACCAATTGTACATACCCTGTCTCTGACGAATTGACATATGACATGTGATGACCTAGGACTGGCCAATTGGGGAATTGACATTTAACATGTGATGAATTAGGACTGACCAATTGTACATACCCTGTCTCTGGCGAATTGACATATGACATGTGATGAATTAGGACTGACCAATTGTACATACCCTGTCTCTGACGAATTGACATATGACATGTGATGACCTAGGACTGGCCAATTGGGGAATTGACATTTAACATGTGATGAATTAGGACTGGCCAATTGGGGAATTGACATATAACATGTGATGAATTAGGACTGACCAATTGTACATACCCTGTCTCTGGCGAATTGACATATGACATGTGATGAACTAGGACTGACCAATTGTACATACCCTGTCTCTGACGAATTGACATATGACATGTGATGACCTAGGACTGGCCAATTGGGGAATTGACATTTAACATGTGATGAATTAAGACTGACCAATTGTACATACCCTGTCTCTGGCGAATTGACATATGACATGTGATGAACTAGGACTGGCCAATTGGGGAATTGACATATAACATGTGATGAATTAGGACTGACCAATTGTACATACCCTGTCTCTGGCGAATTGACATATGACATGTGATGAACTAGGACTGACCAATTGTACATACCCTGTCTCTGACGAATTGACATATGACATGTGATGACCTAGGACTGGCCAATTGGGGAATTGACATATAACATGTGATGAATTAGGACTGACCAATTGTACATACCCTGTCTCTGGCGAATTGACATATGACATGTGATGAACTAGGACTGACCAATTGTACATACCCTGTCTCTGACGAATTGACATATGACATGTGATGACCTAGGACTGGCCAATTGGGGAATTGACATTTAACATGTGATGAATTAAGACTGACCAATTGTACATACCCTGTCTCTGGCGAATTGACATATGACATGTGATGAACTAGGACTGGCCAATTGTACATACCCTGTCTCTGACGAATTGACATATGACATGTGATGACCTAGGACTGGCCAATTGGGGAATTGACATTTAACATGTGATGAATTAAGACTGACCAATTGTACATACCCTGTCTCTGGCGAATTGACATATGACATGTGATGAACTAGGACTGGCCAATTGGGGAATTGACATATAACATGTGATAAACTAGGACTGACCAATTGTACATTCCCTGTCTCTGGCGAATTGACATATGACATGTGATGAACTAGGACTGGCCAATTGTACATACCCTGTCTCTGGCGAATTGATATATGACATGTGATGACCTAGGACTGGCCAATTGGGGAATTGACATATAACATGTGATGAATTAGGACTGGCCAATTGTACATACCCTGTCTCTGGCAAATTGACATATGACATGTGATGACCTAGGACTGGCCAATTGGGGAATTGCCATATAACATGTGATGAATTAGGACTGACCAATTGTACATACCCTGTCTCTGGCAAATTGACATATGACATGTGATGACCTAGGAGTGGCCAATTGGGGAATTGACATATAACATGTGATGAATTAGGACTGACCAATTGTACATACCCTGTCTCTGGCAAATTGACATATGACATGTGATGACCTAGGACTGGCCAATTGGGGAATTGACATATAACATGTGATGAATTAGGACTGACCAATTGTACATACCCTGTCTCTGGCAAATTGACATATGACATGTGATGACCTAGGAGTGGCCAATTGGGGAATTGACATATAACATGTGATGAACTAGGACTGACCAATTGTACAAACCCTGTCTCTGGCGAATTGACATATGACATGTGATGACCTAGGACTGGCCAATTGGGGAATTGACATTTAACATGTGATAAATTAGGACTGACCAATTGTACATACCCTGTCTCTGGCGAATTGACATATGACATGTGATGACCTAGGACTGGCCAATTGGGGAATTGACATTTAACATGTGATGAATTCGGACTGACCAATTGTACATACCCTGTCTCTGGCAAATTGACATATGACATGTGATGACCTAGGACTGGCCAATTGGGGAATTGACATTTAACATGTGATGAATTAGGACTGACCAATTGTACATACCCTGTCTCTGGCGAATTGACATATGACATGTGATGAACTAGGACTGGCCAATTGGGGAATTGACATATAACATGTGATGAATTAGGACTGGCCAATTGGGGAATTGACATATAACATGTGATGAACTAGGACTGGCCAAATGTACATACCCTGTCTCTGGCGAATTGACATATGACATGTGATGAACTAGGACTGGCCAATTGGGGAATTGACATATAACATGTAATGAATTAGGACTGACCAATTGTACATACCCTGTCTCTGGCGAATTGACATATGACATGTGATGAACTAGGACTGGCCAATTGGGGAATTGACATATAACATGTGATGAATTAGGACTGGCCAATTGGGGAATTGACATATAACATGTGATGAACTAGGACTGGCCAAATGTACATACCCTGTCTCTGGCGAATTGACATATGACATGTGATGAACTAGGACTGGCCAATTGGGGAATTGACATATAACATGTGATGAATTAGGACTGGCCAAATGTACATACCCTGTCTCTGGCGAATTGACATATGACATGTGATGAACTAGGACTGGCCAGTTGTACTCTGAACTTGCAAACTCTGCTTGCATCTGTTAAGGCACATTTCCTGAAAACATTTTCTCCAAATATATACAACGCAGAAAAATATGTGAAACAAATATTGAAGATGGCAAAATATGATTGATTGATTTAAAACTGTTGTTAAAATTTTGAATAACTCAATAACTTTGTCTTTCAAATCAGTTAGTTAGCCAGAAAGAGAGTCAAAGAATCACCGCCTAATTCTAACCCCCGGCTCGAACCCTTAATTCTAACCCCTGCTATTCTCTTAATGTGATCTTACATAAATATTTGCAATCTGGTTTTTACACTATCTTTATCTGGCAATTCAAAAATAAATAAAAAATGACTCACCTGGGGAACGGGTTCTTCTCCCCAAAAGGTTCCATGGTAAGAGTATTTTGCTGGATATTTTCTAATACTGCACTAGAAAGCTGAAGTAAAACAAACACATAGTCATAAGTACAATCTAGCTAAAAGCTGGAACAAAAATATTTTTATTTTAATGCAAATGCGTGAAGGGTAATTTATCAATATCAAAATATTGCTAACTCAAACAAATCATAATGACATTTAACCAAGGCATAAACAAGCAAAATGTCACCACCTGCCATTTGTTACAGACACAGATTGCCGAACACTAAACACCGAATATTGGTCATCCATAAAAAAGTTAGAGACTACAACAATATATCACCACTTTTGGTGTTGACATAAAAACAATATATTTTTACATGGAAGAGGTATATATATCCCATCTTCCAAACCCCGGGTTAAAACATGTACCTGGACTAACCTGTTTTTGTGTGAATTTGAGGCAAGGCTGTATATCTTCCCTATTTATTGTATTGAAGAATGGACTAGTGGTATCAAGACTGGGTGCCAATCTCCAAGTTTTGAACTCCTCAAAGAAGACAGGATCAATCTGGAACCAGATTTAAACATTTAAGATAGAAATTAGTGATCTACAAAGCATTGAAGCAACCACGTTATTTGCCTAGTTTGGGAAACTTGACAATTGACGAGAGTCCAATACACACCACGTCACAATCATTGGCATTCTTTCGCCAACCATGCCTTGCGTCGGTCATAATAGATATTCCTTCATCAAGCTTTTCTGGCTCAAGGTGTGTGGATTCTTCTACGATAGAAGCTTGACAAGAGTCTGTCATGCAAGACTTGACCTTTTGAGCGTATGCATCAGTAAATTCTTTACTGATGTGTCCAAAATCTGCAGTTGTATGCAGATGGTCATATTGGCTGGTAAGCATTCCAGATGTAATATACCCATGGAACATAGGAAAGTTCACCAAACTATGGCCATTTGGTAAGGTTGGAGATGACTTCCATCTAATATGGTGATCTGCTTCACACTTCATGTTGACCAAGGCTGCATGATCATGAAGACTATGATCATTCCAGAGTAATGCCATATTACAAAAAACATTATGCGCTGAAACACTGTCCACAAACTTTTGTATAGATGATTTTGTTGTCAGGAACATTGGGTCAGATGTTTCGTTTTTTTCAACAGGTGTATGTTCTTGAATAACCAGGATATCATTCACTGTTTGTCTTTCTCTTTCATCATGTTGAACATTATTGAAGATCCAGAAGTCTAGCAAAGTGTCAATTGCTACTGCATTTGTTGTTCTAACACCTGTTTTCATTTTTTCTTTCACTAGATTTAGCTTTTTAAGAGTTTTTTGTTTTAACTCATCTTCTCCTTGTATTTCAATATTGAATTTTGACGTGCGCTTTCTTGGTTTCTTTGCTTCAGCCATTGCTTCTTCTGAATGTAACATCAAAGTTAGAATGAACATGAATAAAATAACATGTTCATGGCTGTGTCATTTGATCAGCTAATCTTTTGTGATAATATCATACAATTACCCAAGTCTGCAACACTATTGACTTATCGTTTTCTACAAAAAGTTTCTACTCTTTTTTAATCACAAATACAAAACCTTGTTGAAAGAGTTTAATATTGTATTTATCATGGTAAACATACTGTGATTACTTCTAATAATGCTGTGATTAAGCATAATTATAAATGCATTGCAAAACAAATTGGAAAAACAAATCCTGCAATGTTGTCTTTAAAGATTTGGCTGTTTATCTTTTCTTGAGGTAATTAACCGGGACCATAAGCAGTAATCACAGTGAAATACGACATTAACTGATAATAAAGCAATCATGGCAATTATCTCACCAATAATTTTGTTTTATGGTTTCAACCAGTACATGTATGTCTCTGGTAACCGTGAATGGATGTACATATACAGGTTTTTAGATTCTAATGAAGTAAAGATATCTAAGTTCTAGAAACAGAGAACAAATATGGCAAGTGTCATTTCAAGACCAGATGGGAAAATAAGTCTCATAGTTGATGCCATGCCCCCATCATGATAATCCATGACATCTCATTTCTTCTCAGCCCTGAGGTGAAACAGAAAGATGCTATGAGTATCAGAATGCCATGCCCCTATAAATTCAAATGATACACCCATAGCTCTAAATGGGATGATCTTGGAGATATTCCTTTCTCATCCAAGCTTTTTCCTGGGGTGATATCAAAATACCAAATCCAAATGAGATATCCTGATTGCCTTTTTGGTTGGATTGTTTTGCATGACATTAGATGGGTATGTAGTTCTGGGTTGGTATCAAATACACATTTACTTCAAATGTGGCTCTACCCATAAGCATATGGTGCTACTAATAATTTCTATACACATTTTCCTATGATCCCTTTTTAACATACCATGTGGAATGTTAGCTCTAACCACCCTTTCATGACATGTCACATCTAAGCACCCAAAGCAATGTCTTGCTACAACAAATATATACAAATCACATTATAAATCATGAATGAGTTATCAAGGATATTCTCTTGCTGACCATGGGCTTGGTTCATCAAATTTTCGTATTTGGGAGGTCTATCTGCTGGTCAAGAGTCGTGACACACTACACAATATGTAACATAGTCCTATGGTAGTAAATCTGAAAATATGTATTGTTTCATATTTTCTTACTGAATCACAAGACAAGAGCATTGAACTATTGTTTAGAACAAAGAAATGGAAAGTTAAACCCAAAAAATGAATGAGGATGATGCAAATGAAACAAGATGCCCATATTGTCTTCAGGACCCATGGCCTGATACTCCACATCATCCACATGATATAAATAACAAATTTAGAAAGGTGGCCTACAAATCCTTTTGGGGAATGTTAAACAATAGAGGATTATGGAATAATGAAAGATATTTACAAAGAAAGAGAAGGGCTTTAGAGGAATACCCCAACCTAAGAGGACTAATTAATTGTAGAAGGGAACTTTTGCCAAATTGTGTGGTCCATAAGGTGAGGGAGTGGTATCCCAACAGAGAAGGTGTTCCATTTATGGGCCATATGTGGGAATAAGCATACTAAACAATGACAATTAACAATTATTTAATCAAATTATACATAAAACATTTTCATCTAGATATACAATTACTTAGGGATTATATAATTAACTAGAAAAGGATAGGATTAGAATATAATTGAGGATAGTATGTAAGTCCACTTTGATATTATAGTTGTTCACCAGCCATGTGCTTTTGTTTGAGTCATGTGACTTCCCATGATGCAAGTGCAGTTATATGATTGGATATTGACAAATCTGGGCGGAGCTTAGGCTTAATCATTTACCAGGTGGTAAAGTTTTCTGGTCTTTAAACTTAATGTCAATTTGCAGAGTATGGAATTGGGATATTTTAAGATTTGGACATTTCTAAGGTGACTGCAAGTAAAGTTTGAATTTTAAGAAAAAATCCTTGTGAGGGCATTTCAAGGCAATCACTCCCGTCTTACTTTAATCCACTCTTTCTCTAAACATATTAAGATTTGAGTTGAAAGATTTGCTTCAGGAGTCTCACAATTAAGGTATTTCTGTACAGTACAGATCTTAAAGATCAATATGAAATGCCTATTTACAGTTTTAATGCTTATTCTACCCTCTGTACTTCACAACATCACAAACTGAGAATTTAAGCATAGACCCATTTCATTTCATGCAGAACATATGTGACAGAATCTAACCTCCTTATTCTCTTCCTTTGTTTCTTTCTGATCCACTTGTTGAGTGGGACTGGGTGGAGTTTCAATTTGCTGTGCAGATATTTTTCTAAAATCGTGATGTGTTGATGATTTTTTTGTTAAGTTGATAAACCGTGTGTCATCGCTACGTCGTCGTTGATGTCCCAAGTGCTGCAGGTGCTTGTTAGGGTTACTGGGTGTTGAAGTTATTACCAGACTTTTCAAAGCTTCCACCTCTGCTTGGAGAATATCAACCTGAAACAGAGCAACATAGGAAATTGAAAACATTGACGTCAGCATAGAGCACATACCAAAATCACACCATTAACAGTCCATTTGATTTAATGACAGCATTTGATTTTCACCATTATATACAGCCAATCTCTAACAGTACTGTACCGTATCCCATAGACTCAAACAGTACTGTATGGTACCATGAACCGTGTACGGTACCATACTTGAAGAGTACTATACAGTACCATACTATTAATTAGGGGTACAACGATACGATAAATTTAATATCGATACATATCTACGATACTGACCTCGCGATACGATATGAACGATACGATACAATGATACAGCGTAAATTGCACGCCCGGTGATCGTAGAATTGGGATGGAGGGGGGGAGCAGGCAATTTCTGCTAGAAATTTCAACAAATCTGGAAGATTTATTTTTTAAAGAAGAAGTTTACTATTGAATTGCTAAATAAATAGGCTCACGGTATTGTAAAATATGTTAGGTATTCTAGGATTTTTTTTTCAACCGATACTCTTTTAGGGTATAAGATCTATTAAAAAAGGCGCAACGCACCAACGTGCAAAAGTCAATGTTGTTGCTATAAATGAAGCAACAATGGTGTACATGACCTGTAATAAATACTTGTAAGTGACATTATCGTCACAAAATTAATGTTATTGCTGACTTTGTAAAATAAGTTTCCATAGGTGAAATAAAAAATAATCAAAAATAATTTTGGGACGGAGGGGGGGGAGCAATATGTATTAAGACATGATACATATTGCTCCCCCCCTCCGTCCCATAATTATTTTCGATTATTTTTTATTTTACGTATTGAAACTTATTTTATAAATTCAGCAATGGCATTAATTTAGTTATGATATCGTCACTTACAAGTATTTAATACAGGTCGTGTAGACCATTGTTGCTTGATTTATAGCTAAAACGTTGATTTGTGTCTGTTGGTTGCCTCGCGCCTTTTTTAATAGATCTCATATCTTAGATGCCTATCGTTTCAGAAAAAATCCCAGAAGACCTAACATATTTTACCATACCGTGCACCTATCAATTCAGCAATTCAATAGTAAACTTTTTCTTGAAAAAATAAATCTCTCAGATTTGTTGAATTTTCTTGCAGAAATTGCCTGCTCCCCCCCTCCGTCCCATTTTCACGATCACCGGGCGTGAATTGAAGTAAAACTTAACTTTATTCTAATTTTTCAAACTTGTAAAGCTGGAAGTACTTCAGCCAGATTACGTTTATTTCACATCACGACAAAGAAAGTTGTAAAATATGCTAACATTGATTAAAACATCTAATTGACTTGTGGTATTCAGGAACTATCGGGGCAAACGAAAGCGGCAAGCAAGATACATAACTATGACTGTCTGTCATCTCTAAGCTCTGAGTTTTTCCCTCCCTTTGGGTAAGGAAGAAGGGACTTCCGGTCAAAAAACGATACGACCGATATTCATTTTATGTATCGATACAGCCCGTATCGGAGGTTAATTGCTCAAGCGCTCGAGCACTCGAGCGCTCGTGGTACCCCTACTATTAATGCAACAGTGACTGTTCTGTGATTTCAGAGTGCGGATTGGGGTGGTAATAATCTGTTAAGCTAAAAGAAGTATTTGACAGCTGTTAAAGTTGACAAATACATTTCTTTACAAATGTTTCTTTCACCCTAATATTCACTCATTAGTCCATTTGTCACCCCTATGCATCCTTTAGTGAACCTAGAAATTATTAAAAGTACAAAGTATTATGGTCAATTCATGATAATAAGGGTTTTTTGAAGTAATTTAACTGGGTTGGACAAAAAGTTAGTTTGGGGAAAAATAATATAGGCTAATTATGGAGGCCATTATTGAAACAATGATTTTTTCAATACCTTGAAAAGTAACAATGGTAGCAGCATAATTATTTTGTCTAAACCTATGTTTTCAGAGTTAATGAATAAGATAATGTTAAAATATACAAGAACGGCTAATTAGATATTGTGCATATATGCAAATTAGCACGTTTTATGATTGAAATATCGCATTTATTAAAGATATTTTGTATGTCAAGATTACAAAACAATGAATATAACTGACTAATCAAGGGTTTCCTTAGTGATTAATTTGGGGAAAATTAAATAAATAACCTTTGGGGAAAATCATTATGCAAATTAAGGCGGCCATTATTGAAGCATTGAATTTTTTACATTCTTTTAAAAGTGATAATGATAGCACCACAATTACTGTGTCCTTACCCATGTTTTCAGGGTCAATGAATAAGATAATGTAACAAGATACAAGAATAACTCATTATATAATAATGTGAATATGCAAATTAGCATATTTTATAATCGAAATATCACATTTATTCAAAATATTTCGTTTATCAGGTTTACAGTGCAATTGAAAGTACTCACTAATTGAGGGTTTCCCTTCGTGATATAAGTTGGTTGCCAAAAATAACTTTTTATAGTATAATAGTATTATAATTATATACAAGGCATTAACATGACAAAATGTCACCACCTAGTTGCTCACAATATTATGAGTTCAAACTTAAGTCAGATTTGAATTTCTGAGAACTTGTAAAGTCAAATTTGAACTTCTGAAAAGATGTAGATGATTTTGAAAAAAAATTTGGTCAATTTGAAGCAAGTTGAAAACAGACCTTTTTGACCTTTTTTGACCTTGAGAAAGTCATTAAAGGTCAAATGTCAAATCTAAAGTCAGATTTGAATTTCTGAGAACATGTAGATGATTTTGAAAAAAAAAATTAGTCAATTTGAAGCAAGTTGAAAAAAGACCTTTTTGACCTTTTTTGACCTTGAGAAGGTCATTGAAGGTCAAATGTCAAATCTAAAGTCAAATCTAAAGTCATATTTGAATTTTTGAGAACATGTAGATGATTTTGAAAAAAAATTTAGTCAATTTGAAGCAAGATGAAAAAATACCTTTTTGACCTTTTTTGACATTGAGAAGGTCATTGAAGGTCAAATGTCAAATCTAAAGTCAGATTTGAATTTCTGAGAACATGTAGATGATTTTGAAAAAAAAATTTAGTCAATTTGAAGCAAGTTGAAAACAGACCTTTTTGACATTTTTTGACCTTGAGAAGGTCATTGAAGGTCAAATGTCAAATCTTAAGTCAAATCTTAAGTCAGATTTGAATTTCTGAGAACACGTAGATGATTTTGAAAAAAAAATTTAGTCAATTTGAAGCATGTTGAAAACAGACCTTTTTGACCTTTTTTGACCTTGAGAAGGTCATTGAAGGTCAAATGTCAAATCTAAAGTCAGATTTGAATTTCTGAGAACATGTAGATGATTTTGAAAAAAAAATTTAGTCAATTTGAAGCAAGTTGAAAAAAGACCTTTTTGACCTTTTTTGACTTTGAGAAGGTCATTGAAGGTCAAATGTCAAATCTTAAGTCAAATCTAAAGTCAGATTTGAATTTCTGAGAACACGTAGATGATTTTGAAAAAAAATTTTAGTCAATTTGAAGCAAGTTTAAAACAGACCTTTTTGACCTTTTTTGACCTTGAGAAGGTCATCGAAGGTCAAATGTCAAATCTTAAGTCAGATTTGAATTTCTGAGAACACGTAGATGATTTTGAAAAAAAAATTTTGTCAATTTGATGCAAGTTGAAAACAGACCTTTTTGACCTTTTTTGACCTTGAGAAGGTCATTGAAGGTCAAATGTCAAATCTAAAGTCAGATTTGAAGGTCAAATGTCAAATCTAAAGTCAGATTTGAATTTCTGAGAACATGTAGATGATTTTGAAAAAAAATTTAGTCAATGTGAAGCAAGTTGAAAAAAGACCTTTTTGACCTTGAGAAGGTCATTGAAGGTCAAATGTCAAATCTAAAGTCAGATTTGAACTTCTGAGAACATGTAGATGATTTAGTAAAAAATTGAAGTCAGTCTAAACAGTATTTGTTAAGTTATAGGAAGTTGTAAGAAATTGTTACAGACGCCAACCGCCGGACGCCAACCGCCGGACGCCAACCACCAACCGCCAACCGCCGTCGCCAAAAAACGGAGACCATAACAATATGTCACCACTTTTGGTGGTGACATAACAATAGTTTAGACAAAACTATTGTATATTGTAATTTTACTTTATTCGTAGTCTTGAATATTTCTGAGATAATTTAACGATGGCTGCCCTAATTTGCATAATCACAATGATTATTGATTTAATCCTTTTTATTATCATTTTATCTTATTCTTTGACCCAGAAAACGGTTTAGACACCAGTTTTGTTAAGCTACTTTCCTTAGTCTCAGACATTTTGAAGATAATCAATAATTTGATAATGGCCACGCCAGGCCACCTTAATTTGCAAAATCATAATCATTATTGTTGTTCAAGTTATTTTATTATCTATCTTATTATTTGACCCTAAAAACTGGGTTTAGACACCCGCATTGTGAGTTTTGTGTGCTTAGTTTTCGAAATATTAGGGATAATCAATAATTCGATAATGGCCACCCTAATTTGCATAATCGTAATCAATAATCTTTTTCTGATAAGGCCCAATTTATTCTATTCTTTGACCCTGAAAACCTAGGTTTAAGGACCAATATTGTGATACTACTATACTTCGTCTTCAAAATATTGAAGGTAATCACTTTTTCAACAATGGCTGCCTTTACTTTGCAAAATAATAAAATAATTGTGATATATGGTCACAGGACCATAATCTTTTTATTAAAACATAATATCGCGATCTCTTAATTAAAATATAAATTCACGGTCTCTTAATGCAAATTTAATTTCGCGGTCTCCTAATTATAATATTACATCGCGATCGATCAGTTGATAGGTCAGGAGTTCAAATCAATACGTGCCAGAGGGTATCTACAATTGGTTTCGCGGCAAAATTGGAATTCATGACGAGAACTACATCTAAATTTAGTAACAAAACTCACTTATTCGTGAATTCAAAAACAAGATGCAATAGCTGAAACTTTATAAACCAATCAAATCTGAAGGATTTCACTCAGAACAATTCTATATAAATGAAACATTGAAATTGAATTAGTTGTTCTGAACTTTGTCACTTACATTTTACAAATAAATCGTTTTGATATCGAAGAGATGCTACTTTGACAATATGCTGCAATTATAGAAAGGTATGTGTCCACTGGGTTTTGCAGGATAGTTCATAATATCTAAACATTCATTTGATTTAGCTTTCTTGGTAATAATTTCAATGCAGTTTTGTAAGACATAAACTTGAGTTTTCAAAATAATATCCACGTGAGAAAATCAATATGGCGGCTCAAATTTCTCAAAATTCATCAAAATTATTTATTTTGTTCTTCTGACTGAGCCTTAGCGCCATAGATAAATAAATAACATAATTAGAACATCATTACAATCAAAATGTTTGATGCTTTATTTCAAAATATCGAATTGTTGCACAAACTGAATAGCTTGAATATCAAAACTTTGCAAATTGGTTCAAAATTTCTAAAAGAAACTGTTTATTCTAGGGACCAACCCGCTGTTTCACTCCAACTACAATCAGCCCAGGTCAGGGAGTGATAATTCAGTTTGTCATTTCTTTTGGTAAGACATAAAACACTTTATTTGTAGTTGGGTACTGTTTACCTTATCACAAACCCAGGTTACGTCCAAGGTGCACAAAGTTAATTGCAATTCAATTTTGATTCGTTCTTGTGTATTTTGAGGACCAACCTCAACTATTGATTTCGTCATAAAACACATGTAGACAACTGAATACACTTAATTGTCTTTTGCTTTATGTGTGTGAGCGACTAAATCATTTATCTTTATAAAAGTGTTATTAACAGGAGGGGGATTATGTTTATTCTACTTTCCTATCAGGTTATATACAACACTTCCATAATTCAATATTTAATCCCATATTACAAGCATTTCTTCTAGTAATTTTCAACTATAACTATTTAGGCCAATCCTATCTTTCAAATTTTATCCCCAATCTTATTTCTATATTTCAAACCCCCATAAACCATTTCCTAAAAGATATACACCATGAATCGTGCTATTTTGAGTGTCTGGGAAGTTATTTTTTGATGTTACTTTGTAAACTGTTATTCTCAATTATGTATCGTATTGTGTTGTTCATTATCAGTTATATTTTGTCGTAGAATGTAGAGTACAATGTTTGTCAGTCAATTTTACATCAATGTTTCCCAATTTTACAAATATATTCATTTTACAAGTGCAATAAATTGAATCATGAAACAACTATTTCTCTTGCCTGTGATAAAACGTTATAAAATACAATCTAATTGATAGAATATTATATGTTATTGAAATATGACATGATATGTCGATCTAATCTTCTTTAGGTCGATAAATCATAATTATTATTATATAAATGTTGAACACATGTAAAATATTTCATATTTCTTATTCCAGGCCTGTCTGTCTGCCTGTCTGTTTGTCTGTGTGCACTGTGTGTGCCCTTACTGCCTGTCAGTCAGTCAGATTTAAAATTTATAATTGATAAAACATATTTTTACACTTACTATTTTTGATACTGAAAATAAATTGATTTATTGCTATTTTAAATCTTATTTTGTGATTATTGGTTCAAGAGACTCTATGAAGCTATAATTGTAATCGACCCACGTGCACTCGCCCACTATCCTTCAATTGTTCTAATCTTGATTATGTAATATCATCTTATTCCCTGACCCTGAAAACCTGGGGTTAGATACCAATATTGTGATGTTTCTGTACTTAGTTTTCAGAATATTGAAGAAAATCCCGTTTTAGATAATGGCCACCTTCATTTGAATATATAATTTTTTCCCCAAAGTTGCCTTTTGTCCAACCCAGCTAAATCACTTCATAAAACCCTTATGATAGTTGATACACAATAAAACATCGTACTTTTACATATTTCTACGTTCAGAAAATGACTACATATACCTTACATTATTTTTTAAGTACTGTATGGTAGATCCGGACTATCAACTCTAAAGTAAAAGTTTTATAAACTTGTGAGGTATTAAAATGCGATTTCTAAGAAACAATGTATACCTATCATTGATGGACTCTACACTATGGAGATGAATGATGTACATGTACATATCTAGCTATTAAGTTCTGAATAACAATGTAGATCTATCATTGATGGACTCTAGACTAAGGAGATGAATGATGTGCATGTACATATCTAGCTATTAAGTTCTGAATAACAATGTAGATCTATCATTGATGGACTCTAGACTAAGGAGATGAATGATGTACATGTACATATCTAGCTATTAAGTTCCAATAGTATATCTATATTAACCTTAGCTTGTGCTTCCTTCAACAGCTTCTCTGCATGCATCCTCTTTACATTGGCATCTTGAACCATTTTGTTAGCTTCCTGGAATCAAGTTATTTCTGATTTAGATATCATCCTACATAGTTACATCCATTGTTTTTACACATCCTTAAATCTTGAGGCTTAATAATACAGAACATTGATCGCAGTATCCATACAGAAAGTACTTCTAATTTTAAGAGTTTGAGGAAAATAAATAAATCTAAAAAACAAGTGGTTTAATTTATAATACTTGTTAAAATGGTTATGTTCTTCTCAGCTTGTAAAAATAGAAATACAAATGTAAATTTTCACGATGACCAATCTGCAATATCATTTTGATATTGAATGCACTATTATTTTGATATTGAATATGCAGTAAAACTTTTCAGTTTGAATATCTCTCAAAGATGAACTATTCTACTCTATGACACTTTTTCATTATATATTATATGAACCTAAAAGACACACATAGTTCATTTTAGTGTATTACCTCAAAGAGACTGGCAGTGAGTTCTTCAATCTCCAGTCCCATCTGGTCTCTAACATGCTGTAGTTTAACAACCTCCTCATCTTTAAGCTTTAATTCCTTAAATATTAATTTAAAAAATGTAGTGAATGTATTGAAACTTATAAGCGGAATACATGGAGAAGTTTCTAAGTTTTGTGACACATTGACTTTAATTTAATGGACCTCTGTCTTCATCTTTCAGTTTTGATTCCTTAAAATATTAATTTAAAAAATGTAGTGTATGTTTTGAAACTTATAAGCAGAATACACCTCTGTAAGTGGAATGCATGTAGAAGTTTTGTGACACACTGACTTTAATTAAATGGACCTCTGTTAATAGAACACCTCCCAAGTAGAACACTTCTTATGGTTCCAAGAGTTCTATAGCACTTTAATTTTCTACATTTTTTACCATCTTCATTTGGAAGAGATACTGTAATGTTGATAGGTGGAAAACACAGCCACATTAGAATTCACAATATATATTCTCGTATTTCAATTCAACAATAGGCTCCTAATTAATCAAAACACATCAAATACATGTTGAGTTATTTTACCATTTGTGCTTTGTCAAGCTCCTCATGTATTCTGACACTTGCTTTATCTTTAACTTCCAGCATCGAGGCGCTTCTACGTCGCATGTTTCCTTCCTCAAGTTTCATGTCACTGAGTCGCGTGTTCACAACATCAGTGGCTTCCATAGAATATGAGTGGACTGACCTAGAAATACAAATACAGGGTGTCCAATCAATATGAGTATACTGACTAAGAAATACAAATACAGGGTGTCCAATCAAAATGAGTGTACTGACTTAGATATAGAAATACAGGGTGTCCCATCAAAATGAGTGGACTGACCTAGAAATACAAACACAGGGTGTCCAATCAATATGAGTATACTGACTAAGAAATACAAATACAGGGTGTCCAATCAAAATGAGTGTACTGACTTAGATATAGAAATACAGGGTGTCCCATCAAAATGAGTGTACTGACTTAGATATAGAAATACAGGGTGTCCAATCAAAATGAGTGTACTGACTTAGATATAGAAATACAGGGTGTCCCATCAAAATGAGTGTACTGACTTAGATATAGAAATACAGGGTGTCCAATCAATATGAGTGTTCTGACTTAGATATAGAAATACAGGGTGTCCAATCAATATGAGCGTTTTGACTTAGATATAGAAATACAGGGTGTCCCATCAAAATAAGTGTACTGACTTAGATATAGAAATACAGGGTGTCCAATCAAAATGAGTGTACTGACTTAGATATAGAAATACAGGGTGTCCAATCAAAATGAGTGTACTGACTTAGATATAGAAATACAGGGTGTCCAATCAAAATGAGTGTACTCACTTAGATATAGAAATACAGGGTGTCCCATCAAAATGAGTGTACTGACTTAGATATAGATATACAGGGTGTCCCATCAAAATGAGTGTACTGACTTAGATATAGAAATACAGGGTGTCCAATCAAAATGAGTGTACTGACTTAGATATAGAAGTGTCCCATCAAAATGAGTGTACTGACTTAGATATAGAAATACAGGGTGTCCAATCAAAATGAGTGTACTCACTTTGATATAGAAATACAGGGTGTCCCATCAAAATGAGTGTACTGACTTAGATATAGAAATACAGGGTGTCCAATCAATATGAGTGTTCTGACTTAGATATAGAAATACAGGGTGTCCAATCAATATGAGCGTTTTGACTTAGATATAGAAATACAGGGTGTCCCATCAAAATGAGTGTACTGACTTAGATATAGAAATACAGGGTGTCCAGTCAATATGAGTATTTTGACTAAGATATAGAAATACAGGGTGTCCAGTCAATATGAGTGTTTTGACTTAGATATAGAAATACAGGGTGTCCAATCAATGAGTATTCTGACTAAGAAATACAAATACAGGGTGTCCAATCAAAATGAGTGTACTGACTTAGATATAGAAATACAAGATGTCTAATCAAAATGAGTGTACTGACTTAGATATAGAAATACAGGGTGTCTAATCAATATGAGTGCTCTGACTTAGATATAGAAATACAGGGTATCCAATCAATATGAGTGTTTTGACTTAGATATAGAAATACAGGGTGTCCAATCAATATGAGTGCTCTGACTTAGATATAGAAATACAGGATATCCAATCAATATGAGTGTTCTGACTTAGATATAGAAATACAGGGTGTCCAATCAATATGAGTGTATTGACTTAGATATAGAAATACAGGGTATCCAATCAATACGTGTGCTCTGACTTAGATATAGAAATACAGGGTATCCAATCAATATGAGTGTTAAGAAATACAAATACAGGGTGTCTAATCAAAATGAGTGTACTGACTTAGATATAGAAATACAGGGTGTCCAATCAATATGAGTGTTCTGACTTAGATATAGAAATACAGGGTGTCCAATCAAGGAGTTCACTGACTAAGATATTTAAATACAGGGCGTCTAATAAGTATGTGTATACTGGCTTAGAAAAACAGAATGTTCAATAAACTAGAAGAACATGATGTCCATAAATATAAGTAAGCTGACCTAGAAATACAGTGTATCCAATCAATATGATTATACTGACCTAAAATATACAGGGTGACATATTGGCATGAGTGTGCTGACTTATAAATACAGGGTGTCCAATCGATATAACAATACTGACCTAGAAATATAGGGTGTCCAATTAATATAAGAATACTGACTTCATATACAGGGTGTCCAATCAATACTAGAATACTGAACTAGAAATATAGGGTGTCCAACCAATATGAGTGTACTGACCTAGAAAACCTCGAAGAGCTATTTAAATTATTATCTGTGTCTCTATTCTGTTATTTTTTTTATCTCATCAAAAAGTGTTAACATCATGTAAATACATGAACTGGTACACGATTTTTCTTACAAGTAATAACATATGTAAATGTGATGTCCTAAAGGCATTGCCATACTGTATATCATTGTTTGTGTTTGTAAACAATAAACTACTTTCTCATATGACTAACAAAGATACAGCCATCTTTACCCCATGCAAGATATTGCCATCTTTCATCCTAAAAGTCACACGTGCAAGATGAGATTTACTTGTGACATCACTGGTCTATAAACATCAACAACATGGCAACGGATACACCGTTGCTATGAGTATCCATGCTACTTATACAAAACTAAGCTGTGACGTCATAACAATGGAGCTTTTTGCCACATGTATCTATGTATTTTCTTCAATGTTGTTATGACGTCATAACAATTCTCGAAATCGCTGTTCCCTCTTCAAACGAGGAGACGCGAAAATCTTTCCTTATAAGGTCAAAATATTTCCCATGATGCAGTTCGCGGAGGAACAAATTTATACTTCCTTGTTTTCCCTCATAGGTTTAACATGGGGATTTTCACACCTATTTTTCAAACGATATATTCGTTCATATTCCCGTACGAGGGTACAGAAAAAATTATTAGAAACGATTGATCTCTTATTAATCTTAATATAACAGCTATTTTTTCATTGTATTGATTCATAGCGTGGTGAAAACGATGATTGAAAAGTGAGAAAATATTCCGGAAGAGAAGGTCACATGATCAGTTGACTAGTCGCCATATTGGAAAAAACAATTTCATTCGACTTTCAATACTTTCATGCCAATCTTACCGCACTACAAACTGCAACATCGATGCAACAACTGAATAAAAGTATTCATCTTCAAATTACATCATAGAGTTACGTTGAAAACCAACAAATAACCTGAGCAGTAGACCAAAGAAGAAACGTCGCTATTATCTAGGTCACTCTGTTCAGTGGTTCGAAAGCATATCTATAGTACTCGTTTCCGAATTTTGTTGTTCATTGTACAATCTTTTATTGATTAAACTCGGTATACTAACAATTAAAGCAATGACAAAAAGAATACTTCCGATGTTGTCATTGTTTTATTTAGCGTGCAGGTGTAAAAACAAAATTGCGTAATTAGTTTGATTTAGAACTTTCGGGTCACGCAAATAGCTACGCGAAATGCATAGTGAGAAAATATTGACCAATCAAATTTTGTCCTTTTTGAGTGCTTTTTCAGTACATATTTGCGAACGTTCTGATTCAAAGAGCGAATCGCGTAAGGGAGAATTGAAAGATGAAGATCAATTAATTTGAAGCTATTTATCACTCAGTTTTATGATAAAATGGTGAAAATATGGCATAATACAGAGTCATATGAGAAAAACTTTCTTGTACTCGTACCTGTGCAATATCGTCCATTCTTGACTCGCTTTGATAATGTTTCGATAAAGAAACATTATCAAAGCTCATCAAGAATGGACGATCTTGCACAGGTACTCATATAAGAACCTCTATATCTTAGTTAAGTAAAGTGGTATAAAAGGCACTTTCCCATGTAATGGTTCAACTTCAAAATAACATGTACATGTATGTGGAAGAAGCACACACGTTATGATAAATCATAAACAATCATTTTAACAAGGCACACAAAATGTCACCACCTGTTATTTGTTACAAACACCAAACACCAACCACTGAATGCCAAATACCAAACATCAACCACCACCACAAAAAGGTTGGAGACTATAACAATGCAATTCAGCAAAAGGTCTATAGAGATCCAAAATAACTGCTCTTCACGTTAATACTTGAAACTGTTCCTCGTCCTGGATATTGATCCCAATAATCAGATAACATCCCAATTTATAACATGTCATGTCATATTTCTGACAATCCAATTTACATCTCATATACTTCAGTTTCAGTTTCAACAAATCAATATCTCCAAGAGATAGGCCAGAGATTTTTACAACCACTCTATAATTCTTCATTAAAATGTTGTCCTTATAACTTATAATACAGGCATTGCTAGCAATGAGACAGGCGAAGTAACTGCAAAAGTAGATAATAGGTTTCCTAAATTAAACCTGTAAAAATGATATCATGATGGGGGGGAGAAAGTTCAGATCTAAAAAGAATTCCCGTAAAACTAAAAATTGGGACCAAATTTTGAAAATGCGAGGTCCATTTTCTTGATGCAACCCCCCCCCCTAATCTGGCAGTGCACAGGCAGTACTGTATCCCTTGGAATAGACTGGCATTATCTAACAAGCTGTTGATAAAGAGAGATGGTGATAAATCAGAATGGTGCCTATGGCATAGACATGTACATGAACTGGATATCTGATCAAGGGGACTTATTTTACAGCTCTATTGTGGGGTTAGGATAAATCTTAAAACGATCACCTAACAGTTTTCCAAAGTGTTCAATATAAGACTCAATGTGTTGTACAACAAACTTGTAGATTCATAAGTTATGTTGGCATGCACAATGAAAAATAGATTCAGATATTACATAATCTAGAGTCAGTTTTATGAGTGTAAGTTTCAGTCATTGATGATAATACTATGCTTTTTAATACTTACAAATAAATGTGTATGGGTGAGACTGAATTCCTTGATTGCTTTATTCCTGTATATTCAAAATATCCAATTATCCAAAGGTCAGAATAAATAAATCTTCATTCAACCCTGAGAAACAGTCTCATATTAACATGACGAAGCTCTCTTTTAAAGAAGTGAAATCACTATTGGAAAGAGTCCTTATATATTCAAGCTTTCTAGTGTGATTTAATTACTATGGTACAATGTAGCCTGCTTTCACTATAATGAGAGTTATCTGAGGTTGAGTCACTCTGTTATCTTAGGTTTCCATTTACCCAGCTAGTCATGTCATACACGGAACAATCTATTTGCATGAAAGTGTTTGTTTGGCATTAACAGCATTTCAAGTCATGCAAATAGGCATTTTAGATTATACATTGTATTTTTGCCAAACTAATCTCTTATTCAACAGAATACATTGTATATGTAAAAATTTATCTATACTAGGTAATGAATACCACTACATAAAATCTTTCAACCAAAATCAGGACTTTCTTTGAGGTAGAGCGGTTCATTCAGGTTATCTAATTGAGATTGACTGGACTGGGAATTGATACCCTGCGTGCAGAGTCTAGTTAAACTACACTCTGCCTAGTAGAGACCATATTACAGTATAGCAGCCCCCACAACGGGTACCGGTGACAGTTTGGGTAATAAATCACTTCTGACCTATGCGCAGGCCTTTCTTCCACCATTCAGCGAGCTTGAAGAAACATACGCCAAATGCGTTCTAATTAAATATGCGCATGTCATTGGTCAATTCCGGGCTCAACGATGTCGTCAGAAGGAATGACTATATATAGAACGTCGGTCATATTTGGCCGACGAACACTGATTGGCGCGGTGAGTTCACAGGTTTATTTTAGTTTGAAAGAGTGAAGACGAAGCTCTCTTTTAAGAAGTGAAGTCGAACGAATGCAAAGGGTAGGGAATTGACTAAATAATGGCTTAGAAAATACCATTGAACATCTTGTCAAATATCAGACAAGACTGCCATTATTTCTCAAAATGGTCACTGAAATTGACATATTGTTAAAAGAGAATATGTCATACAGTTAGCAGTTTGCATGTATTTTAATAAAATTGTAGAAATTAAAGACTCCACAAATTGAAATCAAAGCATAATGAACAACCAATCAATACATGTCATGTACCATGAAACTTGTGATAAACATTTGAGTTTCCCAGGACTCGCTCATAATATTATTATGTTATTCATTATTATTGGTGTGACAATACAAAAAAATACCAGACACAGACCACCATTTGTTACAGTCGCTGTTACAGACACCAATCACTGTCCACAAAAAATACCAATATTTCACCACTTCTGGTGGTGATATAATGAGATTAGGACAAGATAAGTGGGACTTACCCTGGGTCTTCTGTTGAGGCAAGGTGTCCATTCTGATGAGGCGATGCAAGTCCAGGGCTCCCAATACCACTATCTTGGCGGGATGCTTCTGGGTGTTCTGCCATTGTTTCAATTTAAGGCTCTTCTACCTACTGAGGCACCCCTCTTAATATCAAGAGGCTGTTCTTCCTACTGAGGTGCCCCTCTGATCCTCAGAAACACTTCCTATAATTTGGAATAGTTGTCCTTATCATTGGGTAGAAGTGGAACCGTTTTAAAGCCAGTCTTCGGTGCCTAGAAAAAACTAGTGAGAAGATTTGTTTTGTAAAATGTATAAAAAACGAGAAAATTCAGTGACCTGTCAATTTTCACAAAAGAAATCTTCTCGTCAGTCTTTTCTAGGTTCATTAGTGCACTCTTTGTGCAAAACTGGAAGATGGAGACAATGTGGGGATGGAGTGATTCCTATTTGAAAATAACATGTGAATCAATAGAGGAATGCTTGTAATTGAAACAAAAGTTATTTCTTCCGGTGCACGTCACATTGACCAATCAATGGATCAGAGTGTAATCTGGCAGAGAATCGTCAATTGAAATTTTCCATGAATTTTCTAGCTGAAATTTATTCTATTCTACGATATGCTGCATATATTTGATAAAATTGACAAACTCTATTTACATATGGTTCTGAGTAACGCCCAACACCTTCACCTACTACGAGACGTATCATCAACTTGCATCTATAAATCATATCTGGCTTATATTTGCACAATAGACTAGATGCGAGTAGAAATAATCTTGATTTACGTCATTAAAAATTCAAACTGATGTCATATTTGGAATCTACATGTAAAATTATCTAGAAATGTGGTTTAGAAAAGCGTTTATCAACTTTGAAAATTTTATTTTCTTTGAAAATGTGACTTCTAGGTCGGGGAGATTCCCCTTAGACCCCATGTTTTAAAATCACAAAAAGTGAAATATCTTTTCTTATGTTAGGCAGATAATATTTTCTTTCCCTGGACTTATTTTAATTTGTATAACTATCAGACACATAAGGGTAATATGAAAAGTGGACCACTAAAACTGATGAATATTCAAGTTTAAAGGAATTTTGTAATACCCTGCAATTTTATTTCCCCCGAATCAGCCACCTGGTGGCGAAACTGGTAACTACCTACTCGCATCTGAGTAATTGGTACCATATAATAGGAGATCCGGTAGTGACCACTTCTCGGTATTGCTTAATTTTGTTGTATGTTGAGATAATTCAATAGAAAATGGAATTCATCATAATTATGGCAATAATGAAACATTCCCCAACAAATTATACTATTATTGAAATGTGTTCTCGAATAATCACCCACAATGCAACACTCGAAAAGAACATTTTGATACCTCTTTTCCTTATTGGTCTTTTTTGTTTACTTTTAAATGAGATTAATCACGTGTTTCACGTTTTAATCAATCAAAATTGATTTTTCTTCAAGATAATCCTAAAAACACATACTCTAAATCTTTTTGAAATATTACCAAAAAAGGGAAGCATGGCACCGCTCATTTTGAAGTTCTCATGTATTATTATAGTTTGAGGTTAATTTTCCATTGACTTTTTGTGATCAGATCATCAGATTATTGGAATATTTTGCACATATGAATTATTTGCTTCTGAGCACTTCAACCATTTAAAGCTAACCAGCTAAACAGTCCTGGTGGAGATTACCCTTACTTCATTTTAGCGAAATTTCAGCTCTTGAAACTCATGACAAATGCATTATGCATACGCTAGTATGAAGCCTTGGACAATCATTTTCGGAAATATGATTTACGGTGTATACTTTTCTGCAGTTTGGGGGAGTTTGGGACATTAGGGGAACTGTCCTAATTATCGCACGATTGTCCTAAATAGCTAAAATATGTTTCGTACAACTTTTAAACCAGTGTTCATAACACCAGCTCAACATGACTCCAAATCTTCATTATTTATTAATATATTTAGAAATATCTCTTCATTTGTTTGAAATTATTTACTTCCGCTATTGTCATGAATGCGATTGCGCAAGAAGTGAAATTCTTCTGACAAAGTTTGACCCCCTCCAAATAAAGACAGAAAAGTAAATGAATTATGTAGATTTTGTTGATATTTTACACTAAAACTGATAGAAACATGATTATAGCATATGACGTATATATCTACTATTAAGGTTCAGCTGGAAAATAACAGTTTGGTAAAAAATTGCTATACCTGCACATGTTATTTTTCTGGTACAAAATTAAGTATGAAGGCATGTGTATATGTCCTTGCTTTTTCAGGAAAGTATCATTACATTGTCTTATTTAGTAAACCTGGGAACAGGTCAACGGTAGCTCCTGTGTTGTTTGGAAACTTTGAAAGAAAATTTGGAAAAATAGAAAGTGTGAAATATCAGAATTTCCTGGAGTTCCCATAAAAAGGGGAAAGACCCCTTATACAGAGATAACTCGAGAGGCATTACTTTAATGACCATGTTACGCAAACTGTTTGATAACATTATTTTATTACGTATTAAAACTCCAATTGTAAAGGCTATCCCATTTCTCCAAGGTGCGTCTATTGAAAAATGCTCGAGTGTTCATACCTCCTTGTTGGTACAAGAAACGATAGCTCACAATGTTGAACAAGGCCAAATGTTAATTATTACAATATGTGATATTAAAAAGGCATTTGATACAGTGTGGATAGATGGTCTCCTGGTTAAACTGTACGACTGCGGTATTAGAGGCCATTTATGGAAAATATTGTACCTTAGCTATAAAATGTATGAATGTGCTGTAATGGTAGGCCAAATATGCTCTGAAACCTTCCCTGTATTACAAGGAGTACACCAGGGAGGGGTTCTTTCTATGCTTTTTTACCAATTGTATATGTCAGATTTAATTGACACTATGATGCAAGTTCATACCGGTGCATCTGTAGCAGATATCAAATGTGTGTGTCCATGTTACGCCGATGATATGTGTATTCTGTCAAACTCATATATGTCAATGCAAACCCTTCTAAATCATCTTACACATCATAGCAACAAATGGAGGTACCAAGTCCATCCACAAAAATGTGCATATATGACCTTTAATGACAATAAAAACTTACATGTTAATCACAGTTTGAGTATTGGAGGTGAGGCAATTGAAAAATCAGATTATCAAGTACATGTAGGTGTACCTCTGTCCTCCAAGAATGATGTCTCAACATATGTAGAAGAAAAATGTTCTAAGGGAAGAAAGCAATTTTACTCATTACTTGGTATTGGAAATAAATGTGGAGGTTTAACTCCAATTTCTGCATCTAAACTGTATAAAACTTATTCAATTCCATGTATGACCTATGCTGCCCCAGTTGTGAATTATCAGCAGAAGGACATTGAAACTATTAATAAAACACAACGTGATATTGGGCGAAGGATCCAGTCCTTGCCTAGATCTGCTAGCAATTCCATTTCTACAGTGACCCTAGGGTGGTTAGACATCGACTTGTATATAGATTTTTTAAGAATGATGTTCTTGTGGAGTCTTATTCAGTTATCATATAAGAATGTTTACAAAAGATTACTTGTAGTACGTTTGACAAAATTCTTACATGAAGGGTTTAAAAATACCAAAATATTTTCACCCATGGCATCAATGTTGCAATGTGCTATGAGGTTTGGATTTAGAGAGATTATTCAGAATATGTTAGATTGTAATATTGTGATAAGTAAAGGCCAATGGAAAAGATTAGTTTTCGCCAATATTTCACACAGCCAAATTTATAGAACGTCTATTCAGTCAATCATGTACAGCAGTCTTGCAGATTTTAGAAAAAATGTTTGTATTACATTGGATCCTAATATATGGTGGATCGTTGCTCAAAATTTTCCGCGGGCAACAGACTCTTGTAAACTAATGTTTAGACTATTGGTAGGTGAGCACAACTTAAACTATAAGAATAGAGGAGGTGAAGATCAGTGTAAACGATGTAAACTTTGTAACTCATTCCAGTTAGAGACGGTTGAACATTTCTTAATGCATTGCTCTGCTGCACAATACTCCATATACAGGCAAGAACTTAAGGAATGTTTTAGTAAGCACAATTTCGAGTTTTCGTTCAATACAATTCTTGGAATAAATGTTGTGCCAAATCCAAATGCAATTGTTCTCTTAAAAGAGATATCACAAATTATTTTCAAACAATATAAAGCACGGTCTAACAGTGACTGTGTTTGAGACACTTACAGTGCCTAACTCAACCGTACGAGCATTTTGCTCATTGAATAGTTTTTATAGTCTAATATGTATATAATTTTGTCATAATTTTGTACTTTTATCTTTTATTTTACATCACTGTAAATATAAATTGTATCTCCATTTTATTATGGGCAATAAAGATATACAATACAATACAAAACATTGAACTCCTACCAGATATTCTAAAAGACAATGTAATCATACTTTCCTGAAAAAGCAAGGAAATTGAAACATGCCTTCATACATTATTTTGTACCAGAAAATAACATGTGCAGGTAGCAATTTTTACCAAAATGTTATTTTCCAGCTGTACCTAACAGTGAAATGTATCCACTATCATGAAATAACACTCAAAACACAACTGTGCGATAATTAGGATGACTATGCGATAATTAGGACCACCACAGATGCGAGTCTAAGGGGTCTTAAAGTGTTAGCGTTCGAAGATTGTAAATGTCAAACATGATTTAAATTTTAGAAGAAAGGTTGATTTTTCGTTTCATAACCTCAAAGTAAGTTGAAGTAATCATTTTTGAAACTGTCAGTAGATTTCCAGAGTACCTGTGCGATGATAGGACAATTTCCCCTAAATGTTAAAATTCAAGAAAATATGCCAAATATATGACTTATCAATTATTTTTGGTCACCACTGTATGCTAGGCTAACAAGACCGGTAGTCACGTGAATGGTGCGAACCCGATCCATAGTATGAGGAGCTTCGCCCACTCGTGGGGGGGGGGCTTCATAACAAAAAAAACAGGAAGGAACTCAGGGGCCAACCTCTGAAACTTTTCAAAACTGAGTCTTCAGTCAAATTTTTGTTTTGTCTGGAACTAGAGTCCATTTCACTGTTAAAGTGCGTCAGTAAAAGCTATAAAATAAGAAATCAAAATATCATTTTGCAATAATATATGGAAAAATATATTCCTATTGAACATGAATGACATTTGTATATCTTGGATTGCTTCTAGTTTGGCTTAGAAAGTGTGTGGCCTCTTATATTTGGATGCTTCTCTGCCATGTTATTTTCAATAAGATTAACATGCCTGAAATTCTTCAAATTACAAGACGGCACAGGCTTATTGCACAAAAAACTAAAAAATCTGATATATACAAATGTCATTCATGTATATTATGAATATACTTTTCCATATATTATTGCACAATGGTCTCCCAATTTCTTATTTTTGCCGTTCTACTGACGCACTGAAGCAGTGAAATGGACTTTACGTGATACAAAACGGTTTCGTAAATCATAAGAATGGTTAATCAAACAGCAAACACACTGACGATATCATTTTCTAACATTACATGGACTTAAATTATGCAAAACAGTACCTTATACGCCTCTTTTGGGCTCAGCTGTTCATCAAAATATTGGAGTCGGGGCAATCTGCGCGAGATTCGGTTTTTACTTGGTTCGGTTTTTCATTAAAGGAAGTACTTCATTCCCATGATTCAAAGTGCTTTTCTGCCATCGGTTCGGTTTAAGTTTGTACAACACACGTCTACAAATCCGGGGCAGGTTGATATTATGTCATTACATTTGTTTTGGGTGTATACTTTTTATTTTGACACTAAACAAAAATATTCCCGCACTATATGGTGCATCATGGGTAGGGACTGCTGTGAAATAATGAACGTAAGTGACACCTATCTCAAATTAAATGTTCTTTTTCAGCTATTAATTGCGCATGCGTGATAATAATTTTAACCAATTAAATTGCTGGATTTAATGCGCATGCGCCAAAAACCGAACCAAAAAATGGAATCTCGCGCAGATTGCCTCTAGTGAAATATTGGTGTCTAATAAGCCTTGCCCTACAGTCATAGTTTTTAACTCCGAGTTGTGAACTTTGAATTGATGCATTAAATGATGATTTGAGGACGTTTCGCAATACATTTCTGATTCAAATATACTTAATTTATGAATAATTAGTATAATTAACATTTAGATATTTAAAGCAACGATGATATTGTTACTGGTAAAATTAAAATTATCTTATGAGACATGAAATGAGACACCATCTAACTCTCGTATTATCTCCAGGGGAAATTTTAGTTTTGACTTTGTTTTTTTCGGCTTTCCTAAATTTATATTACTTTTATCCAAACTAAGAGCGTGTTTAAACTACTTGATATATAACTATACAATGGATATGTTGGTCACTCTAATTTGATACAACTGCCATAAGCTACAAAGTGGAAAATAGAGTGGGACGCACTGGACGAGATTCGGCGAGACTCCTAAACTTCTGAGGAATTGAGACTGAAAAATTCCCCACCTGCTAATTCTTCGTAGAAATCAAAGGTAAATTGGTTTTATTTCGTCTTATATTGTATGAAATCATGAAAGGCATATCAATTATCTTCAATTTGATGCACAATACATTGCTAGCAATCCACATGTTCATACAGAAGTTGGAACTTCTTCAGGGCCTTTTTTTGGACAGTTTCTTTTCAGATTTGGCTAGCCTATCGTTATCGTTTGTTTTGAAATCGAATATGAAGATAAATTCATTCAGATTCCACTATTGCTGTAATTTGCTAATAGGTTTTGGTTAGCCATTTTCCCATCGTTGTCACCGAATCTACCCTCTTTTACAAATGAGTACAGTTGGGGACAAAAATAAATGACAGGTCGATTTTCGATCACCATTTCCTAATTATGGTGGTCTGAAAGCCCATAATTTCCAATATTGTCTAGATACATATCCCTTAAAATTTGTATATTTTACATTTTGTATAATCTCATCCACTGATTTATGGCCTCTTGTTAATTCTCTTATTTTTAACATGGGAAATCCTCACTTCAGCAAATCCACCTGTCATTTATTTATGTCCCCAACTGTAGGCCTAACGATATTTGGACCTCAACAGAAGATGGTCTAAGAAATAGTCTAATGTTTCAAATATTTTGATTGGTTCCTTGAAGCATCTTCACCAATCTTTGTGATGTAAACATCTACGGTTGCGGTGTATGGATACTCTCCCATTTTAAATTATGTAAATGCTCAGGCTAGATCCCAGGGGCTAGATCTATATTTAGAGGTTATGTCACTATGACGTGAAATATGCCTGAGTTCTCCCAATAAGGCCGACCTTGGGAGACTCTATATTTGGGCAAGAATGAAGGCATATTTTATGTCATAGTGACAACGGATGTATTAGTGCTTGCAACGGTAATGGATCTCACTGCCGGTAAATTTCACCTCCATTACCTTACCGTTACCGATAATCGTTGATACTGATAATGTTCCTAAAATCCCGGGGAAAAACCTGAAAGTGAAACTAAAATATTTCGAAAAATCCTTAACGAAGCCGATTTCTCAGCTTGATTTCCCGCTCACATCAACTACAGTGGATATATTGTATCATCGTGTATCTCGTGTGTGATTGTGTATTGTTAGGAAGTCTTTGAATGATAATATAGAGTGAATTCGATCAAAATTGATCAAACTATTTGTTTTTGTTTTTACTTCACCGAAATATCACGTCATGTGATTTGTTAATCTCGCGGCATGGGAGATGATTGACAGAAGTGGGTGGGGTTTTGCTTATCCTCCCGCCTTTTACGAATCCTTTGCAGTTGATTGACAGATTAGCTCTTCAAATGTGGAGATTGAAATATACATGATTGATAAAATATTCTTAAACGAACATTGTTTCGTAAATTTGACAATGGATCGCAATGCCAATCATCATGTTGCAGCAGCATGGCGATTATCGGCAATGGATTTTATTACCGGCAATTGAGAGTATCTACTGCCGCTGCCGACAACCCGGCATTACCGTAAGGCACTAGGATGTATTACATGGATACTTTTATTCCAGTAGCTACTTTGTATCAATGACATAACACATCTGTGTGAGAGAAAAATATGATTGATACTTTTAAACTGAGTAAAAAGTAAAAAAAAATCCCCATTCAAGCTGCGCTTTCGTGGTGATACAATTTTTAATTTCCTGGAATATTTCCTGTATCATATTTGGTACGTGTGATGATGATTTTATCACACACTATGTAGAATATAAGTGAGCCCTATTACTAGTATCAGGCGTTAATGTGCAGAGCCCAGGTTCTGAAATGTTCCAAACCAGTTCTGGCGCTGCAGGTGTTAGATACAGGTTGTAAAAGTTCCAGTGAAAATACTAAGAAAAGACACACAAATTTGATTAGATTACTTTTGGAGAAGAACAGGCAAAAGTGGTCGAATTCACCACCTCTTCACTTTTATTTTGAAATAGCTGTTGGGGTAGGCTATAGGACTTCTATGCTGAGGATTTGATATTTCTACAATATTTCTAGAGGATGCAAAGGTACATGTAATTGTTATTGGTTTTCATTTCAAGTTATCCTCAGTTTTCTTACCAAATCTGTTATACCATTAAGAAGCATTTTTTTTCATTAATAGATGAAGATTTCCTAAGAGTTAAATATTATGTGTACGCAAACATGACATAAATTAGAAGTTCTCTAATAAAATCATTTTGAATTCTGGTGTCATCAACAAAAATTAAATTTATTAAATCATGCTCTTTTACTAGAATATATATGACATGCAAATGACTAATAGAAAATGACAAATTGTATCAATCCAAACTTTATAAAGGGCTGTCACATGAAGTCAGATGTAAGAAAGACTAGAATTTCAGTGGAATATTCCTTATTTGAATTTAAACGATATGTATTTCAATCATGACTACTGTATTTATAGAGTATTTATCAACATATATCTGATAACATCAATTGTGAGTCATCGGTTTAGTAAGCACTTTAGTGCACTAGTCTAAGGTTATAAAGCGTCCTTATTCTCATTAATCAAATTTCATGTAAAATTGTTATCTGTCAAAAATGTAACTTTGGACCCGTCATCAGAGTATTAAATCCATGACTGTACCAGCCGGGCAGCAAGCCCCTCAAGTCCATTGTTAGCATTAAAATCCGTGACGTCACGATATATTAATCCGCTGACGTTCAACAAAAATTTTCTTCGTAAGAAATTTCTGAGATCTCTCATTTCGAAAATTGAATTGCTTGTAATACGCAAAATATATGATCATAATTCCTGAAATTACACAGAATCGTTGAGCTTAAGATGCCTGATCTACGCTGCTAATATTGAAACAATCACGCACGTCTGTCGTGGCGAACAGAACTTTGTCAGATTTTCAACTTTTTTGTTGAAAACACCGTTTCAAGTCGCAATTACTAAGCAAAAACGTAAAATATAGTATTGATTACTACCCTCGACGGAGCATATATATCTATACATATGTCCCTTGTATAAAATAACTTATTCGATTAAATATAAGTTGAGAAAACAGACATGATCGAGTGGTTAAAAACGATTCCAAACCTACCGCCATTAAAACTCTGAACTCAGTTTGACCTTTGTATGTTTTGACCGGACGGCGTGACATCTATAGATGAAATCGAATTCTGACTGCATTCTATCAAGTTTTTAGGCAAAATCCACTCTCTCCTGCATTTACAATCCCTTTTCAAAGAACTGTTACTATACCAGCAGGATATCCGGCCGGGAGAAGATAACTGGCCGGCCAGAAAGGGTTGGCTAGTGTATAGAGCCCTTTTAGTCTCTATCATGTCTATAGGAGGTTAATACATGTACATGGAGTCATGGACTTCTATATACTGCACATAACATGCTGTGTTATAGTTTATCACTGCCTAGGTCATTGTGACCTTGGCTGACAAAGGCACTCACTGTACCTTTCCATTAAGTCGTGGGGTGCAATATTATATATGAGGGGTCAATCTCAAAATCATATTTTTCATTCAAGGCCACTTAATACAAATATGAATTTTAATGTTGTTAAATAAAAGCCCATTCTAAAGGTGTACCAACATAAAGGGTCTAGTGCACTCTCCTTTATGATTGCCCCATGAACAAAATGAATAATTTTTAGGTGTACATGTAACATAAAGAATGCAATGTCACATAATACTTTGGAAAATATTTAAGCATTTGGACCCACATGGGCTGAGGTTGAGGTCATTAAGTTCAGCAAGGGTGAATATACTTGACATTGGATGTGCTCCATTGACTTAACATATGGATAACATTATATTCCAATTGAAGCCATTGGTTTCTATTGATTTTCGAAAAATACCTAAAATACACTATGACCTGAATCAATTGCAAATTAAACAATTTCACAATATCACAAAAATGGTATATCACATCAGATGTGCAAATATGAAGTTTGCAATCAATTCAGGTCACACTTCAAATTAAAAGATTAAACATTTTTTCATCATTTTTTCCTCCAAAATGGCTATAGAAAAATGCTTCAAAAGCAACTTATTACACTTATGAACAGATGAAATGCCATACAACTTTGTGAATCCAAAGTTTATACTGTTATGTTTCATGAATTAATAACATATTTGGCATATTTTATCTCAATTCCTGATTAAATTTCAATTTCAATTATCATTTCATCTCCACTAAAAATTAGATTAGAAAAAGGGTAAATAAGAAATTCCATACAGTATGTTATTGCAATACAAGTAGATTTATTTAAAAAACTGAACATTATTTCCTTTGCCTGTTTACAAAATTTAATTTCAATTTCTTTACATTTCTACATATGAAGAGGTTTAGACCCCTTGTTGAATAATCTTTTCATGCAATTAAAATAAAAGAGAAGATCCTCTTTGTGAGTAAATGACTTCAATATTTTGAAAGAAATGTTGACATGGGGTTGCTATTCATAAATATTTGAATTTTTTAATTGATATTTTTATTATCCTTGAGAAATTTCTTGAGCGATAACATATTGTGTTAATGAGAAAAGTTGTATCTAAACTCATAAAGTACTCATAAAAATATGATTGTCTAAAATCACTCGCCATACTATACCTGGTCCTTTAACTATCTTATGCCCAACTCATTTAAATATAATGGTACTTGCCAATATTCTATTCATATTTCAATGAATATTCTATTCATATTTCAATGAATGTTCTTTTCATATTTCAATGAGTTTACCATAAACATTTAGTGGATTAATCCATCTGCCAGTAATTGAATTTAGTCCCTCCTTTCTGATTAATAGATTTGTGAGACATCAGACTTTACAGTTTATGCCTTGACACTTTTAACAAAGAACAGTGTTAGTGTTTTTGGTCAATGAAAGACTCACCAAATTCTTGCTAAGTTGAACTTAAATGTATATTCCATCTTCAATGTCCCCTCTCAACATTAATTGTTTCTCAATACATCTGGATATTTGTTGTTTACAGCTTCATTTTTCCAAAACTTATAACAGTATTCAGAATATTCTGATGCAACAATAATCAGCACAGGGTATCTTGATTTGTATATTATGTAGATACATAATCCTATTTTCATAGGTCAATTATTAATTAATCATTGTTGCTCTGCATTCCTCGAAACATGTCTCTCTTGATTGGGTCCAGTCAGCCAGTACCCCATTGGCCTGGAAATATATAGAAGAGAAATTTTATACCTACATTTTGACTACTATTGGAAATTATAAAAGCAGAATAACATTGTCACCCTTAAACTATTTAATGGCACATTTTTTCAATCAACAAAGTTTTAATAGACGTTAAAAGTTTTACAAATATTTCATACGGTTTAATTTAAAAATACTTGTTCATCTTTTAACGATTCTAGAAAAGTGTATTACCCAAAGCCTAAAGCGTCAGTGGAATACACTTTGCAGAATCATTGAAAGTGCAACAAGTATCACTAATAATGGATAGTTGATGTCTATATTTATATAAGATTATGATAAACTAACAATCAGAAATGACTTTTCATCAGGCAGTCAGGCACATTGTCAACAATGATCTGAATTTCTCTGTCATTCAGGTTCTAGCTATGCCATACATGTATGTGCTACGGAAATCGCCAGAGGAATCTTGATCGCTTGCACACAAATACTATTACCTGAATGTTATATATTCTTGCTAATCTCAGTCAAATATCCAGCAGACAGACATACTCCCAACTTCTTGGACAGATATAAAGATGAAATACAATGCAGCACACAGTAATTTGACTGACAATTCTCCCAGAGCTCCATATTGTATAGCTAAGGACAGCAAATAGATTATGTTGTATATCATCATGTCCCCTTATCCTCAGCGGTCCATCCCAGCAGTTCTTCGTCACCTTGTGTACTCACTGCATGGTTGTTCAGATAAAATGTGGGTCTGTGTGTGATGGTCCTGGAATCGAGATACACAACAGTAGAGCACACAAACATGGACGTTACATGTAGACTGCATAAGCGATGTATTTAAGTAATCATCTATGTAAGCTCGAAAGAGGCTATAGTCAGATCTTGGGTACATTAAATGTTCAAATCACTCTCCCCAAGGGCTTTGTATAAAAAACCTCCTACCTCATACCTACCTACCCACGTACGTTGGATATGATACAGTCTTTGAAGGGTTCAAACTTCAAAGATCTTAGTTTATTAAATCTTAGTTTATGATGAATTATAGATGCATTTGTAACGACCCTTGGTAGCAAGTTGCTACTACAGCCCAGCTGGGTTTGATTCCCACTTGGGGCATCGAATTTAGCACACTTTCTTTCAATTGTTGGACCTATGCTCGCAGTCGTTAGTTAGTTATTCCCCTGGGGCGCCCTCAGGTCATTACACATTACAATGCACCCATATGCCTTTATTCATGGATCTGTCTTAAAATAAAGCCGGAGTTGTGGAAATAATTAGAGCTATGTTGAGATTTAAAAATCTTTAAAATTGAAACCTTCAATGACTGTATCATGTCCCACGTAGGTGGGTAGATGTATGAGGTAGGAGGTTTTTTATACAAAGTCCTCTCCTCCCATTAGTGCCTATGGACTTCATTATTGAAGTCTAGTGGTAGGCCTATTCGTATGAATTATTTCATTCCTAGTTGGAGATACATGTACAATGCCGTACTTCTGATATCCCAATGTGTACGATATGATAAGGACCTGCATAACGGTTAGACCTCATTTAGAAAAATCAGAATCAAATTCACAAATTCCAAAATCAAATTCTTGAAAAAAATACTGTAATCGTAACGATTTCGTCGTAATAATGGAATTATACATACCTTTTCGTGATAATTAGTTGACATCTTATATAAATGCATGACACCTCTCAACAAGGAAAGATCATAACTTAGCCTAATCGAGCCAGATTATCGCATAATTCCACAGAAAAGACTGTTCGTTTCAGCAATATTTCAGTGACCTTGAACTATGCAAAAAGATGGCGCCGTATATAATTGATTGGGGACCTGTCATTTTTCACCTATCTTCATGATTGAAATTCACCAACTTTCCTTGCGTCTTTCAATTGATTATTGAGACAGCAATAAAATTTGGAATCAGCACTATAAAAAAACACTTATTTGAGAAAATGAAATTATTGTTATCATAAAACGGCCCAGACTTAGTTTTGGCTCAACAATTATTTAGTTTTTTCACAGCACAAATAATCATCGTCTGCAGTAAAGCATGGAAAAAAGTGAGTAGTTTTAATACTTAACATTAGAAATCTCAGCAAAGATGCATTTGAATGTATATTTTCAAAATAAATTGCTTTTCTAGACTTTCTGTAAGTTTCTAGTGGAGTTTAAACCCTTTATTTCTACCCATGTCAAAATAAAAAATGAAATCGTTTGAAGTGCGAAGCCCAATTTCAAAGACAAATTTTGCCAACTCATATTGTGAATTTGATTAGGCCACAAGGAGGAAAAGAACCGGCGTCATTAGGGCTATCACATATCTGAATATGATAAAATATAACAAACGTTATCATCAAACGGCCCAGTAAAATTTGTGATGCAAGCGTTATTTTGGTTAAAAAATATATCGTATTGGATCCATCGGGAAATACGTCACAGCAACTCCCATGAATAAGATATTCGTTCAAAAGTACATCAGACCGACGCTTGAGACTACACTCTCACATAATATTGGATAAATATAAATTTAAAATTTTTGCTTATACCCTTTAACTTAGTTTGAAACAGGCTGTCATTTCATAGAAATCCAATTAACGAACTACTTTCTCTCCGCGGAAGAACACCACATTTTAATGCCAAACAACGTAGACAATTGAAACCAGGGGTCTTGCTGCCCGGCTGTACATGCTTTATAAGACACGTGTAGACTCAACAGGTGTATCAGTGTTCTCCACAGTTTGTTTTCTCAAATAGGTGCAAAATTCTCATTTTCACGATCCAGACCAAAATTGATCAAAAATGCCAATTTTCATGATTTCTCTCATTTTCAATACTGGGAAGATCACTGTTATGAAAGCCAATAGTAGGGAATCTTTTCATATAAGGCCTCTGCAGTATTGTGGTGAATCTTGAATAAAATCCACCTCGGCCTTAGTCTTACATCCTTATATAGGAGAGGGGTCTTGAGTGGGGGACATCAAGCCAATCTAGGCCTATTCTTTACGACTATTAAACAAAGTTGGGAGAATAAAAGTATGATGTGAGTTAGACATTCTGATGTACTAGACTCCCTCTTATCTGCCACTTGCATATGTTCAAGACAAAGTTCTTGCAGGTATTGCTATAATGAGACTGAGAGATCAAATTATTTCAAAATACATTATTTAAAAGCTATAGGAGCTATGATTCTCCCTGATAACAGGCTAATACATCCTAATCCTTCCTTATCCCCCCACACTTTTCGCCAGATCCAGAATCAGTTTGATAGTTTGGCCAGAGGTCTAACACCAGCCTTAGATGATAGGGAGGGAATATTCAGATGGGTTTGGATGCGAAACTATTTTGTTGGCATTTTGTAAAAAGCTGTTGACGTGATGATCAAAAACTTGAAAACAAGGTGACAAAACAGATAAATCTTTTGTGAATGAAGCGATTATCAAACAATGCTCATTAATTTCACACATATAATATGAAATCATATACTGCTACAAGTAGTTAAGATACCTGTCATCATTTTGATATTAATCATTCATTTAGATGCCAAGGGTAATTTCTAATTAATTATGTAATTCATTAATACGTATAACCTTGACAGCTATAAATAACATATTGACTCGTCTAAAAAAGAAATAAAACTAGATTATTAACTCAGATCAGATTATTCGTTAATAGTTATTCAATTTATAAACGGAGACTAAGGATCTACAAGCTGTTATATGTAAGTGACTCAAAATTAGATTTTGTAGCAAAATAAGTAGTAGAAAAAATTTATTGTTTTTGCATGTACCTAAAAAGTAAGAAATAATAGATTTTGACATTAGCCTTGAATTAAAGACATGTAGATATGTGTTATTATAGTCAAAGGGCAATATTTTGTATGCTTTCTATATATTAAAGACATTGAGCAAAAGAGAGCAAATGTAAAATATGTAAATTTAGATTTATCCTTGGTTTTATACGTTATTTTGAACAAAATATCAATGTTCAATTCATAAATCTATCATGTTGTATGATATAGCAAGGTCTTCCTAATTGTACTCAGCAGTGATCCCCCCAGCATTAAAACAAGTGGGAGCAGCACCCACCTGAGATTCTAAAAATAACCCATTTGAAAATCTATTTGCACCCACTTGAAAATGAGAAAAATCATGAAAAATTGGCACATTTTGACCAATTTTGGTCTAAATTGTGAAAATAAGGATTTTGCACCCACCTGGGGAGATCACTGCTCAGTAAGAAAATATTGACATTAAGGTTACTTGCCACTGGGGCTCTATGACTTAATTTAATAGTTTGATCTGACATAATGAATCCAATAATTCCGATAATGAGGCATTTGAATTATCCTGATAAATTTATATTACTGTATTGTAAACTTTGTTTTGGATTTTTGTAAAAGTCAAGCTACCTGAATGCCTCTAAAATGGTAAATCCAGAGATGGGTTTCACTTTTATGTTACCCTTATTGTACTTAAATATCTATTTTTACAAAACAAGACCTTGCTTGCACCTGACACACCGACTCCAACCAGCCTATGCAATATCTTCAGATAGATCAAGATGTTCTTCTCACCTTGTTCAATTTAATAAATCAGATTTGTTTACAAACAAACAGTCAACGCAGACCAAGTTCAGAGAAAACATGCTTTTATTTGAGTTTTAGTGGCTTGTATCTAGGCGATTCATTCATAAGGTTAACATTCTGAAATACATGAGCACTTAGGGGAGGCATCAAAAGTTCGATGTCGGATAGAAAACTAAATAAATCTAGTTAGGGGGGGAGGGGGTTCAAACCAATTTCAGTTTGCTATCTGACAAATTTCAACATTTCAAATTTTTGGCAATTTCAACTCAGAATGCCTTGGAATGGTTTAAAAATAAAGATTTTACCTGATGCTTTCTTCGTCAGAATCATTCCAATGGATTCTATTCTATCAATAGTTGTTAAAAGCCGCAAATTACGATAGGAATTAACAAAAACTAGATCGTGTTTAGCAATAATTTTTCAAATTCCCAAACTGGAAGTAAGCGATCAACTTTCACGGTATTAAGTTTTGGTGGGGGAGGGGGGGGTCTGAGTCAAAACTAGATTTATTTAGTTTCCGATCCGACATCGAACTTTTGATGCCTCCCCTTAACCTACGTCATTGATATTGTTAAACAGTTAAGACTAAAGTTCACACTGAATGTTTATATTTGGAGTCTTGAACATCACTCTATAATATATAGTTTATTTCACAATATAACATATTGGAATATACAAAGCATTTGCACTCAACAACCTATGTGTTGTGCATATCAGTGCATATAAGAGTTTGAGAGAGATAGGTGACATTTTAAACTGATTAAAGGCCATTGACCTAAAATATAACCTGATTAGCCATTAGCTAGCTATATTACCCTCTGACTATTAAAGATGAGTTAATTGTTTTGATGATCACCAAGTCAATTTTAAATGTAGTGTGAGTGTTCATCTTTTCCTGGAGTTTGAATGAATGCATGTAGTCTACATGTGAGCTCCTCATAGGCAGAAAGTATAACTTTATGATTGGATATTTGAGCTAGATCAAAGAACTCTCAATTTAAAGTGTTTAAGAAGTCATCTTCTGGCAAAGGGTACACTAAGAATCATAATCGGCATAGTTCGTGTGGTAAACTTCACCTGGAATGACTGGCTGTATCATGGATGTTTGAATCTAGATAAATTTACAGGTCAGATGATATGACAGTATCAAAAAGAAATTAAGAGGGATTTTGTAATTAATTGTAAATAGGAAGATTGAGATAGTGAGAGTCATGAGTCAGATGAGTCTTTAATATTTTGGGATTAAAGATATGGTATTGCCATTTGGGCTCAAATATTGCTGAATGACTCTGAAATAGCTCTGAATGTAAGTGTTTAAATGTTTCTAATCATATCTTTTTGTAGAAATTATCTTGTCAGATAGATGAAACAAACATCTACATCAGATTAACTCTCAACCCTGGTCGTCAAAATATAGAACAACTAGAACAGAAAACATTTATGATAACCTATTATTTTTACTTAAACTCGTTTCGCTACCACAACCAAAAAAACTTAACATTCATTTTCCAAAAAAAGATTTTATTTCTTGAATATACACGATATACCCATAATGATTGTTTATGTTTTTAGATCAAATGACAACAAACATTTGCTATTTAATATCAGCAATATAACATCTAGCTTTTTCACATCTAAAGGACTATTTCATGAGGTTGGATACTTTAAGAATCAAGATAGAAATTGGAAAATTTGCTGTTAAATATGAAAGCAGATTAAATAGGTACCTTAAGGATGTTCCCTGGTCAGATAGGAAAATATTCAATAGTATTTAACTTTTTCTCAAAAATGGTTTTCTGGGATTCTCACGGGCAACAAAGAATATTAAAACTTTAAAAACCATATGTTAGTGTGCTTTTTTCTGAGCAAGAGGCCTCTAAAGTGTCAATATTTGACAAAAGTGGGCGTGGCACTTTCTCATTGAAACCCATGTTAAAAATCAGGTTTTCACCCCAAAACACACTTTTGAATATTTAACTTTTTCTTAAACTCACAGAAACACTTAGTTATGCTATGTACTTCACATTTTGAAAAGAAAAATTAGGGGTTGGTGTTCATCGTTTTCAACTTCGTCCAGGGAACATCCTTAAACATATTATATATTATTTCGAAAAGTAGCAGGCAGATTCAGCACTAACCGTCTCCAGTAAAATGTTTTTTTAACTTAGGTTCGTAACAAATTTTATTTATATGGTTAAAGGATGAAGAAGTTGGGTTGAATTTGGAGGATACATGTACACAAATAGACCTCTTAGCTGTAAGCACTTCAATTCAAGGTCAGTGATCCGCTGCTATCATGAGAAAACAAAATTCTTTGTATATGCTATTCATAACAAGACCTACTTCACAGACTGTACTATCATTACTTGCTTTGTTTATTTCATGACATGGTGAAAGTAGTTCTATTAAAAATCTGTTTGGGACTTTAATGGCATATAACTTCACCGTCTTTGGATAGAATACTCTAATTTGCAGACGTATAGTGTACAAGATACCTGGGAGACTATATCAGAAAATGGTAAAATATCCGGGATTTATTTCTGCGAATGGTTGTGCTTTGTAGTGGTGAATTGGTCAATACACACAAATATGATGACATTTTGCCACTCCATCTATATAAGAGAGCAGAAGTTTTGATTTTCGTTAGATTTTTTTTAAATTAGGAAGGTACAGTTTTTGCTGCATTTCACTGATATTCTTTGGAGGGGCAAAGTGAAGTTCTAAATTGAACTTGAACTCAATTTAACATGTGCATTTCAATAGAGCCAAAATAGAGTTCTACCACAGTTTTGAGAAAACATTGAAATTAAAAATATTTACAAGATGCAAGGGGAACTGAGTCCCTAAGTGATATACATTGGGACTGTTTATTGAACTATACTGGATATTATTCTGTACTATAATGGTTTGATTCAGTGTATTGATCAGATTAGAAATTGAATTATTGATCAGTGACCCCCCTCTTCCTACTATATATTATATTAAGTGATTTGTTAATCCACTATACATACAGTTCTTGGATTGATTTTCATTGAAAAATGGTTCTATCAATGCTTACTTTTTGTATCACACTCGTCATGTACTTAAATGTTTTAAGGCCAAGGTAGATAAAAAATGTTTGCAGCCATAGTACTGAATGAAGGTCTACATTTTATATGATTATAATGAATAAGGCCAATGCAACATATATGGAAAACTAACATTGATTCTATGTTTAATGTTTTGTAATGATGTTAGAATTGTAAAACATCATCTCATCAACTTTTTGCAAAAGCAAAAAATCATTACAAATATTAAAATACCCTTACCTAAATGAGGTTATCTGCTCAAGTACAACTGTCTATAAATAAAAATAGTTGCAAATATTGCCATGCAGTCTTATCAGACCTGCACTGAAGAGTTAAGGTAAAGGCAAACAAATACAAACAAGGAAGTTTTATTAATAAAATACACAGAAACAATGTTCAATTATGATTCCTGTTTGAAGTACATGCAGTTTTAACTAATTACAATTGCAAAACTTTTCTTATTGTTTGTCTAACCTGTTTGTCAATATAGTAAGTATATGTGTTGTTTACTTGAATGGTCATATTATTGTGCATGCGTGCGAGTAAAACAAGAAAGAAGATAATTCCAAGAAATGTTGATATCTAGGAGTAGGTACTTTTACATTTTGTATCTCGGTAAACTAGGTCAAGCAATGAGTTTTTAGAAAAGAACATTCTTAAATTACCTGAATATATCAAACATTGGCTTTAACTGGAATTCTAAAAAATCATTTTGAGAAAAATATAAAGTTGTCATTGTGTATTAGATTGGATGTGCAGTTGAACATTGATCAATAGAAATATTAATTTATTTAATTCTTCTGTATTTTCAGTTTTCATCCCACTGCAAAATTGATATCCCAGTCTCCAAGATTTGGAATCTAAACTTACATCATCAGGGATCTCTGAATTAACGGATTACATCATCAGATAATACAATATTAAAGTTGGACACGTTATTGTAAAGATCATCACCAGAGTGGGGCCAATATGGCTGAAGCTCATTCTGCCGTTGCATTCTCATTTACCGTGACCCCAGAAGGAGTGGACTTTGATCTGAACCATGAGGCTTTATGGGCAGTCTGGGGAAGCGGAGTTAGGTCATGGAAAAAAAGATATGCACAATTCAGGGTAAGTGAATTTCATGATTTTTTAACCATTGGTTGCTTGGAGATTCTATTTTGAGTAAGTATATGTAAATGGATTTACTCATGAGAATATTTCCTGCAGAATGACTAGTTCACACCGGAATAGCCTGACTACGGTAATGTCAGATACCGTTGTTACAAATGGCGGACATAACTGTTGCTTCAACTGTTTAATCACTAGGTCTTCATTTCATGGGATTTTATCGTCGCTAATTCTGTGCATGCATTAAGCTCTTGTGATAATGTATCATATGAAATCCCATTTTCCATCAAATTGGGTCGTGAAGCGCCATAATATAGCGTCTTCGATATTGTGAAGGACAACGGAATCTGAGAATCTGAACGGCATATGGTAATTACAGTCTCCGTTGTCCCATATCTCATTTTGGTCGGTAAAATTAAAGACTTTATTTCGATGGTAGAACATTATTAACTGTACAATGAGTATTAAGACACTTTGATTGATTGTTGTTCCAAAGGAATTTAGTCTAGGTGCTCTATTAAACATACAATTCATGAAAATCTAATTGAAGCGACGGTTATGTCCGCCATTTGTGACAACGGTATCTGACTTTACCGTTGTCAGGCTATTCCGGGGTGTAGTTAAATAATGTATAGACTATGCAGTGCATGAAATAAGGATTTTTTTAACCTAGACATTTTGGCAGGCCTGCCAGATTTTAACAAGCCATATCATTTTTTCTCAGGCCAATTTTTGGCAGGCTGTTTCTTCCTTCTCTGGCCAAAAATTTCACTTACCATATTTCTCCACAACCACTCTAAATTGAGATTTAGTTTAGTACAATATTAACAAAGATAAAACTAATTGCATATTGCATGTCATGTATCATTCACTATACTGTACTCGATGACTTAACCAACAGCCTGAGTGCAGTGTAGACACTAAGGGGCTGAAACCTGCTGGTCAAAATGATATTACGGACCAGTTGCATGTTATTTTCCTATACCTAGTTAAAAAATCAACTGGTCCGTATCAAAATTAACCAGATAATGGCCAGTGGACCGGCTGTTAATGACAACACTGCCTGAGTGTGTTGATCCCCCCCTAGATTCACCTTGCAAAAACATGAGGAACATGTACATATTGATCAAACTAAATTGTACTGATTTTGTTCAGTTTAGAATTGCTCAGAAATCAGAAGCTTCAAGGTATTCAAAAACACATATTATGTACACAGACTCCACTAAAATTCAAGGTATATATTATTGGTGTCACGGTCAAAAAAATTCGGTACGGTTTGGATCGGTACAAATGGTCTCGGGATACGGTACTTTCGGGACGGGACGGGACGGGACAGACAGAACATGATACAATCGTCTGATGATGACAGTTTCACTTTCACTTTCAGTTTCACTTTTCAAAATCACATTCAGAAATACGTCAATTAAATCAAATATAAAGCATCTGCCGCGAATGTGATCGGCATTTCACATAGTCTGCATGGTGTACTATCACCAATTCGTTTACCTTGTGATATCGGAGTCCCAAAATACTTCCAAACTGCCGACTTTTTCGACTTAGATGCCGGCTCGATTTTTCAATTTCTTTCCTACATCCGGCATACTGATAATGCACTCGATTTGCGAACGACAATTAAGAAATGAGTCATTCATAGCCAATCAAAATCACCGTAATTTCAACAAACAACAACAGCCAATCGAAAGTCACGTAATATCTTGTGCTTCGGTACCAAACAAAAATATTTTGAAATGTTTTTCAATCTTCAACAAAAGTCATGAAATAAGCCGAAAACGCAGGGAATTCGGAGGATTTCCGGACTGATATGTAAGTTCTATTCATGCCTTCATGGGCAATCTAACGAATGCCACAAATGTCTAGCAGGCCAAAATGTCTGGGTGTTTTTATCAAAACAAGCCATCTATAATTTTGTCAGGCCAATGGCCGATGTCGGACGTCTATTTCGCGCACTGCTATGTATTATGATGGTGTTGTAGATTTTGGCTTAAGGATTTAAGCCCTGGACTCAGTGCATTGTTTGCTGAATCATACCATGAAGGTGTTGTTTCCAATCCTTTGCATGACCACGCGGCTACAATGCATTGAGTCTTGAGCTTAAATTCTTTTCACACATTGCAATTTTTTCAACAAAATCATCCAAAAGCAACAACATCATGTAAAGAACATATTTTCAATGACATTTTTGCAAGGGTCAAGTTGGGAAGTCATCAAATCCATTGGCCATGATCAGGGCTTGCTAGGGCTCCCAAAGAGGGGCAGTGAGGTAGCTTTTGTCACTTTTAAAATTTCAAAATTGTCTCTGTCACATTTAAAATTTACTTGTTATATTTTGTCAGAATCATTCCTTTTTAGTCAGTCAAAGCATTTAATGCAACAAATAGTGGTTACTGGTTAGAATAAGTCATCTTAACTTGCATCTATTTACATTCACAACGAATTGTCTATATTGTCACTTTCAAAAAACTTTCCAGTCAGATAAATGTACTAATTGTCACTTGTAAGCATTTATTTGTCACATTTGTTCATTTTTAAATACCCCAAAGTTCCATTTAGTCCCATTTTTAGAGGCCACCGGGTCAAGACACATTATCACATACCCCTCGGGGAGTCCCCTTGCTATTGGGCATCTGAACAATTCTGAACTTAACCTTGAAAATGCCAAACTTTAAGTTGTTTCGATCTTCGGTAAATATACAAGTAAATCGGACATTTGCTGGACAAATAGTAAAATCAACTTCCTTTTCAATGGCTGGTAAATAAAGCACATCCTCAGATTAAGACCCTTTCAGTGTAATGTTAGTTTAAGTGTAAAAGGCTGTTATTGAAAACTTGTGGAATATAGTTAAAGGGGTTTGAGGATGTATCAGGAGCACCGCTAAAATTGATATCAAAAGTTTTTAATGGCAAAAGTAAAGCGTAAAGGCAAATTTAAGAAAAGACAAATTGTCTTGGAGTCTAAAAGCAAGATACAAAATGGTTCCATTCAAAATAAGGAGTCCACTGACCAGGGACAAAATGTGAGCATTGATGCATTTCAAATTCCAAAATGTGATGAATGGTTATTCAAGTCATTAAAGGATAATGCAATGAATCTTCTAAAGGGATACATAGAATGTATTGAACTTACCGTCAGGACAAAGCGAAAAGAAACAATGTTTAGAATCAAGGTAATAAATAATCTTTAAAAAAATATTCACTGTTGTGCAAAGAGTAGTGATCTGAGGAGGGGTTTCTGGGTCTATCTTCCAGGCTTATTATGTTAACTACAACAGTATATACACGGGATATACCCAAGAGGTTACTGCTCACTTTCATTGGTGGTAAACAAAATACAATACAATACAACAATAAACCAAACCTGCAAATGTGAAAATCATGAAAAATGATTGACATATTTTGATCATTTTTATATAGATCTGTGAAATGATAATTTTGCACCCATTTAATAAAAAATCCCGAGAATACCATCAAGCATACTTGTTTGACATTTATGGCCTAGTCACATAGCCCGGCCGATGTCCGGGATCGTTAGAGCTCGGTGGATTTTTTTGGTGCCACCGAGCTCTCCTCATCGGAAGCAGAGCTCGGTGACGTGAACGGACTCCGTCCGGACATCTTCAGGCGACCGGCCGAACACCGGCCAGTGACCGTACGGAGTCTGTCTCAAAATGGTAGTTTTTTTCTGCCGATGTGGCAGCAACTACCGGCCGGAGGTCGGCCGGACATCGGAAGGAATACGGCCGGTACCCGAGCAGGTAACAGGACACTGTGCGATCGCCGGCCGGCTTGTTAACGGGCTTTGAACAGTGACCGGCCGATGCTCTGTCCCACATCGGCCGGAGCTCGATCGGAGCTCGGCCGCTGTCCGTTAAAAAACCTCGTCCTCTGGTTGTCTCAGATGCACGGGACACCAACCGATACTCGGCCGTGCACCGGCCGACGTGTTTTCCGATGTGGTTACGATGGGGCTGCGATGACATGATGAGGGAGCTCGGTGAGAGCCCGGTGAAATTTAACTCCGAAGTTAAAATTTCACCGAGCTTCCACCGATGCGGTTTTAAGCAACAAACGCCACGGATGTCCGGCCGGTGTTCGGCCGAGTTCGATGAAAATTGCATCGCTGGCTCATTGTAACCTCATCGGCCGGGCTATGTGACTAGGCCATTAGGAGAAAAATTTAAAAAAACTATGTAGAGAAAAACTTTTTTTTGTTTTCCAGCATTTTGTTCTTGTCATTAGAGATTCATACACATAATACATGTTTCACAAATAGCTAGGCAACATGTGTCCAATTCCAGTCAATCCGAACAGAGTATTCACATAATGAACAGTGTGTGAAATATCAATAACACATGCAAGGTCACAAGTTAAACAGTTGTCATGGTAATGAATTGATTTTTCACATTGGATTTGATGACTTGCCAACTTGATCCTTGCAAAAAATGTCATTGAAAATGTGTTCTTTTAGTGATTTCGTTCCTTTTAGATGATTTTATAGAAAAAACTGCAATGTATGCGCGGTCATGCAAAGGTTTGGAAATAACACCTTCATGGTATGATGCAGCAAACAATGCATTGAGTCTTAGGCTTAAATCCTTAAATAAATATATTTGCAGAACAACCTGATAAACCATGCATACCCAATGCCCTTAGCTACTTGGATGTTCTTCATGTCAATAGTCTTAGCCCTGGTTCTAGCAGATACGGATAACTGGATCACAAGATGGGCGCTCTGGATTGAAAAATGGCCACTGTAAGTAAAATAAGTAAAATTAGTAAAATTATCGCACTTATAAGTGTTCCCTGAATGGCTGCCTTCCCGAGGGGTTGCAAAAATAGCCATTTTCATATAATTTAGACCATTCAGTTACTTTTGAGTTTGCTTAACCTTTTTGCCCTACTTATACCTAAAATTGTGTAAATAGTAGTATTTAAAATATTTCAAAATTGTGTAGAACTAATGTATGTGTAATTTAAACTGATGAGTTTTTTTGCCCAATGTCTTGGGATGATGGTTTCATAAGAAAATGTTGAATACGTTACATGTATGTAAGTTGAATGGAACAAAAATGACCATGAATTTTCTTTAGGTAATGTAATATTAATTTATGTTTCTAATAAAGGTGGCTATGTCAATATTGTTGTTTCAACAGAGCAATTGAATATTATGTACCCTTAATCAACAAAATGTCATGTAGCTTTCATAAATGCTTTATAGTCAGTGTGTACTGTCAATAAATTATAATTCAATGCTTATTTATTCAATCTTTATATCACACTGAATTAATGTTCACTAGTGACTTCTTCATCATGTCTGACGTGTGAAATTGAAATCCTTAATCCAAATGAATGAATGTAGCCGAGTAGAGGCCATGATGATCGGAATTTATAAAGGAAGATACTGTTAAAATTAAGAAATTCACCGATAATTAACTTCATATGATAATTAACTTCTAGATACATTCCATCTCTAAATGCATATATGTTCTCCCAAGTGTGATACACTTTAGTATATGGCATTCCTGTAATGCTAAAGTAAGCTGCTTGAGCCACCCATTTTATTTGAATTGAAAGTGTGTCAATAGGATGGTTTTAATTTATTCATCACAGACCTATATTTTGCATTAAAATGGGTGTAAACATATGCTGGTTTCTTTTGAGATAATATTTTATTTTATTCTTAGAAACTCTAAAACAATCATTTTTGTATACATACAACCTGTTATCCAATGTTTAGGTGAACAATTAAGAAATAAATTAAAATCCAAATTGCAGAATTCGAAGTATTGCTGATCCATGGGACCACTATGTATCCAGTCTGTTGTTTGGGGCCATGCTGTGTCTAGCTTTCATTGCTATCATACGCTATACATTAAAAGCCCTGTTAACATATCAGGGATGGATGTATGATGCCAGGGGAAAGATGCCTCTGAGGACCAAACTTTGGGTGGTAAGTACCTTTCACCAATATTAATGTAAAATAGTTTTTGTATCTTGGTTTTATATAATCACTGGTTACACTAAAAAATCTTGAAATGTTGCACTAAAAATGACGCAACCCTAAAATGCTACACGAGAAAATTACAATATTTTTAAAATTTTTACTTGCATTCTTGCTGCTGTACGCATTCAAAAGTCTGATAAACAACATATTTGTTAATTAAATCATCCGCAATATATTGAGTTCTGGGCTTAAATCTTTTAATATTTATAATTTTTTTCTAAACAATAAACAAACCATGTAATGTTAAAATAGTATATGTTTTGTATTTCAGCTTTTGGTGAAGTGTTTAGTTAGCAGAACACCCCTGCTGTACAGTTACCAGGCATCCTTACCCAAGCTACCAGTTCCTCCACTCTCTGGGACAGTCAGGAGGGTAAGTCATGAATTGTGCAGATTCTTTCTAATGCACCAATCTGTTATATTGTTGACAATAAAGTGTACATGTGATTGGTTGAGTTGGAGTAGATCATATCAATACCTAGAAATGTTAAGCTCATTTAGTTTGCAAAAAGAATCACAAAATGTGTTTTTTAGAATGATGAATTTTTCTTTTTTGGTCAATTAAACAGTTTGTAAAATCAGAAAATAAAAGTTTCTTTTTTAACAGCTGGCAAAAGGCAATTTTCTCCAGTTGTTTTTACGGAATTACCAGTTGTTGAATTTCGCACTGTTATGATTTTTGCCTCTAATTTGTCTTTTGTCAGAAATTGCAACTAATAGCTCTCATTTACTAGCTTAACATGTTATTTGATTCCAGTACTTACAATCTGTAAAGCCACTGATGCCTGAAGAGAAACACAATAGAATGAGAGAAATTGCCAATGAATTTGAAAATGGAATTGGCAAGAAACTTCAGAGATATCTGACCTTAAAGTCCTGGTGGGCAACAAACTATGTATGTACTCATAGATTATGTATTATATTTGATTTTTTATTATGTCACCATCAGAAGTGGTGACGTATGGTTAAAGTCTCCAATTTTTTTGTGGACGGTGTTTGGCAGTTGGTGTTCAGCATTCAGTGTATGTAACAAATGGTAGGTGGTGACATTTTGCATGTTAATGCCTTGCTATTAACTTGTATTGCACTGTAATGAGAAAATATTAACAGGGATTCAGTTTCAAATTATGTAACTTCATTCGCAATATAAAGTTTCAAGAATTAAAACCAAAGACATACATTTCTTAACAAGAAATTATTAAGTGAGTATTTCATTTTTTCGAGTATTTTTAAAGTACATACACTTAAATTGGTGACTGAATAATGTTTAAGGAAACATGAAATAGATGAAATCAGATTTCATTAATTTGAACATAAACATACATAATATATATAATACACATCATTATTTCAATAACCAGATCCAAGGCCAAAAGGCATAGCTTATCTCAAAAAGTGCACCCATTAACTGCATCACATTCAAGATAAACTAATTTTATTATTTTAAGATAAATAATTATAAATTACATTCTAATCAACAGTTAACATTCTAAATAGTTTTGAAAAAATGCATATAATATTAACATTAGAAATACTTCTTATATTGAAATACCTGTTAACAGTGGGAAGAAGAGTTATAAATATTTACCGTATACATGTACTGAGCTCATCACTTAAATAATGCTGTTCAATCATTCTTCAACAAAGATCTTGCCTCAATTTTTGGTGTCATGTCTGAAGGCCTATTTTTAGTGAAGTACCTATCACTTGTGATTAGGATTTCATAATATTGATATTGTCAATGACTTTTCTTAAAATAACTTCATAGAACTTAAGTATGAAGTGCAATGTTGAAAATTACATAAATATTAATACATGACATGCTTTAATTACACATGAAATAAAATTAAGAGCTAAATAAAGTACCTGAGGTCATTGATCTTTCTTCTATATATTAATACTTATATGCTACAGTATTTATATTTATCGTATGAGCTGTAAAATGAAGCCCTCTGATTGGTCAGTTCTTGTGCTGTACCAACCTGTATTGCTACTGAGATTGTCCCCGTTGATCATCTCCGTCACAATACAGAAAATATTGGTACGGAGGGGACAATCTCAGTAGCAATACAGAGGAGCACACAATAAAAACGTTATTGATTGATTTGAAGTGCAATACAGGATATATTTAGTCTCGATATTCTGTATTGGCACTCGACTTCGTCTCGTTCCAATACGGAATTCTCGAGCAGAATATATCTTGTATTGCACTTCAAATCATTCAATAACTTATAGTATTGCCATGTTTAATATGGTTATGTTTTCAAATGCAATATACATTGAAAATGGAATGAATTAGCAATGCTAAAAGTAAACAGGGTTGAAAGAAAAGCTAAATAATATAGGGTGTAGTGCCTGAACGACAGAACGACAGTCGGCTGGTGACGGTAGAATTAAAATCTGTCGACAGTTAAAATCAGCTGTCGTTTTAACCAATCTTTATAGATTTTGCACATATTATCGGGCATGTAGTAATGAGTGCACATATCAAAAAGACCAACTGGCATAAATTCAACAGAGAATACATAGCTCAAAATCATGTAAAACCCTGTTATACATTGTTTCATCAAAATTGAGTAAAATTATTTTATTGTTGTGATAAACTCACAATTATACTTTTAAGACATGCTGAAAAAGCAAGATTCCTTAAAAATTGACAAAATGGGAGACTTAGTGTCATTAGGGAGTTTAAGGTTATTTTCAAAACCTAAATGTGAACGTAAAATATTTAAGCGGTGCATTTGTATGGGCGATTTGTCATACATATAGGTTGGTGTTCCGATTATATGTGCTAGCTTAAACTCCCTATTACTTAGTGAACACCCTGTAGTAGAGAACCAGGAAATTATATTCTTCAACCATATTTTCAGAGAGTTAATTTTAAAGAAATTACTTTTCTGTCTGGGTCACCTTGTTTAAGTCTCTACTTCTTTTATGCAATGTTGAAAATTACTACATTGTATATTGATAACTATGATAATACATGAAATAAAACCCAAGCCAAACAAAGTGCAGTGTACCTGAGGTCATTGATCTTTTCTAGAATGTAATAATGTATGAATACATATTGTTAATAATTATTCAATATTGATTCAATAGCCGTGTTTATTTAATATGTCAAGGCGGTTATGTTTTCAAATGCAAGATAAGTTGAAAATGAATAATTAATGTAAATATGGATGAAGGGAAAGCTAAATAATAACAAAAAATTACATTCTTCAATCACATTTTACAGAATTAAAAAATTCCTTCTAAATTTCAAGCCTGATTTGTCTGTCTGGGTCACCTTGTTTTAGGATCTCCTTCAGCTGACTAGACAGACAGGATGTGCTTTTATTTCTATTACATACAATCCAACCTATTCCATGACATATGCTTACTCCCCTTATTTGGAGTAATTGGCAAGTCTAAAAAACACCCCTTTATAAAAAGTGGACTGGCCCAAGTGGCCAATATCGATCCCCAACTCATTATGTATTCATATTTAATTCTTGCCACGTAGGAGTAATTGGAAAATTTTTCAAGTCAATATATATCGTATGATCTATTCACTCAACAAATTTCTGTTACTTATAAGTCAGAATTTGTTTTTTGAATAGAGAGTATCATAGTCATAACATTAGTGTAGTATGGCAGAACAGGGCTCTATTCAGGGTGAAATTACTTCTGAATTGAACTTGAACGGTCCCTCGACCTCGTCAACTTTGACCGGGAATGAAGTGATAAACGACGTCTCTTTGGCTACCACATCCGTCACAGATTATGTCCAATCCTTAGTGGAAGAGGCGGTGACTAGGAAAATGGCTACCCTTGGAAACAGGCCACCAACGAGACCTCCTTCTGACCGTAGAAGCCCGTCTTCAAGCTATTTACACAACTCGGAATACTCGCTTCCGAGAGAGCAGTCCCCCCGGAGCAGTAAGAAGGCCGTAGAGACGGGAAAACGAGGTAACGATTCGCACCGAAATGACACCAAATTTCGTGACTACAACTATTCCGCCACACACCACGTGGACGTAAGTAGGTCAACTTTTCGAAATCGTTCAAGATCTCCCGTTTCTCAGCTTAGAAGCCCTTCTAGATTGTCTCACCACTCCTACTCTCACACTAATAGACCCTCTGATAGTTCGCCGAGTAGGATTTCCGGGACTTCACGTCAGGGAACTCAGAATTCACGATCTATTATCAACAATTTTAGTTCCAAAATTTCACAATCTCAAAATTCAGATTCTAAACCTCGTATTTTGGATTCTGATGACAACGAGCCGTCTAAATCTAAGTCCTCTGAAGAAGAAGCGGTCTTGTTAGTTCGTTCCTTATGGGATTCAACCATATCAGCCTTAGAAATTGACCAAGTCAACAGCTCCACTAATTCTAAAGAATCTTTGACTAGGGTAGCTCTCCAGAAAGTTGATGAATCTTCAGTCACTAAAGCTTCATTACCTTGTCCCCCAGTGTTCCATCAGTTGGTGCAGAATATCAATAATCAGATCTCATCTGCCACTTCCGGTTTCAACACAAAGGGAAAACTCTTCAGAATCAAATCTTCAAATTATAGATTAGCCAAGGGAGATGATTCAGTCGTACGGCCCCTCAAACTCAATAATTCACTTGGAAACTTAGTCCCAAATGATAAAACCTTCAGTGATTTCTTCAAGAATGCTGATACTAAAACTCAACTCTCCAATAAAAACTGGAAGGGTCTCGAAGAGAACTTGAGGGCTGTCCTTCAACCTTTGGTGTACTCAGAGTGGTATATAGGTTCTGTTTCAAAGTTAGTTACCCAACTCACAGCACACTTATCCAACAACACGGATCCACTAGTTACCCAGTTGTTAGATTCCATGGGCGATTTACTCCTTAGGGGTTCGACAGCCTCTGTTACCGCTACTGAAGGTATTCTCAAGACTCTCACCAACTCAGCATTACTTCAACGTGATCTGATTCAAGAACAAGTACCAACACGCTTCCGCGAATCTATGAGGGTACTACCAGTTGAGCATACATCTACCACTTTGTATCCAGAGTCACAACTTAAAGATTTGGTTGACTCAGCCTCCTCAAATCTGACAAACCAAGCACTAGTTACCTTGGCCCAGTCCAGTTCTAGATCTAGTAAAGACAAAGACAGGTCCCAACGCCAATCCAGGCCTGACTACAGGAAGAAATCTTCTAACAAAGATTGGTCCAAATCACAAGACAAATCCAAATCAGATTTTCGTGATTCCAAGAAGAAATACGACAATAAAGGTGGTAAGCACTTCAACAAAGACAACAGATTCTCCAAGAAGTGACCATTCTATGATCCCAATCTTCACAATTCCTCCTTATCCAGGACCTGTAGGGGGAAGATTGATGTTTTTCCTTCCGAATTGGAAGCTGTTAACGGAAGATCCGTTTATACTGAAGATGATCCAGGTAGGATACATCCCACAGATGAATTCAACTGTGACGTTATGCACCGAACCAAACCAGTTCGAGTCTTCAACATCGAGCAAAGCAGCTCGTTTCAGCAGAGTGGTAGAGGACCTTCTGCAAAAGAATGCTGTAGAAGAAGTTCTAAACAGACATTCTCCAGGGTTTTACAGCAATCTATTCTTGGTCAAGAAGAAGAATGGAGAAGACAGACCCGTCATCAATTTGAGAACTTTAAATCAAGTCTTAATAGTTCCCAAATTCAAAATGGAAACAGTACAGCAGTACATGACCTCCTTCCAACAAGGCGAATGGGCAGTATCCTTGGACCTTCGGGATGCTTATCTTCATATAATGATGAAAGAGAACTTCCGGAAGTATCTCCGTTTTGTCGTCAACGGGAAAATTCTGCAATTTCGAGTACTGCCTTTCGGTCTGGCAACAGCACCGATGATATTCACCAAGATCCTGGAACCCCTAGCCTCATTCTTCCACAAGCTCGGGATAAAACTCCACCGGTATTTAGACGATTGGTTAATCCGAGGAGCATCGCCACAGGAAGTCTCAGATCACCTACGGATTGTGATGACGGTGACGGAAAACCTTGGCTTCATCATCAATCACAAGAAATCGCAGTTGATTCCGTTGCAGATCTTCGACTATGTAGGTGTACGGTGGGACCTTCATCTAGGGATGTCCTATCCCCCCCAGGACAGAATAGACAAAATTCTACACCTAACAGACTGGTTCCTCACAGAAAGTCGAGCAACAGCCAAGCAGTGGATGTCTCTTCTGGGATTACTGGCATCAGCAGAGAAACAAGTCCCACTGGGGAGATTACACATGAGGTTCCTCCAACAATGCCTGTCTCAGAATTGGTCTCAACTCAGAGATCCATTGGACAAGATGATAACAGTAGATCGTACTGCAAGATTGGACCTGTTGTGGTGGAATCAAGGCCAGCATCTGGAGAAAGGGATGACTTTAGCTCCATTTTCACCAGAAGTGACAATATTCACAGATGCTTCAACAGCGATGTGGGGAGCTCACATGGATCTGAACATATCGAAAGAGTGCTGTGGAAACTGGTCCCAATCAGAATCCAACAACCACATAAACTGGCTGGAACTAAAAGCCATACAGAAAGCCCTTCAACACTTTCAGACTCACCTCCAAGGAAAGATGGTGTTAATTTGTGCAGACAACACAACTGCGACAACCTACCTCAACAAACAAGGGGGAACACAGTCAGCAAAACTGACAGAGTTATCTCGACAGATATGGTTATGGGCCGATTTACATCAAGTCCGTTCGCGCAAGACATGTGCCAGGTCGACTGAATCGAAGAGCAGATCTGTTGAGCCGGGGAAATCAGATAGTTGCGACAGAATGGTCCTTACATCCAGCAGTTGTCAAACAGATGTTCAAGATATGGGGAACTCCAAATCTAGACATGATGGCGACATGCTACAACAACCAACTACCAGTGTATGTCTCACCAATACAAGATCAAGCAGCTTGGGCAACAGACGCTCTATCCCTAAGCTGGCAAAATCTTCATCTGTACATCTATCCCCCCACGCCAGTGATAGGATTAGTTCTACAAAAGATAAAGGATCACGACTGTTTAGCTCTAGCAATCCTTCCAAAATGGCAGAATCAGCCGTGGTTCCCAGAACTTTTAGATCTTCTAGTGGACTATCCAAGGGAAATCCCCCCATTGGAGAAACTTCTCAAAATGCCAAGAAGTCAGATCTTCCATCAAAATCCAGAACTTTTCCATCTTCACGCTTGCAAACTCTCACGAAATCTCTCACTCAGAAGGGTTTTTCAACACAAGTGTCAAAAAGAATCGCATCAGATGCTAGAAGACCTTCCACCAACAGAGTCTATGATGCCAAATGGAAGAAGTTCTCTATTTGGTGTTCTGAGAGGAATCTGGATCCCTGCACAGTCTCTGTTCCAGAAATAGCTGACTTCTTACTTTATCTTCATTCAGTAAAGAAGTTAACAGTGAGTACCATTGAAGGTTATAGAACTGTCATCAATCAAGTCCTTCAACATTCAAGTGGCACATCACTCTCGTCGACTCAAGAAATCTCTGATCTGATCCATTCGTTCAAATTAGAAGATGCTCAGCCTAAAGATCTGATGCCTAAGTGGGACCTAGTGTTTGTACTACACGAGTTAACCAAACCTCCCTTCGAACCAATGTCGACAGCTGATCTCAAACATGTATCGTGGAAGACACTTTTCCTTCTACTGTTGGCTTCAGGGAAAAGACGTTCTGACATCCATGCCATAGACATTAGGCGTATACAATGGACTAGAAACAACTTGGAAGCGGTACTTTTCCCTTTTGTTGGTTTCCTGCCGAAATCATTGAATTGCGCAGAAGGACAGTCCAGATTCCAACCAATCACTATCAAGGCTCTAGCTAATTTCGTTGGAAATGAAACGCCAGATAAATTCTTATGTCCTGTGAGGGCCCTAAGATATTATCTTCAAGCCACAGTTCCTATCAGAGGAGTCAGGAATAGACTTTTCATCCCCTTCAAGAAAGGATGCAGTTCTGATGTACACCCTAACACTCTCTCTAGTTGGGTGAAACAACTGTTGAACTATGTCTACAAGAATGCCTCAGAAGAAAGCAAGTTACAAGGGAAGATACGACCACATGAGACAAGAGCCATATCTTCCTCACTAGCTCTACAAGCCAATGCCTCATTAACAGCACTCTTCAAGACCTGTTCATGGGCATCCCACAACACCTTCACAAGTTACTACCTCAGAGATGTGACAGTACTGGAGAAAGGCATGCACAAGCTGGGCCCGGTGGTACTAGCTGGCACTCTCTGCAACTTTTAGACGTAAGTGTTCTTCACTCACTATATATCTGCAGATGGATTCACGTGGGAAGCTTGGCCTCGACTGTTTTGCAGAAGGGTTCAACTCAACTAGCTTGTGACCTGGACCCTTGAAGAACTGCAACGGTTACCTCGTTTGGTTTAAACGGCCCTTTCTTGGTTAACCAGTCTCTATTCATAGGAGTTGGTCATTACCCTTAAATGGCTAAGACTGCTCACTCTGATAGGACATAACAGTCTCCAGTTGGACATGTAACAGCCTCCGTCTTGGATCCAACTAGCAGATGGGGGTAATGGTACATGTACTATTCTTTGGGTGACATCTCATTAGGATGGTAATATAGTTCTTTTGTACTTTTAGTAACGAGGTCCCCACCTCCTTAACTTTTTATTCAGCATATGTCATGGAATAGGTTGGATTGTATGTAATTGAGAAATTTTACCAGTAAATTTTCTATTAATTACAATACAAACCTATTCCATGACCAGAGGCCCACCCAGCCTCCCCGCCTTTGGGAAAATGGAGGTTATTTATTATTTTGTTAGCGTATTAAATATGAATACATAATGAGTTGGGGATCGATATTGGCCACTTGGGCCAGTCCACTTTTTATAAAGGGGTGTTTTTTAGACTTGCCAATTACTCCAAATAAGGGGAGTAAGCATATGTCATGGAATAGGTTTGTATTGTAATTAATAGAAAATTTACTGGTAAAATTTCTCATTTATGTTGTGTTTAGTGTTCTGATTAAATATAACAATGTTATCATATACAACATGTATTATAAATTGAACTTAAAATACCCTGTCACAGGTTTTGGTCTGAAAAATTCTTTGTTTCAACAATCCTTTATCTGCTTAAGGTCACCGTTACAAAATTAATTAATTATTAAAAATTTGTCATATACTTTTAAAGTTACTAAAAAGTCAATTTTGATCCCACCATTTATACAAAATAACTAGAATTTGCTCCATATTTCATATCTGACCAATAAATCTGAAATATGTATGATTTTCATTTTTTATCTCTCATTTATTTTCTAGGTGTCTGATTGGTGGGAAGAATATGTCTATCTGAGAGGCCGTGCTCCCCTAATGGTGAACAGCAACTATTATGGCGTAGATGCAGTGTTCATTCACCCCACTACTGTACAAGTCGCTAGGGCAGCTAATGTCATCTACACATTCCTGTCCTTTAGACGTTTACAGGATAGGGAGGAACTGAAACCAGTAAGTGGTCATCTTTAAAGAATGTTATGTAATTTTTTGGAAGTTTTAGATGTATTTAATTTTTGGGCATTCAACAGAGAGTGTACGTAAGCCAGGTTTTCATAGAGGTAATTTTATTGGTTCCACATAACATAGAACACAAAACATGCATAGACTTATCTACTTATCTATACTAGCTGCTGTTTAGAATTTTATTATATATTTTCAGGCACGTTTAACGCCAAAATGTGATTTACCTGCACCTATGAAATAAATCTTGTAAGCAAAAACTATAGTATAGTTCATGATATATATTTACATACTCTTATATGTCTTTGTAGATCCAGTTGAATAAGACTGTGCCTCTGTGTTCCTGGCAGTATGAAAGACAGTTTAATACAACTATGTACATACTCTTATATGTCTTTGTAGATCCAATTGAATAAGACTGTGCCTCTGTGTTCCTGGCAGTATGAAAGACAGTTTAATACAACTATGTACATACTCTTATATGTCTTTGTAGATCCAATTGAATAAGACTGTGCCTCTGTGTTCCTGGCAGTATGAAAGACAGTTTAATACAACTATGTACATACTCTTATATGTCTTTGTAGATCCAATTGAATAAGACTGTGCCTCTGTGTTCCTGGCAGTATGAAAGACAGTTTAATACAACTATGTACATACTCTTATATGTCTTTGTAGATCCAATTGAATAAGACTGTGCCTCTGTGTTCCTGGCAGTATGAAAGACAGTTTAATACAACTATGTACATACTCTTATATGTCTTTGTAGATCCAATTGAATAAGACTGTGCCTCCTGGCAGTATGAAAGACAGTTTAATACAACTATGTACATACTCTTATATGTCTTTGTAGATCCAATTGAATAAGACTGTGCCTCTGTGCTCCTGGCAGTATGAAAGACAGTTTAATACAACTATGTACATACTCTTCTATGTCTTTGTAGATCCAATTGAATAAGACTGTGCCTCTGTGTTCCTGGCAGTATGAAAGACAGTTTAATACAACTATGTACATACTCTAATATGTCTTTGTAGATCCAATTGAATAAGACTGTGCCTCTGTGTTCATGGCAGTATGAAAGACAGTTTAATACAACTATGTACATACTCTTATATGTCTTTGTAGATCCAATTGAATAAGACTGTGCCTCTGTGTTCATGGCAGTATGAAAGACAGTTTAATACAACTATGTACATACTCTTATATGTCTTTGTAGATCCAATTGAATAAGACTGTGCCTCTGTGCTCCTGGCAGTATGAAAGACAGTTTAATACATCTATGTACATACTCTTATATGTCTTTGTAGATCCAATTGAATAAGACTGTGCCTCTGTGCTCCTGGCAGTATGAAAGACAGTTTAATACAACTATGTACATACTCTTATATGTCTTTGTAGATCCAATTGAATAAGACTGTGCCTCTGTGTTCTTGGCAGTATGAAAGACAGTTTAATACAACTATGTACATACTCTTATATGTCTTTGTAGATCCAATTGAATAAGACTGTGCCTCTGTGTTCTTGGCAGTATGAAAGACAGTTTAATACAACTATGTACATACTCTTATATGTCTTTGTAGATCCAATTGAATAAGACTGTGCCTCTGTGCTCCTGGCAGTATGAAAGACAGTTTAATACAACTATGTACATACTCTTATATGTCTTTGTAGATCCAATTGAATAAGACTGTGCCTCTGTGCTCCTGGCAGTATGAAAGACAGTTTAATACAACTATGTACATACTCTTATATGTCTTTGTAGATCCAATTGAATAAGACTGTGCCTCTGTGTTCCTGGCAGTATGAAAGACAGTTTAATACAACTATGTACATACTCTTATATGTCTTTGTAGATCCAATTGAATAAGACTGTGCCTCTGTGCTCCTGGCAGTATGAAAGACAGTTTAATACAACTATGTACATACTCTTATATGTCTTTGTAGATCCAATTGAATAAGACTGTGCCTCTGTGTTCCTGGCAGTATGAAAGACAGTTTAATACAACGAGAATACCTGGAGTTGAAACAGGTAAGAATGAGCAGTAGTTTTCTAATTCAACAATAAATTAAAAGTTGAATGAATGATTGGACATATACTGAACAAATCTAGCTATTCTATAGGTGGCAGCACTTTGCTGCTCATTTAGGGTAAGGATTTATTTCTTGTGGAAAAGGTGAATGTATTAAGTAAATTGTTTTAGTAAATTGTTCTGAATGATCATTAACTAAAAGAACTGTTAAATGTAAATACCTTTTACAGTAGACTATAACTATAAGCCATCAAAAAAGAGAGTGAAAAATCCGGCGAGATGGCATTAAAACTTTAAATCTACAACAAAGTTATAGATGATTTGAAAATGTCCTGGTAAGCCCCTTGAATGAACCATAAATACTATTATGTTAATTTCAGATCAACTGGTCCACTACAAGGACAGCAAGCATGTTTGTGTCTACCACAAGGGGAGATACTACAAGGTCTATGTGCATTACAAGGGAAGACTTCTTCTGCCTTGTGAGCTAGAAGTGTGAGTACATGTATAATCTATAGAAGTGTGAGTAAATGTATAATCTATAGAAGTGTGAGTAAATGTATAATCTATAGAAGTGTGAGTAAATGTATAATCTATAGAAGTATGAGTAAATGTATAGTATATAGAAATGTGAGTAAATGTATAATCTATAGAAGTGTGAGTAAATGTATAATCTATAGAAGTGTGAGTAAATGTATAATCTATAGAAGTGTGAGTAAATGTATAATCTATAGAAGTGTGAGTAAATGTATAATCTATAGAAGTGTGAGTAAATGTATAATCTATAGAAGTGTGAGTAAATGTATAATCTATAGAAGTATGAGTAAATGTATAGTATATAGAAATGTGAGTAAATGTATAATCTATAGAAGTGTGAGTAAATGTATAATCTATAGAAGTGTGAGTAAATGTATAATCTATAGAAGTGTGAGTAAATGTATAATCTATAGAAGTGTGAGTAAATGTATAATCTATAGAAGTGTGAGTAAATGTATAATCTATAGAAGTGTGAGTAAATGTATAATCTATAGAAGTGTGAGTAAATGTATAATCTATAGAAGTATGAGTAAATGTATAGTATATAGAAATGTGAGTAAATGTATAATCTATAGAAGTGTGAGTAAATGTATAATCTATAGAAGTGTGAGTAAATGTATAATCTATAGAAGTGTGAGTAAATGTATAATCTATAGAAGTGTGAGTAAATGTATAATCTATAGAAGTGTGAGTACATATATAATCTATAGAAGTGTGAGTAAATGTATAATCTATAATTGGAACAGTTCGATTAGAAAGATTTGGCTTCAGAAAGGAACAATTTCAGAACAGAGTGACTGTGCATATTAGATTAATTTAAAACCTTTGAGTTGTTGGCTCTTCTTATTCCTAAACCAAACCTACTTGAGAGCCTAATTATCCCAACGAACGAAGTTCGTAAGGGATATAGTGAAGCCCTCCGTCCGTCTGTCCGTCAGTCAGTCAGTCAGTCAGTCAGTCAGTCAGTCCGTCCGTCTGTCCGGAAGATAACTCAAATACTAGTTGACAGATTTTCTTCATATTTAGTGGAAAGATGTATATTGGTGAATAGTTTTACGCAAAAAAAAAAATTTCAAGATGGCCGCCACTTTAAAACTGACGGGACTTTTTCACAAAAATCATAAATTTTTCATTCTAAACCAAAGTAATTAATATTATTGTTTGAAATTTCGGTAGTGTATTCACAACATTTATCTATTTCACATATATTCCGTGTTTTTCATCCTGACCCCCAGGGGCCATGTATGGGGGGAAAGGAAAACAGAAATTTTCGCTAATTTTTAGATCTCTCTGAAGTATAGCTTTATTATACTCAAATGAAAGGCAATTAAGAGTAGATTGCAAATATTGTATCTTTTTTTTGATTCGAGCCTCGTAAAATTCAAAATGGCCGTCTAATGTACGATTTCGCAATAATTTTTCGATCCCTTCAAAGTATGGCTATATTATACTCAAATTGAAGGAATTTTGGAGTAGATCACAATTATGGTATTATTTTTCAGATTTGTACCTCAGAAAATTCAAAATGGCTGCTTTGCAGGAATTCGCAATTCTAAAATCTAATTTTTTCATTTTCAACCAAAGTAATGAGTATAATTGATTGGAATTCGGTAATTGATATTTTGTTCGTTGGGATTTGCTACTCCGCGGAGTTGCCATTATCTAGTTCTGCAGGTCGGAACAAAACCAGCTATCAGTGACATCTCTTGTAGCATGAGTACATGTATGACGTATGCCAAAAATAAGGTGATAATTGCCATTTCTTCTAAACTCTTTTGATTCCAATTTAAATATTGTGCTGATACAAAGTAATGTACTTATGCTGATGTTTGTCATTAAAGGTCCCTCCAGAAAATCTTAGACGATGAATCTGAGCCAGTCGAAGGAGAGGAGAAGTTGGCCGCTATGACAGCTGGCGATCGTATCCCATGGGCCAAGGCCAGGAAGCAACATTTCTCCAAGGGTGTCAACAAGACGTCTCTTGATGCTGTCGAAAAAGCTGCGTTCTTTGTGTCTCTTGATGAGGAAGAACATGGTTTTGACCCGGTCAGTGCAGATTTTAAATGTTCAAAACATCAGTTTGTTGGCATGATAAAGATTACTATTGTATATATTTCTTACATTAATGGACTGCATTTTTGAAAAGTTTAGTTCACCTTTCCTCTGTCCAAAATATTTCAGTTTCACTGAATACCTGTCACGTCTTGTGGCATTTACAGAATTTATGTACTTGTAGTTATATCAATAAATACAAATTTATGTCATCATAAGCTATCTTTTTATTTCAGAGACAAGCTCTCAAGGTATTTTATTTAATTAAGGACAATTGTTGGAATAATTTGGTTAATGTTGCATTTATGTTCTGGCTATTATACCAATGTACTTCACTACACATATACTTAAAGGCATGTTCAAAAAGATTGAAGAAATAAGGAACACAGTTAAATGCTATGTTACACCCTGCTCTTACCAGCAGCACATTTCAATTCTCAAAGTTCCAGCCACATCGCTTATACCCCTTACATAACCCTGCTTTGTCTTATGGGAAAATGCAAAATCTTTCCCAGCATCCCCTTGAGAATTATATATCCAACCTATTGCTTTTATAGCTAGTATTATCAGAAATAAGAAATTTGATGATTGGTGGTTGAAATGTAACATGGTTCTATTTTGTTATTGGATGATGCTTAAAACAAAAATTAAGATCATGTTCTAAGCTTTGATATGAAAAAGTTTCTTAAAATTTATTTATTTATTTTTCCTGTCTTCATAGGATCCTCTCAATGGGCATTTGGCTGTTTTAAATGGCAGTGTTAGTATATAAAGAACTATAACACTACTAAAAATAAGCTTTTGTTTTGGCTGTTGAATTTGATTACACATTTTGTACTCGTACATTATTTTAATATTTTATTTTATTTAAGCGTCCTCTATTAAAGGTACCATCAGTTATTAACTGAAACAATTCAGAATTTATTGACCTCCTATCATTTCTAGTGGTGCCCATTTTTCAACAATTTTTTTCAACCAACCATTTTTCTGAATCAATGCTTAAGTCTAGTTTTGGAAGTCCATTTATAAGTTTTTCTTATTATTCATTATGTTTGTATTTTGTAACAGTCACTAATCACTGGGCTTAAGCACTCCAATGCCTTTTAAATACCAAATGATAACCAAAATAATGTCCATATTGTGTGTATGTCTTGCAAGATTATTAGAATGGTTTTGTTGTACCATTTGATATCAAATGTCTGTAATGAGATATTAGATGATAAAGGACACACTGCTTGATTAACTGTAAATATTTTCTCACTCTCTATCACATGTTACATAAATCTATAACACTGTTGTTTCAACCATATATCATTTTAAAGCCTTTCATTACAGAAAGACATTGGTGCTCTGGACAAATTTGGCAGGACCTGTCTACATGGTAAAGGATATGACCGCTGGTTTGATAAGTCTTTCAGTCTTATCATCTTCAAGAATGGAAAGGTGAGCTTGCTTTTGCATTACCCCCCTATCACACCAAACTAGTTCTTACCCATTCTTGCAAGTCCAACGACAACGTCGTAAAACGGGCTCAATCTGGCTGTGGTCGGGAAATATGCCTAAAAATAATTAGCTACTTCGTTCACAAACAGTCTTCAATACGTCCATCTCATTCGCAGTTCGTTCAGGTCGCAACACGTCGGTGTGCAACGTTGTATAATGCGTCCCTTAGTCTAGAAGGTCATCATGACCTGATTACAGAACGGTATGGTCGTCATCGAATTTTGAATCGATTCAAAATTGTAAATCACATTCCCCATCCGGGAAAGTCCATGAAGTTCGTAAACTGACCGTGGAACATTGTAGCTACATTCATTCTGTTCGCACACAGTTTAAAACCAGTTTTGAAGAACGCAGTGGCAACTTGCTTGGTGTGATGGCTATATTTTTGCTAACTCATTGATAAATACGTTCTTAATCAGTTTTAACCCGTTTGCAATAAGTTCTACCTTGTTCTCAATACGTCCTCAGACAGTTCAACTCGTTGTAAAAACGTCACTAGTAGGATTGAAGTACGACGGTTCCGTTCGTAACGTCCATCTCGTCATTAGTAGGTTGTCACTCGTTCTAAGACGACCAAGAGAACATTTTGAGCATGTTCTAAGTTCTAGAGGACCTATCCGTTCGAGTACGTTCGATGAAGTTTGTAAATAGACCCCAAACGGTTTTAAGTATGTCCAGTCCGTTCGTACACAATTGAAGCCCGTTTTCGAGAACGTAGTGAGAACTAGTTTGGTGTGATAGTAGGGTTATTATCATTTGCAAGAGATTTGAATTAGATATAGCTAGATATCCAATAAGAACATACAGTCAGAAAAGCATGGCAATTCTGTTTCTGCTCAGTACATTTAGTCAAACTCTGATAAAAAGTCTAATTTAATGCTCAGTAATTTCATGTAGACATATTTCATGTACACATATTTCATGTACACGTATTTCATGTACACTGTATGTTTCAGATTGGCTTCAATGCAGAACACTCTTGGTAAGTCAAATTTAAGTTACTCAAATGAAAATCTTCAAGAATTTGCTAGTAATAATAGATGCTCAGTTCACAGTTAAAATGTCATACAGTAGTAGTTTATCAATGTAAAGACATGCATAAATAAAATCTGAGTAAAGTTTTAGTTGTTGTTGTTGTTGTTTTAGTCATATTCACATTATAAAAGTACCTGAATATGCCTTGTTATTGCATTATGAATGAGCTTTATTGCTAAGTCCTTTATGTATTATAATCTAAGTTTCGCCCGTTTCGCTTTTTGCTATAAAACTAAAAAGCTGTGTCGTGGTGTTGGAGCTTATTTGTTATGTGAATGCAGCAGCTTTTAATGTGTAACTCAACTTATATGTAACTGTACTTGTATTAAAGAAATGTACATAACTAGAAAATAAAAAAATGGATATTTTTGATGAATTCAGTAGAGGGTTGAGCCTGAAAATTGACAATGATCAAGATGTTTGATACTTAAAGATTGATTTCGAGAGTACCACTTATCAAATATTTGCCGTCATTTTGATGTTTCAGGGCTGACGCACCTATTATGGCACACCTTTGGGAGTTCTCGTGTGACAATGATGTTCTTCGACTAGGGTCAGTTATAGATGTTGTGAGGTGTTGTCATATCATTAATATTAACATTGTTGTTGTCTCGTAACCATGACGATGGTCGGGGAATTCCATTGTAAAACTCTTGTTAATCTCTCATTTACAGATTTCAGATTCAAATTCATGTTTTGATTTCATAGGATATTGTACAATTGCTTGCCAAATGTGGGGTAACCAAGATACAATACAATACAAATAGGCCATCGCTTAGACAGCTTTTACCCTAAATGTTCAATTGAATTCCCTACATATCATTTGCTGAAAGAATATAGAATGATTACATTTACATATTAAAACCCTTGAAAATAATATATGTATGTATGTTTTCCTTGTTAATCATTCTATATTACTTTAAAGTTATGTCAAAGGTGAAAATTTGCACATTTTGATCTTTTCAAGGTTGTTATGGAACATAAATATGCAAGCTTTTATCTCGGATACAACAATGTAACACATTGGCTTTGGATCCTTTTACTCTCTCAGTCCCCCGACCCTCCTCTCTAAACTCTAAGCTCTGGAGAGGATAGGAACATCTGAAATGGAACCACCACATCTGTTCCCTACATCCCCCCTCCCCCATTCTATTTTATCTCCATATATGCAGTTGTGGGAGAGAGCACATAAACCTCAATTTCCCCTACAAGTAACTATACAACTTGGCAATTACAATTAGCATGTAGGCCCATCAAATCATGGTACAGCAAAACCTGTTTGAATTAACACTGCTGGGACTATCTTTAACATTGATGATGAAAGATGTTCATATTTAGAGTATCTTATAGCATATGCAACAGGAATATTAAACTTTACATTTTGAGCCATTCATTCATATTCACAAGTTTTGCTGTACAATGATAAAAACTAATAGATTAGTAGCTATAGTTATTAACCCAGCTTAACCCCCCCCCTCCCCCCGCATTGTTTGCTTCACTCTAATTGACATCAAATGATTAATTCGGGTAATTTAATGTCTGTATTTTTCAAATCTAGCTACTCTTCTGTATTGACTGGTATATAGTTGATTCCAGGTTAGTGAAAATTGAAATGTCGATTATTTTTTAGATTTTCTTTTTCTTGTCACGATGATGAAAATTGAATTTATCTCCTCTACGTATACAAAGGGACCTAATTACATTTTTACATTTTGTCTTGGTCATTTTTTCCATTGTTTTGATGGTCAAAGTTTGGAAAAATAGTTGTAGAATGTAGAATGATGACATACAATTACCCACAGTTGGAATAATTTAAGCTTTTTGTGTGCTTACTAAAACCATTAATTAATTAATCCCACTGAGAATCTTGTTAAACATAAGCTTTCCATATTTAAATGACTGATCCCTCTAAGTAATTAAGGAGGATAAATTCTATCTTAACAATAGAACCTCTTAACAATAGCACCCCCTTAATCCTTATCCTTGGCTATAATTGCACTGAGTGGATATTCTGCTGAATTCAGGGCTGATGCTCCAATAATGGCGCAAACATGGGAGTTTCTTACCATAAAAGACAGATACGGGTATTTATGTTTACTTATATTTATTTCTCCAGACTTCCATCATATCATTGTTGTGTATGGCACCTACGCTTTTTCGAAATCTGAGGACAACTAATCGTGAAGCCAGTTGTTTTAGTCAGCTTTGTTGAAATTTGAAACACAATGGTAGATGTGACCCTCAGTAGTATGCAACTTAGTTCTGCGTTGTATTCACCATTCAATAAGATATTATACAGGGTGTCTATTAGTCTCTTTACACTGACTGTATTATAATTGTAGGAACTTTATGGACACCTTGTATTACAGTATATCAAAAATGCATTGTATGGATGATGCCATTAAACAAGTTGATCTTTAAGTGAGTGTACCTTCATGTCATTGTATTATTGTTTCTCTTCATTTATTCATTGTGACACTCCGATCCCCATGCTACAGTTGTGTTTATTATATACCTAATATGTAACACTTATCCTGATTGGTCAATACCTAGTCACATGTTCCGAAATAGATTTGTATAATAGACGTGCAGTGTGAATTTGTATCAATGCAGTTGAATTAATAAAGTCTTTGACTGATACATTTTTCTGCACTCATCAGGAACAAGTGGAATCACAGATCAGTCAACTCACATTTTCTGCTCTCACTTTTGTATTGCAAGTTTTCATCCTCTAGTATTGAATTATATGCTAATCGCATTCAGTTTTTAACTCCCCAATACTAGTATCCAATCCTGTAATTTTTCCTTCATATTTTGCATGAAATTAAGTCTTTTTCTTGCAGTTTATATTTTAAATTACTGGTCAGTATCAGAGAAAGTAACAGGTGTTACATTCTCTTTCAAAATGGGGGCTGGTAAATCCTGGTCTCTATATTTTTAGTTTCCATCAAATTAAACCACATTGCCATGGACATTTGACTTTGATATTTCAACTACACTTAGCTTTAAGACATAGAAACTCTGCAACTAAATTGTTTTCATATCACCACACATGGATGCCACAATCCAATGATATCTACTACTGATGGAAATGGTAACCTGAATTCTTCATTAGCCGTTCATACCCCAAGTGGTAGAATATAATATTGTTAGATCATGGCATTTACACACAATATAGGCACTTTAAGATTGTGGAGTTTATCAGGTCAATAACAGCTGTATGTTCATGGTAAAGTAGTTTAACTCAATGAAATCTGATATCATTACTTGGCATTTTGAAAGAAAATGCAACAACTGTAACCTTCTGATACTGACTATTGTAAATTAGTTCTGTAAAATAAGTATTGTAATTTGTTTATAGATGAATACTGAGTCTTTAAGTTTGTTTTATATATATTTTATTTTAATCATGATCATAATATAATGTATTTCATATACTGTTTTAAAGCAATATAATAGGTTAAGATGCTCAAATTACTTTTGGAATGTTGTAATTGGGATATTGTTTTTTCGTAATCTAAATTGAGAATAAAATTCTTAGTAATACATGTAATTTTCATAGGAGTTGCATTTTGATATAAAATTGATTTAACCTGAATATTAAATGTGGTATTTTGAATTGCAGATACCGTGAGGATGGCCACTGTAAAGGTGAACCAGAGATGGTACCTCCCAATCCAATCAGACTACAGTGGGATCTTTCACCTGAGGTAACCACATGTGTTTTTGTGTCTTCATTATCCAATATGAAAAATGAAGACAAAGTACACAATTCTACATTCCCAACATTAAAAACAACATACACACATCAGTGGCGTAGCCAGGATTTGGTGACCGGGGGTTCTATTTTTATGTTATTCACAAATCCCCCCCCTTATTAGGGTTCCTCAAATAATGCAATTTGTACAATTACACTCCCTCCAAAAGTTTGGCAATCCTAACTAACCCATTGGAGTATGTATTAATTGCATCTTTAAGTTTCAATTTTATATGCATAATTTGTAAATAGAAAAGGAGGGGAAATATAATTCATATTAATACCTTCATTGAATTAAGTAGACAATTGAATTTGAATTTTATTTAACAAATATGATGTCTTTATTTACGTTAAGCAAAGTCGGAAAGTAATAGGCTTTATTAAGAAACCTCTCCCATTGAAATAACACAGGACGTAAAAACGATTTTCAAAAATGACCTTGTAGCTTTCTAACTTAAATGTTCACTTTAGGCAACGTTCAAAAAACTCAGACAACTTATTACAATTAATTTTCTGCATCAAAATATATTTCGGTGAATCTTTTACTGAATAGATATCCTGAAATCTGATTTGCCCCGAATCCAGCATTATTTCGTCTGACTTCTAAAAGATCCTGGAGCATGATTTGTTTCCAAGGAATATCAACTATTTCGCACAATTTATTCTTTATAAGCTACTTCATCTAGGACAAAATATATCACCTCATGCAATGGCTTGTCATTATTTTTCAGGAATTTTGTTGGAAGCCAGTTCGGATCAAATGCAAGGTTATTGAAATTGGCGCAAACACCCTGTACTCGGAAAGGTCGTTCTTCTATGATAACTTTTCACAACGTTTATACGAAGGCTTTTTAAACTATCCGGGATAGTCGTATTACTGATGAAAATATCTATTATTCAAATAAGTGGGTCTCGGTTATGCTTTGTTTTAAAAAGTTAAAAATATTGCTTTGGACGTCCTGACAATATAACTGATATATGACTGATAATAAAAACGTTTTGGTGGATATAAATCATATATAAATACAAGCGACTGTTCGAATATAAATACGTATTTTGTTAAGTTCAGACGGCTTGATAACAAATAACGCTTTCATTATTTGAAGATTAATACCATATGATTTTCAATGTTTTTTATTATGTAATTTATTTGCTAAACATATCATGACATTAACATGAAAACGGAGAGCAAGTAAACTGGAACGATAACAATTTGAATTCTATACAATCTCTTAGATGAGTGGAGTGTATCTGAAAACACAAAATCATTTTTTGCAAAGATTGATTTTTCTTTGGAATCGAAGGTGATGGGTAAATAAATACTGAACAATTGAAAGAATGAATAAATTTGAACAAATGCTTGCGTTTATAAATGATATACGCTTTTAAATAATTAATTTCACAACGTTTTTAATTATTTAACGAATTGGTTTCGGGGACTACGCCAGCCCCAGGGACGTCCCAAGAAATATTTTAAATTTCAATTGAAATAAAACAAAACAGTGATGTACACATTTGAAAGAACATGTGTTTCATCAATATTACGACTTTTCCAGATAATTATTCGTCAATGTTGTAAAAATCATTCGGAGTATGGGACGTCTGCATTGTTTTCAATAACTAGTTTCAATATCCTCGTATTGGACCAGAACTGGCTTAAAACAAAATTCCTACAAAGGACTGATTTAGCCATTGCCCAAGATGGGTTATTTTGTCGAGAAGAAGCAACTTTTAAGTTAATTGTGCGAAATTATTGTTATTTCTAATGTAAAATCTCATGCTCTGGGGTCTTCCCAAAATTGAATCTCACCCCGTGTCTAAGGTTGCCAAACGTTTTGAGGGAAGTGTAACTTCACTATGACATGTTTTTAACAAAATAAGGCTCTCGTGTTCACCATAACAAATATCAATTCATTTACTGCTCATATATGTAGTTTTCAAATAGCACAGTAATTTAATGTTTCTGGTTACTTTCACCAAAATGATATTTTGGGAAATCCTGACCGGGGGTTCGTTCGAACCCACCGAACCCCCGCTGCCTACGGCTATGCACATCTCTCTATTATAGTAGTATATTGACAAAATGAACTGGGTGAAGTTGTCTTTACTGTTTCTAAAAGTGAATGTTTTTATTATTCTATTCTATGCATCTTTGCATAGTCTGAGAAAATCATCAATTAATGTACAATTTTTGTTATTTCAGTGTATTGAGGTGATCCATAACAGCTTAGATGTAGCAGAGAAACTGCTAAATGATGTAGACCTCCACCTGATGATGCATGATGCTTATGGGAAGGGACTCATGAAGAAGTGTAAAACTAGTCCAGATGCCTTCATACAGATGGCACTACAGTTGGCTTACTACAGAGTAAGCACTTTCAAAACATTAGCCTACTAATTTGTTATTATTATGTGCATATTGTTATAGTCTCCAAATTGGTTGGTGGTTGGTGTTTGGCATTTGTTGGTTGGTGTTTCATGATTGGTGTTTGGCATTCACTGGTTTGTGTTCCATGTTTGGTGTCTGTAACAACTAATTAATGACATGTGGTGACATTTTGCATGTTAATACCTTGTTCTTGTTGTAGTTTGAAGTGTCTCATAATTTTGTGCTTTTTGATTGTTTTGTACAATGTCATCATTGGTTGTTTGTTTCCATTTCTGTTGGTAATACTTCTGTTTCTATTTTATCTAGTTTCATCAGTTTACTTGTTTTTGGGAAGATGAGCTGTTATCTTCACAGATGTAATCATAATCTATATGAATTATTAATCTATTTTAGGATGCAGGGCGTGTGTGTTTGACATACGAGGCAGCCATGACGCGTCTCTTCCGTGGAGGACGTACAGAAACTGTTCGCTCATGTACCGTAGAGTCAACCAACTTTGTTAAGGCAATGGAGGATAAATCTAAAACAGTAAGCTAATATTCAATTTCAGTCATTTCAGAACAACTTTATGTGGCAATATTTAAAAGTATTTTCTAAAACAAATAAAACTCGTGCTTGGTTATCTGATATAGCATGTCTATATGCTGTTTCTGATTGGCTGGAATGTGACAATGCATGCCTAGCCTTGTGTGAATAACTGTTATACATCTTCATATGTTCCAGACATCTGAAAGGATCGCATTGTTCCGTGAAGCTACAGAGATCCATCAGAAGGGCTATAGAAATGCCATGACTGGTAGAGGCATTGATCGCCATCTATTCTGCTTGTATGTTGTTTCTAAATACCTTGGGATTGAATCGCCATTCCTCAAGGAAGTATTGAGTGAGCCTTGGAGGCTATCAACCAGTCAGGTAAGTGTCTAAGGGGTCTGTATTAGGACTCCTTCTCACTCATTTATATTGACGATTTTTGATGTATTTCATGATCATGTTGAAGTGATTAAAACACACAGTAGAGTTCACATTTAGCATGATTGTAAAGAATTTGTGTTGATGCTGCTAAATGCCTTCAATCAATTCACGTGTGACTACAATGGAGCCACGATTTGCCCTCAAATGGTGATTTAAGAACTCATTTGAATATCGTAGCTTGAAAAATATTGCTCACTCAATAAGCAGGATGATAAGTTCGCAATTGAATTTTAAGAAAATGTTGCATAATTAAAGCTACAAATCTGAAAACACACATAGATTTTTAAACAACCAACAACTTTTGCTGTACAATTTAATTTAGATGTTCTGGAAGGGTACTCAACATGATTCTAAAGTGAGTTCTGTTGAGTGAAATGTTTCAGTTTCATGCCAAGTTTTCTGTTTGATAGGCCTAGTTGCTAAATGATTAAAAGAACTAAAATGCAAAGGTTTGTTGCATTGTGAGTTGCATGATGGTGTCCCATAGTAAATGTACATCTCAATATTGATCCAATGTACCTTATATACCTAGTCCCCAAGAATCCACCCATGGACCAAAGGGCTACAAGATCCTTTTTTAGTACAATTGTAACTTTCAACTCTTTAGAAATCAATAGTCTAATCTTAGATCAAAAGACAAATTGTAAGTTTAAATGATTCTCAAAACAGAGCACTGAATATCATATTTGAGTAATGAAGCCCTGCATTTGGAGAATGCCAAAACTGACATTTAAAGTTTAAATGTAACTTTATTCCCTACTCAAGGTAAATAAACAACGAACAAAATTATTGGAAATAATTATTTCATATGGAAACCATTGCACACCCTTACAAACAGGGATTTGAAAAGAACAACTCCAAAATATCACATGTTATTAATGGAACCCCTGGTACTACAGTTAAGTATATTAATAATTATCTTTGATTGCACATTTCAGACTCCACATCAACAAACAGACCAACTAGACTTGGCAAAGAACCCAGAGCTCATCTCAGCAGGAGGTGGATTTGGACCAGTGAGTATTGCAGTTTAATTGATACTTCCTTTAATAATTGATATTGTTTTTTGATGAACAGTTTTACATTTAATGTTGATCAAACCCAGATTTGTTGCTTGACTATTAATATAATTTTCACCATTCAATACATACCATTTTCATTCATACACAATAATTTTGTTAACACCATTATGTGGCACTGTACTCTCTCATAGCCAATCTAAAAATCTAATCAAAGCAAATTTAATAGCCTCAAAGCTAAATGCATAAAGTGAGTATGTTTTAATTCAGGTGGCTGATGATGGCTATGGTGTCTCATACATAATTGTGAGCATATTTTAATTCAGGTGGCTGATGATGGATATGGTGTCTCATACATAATTGTGAGCATATTTTAATTCAGGTGGCTGATGATGGCTATGGTGTCTCATACATAATAGCAGGAGAAGATTGCCTGTTCTTCCATATATCTTGCAAGAATTCATGTACAACAACAGTAAGTTGATATCATATTATTATTATTATATCTTGGTTACCGCCATATTTGGCGAGCAATACCTCATTGGTATATTCCGTATTTACATATTTTACACTCGAAGATAGAGCCAGAAACCCCTCCTTGGAGGAGCCCTGTGTTCTTTTGTGTGCACCAGTACATAGACATACAAGTACACACCACAGCCTTTTATATGAGTTGTACACCACTCAGTCAAACACCCAGAATTACATAACGCACAAACAAACTTGTCTGAACCGGGAATCGAACCTGGGGCCAAGCGATATTGGTAACCATTGACTCTGCCACTGAGCCATTGCGGGTGGACTATGACGACCTCAATATCTAAATACATGATTTTAGGTCAATGGGCAGTCAATAGCTTTGACTTGGTTTGTTTATAGTTTACAGTGTTAAATAATGGAGAGTTTTAGCGAGTATATAAAATCGAAAAGGCAATGTATATGTATAAATTGCCTATAAATAAATACATGTAGCCTCCTCACTTATATAAGCATTGAGCTTCAGTGTTAGTTGAGACTATACTGCTGTATATGATATGCAGCATGTAACATGCCATTGGTAGTTCTATAGCTAGTTTTCTGATACATATTTTAATCAAGCTCGTTTGGTAAGATAGTCGAAGCTAAAACATGCATGACATACATTGCATTGCTATATTGATTCATGTGCTGTCCATTCACGGTTGCTTTGTGAAAAACATTGCAAGCTTAAACTCTCCGATAACTTTAGCAGTCAACCTGGGGAGAGGTCAAAAACTATAATGTACATATTTTAATATTTCATTTTGTATATTATCTTATTTATCGTATATATTATGGATCTTACTGTATATATTATGGTATATACTGTACATATTCTGATATTTACTGTACATATTATGATACTTGTACACTGTAAACCTAAGCTGGCAGTTCGCTTGTCAAGCTTGTTTTGATTAATTAGCCTTATATCCAGTTCTTAGCTGTGTTTACTAGTAGGTCAAACAGTCTTCCACTGTAGAAAGTTAATGCTGTAGCCACTTTTGGTTAATTAAACCGCAATCTCTTTTCATGTTATCACTCGTTTAAACTTACTTAGAAACTATAACTTTTGCAATAACTAAAAAGAATGATCAATTAGTAATTCATAGATGTAAAAAAAGTTTACAAATTCCAATCATAATTAACCGAATTCTAACACATTCCATTGTATCTATTTTTTGTAAATGGAACACTAGTACATAAATAAAATTTTAATTTTAGTACACATTTGCATGAAAAGTCACTTTTCTAATTGATTCTACTTTTTGAATCATATATTTTTTTGATGGTTTTGTACTTTAAAGTCTCCTCTTTCTGCTCATATAAATCAATTTTCTACATTATTTTCTTCCTTTGATATATCACTTGTTTTCTGCGAGCAACAGCTCAAAGTTGCCTATTCAAACCAATGTTAAAAATATCAATTTTGGCCAACACCTACTCAATTAAAATGCCAATATCTACTTTAAACAAAATAATGTACACTTTTCTTGAAGTGATATTGTTTCATAATACCCCATTGTTTCTCACTGTGAAAAAAGTTCTGAAGTAAAAAAGTAGGAAAATATAGAAAATATGATGGAAAAGTACACTCAAAAATGCAAAAAATATATATTTCATATTAACTGATACCTTTAAAATAGTGACATAATGACCAAATAAATATGATTCAGCAAGTCTTTAATATCATAAGATAATAAGGTAATAAGTTTAGACAGAGAAATGTCGGTAGAAATCATAGATTTTAAGCTTACCAGACAACATGACATAGCCTTCAAACACCACAGCCATATTTTCTAAGACAGATTTTATTACCACTACGCATGTGCAAGAACACCAGATGTGTGATTAATGACTTTCTACCAGTGACAAGCGAACTGCCGCATTTATACTATGCAGGTTTACAGTGTGTACCATATTTTTTTAATACTGTATGTATTTTACAGGATGCAAGGAGGTTTGGACGTACAATAACAAAAGCTCTAGCTGATATTAAAGATCTTTTTAACACATCGTAGAAACCATCCATTCATAGGACATATCCAGGAAAATATTTAGTTGTACATATAGTGAAGGTATCCATAGACTCACGGACAAGAAGTAATGTCTTTGAAGTCTCTGAAATAGCTAGATGATCATATAAGGGACAATGTCATTATATCTTTGTTAGCCCACAAATTACATTTTGGGATGGAGTTTTCAAATCCACTTATATTCATTGGTCTACTTTGATTTTTAATTTGAAAATATTTTTGCTCAATCTGAAATGAAATAAATTATATTTTTGGGTTACATTGAAATTATGACCTGGTCCCTTAAACACAAAAATGCAACTCAATTGATGTAAATATTGGAAGAGTTGAAAATGACATTGTTAATTTTAACCCCTATTTGGGCATAACTTACTCTTGGGATATTGCTGCTAGTTAGGATCCAAGAAGTGTGCTGCTATTAGGACCTTTTTCATTGAGACCAGAACCAAGTCTCTGTTACACCCTTCCCTTACATTTAATTTCCCAACCAGATGGCACTGATCTGTTTTGATTTTTTGGGAGGGACCATATAGAAAGTCTTATGTGGTACTCTTGGCACTCACTCCTCTTTCAGCACCAATTATTCAAGAATTGCATATAGATTTTCCTACATGTTACTGGTTTTAAAGCTTACTGTTATTATTATAAGAATAATATTTTAAAATCCTATTTCTACATATTATGTGATATGTGGTGACTTGTGTCAGGGTTAGCAAAAATCAAAATGAATTTAATAGGTAAATCACACTTCTCATGAGTTTATTGTATTTTTACTGTAGTGTTGAGTACATCCTCTTAGTATACAGGGGTTAGTTTCATGAAAATATCACAAATCACATACTAGAAAGGATATCATATTTTTGTCTACAATGTATCTATTGAGATATCATTGTTGAATAAAGCACAATTGGCGCTTAACAAAATCAATTTATGATATGTGATATTTTTGAGAAATGTCTGCCTGTGAAACAAACAATCCCAGATATCCATGCATTTAGATGGGTTATTGTATTTTTCTTTGGTTTACAGGATTTGTCACCTTGTGATGTGTCACATTAGAACAAATCTTACCAAGGATAATACAAATAATTCGCTGTGTATAGTTTGTATTATTAAACTCTATGAATGATTTACGTATCTTTGATTTTTTATTTGCAAGTATCAATGCAAGAAACAAGCAATGGTTTACTGCATTTTATGCTTTGTTTTAGAACTTGAAATCCTGCACATAGGACTTCAATGTACCTGTACCTCAATTGTATTATATTTAAGAAATATAGACCGAAGAGCAGGGGTAATATTGTCGAATACAGGGCTAGACATAAACGTTTTCTGTACCCTGAACGATGGAAGGGAGTGAAGTGTTCGATTTCCTCACCAAAATGTTTCGAATATTCATTATGGTCTGCCATTACTAGGGTCCCCCATTATGACGTCACACATTACAAGTATTACCTGGGGCAGTGTTCGAGAATATACCCCGGGTGAAATGTTGACTTTGTTTACAGTTTATAGAAGGCGTGAATACAGTCATGTTCGATTTTATGTTCTGTAATTCAATATTGTTTCTTGAAAATAATGTTAATAAGGATTCTAGAAAATCAATTGTCTTTCATATTTTAACCATTTTAGTAATCACATTCACAATATTTTCAAGTAATGGCCTTCAGCATAAAAATACAACATAACTGGTACAAATATTCAGAATTGCAGTGAAAGTTCTTATCTCAAATTGTATGGTGCAGCGCCATTGCTTTTGTTTTCTTATTCATAATTTTGCCAATGAATGTAATAAAACGCATAAATGCCTTAGTACATGTTGAAGAATATGTAAATATTATTTATGTACAAGTACATTTATTTATGTATTTTATGTATAGTTTGAGTTTGGTTTTAGTGCACATTGTTTATTTAGGAGGTAATCCGCCTCAATCAGGTACGGAATATTGGATGACTTTAAAGCTTTTAAGGTCCCATATAAAGTTATTAATGATAAAAACATATTTTCAAACTTAACATGGGGCCTTTAATAGTTTTTAGTTTGGTGATGGAGTAAAATTACAAATTAGACATCGAGAAAACAACAATTATCTGTTTAAATCTACAAAGCCAATCCACATATCCAAGTGGAATCCTCATGGATTTCAGGAAGGTAGATCCACATGGAAAAAGGACAGTGTTTCCATGTGGATCTGCATATAGATGGGATTGATCTGTAGAATTAAATCCACCATTTGAAAAGCAGGAAATATAAGAATTATCTCTACATGTTTGTAAATTAACATGGCTGCCTCTCTCCAGCAATTTGAATGAAGAAATAAATTGAAAACAAGCAACTTCCTAAATTACTCCATGTGTGATAGTTTCAGAGTTTACACTTTCACCCTCAAAGTGAGCCATCCAGGGATTTGTTATAGTTTGATGACATATTTGATGTATATTTTAAATTTCAAATGGAACAAGTAAACATTCTTGAAATGCACATAGTCGTAGAAGTCTCCATGATTGTAAACCACGCACAATATATTAGCTTACATTTTGATGAGACTTAACATTAAAACTTGTTTATGTGAACGCTTCTCTGAAGGTAAAGCCTTGAAATATGCCAAGAACTGGTGCCATATTGTTGAAGCCACCATTGTTTGTGACTGTTGTCACATAATCTGTGACAAATTGTTACATTTCTGTAACTATTTGCAGGTGGTAACACTCAGTCATGTTTATACCTTGTTTGTATAGTACTATCCTATTGATTTCTATGTTTTCCTAGTGATACATCTCGTCAATGTGAAGGCTAAGCCAACCCTTGAGGTGTTCAAATAAATAGGTTTTAATGTGCACTGTAAATGTTCATCAGTTTAGAGTTCAGTATTTTATTTTAGTGACCATTTGAGGATTAATTGGGGGATTAAAGCTCCTATGGTAAATTCTCTTAGCAGCAGATTGTGTGTTTAGTGAATTCAATTACCATGTTATCTTACAAGTAAACATTAAGAAGGTGTAACAAGTTATGAATAACAAAGTATTCTTACCAAGTGAGCATTCTGTTCAAGAAGGACACAATGAGAACTGCTCTGAACTAATTTTAAGATTAACAGGTGTATTTTTGCAATTTTCCAATCAGTCGGGTGCTTCTTGGAGAATAATAATTAAAATCCATGGAACTGAAGTTTATATGTGTATAGTCTTGCAACAAGTCCTTGTGACCCCTTCTCCCTATATACTGTACCTCACATCCTTTGGTGAAAGATGGGGGAGTCTAGGACTTAATGTAAAACAATTGTATTTCTTCAAGTCTGTTGTATTTGTAATTATGATGTGTTATTATTATGATGTATTACAATGCACATGTTTGTTCTGCATTCTTTAAATCTTAGGTTTTATATTGCGGTATTGGTAAATTTTCTAGCCATATTTATTATTGTTTTAATATGGAGGCATTTATATTATTGATATGCATATGGATGTCTGTTTGAAGTGAATTGCAACTTTCATGTTGTTATAAAAAATGGACCACCTGTACCATAGAAAACCTGTATCTATACCCAACTTTTGAAATGGTTGTCATAAGCTTGTGAAACTAGATCTCTCATTTATACACCTACCGTACCTACACAGTACAAGCATTTAGATGAAAAAGAGTGAACAAGTTTTTTAGTGACAATATTGTTTGTTTTAAAGGAATTAAAAGGGACTGAGGGTATAAAATCATGAAAGGAATCTTCAGGAATCGTACCACTGTTTTCCTTTGAATCGTAAAGTTATTGAAGATTAAGATGCAGAAATGTCCAAATTCGTATTTAAAAAGAGAATATGTCTTTTTTCATTTTTTCCAGAACACTTTAATATTGAACTGAACAGTTGAGAAAATTTTTGGAAAGAATGCATGACATGGAATGATGACAGCTAAAAAATTGTAAAACTAATAAAACATTTCCCAAACTTGTACTCAATTTTCCTCTGTCCCTTCTAGTCCCTTTAATATGAAGATATTCAAAAATATATGAATTCATTCAAAAATAACACTCTGGTGGTAATGCAGAATATTTAAGTGATTTTTGTCTAAACGTATATGTATTAGGGCTTGAATGTTTTCGTAATTTTGTTGCCCAAAATATTTGGACTAGTTGTATTATGAAATTAAATGTTAACTTAAATAAAAGACCAATATTTATCTCAAATATGACATGTCTGTTGAAATTACTTGTTTGGTAATCCAAAATAAAAATATCTGATCTGGTGTGAATTATGTATGCTATCTTTAGTAAAGAACCTGACTATAAAAAATAAAAAAAGTAGATCATTCTGAAAAAAGCCAGGTTGAGGCAAGTGAGGTTAATTCGTTTTTTCAAATAAAACGATATGACTGTCATCTCTGGCTTTTTGCATTACCTGTTTTAAGGTCAGACCTGTTTTAATCTGCGCCAATGGCACCTATAATAAGTTACAAAACTTGGCCAGTTCATTCAGACAATGTGATCTGTGCAAAAAAGTGTTCAAATATTCAGATGTGGCTGATTCGGGTTAATTAACGTCGCGGGTATAGAAGAAAGTTACCTTAAACTTAAATCAGTTCATTTATAAATTACAGGGGCAAACTCCTTAACTGTCCCTTGACACATCAGTGAGCAGAAAACAACTACACAATAACAGCATTTAGCAATTTGGGGTAAATATCATAAAAAACAAAGCAAAGCAATAAAACTACGACAACAAACATAGATTACTAAAAACAACTTATCTGGTGTACAGTATCTTGGATGAAGATCCTACACACTATGAACGAGAATAACGTTTTCCACACCAAAGCATCATTTTCTTGAAATAGCATACATTGAACTTAAATGATAAAAACTAACGCACATCCACTGCATTTCCATTTTACTCGCTGATATTTGAATAATTATAGATTAGTTAAATTAAATAAGGATTTTAAGTAAAATAAAAACAACAAAAAATAAATTACAAAACAACAGTGTAAACCACACATGTGAGAGCACAAAGTGGATACAAACACCAGAGACCATAAAAAGGTGGCATCTATATAGCACCACAAACTATTGGATATAAACAAACATGTTGTTTTAGTCTTGAATACAGTTTCTAAGTTCCTGTACTATTGTTGTGGAATTTGTAGAGGAGGGGCTAGAACATGTTAAATGCTTATGTATTTTTGATTGTTCGTTGGGGTGACTGAGAAGGAAATTAAAAAGATTGGAAGATTTATTTTCACATTTTCTTTATCTTAACAAGGTGTGTGGTTTATCTTCTAATTTGCCCAAAAACATAAAATACGGAATGACTCAACTTTGTTCCTGCATTTTTGTCTCATGTAACATGATTGAAGAAAAATTATTTTTCCGTTTCCTTGTTGCGTACTCCAGTATCGACACCCCCATTACCTTAATAATCAGTTGATTGGCCACAGTCAGACAAAGAATAAGTACCTTAGCTTGATCAGAGGGCATAATGGCTCAGTGGGTCGGATCCACGACTGATTGTCTTGCAATATAAAGTTGCATCATTGATTAGCTTTATCATGAGTTTAAATGTGATTTGTGTTTTAATTACCCACTTAGTAATTACCCCATGCTTTTTACCGCATATGATTGTCACTGACCCCCGTGGTATAAATGATAAGTTTGGACATAATTAGGACGACTAGCACAATCGAGCAATAGATTTTAGGCTCTTTTCGTCCTCTTCTATCCATGGTTCTTTTTGTATTAGTTACATGGTGGAGGGGTGATGCATATATTTGATGCATTTGAAGCGTTTTCAAGGACTATAAATTCTGATAAAAACAGCATTAATTAAAGTTTCGCGGAAACCTCATCACTGGTAAGGTAACAACAGTTTGCTGAATTAGAGTGTACGGGGTATCTAGTTATTTGGCGCAGCAGTACTCAGCTGAAAGGATTAAAGACCGACTATTTTGTTTTTTATTTGTAAGCAATCCAACTGTGACAAAAGTGTTTTTAACATATACGATGTACATTGAAACGAACTAAGGACATAGTGAATACATTTGAATTCATTGTAATGCTCACTATAAATCTCTGTATAAAGCCAATAGGAACATGCAAACCACTGGACTGAACACGACGTATTAAAACGTGTATACTTTTATGTTGTAAAGTATTTTAGAGGTGCATTCGGGCTCATTCGAGAAAGAGTAAGTGAATGTATAATAAGGCATTCATCGGAAAACTGTTTTGAAAAGCTGAAGGGAAATCCAGCTCACAAACAAGGCCTTACATTCAACGGATATATTATCAAAAGCAGCAGTTTCAACTTACAAAAAGTTCTGGAAGTAGGAGTTTACATCACAACTTAAAATATGTTATGAAGAAGTAAAAATGATGATGATATAATGACGGCAGATGATGATCATGAATAAATGATGATTTTTATCATTTGGAATATACATCGATTAGATAGATAGCTGTAAAAATGAGTGATTTCTTGTGTTTTGGAGACTACATATGTCTCTACTGTGAAGAGACCGAGGGATATGCATACAGCTTGCAATCTAGGTATAAAGGGTATTTTAATTCAGTCAGAAGTAAACTTATTTAAAAGTTCTCTTTAGTTTTGAACTAACTTTGAAAACTATTGAATGTGCACGTCTGTAAGGATATAAAATTAAAAAAACACTTTGTTAAACCTTGGATGAATCTATAAAGCGTTGAAATAAAGAGGCCCACCCCGTGTGTCTCTAAGGTTCCATTTAATCCCGGGCATATAATCCATACTTTTCGCTATAAACATACATTCAGAAAAAATAAGTTTATACATAAACAAAAACCACCGTGTATTAACACACTTCCGCGGGAGTACATTGGGAATTAGGGGAATTTAACAACATGTGTTGTTATTTGACACTCCAGCACCTTTGAACGTTTAGATGTTTTTTAGAATATCTGTTTTGTGTGACATACCATGAGCTTCATATCAAGAGACTACATTGCTTTGAAATGCTAAAATAAGTTTTTCAAAAGTTTTTGATTTCCTTTTTCGTGCCAAACGTAACAGATGCCAAGGTTTTTCTGCTATAGCCTATTTGTGACAATACCAAAGTTATCGTTCGCGTAACAGACCATCATGAGGGAGGGGGGAGGGGGAGGGGGGAGCACCCGGGGGAGCATGAGAAATCATGGTATTCTGGATAGCGTTCCTTTCTAGTTGAAAAACATGAAAAATGTGTTTGTGTGTGTGTAGGGGGGGGGGGGGGTCGATTCTGATGTTTTAATGAATTTGGGTTAAAAGTCAAGCCAGTCTGTTGTATACAAACTGGTGTCGATTTGGGGGCGGACGTTAAAAGCTCCAACTATTCCCATACTCCTGATTCATATTTTCTAATAATTTAAAGATCACATTTTTATCCATTGACTCTTATTACCAACTGCGGTTCGTTTTACATTCCCTTTCCATATTTAGACACGGAAATTTCTTATGCACATGATTTTAGATCAAATAAGAGTGAATGGATTTGAAAACATGTAAGCGTCTCTTTATTTGTTGTAATATGATAATGGTTGCCATATTGATGAGTTTTATTCATTTTAATGTTTGGATGTATTTTAGGATCAGTTAGCCGGGCAGTTAGCCAACGAGCCAACGAATATTTCATGCACATTTATTCACCTCTGCCCTCCTCGTTACTTAGGCATATATGGTCATGATAAGTCGAGAAAACTATTTTCTCATTCTATGATGATTCTGCATCAAAATGATTAATGGATATCACACGGGGACATTCCCAAATTACTGCACTTTATTCAAGACCGGGTGTATGTCTCGCAAGGCTCGGAGAAAGACTAGTTTCATGATGTATTTTTAAGGTGCCGTGGTAATTAACAGGAAATGACAAAACGGGGACAATCTTTGAAAATTTGATATCATTCATAGAAAAAGAAAAAATGAAAAAAAACTGAATTGAAAAGCGATCTATTTTCTTTTTTTATGACCGCCATTTTTGTTTGAGACTATTTTCTGAAATTTCAAAGATTATATCATCATGGGGTTAAAAGCCCATGGTATCATTAAGGGCAATTTATTGGGCACATTTTCTGAAAAATTCAAAAGATTCTGTTCAGTGACCCTTCCCAAGCTCCTACTTTTAGCTGTTTTTCAGTCATATTTTCAGAGGGCTGAAAAAAGTTATTTCATAATGTTTAGGGTCATTCTGATCATGTAAACAAATGATATGTGGAACAAGTTAGACTGACTGGAGGTCAAAATAGAACTCTGTTATCTTGGTTCAAAAAATGTTTGAAATCCAGTATGGTTTTGTCATTTCCTGTTAATTAAGGACTGTAGAGAGAAGATTCGAGTTTTTTTAAAATTTTTCTGAGCTATCAGGTCAATATTTGGCTAACATCTTCTTTGACATACTGTAATGACCCGAGGGCGCCCCAGGGGAATGACTACATGTAACTAATGACTTTAACGAGCATAGTGTAACAAGCCAGATAAAGAAATTGAAAGAAAGTGTGCTAAATTCAATGCCCCGTGCCCTCGAACCTAGAACCCTTGGACCCTCAGAAGTCTGATGCTCTACCGACTGAGCTATAAAGGCTTAAGCCACTCCAGCTGGACTGTAGTAGCAACTTGCTATCAATGGTCGTTACAATACCTATTTTCTTAAAATGTATGGATGTAGATAATAAAACTATATGTTAGTCTTGATGAAATATCCAAACTTAAATATATTTTGACACTGGTCGATGATCGTTGAATGGCCCATCTGCACTAATTGTTGCACCTTTAAGAACTGCGGCACCTTAAGTGAAAATATACCTGTCTTGAGTTAAGCCAGAGACATATATGTTTTATATGTCTCTGGTCAGTTAAGCCTACTTTATAATAGTTACAGTGTCAAGCAAGCAGTTCTAAAGGAAAGTCTGCAGTTACTTTATCTCCAATTCAAAAAAGGTTAAAGAATCATAAGTTTACATATTGATCGATCCCTGTTAATTGGAGCATGCGCACTAGTGATTTTCGATTTGCACAGGTTTGCGAAATTTCAAAAATATTTTGATTTGATTTTGAATATCCTTGTTTTCAGCAGGTTTAAACGATAAATAATTGGTTTGTTTTAATATATCAATTAGATTTTGTCAAAGTGATATATTATCATGTTGCTTTCTTCCTGTAAAGATCGGGGATAGAGGCTCACACAGCCAGCTTTTGCAAAGGAGGGGGGGGGGGGTCACATTTGACAACTTGGGCCCAAAATCTTTTGAAAACTGCTCAGAATTGTGAAGAACTTCATGATTTTGAAAGTTTTTTTACCAGAAACCCCAACTCCCTGGTTAAGGGCCTCGCGGTCCATGGTTGATAGTCATTGCCATTGGCCCTCTTTGACATAGGCTTTCATTTCAAGAGATATAGCCTAGATAGACAAAATATCAGCCTTGGTTAAAGTGGCTTGGAAACTTAAGTTGTCTTTATAGTCACTGATTACTTTGTTGGTATTGTAATGGCCCTAGGCATGCTCGTCCGGGGATGGGGAGCTGTAGTTTTGACAAGCTGGACAATAGACCTGAAAGGTATTGTGCTAAATTCAATGCCTCATGTGGGAATTGAACCCAGGACCTTCTGCTTACAAGACTGACGCTCTACAGTTTAGCTAAGGGGGCTAGCCACAAGGGGCAAGCCACTACAGCCGAGACTGTAGTAGCGACTTGCTATCAAGGGTCATTACAGTATTTTAGGCAATATCTGTTACCATGCAGGCCCGTAGCCAGGGGTGTTCAGGGGAAATTCTTTCAAAATAATGCAGTTTTTCATCATTCTGAGGACTTTAGGCCAGAGTTGTCAAATGTGCCCCCTGGTTGAAAAGTTCATATCCACTTTTAAACTTTGGTTGGAAGTTAATTCAAAAGCTTGTTTCTATGGCAACTGTTTTCCCGTTAATAAGAAAGTTTAACTTTTTATATTTTTTCCATATTGTGTTTTTGACTACATAATGGTAACCCACACAAAAATCATTTCATAATCATTAGCTAATGATTATTGAATCCTTCAGGAATTAATCAGAAAACCTGAAGAATTTAAAAGCAACGTCTGATTAGTTTCTGAATAATTAACTGAATTGTTTCTGAATGATTAATAATCTGAATAGTTACTGAATAATTAAAGATTTGTTTCTGAATGATTAACTTGGAATTTTTTATTTCGAATTGTTACTGAGTGATTAACGATTTGTTTCTGAATGATTACCTAAAAGTCCATGATTTAGAATGAGAAACCCCACATTGGCAGACGTTAAAATTTGGTTAAGATGTGAGAGAATTATTTGTCTAATAATAGTGAGCATAAACAACCTGAAGGGTGGCTAGATTATCTTGAAACTTGATCAACATAATCATAAAGGTATGTAGAACATGTTTAGATTGAAACTTATTCATATTTAACTCTACTATTCTAATGAATTTGAATTCAAGATATTTTTTTTGATCATACATAAATTGAGCATATACAATACATTTCAAATTGACCACATTGTGATTCCCCAGGTATTGTTTATACAACAGTTGAACACTGTGTGACTGATCATAGCATTTAGTTTTAGTATCCCAGATTGACAATGTTGCTGAAAGTCGCAGGTTAATTAGTTTCTCACCCTGTCAAATAATTTTGCAATTTCACCAAATAAATGAGTAATGAGATATAGATAAGTCATTATAGGATGCAACACAGCAGATGCCAATGGCATACAGACTTGTGGTTTCTCTAACTCAGAATTAACTGTCAAAACAGGTCATACATGTTCATGTTTCATCACATCATTCAATAGTTTTCCAAAATATTTTCTCAACTTGGAGGTGGGGCTCCTTAGCACAACATGTAAAAGAAAAATAAACATTCCAGCCACATCATTATTGCATCATAATCTCGTTCTCTCCTGTAGGAGAATCTCACAGCCAGGTATAACTGTATATTTATGATTTCAGCTCCGCTCACAACTCGCTATATGTTTACAATGGACAGAGCAAAGAGCTCCCTCTTGGTCTCGCAAATGTGCAGGGTAAGTCTAAATGATCTGTAGGTCTTTCTTTAGAAATTCATAGTGCAAAGTTTTAATATCAGAATTTGCATTAATGCAGGATATAGTCAATGTTCTCCTCTAATTACCCAAACTTGTCATTTGCTTTCAGGAATATTACAACTTTTTTCATGTTAAAATTATTTAATTTCTCATAATTTTGCCTGTTGTTTCCATTCATTTTGCCTGTTGTGACAATTGTAGTGAAACCCCTTAATATGCAAAATATATGAAAAAGTTAATTTCATTAACTTGAATTTTATCAATTCTTTCAGCAATTGTGTTCCAAGTTGTCATACAGAACAGATATAAACTTGACAAGAAATACAGAAAATGGAAGCAAGCAGCGGAAAAAAATCCAGGAAATACGGAAACAAAGGCTATGCTGGGCCAAGCAAAGGTGACCTATGCTTTTCATTTTCTTTTAACAACTTTAATTATTGAAGTTTTCAGTGTGCAAAAATTTAAAAATCCAGTTTCTCAGTTTTTGAGATAAACAGTCTCTTAATTCCTTACTCTCCCATTCTTTAACATTGGGGATCAAAATAGTTTTCTAGCTTTAAGTAAAGAAACAAAATCGATGACACCAACTTTATTTGTTTGGTTATGAAGCAGAAATATGAATTGGTCATTTTGATATAAAGATATATACATTTTATCATAAAGTTACTTTTAGGACTATAAAAATATAAAAATAAAGTATAAAATATAAAGTATAAAAATTCCTTGACATATACATATACTATAGATAATTATCATAAGTAGAAGTTAATTTTGTGATTTGATATTTAGAATGCAGTGAAGGCAGAACACGATGATAATAGGACTGAACAAAAGCGCCAAATGGGCAAAATGGTCCGCTATGGTGAAATAATACAGGTGAGTTTGTTTGCCAATCTGTAAGGGCACATTATGCGTATTTTCGAAAATATTTTATATTGAAAGAGATATTTGATCAACATTTTTTGACATTTTCGTAGTGGATTTTATAAACAGTATATACAGCTTGGCACATATACAGGACTAATTGGCTAACTAGCCAATATACTACAGTCTAAGGTACTTCACACCTCCTTGCCTAGAACCCAGTGCTACAGATATTGGCTATTATTGGATTAACTATGGCAAACGTTGCCAGTGTAAGCCAATTGGTTGGCTATGATTCAGATGTTTCTGAACATTCATCACCTTCCCAAATGGGGTCAACTTTGGAATCACCCAACAGCCAGGGACCATCTCTAAATGACTCAACTCCAACAAATGACTCCAATGACACGCTTAATGATCAGAACAGTACTAGAACTCAAGAAACATCACCAAAAACCATCCGAAAAACCAGACTTATGAATCGAATAACTGCTGTTACCTCTCCAAAAACTCCAAAAACACTGCAATCTCAAACTAGGATTAAAACCAGAGGCAGACCAAGAAAGACTAAATCATCAGTGAAAATACCAACCGACGACAACAAACTTGAACGCCTAGTGAATACCATCTCAAATTTAACTGACAAAATTGATGATCTTTCGAACACCACCGTGGACTTGAAGGACTCTATGGAAATAATGAAAATCAACCTTAATGCTATGCAAACGACCAATGCTGATTTGGTGTCTCAATTGGCAGCAAAAACATCACAATGCAAAGATCTAAATGATGAATGTATACATCTTCGCAAGCATCTCACCTCCTTGAAATCACAGAATAGTAATGAATCCGATAAGACACTAGTAATAGGAAGCTCAATAATAAGAGACTTTGATGAGAACAAGCTCAATAACACTGAGGTGAAATGTATAAGCGGGGGCAAAATCAAAGACGTCCATGAACATTTATCGAAACTGAATAAACCAGGACCAAAACCTTACAAGCGTATCATTCTACAAGTAGCGAGTAACGATGCCTCCCAAAAAGATGCCAAGCCTGAACCAATCGTCAATGAATACAAGCTAATGGTCACTGGTGCCAAAACTATATGTGATGAAGTCCATGTCTCCAGTATTATCCCCCGCACTGACAAGAAATCCGCACAGGACGTTTTAGCAGCCGTGAATGCAGAACTTGACTCTTTGTGCGATGCTGATGAGAAGCTCAATTTCATCAATAACGATAAAACCTTCCGTTTACAGGATGGCTCCATCAATGATGGCTACCTTGATAACAGAGGTCTCCATCTGACTTATGCAGGTTCTAACAAATTGGCCCAAAATATGCAACTTGATAGGAAATTTGAGGACATTACAAGGCCACGCCCTAATCTCCGCAAACAGACCCAACCAAACTCGGATGGCTGGCAGACTGTTAACCATAATAGGAATAAAAACCATCCTAACAATGGCACAAACTCTCTTCCAAATAATAGGTCCAACATAACACCAAACAGATCTGGAAATGCCACAGCTTGCTTTAAATGTGGAGAAAGCAGCCACTTGGCCAGTGCTTGTTGGCATCCTCAGTCCGTGAGGTGTTATATTTGTAACCAATTAGGGCACAAGCAAACCAGATGCCCATCACTTAATGACAATTTTTCAAATAAATACTAGGTTTTGGGCTATGTCACAGCCATACCCTCATTCCACAATGATAAGCATACTCGTTATTACCGTAACCGTGAATCATATAATCTTAAAAAGCGATCGCATCGACGAGGAGGTCAAAGAAAGCGCAAACGTAAAAACATATCTTTTAAATTCGCCTATAATAATGCCCAACGGTTCGGCGTGGCGAAACAAATCCAACTCAACCAAATTCTTCGCGATCATAATTATGACCTGTTTGCACTCACAGAAACATTTTTCAGTGATACTAACACCCCAACCATAATAAATGATGACTATGTTTGGAAGGGTAAAGACAGACATGGTAAAAAAGGTGGTGGAGTTGGGTTTCTAATTCACAAAAGTATAATCTTACTTGATGACAACCATTTTGATTCTAAAGATGATGAATATGAGCGTTATTGGTTGAAACTTAAAATGGGAAACCAAATATTCCATGTCTGCTCAGTATACTTCCCTTGTGATGGTCGGGACATGGAAACATCCCAATCTTTATTTGATGAGCTCACACATAATATTGCATCCATTAATGATAACAGTAATATCTTAATCATGGGTGATTTCAATGGAAGACTGCCTTTTTTCAGAAAGGCCAATTTTTCGAGCCCAAATGGTGATCTTTTACAAATGTTCAACGAGGTTTCCAATATGCACGTCCTAAATTGCTCTGATAGGTGCCATGGTGAGATAACATGGTCACGTAATGAACAAGTGTCTACTATTGATTATGTTTTAGCTAATGAACATTTTCTTTCTAACTGTTTTGATAACATGGTGATTGATGAATCTAAGGATGTTTCAATAGGAAGCGATCATAATGTCATTATTATCAAGGGTAACATTATACATGAACACAAACCCTTACAGAGTAAAACTGTTCCTAGTTCATACACTCGTTGGGATATTAAGGATGACACCAATTGGGATTCATTTCAATTAGCCTTGAGTGATGAGTTCAAATCCTGGTCATTAGACAACCATTATGACGTTGAGTCTATTTGGCATTCTTTCAAGTCAAAATTAATTAATGCTGGAAAAACTTCAATTGGGTTAAAGCAAATTTCAAATAATTGTAGGGATTTCTGGGATTTAGAACTAAAGCAGTTGATCAAAAATAGAAAAGATGCAAGTCACTTTCATAGGCTTTGGCAGAAATCAGAGTCGGCTGACCCTGCTGTTATTAAAGAACTCTGGGAAATCTACCAAGACCTAAAAAAGCAAGTTACCACTAAAATTAATGAAAACAGGGTAAAAAATCATATCAAACTTATTACTTGTAATGCTCATAAAAGCTCCAAATCCTCAAAAAGCTATTGGAAAACCCTTAAAAAATTCAATGCAAAAAGTAATTTCCCTATTAGAATGAAAGATCCAGACGACCCTGATAATGTGATAACAGATCCCAAAAAGGTTAATGATGCTCTAAAACAATATTGGCAGAATGTAGGGTCAAAATATAGAAATCCAATGTCTCCCCCAAACAATGCAGCCGAAAGAGTAAAAGAATTAGGGACTAACATTAATTTTGATGCTAATGCAATGACCACAATAAACATTGATCCTACTCTAATTTCAACACAAATATCAGAGCTTGCCAATGGTAAAGCAATGGGTGTTGACCAGATTCCTAATGAGTTTCTTAAAAAGGGGAAAACTATCATTGCCCAACCACTTTCGGATCTTTTTAACCTCATCAAAATGCATGAACATATTCCAGATGAATGGCAATGTGGTATCATAAAGCCTTTATATAAAGAGGGTGACCCTGAAGTGTTTAATAACTACCGTGGAATCACAATTACTTCCAATGTCTATAAACTCTTTTCAGGAATACTCGAAGTTCAGATTATGAATTTTCTAAGAGACAATAACATTCTTGGTGACCTTCAGGGTGCTTACCAAAAAGGGAAAAGACTCGAGAACCACATTTTTACCCTTAAGGGGCTTTGTAGCCTAAGAAAAGATAAAAAGCTCAATTCTTATCTTGCCTTTATTGATATCTCTAAAGCTTTTGATGTTCTAGACCGCGATCTCCTTTTTGTTAAACTTTGGGAAAAGGGAATACAGGGAAAGACATGGCGAATGTTAAAATCCTTATACTCAAATTCCACAAACAAAGTTATTTTTGGTCAATATAGCACTGAATATTTTGACACACCATCTGGTGTTAAACAGGGCTGTATTTTATCTCCCACCCTTTTTTCCATAGTAATGACTGACCTTGTAGATAGTCTTAATATGTCCACTCTGGGCTTGCCATATAATAACTCTAAAATCCCATGTCTCTTATATGCAGATGATATTGTCCTTATGGCCCAGACAGAAATGGAATTACAGAAAATGCTTTCTATTACAAATGATTTTGGGCTTAAGTGGGGTATGCAATTCAGTGAAAAAAAGTCAAAAGTAATGATAATTGGAAAACGAATTGATCGAAAGAAAAAGTGGCATTTGGGAAAGCTTTTACTTCCTGAAGTCAATGAATATAAATATCTGGGTGTAATGTTCAACAGATCTTTAAAAGAAACATCCCACATTAAGTATATTGAAAAGAAAGCGAAGAATATGAAAAATTACATAACCATGACATTGGCAAAACACTGTAATGTTAAAAGATTTGATTTTGGAAGTACCATATTTAATTCAATGGTAATGCCTGCGCTCTTACATGGTTGCCCCACATGGGTTCTTTCTAAGTCAGCCAAATCCAAAATTAATGCATTCCAATACTCCGCAGGTCAAGCAGTTTTTCAAATTAAAAGTAAGCCAGCAAGAGAAGCATTACTAGGTGATCTAGGATGGAAACCATTGTGTGACATTTTGGAAAAAAGACAACTAGAGTATTTTAATTATCTCAATTATGATTTACCTACATCTTCTCTCCCTCACAAAGTTTTAAGGTCATTACTACAATGTTATAAGGAAGGTAAAGAGTCATACTGGAAATTTATATCCAATATACATAAAAGTGTTACAGATAAGGGCTTAGATGATGTTATTTACAGAAACGATTGCGATTGGTTTTCCTCATTTTTAGACATATCTAAAGCACAAAGATTAGAAAAGTTTCATGAGAGCATCTCAAATCATGATTCTCTTTACATCTACAAAAATGTGAAATCTGACTACAAACTAGAGAACTACTTGAAAAATGATCTAGATTTTTATGGTGCGAGACTAAAGTTTTTAGCAAGAAGTAACAACTTTTGTTTAGAAACAAACTATGAAAAATGGGATAAGAGTGATGGAATATGTAAATTGTGCACACTTGAAGTGAAAGATACAATGCATCATAGATTATTATTGTGTCCCTTTTTTACCAAGGAAAGATCTGTTTTTTATAGTAATGTTAATACATATGCCTCTAGTGATCTTTGTGCAACACTGCTTGCATCAAGTAATGATCAAAAGTTAACGACCATGCTTGGTGATAATGTGGAATGGGGGCATGATATTAATTCTAGTCTTGACAAAATTGTCAAACAGTTTTTAGTCAAAATTTTTAAACCAAGAACTGTATGATTTTAGCAATTTCTATTTAAATGTTTAATAGTATGTGATTTTGTATATGTAGACGCACCTAGCATTTAAATGTTAGGGTGCTGCTGTTCTAAAAGCATATGTCTAAATAAAAATAAATAAAAATATAAATATTTATTAATTCCTAGTCCGATAAATGGGTTTAGTTCAAAGCATTAGTGGGCCACGCTGATTTTTTATATTTTAATTTTACATTGCTTTCAAATACATCAGTATAAAAACATCAATTACCTTATGAGCCACACCACTCAGTTTGTTGTAACTGCCTAGATTTTGAAAATGCATGCTCATTCCAATGGTATATATGCCCATGGGCATACATATTTGAATAATTGTGCAAAATTTTTAGGTTCAAGCTGGACATAAAGTGTTAACAGATTTTTGATGCAACCTATATTCAAATACAAAATACGATCAGGGAGCCTAGGTGAAATATCTGACTTTAAACAGAATATCAACACTTTAAAGGCCCCATATAAAGTTTGCATGGGGCCTTTAATCCTTTTCGCCACTTGATTAATGAGTGTCAGTTTGAGCTTTTTAGGTGTTAAGGTTTTTTCTGAGCAGTTTTTAAATTCTGCAAAAATTGGACTTTGCCTTTCCATTCCTTCCCAATAAACCCCACAAAATATACATTTGACATAGTATGTACCATTTGTCAAATAATATCAAATACATGTTAAATGAACTGTAAGTGTAATGGTCACAGGGAAGTACTGTACTTCTACTTAGTTTGGTGGCCATTTTAATTTGGCAGAACCGCCAAAATGTTTAAGTCCACCAAATAAAGAAGCCACCAAATACCCTGGTAATTTAAGTATCATGTACTAAATTAATTAATCACCAAATTAAGTAGCTGCCAAATGTTCTAAACACAAATCTGCCAAAATTAGTAGCGCCAAATTAAATGTAAATTAAGTAGAAGTACAGTAGTCTGCAGCAGGCAAATTTGGAGTCATAGTTGAATCAAAGTGAGAAACAAATACTTTATTGTTTTGTTAAGTTCAAATTAACCAGAACATGTTGCTACAATATTTTTGATAATAGAAGTAGAGCAATTAATGTGTTGATGTGCTGCACTTCTGAGTTCTTGACTTGTAAAAGATATTTCTGGTACAGTTACAGACTTTAAAAGAGGTAGAAATGACAGACAAGAAATATTTTGAATTTTTGGTATTCAGTGGAATATTATAGAAATATTTTGAGTTTCAGTATTCAGTGGAATTTTATAGAAATATTTTGAGTTTCAGTATTTAGTGGAATAGCAAAGAAATATTCTGAATTTTTGGTATTCAGCGGTTTATCATAGAAATATTTTGAATTTTTGGTATTCAGTGGAATATAATCATAAAAATCATTGAAACATGTAAGGGATTACTATTTTAAACCATCCAAAAACTTCCAATGGCGAGATGTGTGTTTGGGGGAGGTCAAAAGAGCTTGATGCAATACTACTATGGAAATGGTATCATTGCCTTCATTGGGCTGAATGAGAAGCATTTTTTAAAGATTTTGTGATAACTAAGAATAAAAATTCAAGTTAGCTTTTTATTTTCAATATACTATTGAAATATTAGTACATGTAATCTAAAAATAAAGCAAGGGGCACACAAAAAATCAAAAACATTTTTGAAAAATCTGAATGGCTTTCACTAAAGGTACGTTCACACCAACGGCGAATGCCACGCTTTAAATCGGTGAGCAAAGCGGCACCAAAGCATGGCGCTTTAAAGGGACTTGTAAAGCGGCACCAAAGCGTAACAAAGCTTGATTAAAGCGTCGGGGTCGTAGTAGGTCGTAGAAAAGCTCGAAGTAAAGCGGGATGTTCGGCAAGAGCGCCAAAATTTTTTAAACTGTTTAAACATTTTGAGCGCTCTGTTACGAATTGATTAAAGCGCCGAGAGCATATCAAAGCTTAACACACCGTAACAGAGCTCAGCAAAGCTTGACCCAAAGCGTAGGGAAGCTTAACAGAGCTTGGTTCAAAGCGGGGACCCCAGTCTCTTCACGGTCTGTTACCACTTGACACGCTTCGTTTAGAAGTCTCAAGCTTTGCTACGATTTGGCATGAAGATCTGACACGAGGTCAGACGCTTTCATCAATATCTGACACTCTTTGTTACGCTTTCATGAAGGACTCTCAAGCTTTTTAAGGAATTGAGACGCTTTAATCAAGGATTAAAACGCTTTGTTAAGCTTTGTTACGCTTGACAAGCTTCCTCACGCTTTCTCACGCTCTTTCACGCGGTGCGACAAATATCATGTCTTCTTCAGATAGGTCATGATCTGATCCATCTGGAAATTCTGGATCTTGTTGTTCTGCCATCGTCTTCTCGAGTCACAGATGCAATGGTTTTATGGATCTACTGCATCTTTATACAGCCATTTGATCAAAAGCGTCATGATAAAGGCGATCTCGAAAATGCACAACAGAGCTTGGCAGTCGTATCAGAGCCTGATTAAAGCGTCATAATCGCATCAAAGCGTAATAATGCTTACCAAAGCTTATCAAAGCGTGATTTTAAGCGTAACAAAGCCTGGTCGAAGCGGGATCATAGCGTGAGGAACCGTAATAAGTCGGGAAATCAGAGCGTATCAGAGCTTATCAGAGCGTAACATTACTTAGGAGATCGTGATATTTTTGGAAAAGTAAACATAAATGACAGCGCTTTGCTCGCCGATTTAAGCGTGGCATTCGGCGTTGGTGTGAAAGTAGCTTTAAAAATGTTTGGCGCTCTTGCCGAATATCCCGCTTTACTCCGAGCTTTTCTACGACCTATTACGACCCCGACGCTTTAATCAAGCTTTGTTACGCTTTGGTGCCGCTTTACAAGCCGCTTTAAAGCGCCATCAAAGCGCCGTTGGTGTGAACGTAGCTTATTTGAATTATATTTTTTATTCAAATGCTTAAAATCACATGTATGTTTGAGGTTTAAGTGAGCCATTAGCCAGCCTTTTGTCATGAGACCTTGACATAAAAAATGTGCCAATGAATTTTGAACAATTATGATGCAGTGAATTACACAAGTAATAGATATAACATTGTAATGTTAACTTGGTAAAGCATTAACTTTGGCCTCTCACTGGGAAAATGTTTAGGCTATTGAGCTAGTATATGGCTTGCTCCTTTAATTTTTTTTATATACACTGTACCATTGGATTTACAAAATACCTTTCAACTCACCCATTGAAAGTCCTAATATGTGCATGTGTTTGTTGAATATTGCCAAAATAGAAAAATATGAAGTAATCGATAGTAATTTATAAAATATTTAACAGGCTTTTACGAAAACAGAAAGTAAATTTCTTACTAAACAAGGTCAAGAAAAGATTATATAAAATGTAATATGTTGTGTATTTTATGCATTTTGATCAAATTGTACACAGTGTTAATAAAGATAAACCAGCGATAGTCCATATATTTGCACCCTCTTGAAAATGAGAAAAATCATGAAAAATTTGAGTCTTTGACCCTGGTTTAAATTCTGAAAACAAGAATTTTGCAGCCACTTGAAAAGAGAGCAAAGAATGGAGAACAATCTTATATCTATACAGATCATTGGAAACTCAAATCCTTGTTTGAAAAATTCCTTTTATCCTTCCGAAAATCTGATACCTTATGTGTGTCTCTTATGCCTTATGTCTATTTCTTCTGCTATCTTCAATGTGCATGAATGACTTGATTTTCTGAAATATGTTCTGTTTGGTGGGACTTGCTACTCAAGGGAGTGTTATATATTGACAAGTAAATATTTCATTAAAAAGATGTTTCACCTCAGGATTTTTTACAACCTGTGTATCTAATCCTAATGTGAGGATTGTTCTAAAAGTTCTGCACTGTTTGCCCTATAAATCAGAACTTTTTGAACAACCCTTTTATTTCCTGTTTTATCAAAAAAGCTCTATAGTTCACCTTTCTGGCAGGGTCCACATATATATTCAATGGGGTAGCATATAGTTTAAGTTGCAGCCCCGCTTGATCTATTTAGGAGGATCATTGATATTCTGTATATTGTTTATGTATTTCAAGGAAGATCTCTGATATTCTGTATATTGTTTATGTATTTCAAGGAAGATCATTGATATTCTGTATATTGTTTGTGTATTTCAAGGAAGATCATTGATATTCTGTATATTGTTTATGTATTTCAAGGAAGATCATTGATATTCTGTATATTGTTTGTGTATTTCAAGGAAGATCATTGATATTCTGTGTATTGTTTGTGTATTTCAAGGAAGATCTCTGATATTCTGTATATTGTTTATGTATTTTAAGGAAGATCATTGATATTCTGTATATTGTTTATGTATTTCAAGGAAGATCTCTGATATTCTGTATATTGTTTGTGTATTTCAAGGAAGATCATTGATATTCTGTATATTGTTTATGTATTTCAAGGAAGATCATTGATATTCTGTATATTGTTTGTTTATTTCAAGGAAGATCATTGATATTCTGTATATTGTTTATGTATTTCAAGGAAGATCTCTGATATTCTGTATATTGTTTGTGTATTTCAAGGAAGATCATTGATATTCTTTATATTGTTTGTGTGTTTCAAGGAAGATCATTGATATTCTGTATATTGTTTATGTATTTCAAGGAAGATCATTGATATTCTGTATATTGTTTATGTATTTCAAGGAAGATCATTGATATTCTGTATATTGTTTGTTTATTTCAAGGAAGATCATTGATATTCTGTATATTGTTTATGTATTTCAAGGAAGATCATTGATATTCTGTATATTGTTTGTTTATTTCAAGGAAGATCATTGATATTCTGTATATTGTTATGTATTTCAGCTTCAACATGTGTTTACACAGAAGTTCATTCATGCAAATCCCAACCAGGCTAGTCGGAGAGATAAAAATAATATCATGGTTTGTTGATTTCATTTATATTATAAAAAGCATTTATTATAAAAAAGCATTTATTTTAAAAAGAATTTATTTTAAAAAGCATTTATTTTGAAAAGCATAATGCACTTCATTCAGGAACTTTTGACTTTCTCTGTCATGATTAACATTTTTACTTGGTATTTTAAAATGAAATGAAGGATGAGATTTCCTGATGCATGTTCCTAAAATAATTTTGATTTTTGAAAATGCATAATCTCATTTACTCATTTGATTGTTGACATACTATTTTTGCTGTATATGTATTTTGTAAGTACACGTACAATGGAACTTTGTAATATCTTTTGGATAGGGACATGATAAGGGAAAAACTATATTCTTTCATATAATGTTTTAGGTGCAATTACACAGTTACAATGCAAAGGCAGCTCAGTTCCGTGTTTTGCCAAAATACAAGGTGAAAGCTGAAGGCGAGTTTGTCCAGATATTGGATCAGGTCATATTTGAGAGTGCCAAAACTCCTGGGCAGTATTTTCATGCCAGTGCCCCCTATAAGATAGATCACTTCTCTACAGGGTGAGTCTTAAAGTTTTATTGTTGAAGTATTCTCATTGTAAGCTCTTTGCAGTCTGGATATTCTTTCTGTAATCAATTATCTAGAGCAACTACAAAATATATAACTGTAAAATATGAGAAAAAAGTTTCTTTTTGTATAGCCCCACATGCCCTTATATTAATGATGTTTGGAGCATTTTATACCTAACATATCTCAAGAAACCCAAATTAGAGCTTAAATGTTATAAATCCTTTTTACTTTGAGATGTCAATTGTGTTTTGGTGTCCATATACTATATTTCGATAGAACCCCCCCCCCCTCAATTCCCACTGTATCTTCTTGACTTTAATTAAATACATCGATGTTATATGACAGGTCAGAGTTGAACTTGGGAGTGGACATGGCAGGATTCACAGTGGTGAAACATTATAGACCCTCTGAGGAAACTGACAATGTTATTAGGGTAAGTCAATTTTAAGTATGAGATGTACCTACAAAGTTTGTGGTATTTCGTGTTCTTTTCCTAAATGCAAAATATTATGTTGAAATGAGTAGAATCTTAGCAAGAAATAGCAGATTGAAACCTGGAATTAATTAGATTCTGGGTCTGGATTTTTCCCGTCCAACTATCAAAACTGAAAATTTTGTTTTACAAACTTTACCCCAGCCTGAATTACCTGATTAATTACCTGATGCAAGATTTTTGGTCTTAGGTCTGAGGCCAAATTAAGTATCTGTTTAGCATGCCCATTGGATCATTCCTAAACCGCCCTATTCAAGCCTTTTTTCTTGCCTTCTTTTGACATTTTGACATGTATTTTTGTAATTTTAATGTAAAATAAAATACAAAATGTCAAATGACTAAGTCATTTTAATTCCAAAAATTATTTTGTATAGGCCTTACTGTTGCCCAAAATATCTTATCCATCAATGTTTTGGCCATGATTTTAGAGAGAAAGTTAGGCCCCCTAGGATTTGATAGCTGGCTCCTCTCTGCAAGAGCTGAATAAGTCAATTGATTTGATTGGGCATGTATTTGATTTGGAGCAGTTGCCACTTTTAATACATTGCTATTTAATTCACCAGAGGTTTGAGAAAATATATCAAGTTCCAATTAAAAGAAATTGTACAAAATTGGCGAAATAAAGCAGTTTGCAATTATAGTAAAAATAATGTATTTGTGACTTTAGAGAGAAATGGTGCGGAATAGGCACAGCAGATTAACATTAGAGTCTATAACGAGACCCAGAGGATTTGATAAGCTCTCTCATTATCATATTTATCATTTGCTTTTAAGTCTTATCCGTCCTTAAATGTCAATGGTTTTATCGGTGTAACTTGTCTATAAGGGTGGTATTTCTTGCTAAGATGTGTACTTCTAAACAATTCCGACACAGGTCTTTACTTTGCTTGCATTAATTTCATATTATGTAATTTTTGTATTAGTGACTTTACCCTGCATACAATCTAGTTATACATGAAGATGAAGCTCTCTTTAAGAAGCTAAGTTGAACAATTGCAAATGGTTGAGTGACTTTGAACTGTCATCTCTCCAAGCAAGTGACTTTTCTGTTTGTTGATGCTCACTTACTTACCATTATATGAATTATACCTTTGAAAAATGTTGATTGCATTTTCCTTTTATAGAGTGGGTCTGTCTTGAGGCTGTTTCACAAAGATCTGGAGGCCTATGTAGTGGCTGAGGGTGTATTTGGGGAACCTTTTACTGAAGATGGTAAGTGACAGCTTTGCAGATTTGAGGGAGAAAACACAAGGCCTCTTTTGGGGCTCTTTTTCTAAAAAAAGGCTTTTTTTTGAGAAAATTGGTCTTTTAATTCCAGTTGCATGCTATTTATATACATGTCCATATAGTTACATGTATATTTAAACTGATTTGACCTCTCAGCTTTCCGAATCCCTGAAGTTTTTGGGAAAATGGCTCCAGTAGCCCTATAATTAAGTCATTACACTTGAAAAGGCCTAATCAAGATGTTTAAGTGTCTCATTCTACTTGAACATTCTACAATAACATGTAAATGTATATGGACATGTACTTTAAAGGCCCTGTGCAAAGTTCGAAAATATAGTTTAATCATTCAAATATTACTTTTCAATGCTTCATTGACTTTTCATGGCAAAATCCTTCAAAATCAACTTTTTGAAAACAAATTGAAAATTTTCAAATACCTTATTTAGATAACATTTGGTAATATAAGCCAAAGTAGTTTAAACTTTATATGTGGCCTTTAACTTTTCACTGCAGGTTCATAAATACAACTTTTATATTTTATTTCATGACCTTACAGGTCTTAAAAAATAATCTTTATCTTAGTTTTATGTGTATGAGATGATGTTTTGAAGTGACCCCTGACTTTAAAAACAATAAAAACGCTGGTATTTGAACCAAAAGAGAGGAAATATTTTGAGATTTTTGTGGTAAAGGCATGAAAAAATCAACATTCCTTCTACATTCATGTTATATGAGAATACATGTAAATGTTTAGAAGCTACACCTGTGTCTGTTTTGCAAAGGATTTCAGTAAGCTGAATTATTGTTTGTGATTGCATAATATGCTGGAAAGTGTATTATTTCATCTTTACTTGGTATGATACCAAGGTTATCAAACTGCGGAATTAAGGTTATCATATTGACTTATTATTTTAATCCTCTTCTTGTCAAACTTGACGTTTTTTCAAGTGTTTTGAGTCAATCTCAGATGTAAACTTTTATTAGAAACATGAAAATAAAAATGTCTTGATGAATTTGTTACAAATTGTTTTTTGCCCCAGGCAATACTTATATTTATTTAGAGATGTAACTCATCAGCTAAGCTGATAAATGTTTCCAAAATGTACCCAAGATGTAAAATAATCCTGTTCCTAAATACTTCAATCTTGAACCACTTGATTCATTGAAGTTGTTACAGGTTTTCACAATCCCATTTATTATCTTTTTCCTTTTGATGAAGATTGATGCCTGCAGTGGTATCATTTAATCCTAATATTGCTGTCCCCTTAAGGCAAGATGTGGAAACTCTTTATTACTCAATATTGCCTTTGTATGCATTGATCTCCTGAGTAGAGTTATTGATGCAATCGGCTGCTACACCAAGTTCAGAATTTGATAATTACATTCCACCCCATTGAAAACCTTGTGCATTTTGTCAAAAGGGTGATATATTGAAATATTTTGGCCAAAATAGTAACTTTTTTTTCAGTTCATCTTCGCCTGAGAGAGGTTGATCAACTCAAAGGGAAGACCCTGTACCCGTCAACATCTGGCAACACTTACTGGCAAATTGAGAAGGAAGACCAGAAACTACATGGTAAGACCCACCTTAATTAACACATGTTAAACTTGATTTAACCCAAAAAACAAATTTCTTTCACTTCCTTGTATAAATCTTATAGGGTGGCCTTATGTGATGAGTTTTACCTTTTTGCAGATTTTAAGGCTACTTGGCCTATTTCAAAGACGTTTTACTAATTAAGACTTAGATTTAGACACATTTGGCAGGCCCATAGCCAGCTTTTGCCAGGGGGAGGGGGGTTACGTTTCAATTTTGGCTCAAAATAAATTGAAAAGGGCCAAGAAAGGTGGAAACTGCATGATTTGGAAAGAAATTTTGTCTGAACCCTCTGGCTATGGGCCTGTTTGCACATGTCTTGCAGAATAAGCATCACTTGCACCAACTAATTGAACTAATAGATTTATTATTAATTATTATTATTATTCGTAATTTATTTGAAATAAGTTTTATTATGAAGATAAGACATTCACAGGTTATGATAACTTGACACTTTAAATCATCTGAATAACTATAACATTTTTCCCCATGCAATGTCAAGTATGCCTTTTAATGCCATAAAGAGAACTTTTTAAACTTAGCCCCCAAAGTTCAAATTCTGGTGGGAGAACACCTGTCAATCAATGACACATTTTCACCTATTCAGATTTATAAAGTAATATTAAATAAAGTGTACTTATAACTTTTAGCATTTACATTTAGAATGTGCAAGCGATTTCTAGGTAGAGTATATTCCCCATAGAGACCATATTATGAAATCATCAAGAGAGAAATATTATGTAGAAAATATAATAAAGAAGGTTGGTAAGAATTGGTTGGCTCAGTCTAATTTTAGATGAATTTTTCTTGGTACGACAAACTACAAACTACGACATGCATGTGATCTGACTCAAGTGTGTCACCTGTTGGCAAAACCTGTAACTAACTAGTGGCACTTAGGAAAACTAAAAAAATACTTAGGCTTGAGGTAATCCAGTGCAGATCATGATATAGTTTATGTTACAAGTTGAAATGCTAGGATTTCTGAAATGTTTATGAAAAAAGATTTTTATTTTTTCTCACCTGTGTAATCCTATATATGACCTATCGGTGGATCTTCACATCTTACCAATTTCTTAAAATATAGGTCAAAACAACTCTTAACTTGCCCTCATGAGTTCAAACCAGTTTTTCAATCTATATCTAATACTTGTTTGTTACAATATTAAAAATAAAGTTGAGATGGGTCCCTCACCAAATGTGTTAATGATTATAGTGTTTACTTAGACTTTAGTGACTAAAAAGTATGTTTTCTTTGTTTTGACAATATTGTAGTTGTAGCTCTCTTTTTGAGGGGGTACCCTCAACTCAGTAATGTATATAGATAAAAGGCCGGATTCATTACTGCAGTGATACTTCAAGCTCATTTTGCGTCTTTTTTCGAGGTTTTTCAAGGTTGGCTCTTTATTTTCAATTTACCGAAAATGTTATTACATCTTTATCAAAAGGGTCTGGGATTTTTCTTGAAATCAATGTGTCATATCAGCATATTTAATCAGTAGGAACATTGTCATGGTCAAAGTTATATGAGGCAGCCAAGATTTTACAGAAAATATATTATTCTTAAACCTTGGGTATGGTATCTCATAATTAATAGAATTACAAGATATTGTTATCTTTGTATCAATTTGCATGTTGTGCTGAAATAACATCAAGAAATTGCATCTGGTTGATATGATGCTAAATTAGTGATTCAAAGTTATTGATATGATTGTAACCAGATGCAAGGTCTAGATACTTGTTGATCAAATCATTTATACAAGCATTACAAATTTACACATCTATAATCACAAATGAGATACAAATTGTCTTGGAGGCTTGTCTATGAAATCTTCTCCATTTCAGACTTTGGCATCAGCTTGGGAGGTAATTAGTTGCATAAATTGATTTACAACTTTGATTCAGATATTGTTCACACATGTATCTTGTTTTCAACTGCAATCTATAATTGATTCATTATCGTCTTACATCCCATAAGAAACATCATCTGGTACGAGGATTAATTATAAGTTGCAAATAGAAACATTCTTGTTCTTCCCATGGTACACTCCCCTGCATGTTTGGCAACTACACTCCCCTGCAAATATGTTTGGCAACTACACTCCCTGCAAATATGTTTGGCAACTACACTCCCTGCAAATATGTTTGGCAACTACACTCCCCTGCAAATATGTTTGGCAACTAGAAGCTTGAATGTTCTCTTTGGACCACCTGTTAAAGTCTACATATTATATGTTTGGTTATTTTAACAAAATCCTAAATTTCCAATCCATTGAAAATGGGGAACAAAATTAATACACTATCACACTTATACACTATCTAATACACTATCCAACCTCTCATTGTCAAACGTAAGGAGGGGGTGTAAATGTATGGAAAATGGAAATGTATGGAATCCTTGAATTTAAAGACAAAGTCTCTGAGATTCTAGTCTGGTATAGGGATCCTTTGAGGGAAAACATGGTGTGGTCAGTGGTGATTTAAAAAAAAAGTTTTTAAATATGCCAGAAACAAGAGCAGTATTTATATCAAGGTATACCCACAAATGTGTTAATGCATATTTCATTGGGGGTGGGGGGGGGTGTTCAAAGACTATTTAGATTTGTTAAATTTTAATTATTGATATTTAAAATAAATCTGCTTCTGATTTAAAACTAAATGACAGAATGGATGGTCATGCTATCTTGAGTGGCAATCATTGGCACAAGGACAGACTTTGCTTCATAAATACTGTAGTAATTAAGGAAGAAAAACTTCCACTGACTTTCTTCCATCACACATTCCTCGGCGATTTATTTGCTGATTTATTCTTTCTTTATCGTGATGGCATTTAACGTTATTTACATAAACTTGTTTTGGAATCAAGTAGACGTGCAAATCCGTGATTTTTGGAATATTCTCTTTGAATTGCTGATCTTCATGGGCAATGAATTAGAGCACCTTGAGAGTGTGGATGGTCGCTATCTTTAGTAAACACTTCTATCTTACCTCTCTCTCTCTAAGGTACTCACGTGTCACTGACATACATCAGACTATTCTTGTGCACATTTCCTAATTCTTTCTCTTCACCTTATGCTAGAATGATTATAAGGTGATTGAAAATGTGTCAAGATTTTACCTTGACGTTCTAACCTTGTTTTTGATTTTTTGTTAAAATTGCTAGAACTGAAGTGTAGCAGGAGAAGCTATGGAAGATAAAAATGAAAGAGAATTATTAATGATGGGATCGGGAGTGCATCAGTTTTTGTAAATACTCCTTTGATGTTTAATGGAGGAAAACTGTCTTCTGTTTATATGGCTAATCAGTACTCAGTGTTGCATTATCATTAAAGTTTTTTAACTGCTCCTGAAACATGCTTTCCTTGATATTTCAGAGATTCTTCTTGTTTCAGACAGTTCAGATAACATCGGGGCAACTAGGCCTCGTGTAATCTTACAGACCCGTTTTGTTCCTGTTTCCCCTTTCTTTTAAGCTGTATGCTTATTTGTCGTTTAATATGAATATTTTTAATGATTCTTACTTACACTCATTATATAAAGTTAGAAAATAAAATTGAACTATGTATGTTTCAGAATGTTGTACAGTATGTGTTTTTATACTAGTGTATTGTTAATTCACATTTTTTGTTAAATGGTGTGTAAAGGTTTATGAGACTTGCAGGTCACTGCGACTTGTTGAGATTAAAGACTTGTTGTTTAGAATTATAATTGCTTAAATGTTACCAATACCATACTGCCTGTTTAAGAGAAACAGGGGGCTATCTCAAAATGATTCAGGGGTTCTAAAACTTATTTAGACAGAAACATATGTATGTTTGACTTGGATTTCCTTAAAATTTCCTTGAAACCACTGATTGGGATATGGAACCCTGGCTCTACTGTCAGACACTCTCCAAATGTTAGTATTCTACAAAGAGGACTTTGGCAGAGGGTATAATCAGGAAAAGAAACTCTACATTTTGTTTTCCACAACTGCTCTCAGGCTTTTTACTGCTAATACCCTTGGATGTATGAGCTCCGGTCATTTAGAATTTCACCTTATAAAGTTGTATAGATAGTCTCATCAGAATATTTAAGGTTAATTCTATCGTTGAATGGCAATTTTGTTTTTTAAGTTATTTATTTCAAAATCAAGTTTTTAAAGTACAATAGTGCATTGAACTACATTTAAATGAATTCAACTTTTTATAAATTCCTGTTTCATTGTGAAATTTCTGTTTTCAATAAATGTTTACTGCACGCACATATATAAGAATATCAATGCAGTTTTATTAGACTTGACCTACAATACATCAAGTTACACTAATATATACTTTACATCTAGAATTTTTGGCCTAAGGGGATATAAATGCTATAATAATTTATTATGCGATTCTAGTTATTTATAAATAGCTTTTTATTTGAATGTAGTCACATCTTAGTTTCATAGGAAAATATATCACTGCCTACGATGTGTGTGTGGTACTTACTAACAGTATGAGTCAGCTTTGAACAGTTTGAAATATCGTTTTTATTAAACAATTTCTATTCTTATGAATTGAAATTGTGGTTTAGGCATTTTTTAAACAAAATGCAAGTTTGAAAAATAATTGTTGGCCTTTCTGCAACTTTTTGAAATATTTGAATTTCTATCAACAAAAAAGAACAGATTCTGAAATACTTCACCATTTTATGTAAAATATGTTTTCAAGAGTACAAACAATTTCATTTTATTTATTCTTTATAGTTATTCAGTTTTACAAATAAGTGTTTCTACATCCCTCTATAGATTATATATTTGGTAACATATGTAATGGAAAAAACCACAGGCTTTGAGAATAAGGAAATAATGCCAAAAATAAGTTGGATTAAGATTATTCCTGTATGGATGTTTTACATGTCATCAGACCATCTTAATAAATATAGGTTGAAGCACTACAATTATCAAGCCACTCGGGTATTTAAGTAGTTGAAAACTGAAATCATTTGAAAGTTATTGATGCATCTTGACTTTGCTTTGATATATACTCTACTCTAGACATGCCGTTTTGTTTACTTCCTCAGTAGATAGGCTTCCATGGCCCAAGTAAATATCTTGATTCTACTTTTTATCACATTTGAACAATGCTTTTCTGTTGTCATCTTGTGCGAATGGACAAGCAGGTTTTGGGTAGGCTGCACAAGAAATCTTATCTACAAGATTGTGAACTGTTCATCCAATTAACTTGAAATTCTTACAGATGGAAAAGCAGACTAGTGTCGACATCTGATTAGATTTTGAGAATGCTGGGTAATTTATAAATAAGGTGGCCATTTTTTCTCTTCAAGTGCAACATTTATCGTTGCATGCTTATTGTCTCGTTGACAAGGTTTTACTCGATCTCTTGCCACCGATCTCAAACCAAGTTTTCACAATTACAGAAATAATATTTAGAATTTTTATGGCAAATGACAAACTGTTTTGTTGTTTCTGTTTCTTTGAAAAATTCTTATTATCTCCTTGCCAGATTTCTCATTGTGTGCCTCAATTGGGTCATATTGTGTTCTTGCCTTAATATAAAGTTAAAGCATTGCATTACATGGTGGCCTGCAGTCTGTTTGTTGTTTTTAACAAGCACTTGAGATGTAATGAAAGACAAATGTTTAAATTCTCTCAAAAAGAGAATATTTTGAAGTTTATCTTCAAAACCTTTGGTAATATTTATAATAAACATGGATTTGATGACCTGATAGTTGTTTACAAATGTATCATTGATATAAAAGAATAATCAAAGGATAGGATGGGACTTTAAACTGTTTGAAAACATTCATAATTTCATCCATCAATGATTTTCACCATCATATCTTAAAAACAACTTTAGCCTACTTTAGATATAAATGTATCCGAGCTGATTAGTGTCTGAGTTAGGATCCAAGTTGACCAGATACTTGTGAAATTATCATTTTTGTTTGTGTGATGATTATATGCTTAAGATAATCATTCATATATTTCCGTTTCATGTTGTGAGTAATATCAAAACATATATAAAATTCAGGCCATATATTCAAAGTAACTATTGATATATGCACATAATATAAATGTTATGTATGTTATGATATTCAAACTTCTTTTATATCCAACCCTTGACATAGCCCATAACACTTCATATTGACCTTAGGTTTCTTAAAACATGTTACTCAAAACTTGATTACCCTTTTATGATATTCAGCTGAAAGATGAAATCCATCACCTTTATAGGTTGATACAAGGAAATACTCTTACTTCATTTTAAAGGGACTCATTAAGACCCCATGTTAGTACATTCAATGAACATACTAAGCTGAACCAAAATAAAAATGAAATGTTATTGGTTCTGATCTTTCAATTGTTTACTTCAATAGTCGAATTGTAGTGTATACACATTGCTCTGTAAAAATGTTCAAATTCTTTTGATTTATACTGTGCAAGAGGCTTTAACCAGATGTCTTATTGTATGAGCCCATTTGGGAAAAGTTCAACAGGAACATTAACAGGAATATACTTTAAAGCTTAGAATACCTACTAATCACATGTTTTCCTGTCTCGTGAAGGAATGAGATATGCAAGCACAAGTGCAAAAGGGGAAAGACCAAAATATTAGAAACAAAGTTAGAAAAAGAATATTTAAGAAATTATATAACACCAGTCATATGGCAGAGTTCCAACACTTTAAAAGAAATAATTTGAAACAATAGTTAGAAAGCACAATGGGCAGTATTTAAAAAACCATAAACAAACCCCAATAAACAATATAAAACAATTTAAAATCTCATCAGTTAATTTAAGACTTAATCAATAGTGCAAGCCACAATTCTCATAGTGGCAGTAGTTCAGGCAAAACACAATTATGTTCATTATTATAAAACAAATACAAAAATTGAATCAGACACGGCATTCATCTTATGCCACATTGCTATGAATTATACTAATATGGATTGACACACCATACGCTGTATTAAATTTTAATAGAGAATTTGAGCATTGAATAAATATGAACAGATTCCTTTTGAAGGCAGAAAAATTGATAGAGAGTGTTTATAGTCTAATAGCTTCCTGGTCATCTCAACCCCAAGTCAACTCAACCCAGTAAAACTCAACCCCAAGTCAACTCAACCTCAAGTCAAGTCAACCCCTGTAAAACTCAACCCCAAGTCAACTCAACCCTGTAAAACTCAACCCCTGCATTTCTACAGGGTGGTCCAAAAAAATTGGAACATTTGATAATTGCACACAAAACCTTTATTTTTCTTCTAAAATGCACCAAACTTTAACTGAGCATAGTTGGGTCACTTATTTATCTGATGTAAAGTTTATAGGTGCAGACAACAAAGTTAATGCATCAAACTAGACAATGTTTGATATGACCCCTCTTCTCCTGAATTACAAGTTGAAGCCTGGGACTCAGTTTTAATATTCATTGAATATATCAATATATACATATCAATTTCATAAAGGAGTTTCCCAGAACACAAATGATATATTAAATGTGCTTAGAGGTGGTCTTTAATAAAGCCTTGTAAATAACTGGTCAGTTTCCCCTTTACTGAAAAGTGGAAACACTGATTTTATCACTTTAGTAGCTGTATGGGTTATGCAATCACTCACCTCCTATTACATGTTCTTTCCTAGTCTTAAATAAAAATAATGATTTTGGGTATTCTTAAGTTAACAATAACACAATAGTTTTCTTGTAAACTATAGATGTTAATACCTCTTGTCAACTAAATACAATTTTATAAAATGTATATAGCAATCAACATGTTCATTAAAGCTTTGAAATAAAGAAAACTTGAAAAAGTAGCGGCAAAATTGACAAGTGTATATTTAAGAAAAGGGGGTCATATCAAACATTGACTAATTTAATGCATTAACTTTGTGGTTTGCACCTATAAACTTTACATCAGAGGAATAAGTGACTGAACTATACTCAGTACAAAAATAAAGGTTTTGTGTCCAATTAACAAATGTTCCAATTTTTTTTGGACCACCCTGTATATACCTGTATTGATAAACTTATAAGAAAGTTTATTTCATTAAAATAATTCTGATTATTCAGTTTGTGATTTTCATTCTTAGACAACTGCCTTTTTAGATTATAGTTAATAATGAGTTTACTTTTCAAGTATTCAAAGTATCATGCAAAATGCTAGCTTTTCAGAAATTAATGACTTAAATTATTCATCATAAAAAAATTAAATTAGACATTGCACAACTGAATAGGGTTGAGTTTTACTGGGGTTGAGTTTTACAGGGTTGAGTTCACTTGGGGTTGAGTTCTACTGGGGTTGACTTGACTTGGGGTTGAGCTGACTTGGGGTTGAGTTGGACTGGATTGAGATGACTTGGGGTTGAGATGACCTGTCACTGTCTAATATTATTCTACAGCATCTACCACTCTGGAGCCTTATAAGTTGATGACAAACACCACCTATGACTTATTCCTAACATAATAATATGAAATTACTAAGGGTTGGCAATACATTGCAGAGGGTGTTATTTTAAGATAACTTACAAGCTACAAAGCTTTTGATTTAAGTGACCAAAACATTATTGTTTTTGACAGAAGTTTCTTGCTTTTGGGATAAGGTATAAACCCCCAAAATGGTGATGTATAAAAATAGAACCCCCATCCCTTTGGTCAACTAAAAAGCTAAGAAGCACCCATATGTTAGATTTATTTAATCAATTATTACTAAAAATGGTGTTGTACATATATGCATACCTTTTATTAAAATGCCAGTTTACTAATCAGACTGCCCTGATTGGCTGGAGACCTTTATGAGTAAGTTTATAGTTTCCATGGTGATAGGTAAAGGGTAACATAGCTACCAATCGCTGTCATGCATGGTAACCATTCAGAAGGAGAGAGAAATACATAACTCTTCATCTCTTGTCTTGTATATGTTATCCTTGTTAGCCTCTATCATTGTGCTGCAGTAAACACCTCTGTAAGTAGAACACCTCTGTAAGTAGAACACCTCCAAATGTAGAACACTTTAAAGTCCAGTTTTCCATTAACTCATTTATAATGAACCTGTATACATGGATACCTTCCAAATGGAAGATTATTTTAGGTACCACTTACACAGGTTTTACTGTGCTTTGTTGTGTGCTACTCAGCTGTTGTGTGCTACTCAGCTGTTGTGTGCTACTCAGCTGTTGTGTGCTACTCATCTACTGTGCTGTATTGCATGCCATTGTCACTGTGCTATTGGGCTCCTTTAGTGTGTTACTTCATTGGGCATAGACCAATATAGCTTTCAAGTTACTGTATAGAATACTGGACATTGCGCTTGATGGTATTACTTGGCCTACTTTTCAATTTGAGTTGCCAGTTTACTGATTATGCAAATATGTTAAATTGTGCAAATCATTCTTTTTCAACCTCAGTGGTGAACCATGCAATAAAGGAATTAGGAATAACTTGATTTTGAGAATTTTCCCAAATTTTGGAAAACAATTCAAATTACATGTAATTTTGATGATTATGATTTTGTGATATGATTTATATGCAGACGAACAGTTTCACTGTACTTGTAATTATAGATGGCATTTATGTGCAGGATTTCAGTATTTGTATCAGACAGCATTAATATAACTGTGACATCTTCAGTATGTAAGCTGTATAGTTGGATTCTCAACACACGCTTAAAAAATTGGTTCATGACGAACAGAATGGTTTCCTTAAAGGTAAAAGTTGCCAGGACCATATGTACTCCCTATCATCAATCATTGACAACAGGCTTAAGGATAAAAAGAGTACCTTTGTTTGTTTCGTCGACGCCCAACGTGCATATGACAAAATCGATAGGCAGTTGCTGTGGTACAAACTTAGCCAATTGGGTATTTCTGGACAGTTTATGGGTGCCTTGAAGGCTCTATATAGGGATGTTAAGAGTTGTGTGAACATTAACGGAAGATTATCTGGGTTCTTTGATGTTAAGACTGGATTAAAACAGGGCTGTTTGACTTCGTGCTCGCTCTTCAATCTGTACATCAATGACATTGTGGATGATATTAAATCCCTCGACCTTGGAGTTGATGTTAATGGTGAAAAAGTGTCAATACTTCTCTATGCGGATGACATTGCACTTATCGGTGACTCCGAAGAATCCATACAGCTAATGTTAGACACTTTATCAAGATGGTGTAGCAAATGGAGAATGACAGTTAACATCACTAAAACCAATGTAGTCCATTTCCGTCCTAAATCTGTGCAACGATCACAGTTTAACTTTATGTATAACAACAATGCTATTAACGTATCAGACAAATACAAGTATCTTGGCCTTTGGTTCAACGAGCATTTAGACTTTAACCAGATGGCTACCGCTATCGCACAGGCAGTTAGTCGCGCTCTAGGACTAGTAATTGCCAAGTACAAGGCAAATGGTGGTATGCCATTTAAGTGCTTTACAAGACTGTATGATAGTTTAGTCACACCAATTTTGGAATACGGTGCAGAAGTCTGGGGATTTAAGGAGTATGCATGTATTAATACTGTTTTTCACAGAGCCTGTAGAACATTTCTTGGATTAGGCAGGTATACACCCAACCTTGCTGTCCAGGGCGAGATGGGGTGGACCTCACCATTTGAAAAACAGGTGAAGAAAAACCATAAGTTTAACTTGCGACTTCAGTCTCTTAGCCACAATAGGTTGACCAACCGTATCTAACATTGGAATGTTTTTCGTGCTAACAGTGGAAAGAAAAACACCTTATACCACCTGAGGCAGGTTTACGATTCTCTCCAGGTTTATGATGACGACCCGGTGTCGGCGATTGTGTCACCTCTGGAACGTCAAGTGCAGAACAACTGGCAAACAAGACTCTGGGACGATACAAAGCGGCAACAAGGTCAAGGAAACAAACTCAGAACTTTTAGAACCTATAAACATGACATAAAAACAGAAAGATATGTTACATCAACGCTTTCTATTTCTCAAAGAAAGTCATTTGCTTCTATAAGATGTGGTGTAGCACCAATCAGAATAGAAACTGGTCGTTATGAAAGGCTGCCAGTTGATGAAAGGGTGTGCCCTTTATGTTATAATGCAGTTGAAAATGAAAAACATGTAATTTTGAACTGTTCTCGTTATGAAGACATCCGTTTAGAATTGTATGCAAACGTTTCTACTATTGTAACTGATTTCAGATGAATTTAGATGAAGAGAGTAAATTTCAGTGTTTAATGTCTAATGATAGAATTTGTCTCTTCACTGCAAAAGCCTGTGACCGGATGCTTAAACGACGGGAACATTTTATTTACAAAGCATGATTTATATGTTTTTTACAAAAGTGTCTTATAGGCCCATAGGGGGCCTGGGGTGATTTTAACAGTGTACTATTGTTTTAAATATGTAATTGTATTTTAACTCATGTAATGACACTATAATAAAATTAAAATAAATAAAAAAATTAAAGGGATTTCAGAGATCTACTTGTCAAATAAAAATGATATAGACCCATGGGTGAATCAGAAAATTAGCGAAAACAAAATTAAGGTTTATTTTTTAAAAATAGGATTAAAACAAATCTTTTTGAGCCTGGTTACCTGAGATTTGTTGTCATAGTGGTACTCACTGAACATTGTCTACACATCTATAAATATATATACAGTAGAACATGTATATCTGAACACCTGGCTAATCCGAACACCTCCCAATCTGAACACTTTTTTCGGTCCCATTTTTTTCCTTCTATTGACTCCCATGTTAAAAAAACTTGAAATGTGAACACCTCCCAATTTGAACAGTGAACAATCATATTTGAAAAATTAACCTGTCTTATCTGAACACTTTTCATAAAAGTTCACATGTTTCATACAAAATTGCTCAAATATTGTTATGATATCAAAACTTTGGGAAAAAACTTGAATGAGCATGACTAGATTTATTTGAATCGAATTTTCAAATTTCTGAAATGCCATAATGATAAGGCTATGTGGTCAAATGAACTCTAAATATGTACCGAGAATGTACTCACATTTCTTTAGAATCCAGAATCTCGCGAATGCAAAAACCTGGAAATGTGAACACCTCCTAATCTGAATGCTTTAATCAGTAACTGGTCAACTCGTACCCAAGACAAGTCGTACCCAAGACAACTCGTACCCAAGACAACTCGTACCCAAGTATATATTTTGGACTGGGCATGTGAATAGATATACATATTATAATTGTAACATACTGTTCAGAATAGTTTAAAGTTTGAAGAAGAATTTTCGGAAGAAATTGATTTAATTCTGTGACATTTTGAGCTGAGTGTCAATTTATATTGACTATTATTTTATATTGGTCACAGATTCAGGATGTTCGAGTGAAGAGACATATGTTTATTCCACATATTCATTATCATTTTTCAAAATATTGTATGTTTATGAGTGTTTGGAACAAGTGTCAGATCAAATGTTGTAATTATATTTATTTGTATATATGTTTGACAAAAAAATGTTGTGAACAAGCGCTTCAAGCACTTCTTTTATTTAATAAAACAAATGCTTTACTGATCCATTGAGAAAAAATGTCGTCTAAATTCAAAATAATATTGAGGCTTATTTGATTCACATTACAACCTGAAAGCATTACAAACTCAATTTTTTTCCCAATGTGCACCCATTATACTGAAAATAATCTTGGGTACGAGTTGTCTTGGGTACCAGTTGTCTTGGGTACGAGTTGTCTTGGGTACGAGTTGACTAGGAAGCCTTTAATCCGGTCCCAATGGTGTTCGGATGAGACAGGTTTTACTGTATATATATTTACTGACATTATGCTTGTTTTATTAGCTGCTAACTTTGCTAACCTTTAAAGTGATTACATATTAATAATCAAAAAATGCTTTTGCCATGTATGTTCAGCATCGATTGTCACATTTGATTGATCGCATTTGTTATTATTTCAAATGTTATTTTGTTACATATATGTTAATTGCATGTGTATTATTTTGTCACATTTGTGTTCAATATTTTGTCACATTTGTGTTTAATATTTTGTCACATTTGTGTTCAATATTTTGTCACATTTGTGTTCAATATTTTGTCACATTTGTGTTCAATATTTTGTCACAATTTTTTCACATGAATCACATGTTTTTGCTTGTATGTCACACCTGTATTTGATATATTGTCACATGTCACAGCTGTATTTGATATATTGTCACATGTCACACCTTTATTTGATATATTGTCACATGTCACAGCTGTATATGATATATTGTCACATGTCACACCTTTATTTGATATATTGTCACATGTCACACCTTTATTTGATATATTGTCACATGTCACAGCTGTGTTTGATATATTGTCACATGTCATACCTGTGTTTTATGTATTTATTATCATGTGTCACACCTGTAATTATCACATGTCACACCAGTGTTTGATGTATTGTCACATGTCACACCAGTGTTTGATGTATTGTCACATTTCACACCTATGTTTGTAATTTCAGGTGAGATGATAACCTGGGAACAACAGGTGAGGTTCCGCCATATGGCAACAAGGATGTACCTAATGGTCACCCCCCTAGAAAACAGGCTGACACTGACAAATGACGAACTCAACCCCAATGCTGTGTTCAGGCTGCATCCTGTCATCAATGTAAGTACACAGAAGGGGGAAATCTGTAAGCACTTCTTTAGCACTATAGATAAGTTTACAAAATACACTCAATATGGCTTAGTAATACACTCAACAAAAGGCTGAAAATGTCAAATACCACATCAAGCCTTTGGTTTCTTTTGGTAATACTATGAAATACATATATTATTTTGATACACTATATGAATCATTTACCAGGCCCATAGCCAGCTTTTGCCAGGGGGGGGGGGTTCACTTTTCAAAAATTATCCCGGGGGTTCACATTTGACAACTTCAGCCCAAATCACTCTAGAAGTGCTCAGAATAGTGAAAAACTGCATGATTTTGAAAGAATTTTAGTCAAGGGGGAGGGGGTTCAAAGTTCAAACCCTCCTGGCTATGGGCCTGTTTAGAATACACTGTTTTTTATATAAATTTTTATCACATTTTATATAAAACTTTGTTTTTACAGAGCAATGTAAGTGAAATCAACTTTTGGGTCATTCCCATTTAGACTTTGGGTGCCATTGCATTTGGGATGTGTTTTTTATAATTATGTTTTCAGCTAATTCTAACAAAAACAACAGATTTGAAAAAAGAATGTAAAAACAGATCTTATTTATGTGCTTTTAAAAGAAACTTAAGAATTGGACTGGTATATTAATTTTGGATAGAGGACATAATTTTCAAAATCTTGTTGAAATATTGTGAATCCAGATATAAGTACCAGAAATCAATGTTTTTTATCATCTGGGAATGGAGCACAAAGGGTTATCTTTGAAAACATAGTTTGGTAAAAACACAGCCCTATAAACAATATAAGAAACCTATCATTCATAGATACAGGGTGTTCTTAAGGTGTAATAATGATACACACATATTAACTAAGAAAGATATTATTAATAATATTATTAGTATTAATTGTTCCACATTTGTAAGACACCCTGTATAATATGAGAGGGAAATGAGTTTCATTACAGATTCACGTATAAGAGGATGATTACCTATAAACCCACAGTGTATACATCCTTAATGAAGGGGACTACCTAGATTGGTGTGCCATATATTAGTGACACACATGGATGGCACACTACCAAAATGGAAGAATATTTTATTGTTATTAGAAATCTCAAATGTTATATTAAAATGAAAGGTTTCTTATAGTCTAATTCTGCCTTTGCCTCATAATGTGTAATCCTACAGCTTATTTTAATGTGGTGATCATGTGTTAATTATATGGGCTATAGGAAAGAGTGGAAAAGATCACAATCAATAGGCTCCCAATGGTGTCTCTGTCTAATCGCTGTCCCATTTTTATTTCAACTGACATTTTTGAGTTTGTTCATTGTCAAAACATAGTCTATTTTGGTGTTAAAGCTCATTTTCTTAATGCAACCATTGGGAGCCTCAATCAACTAGTGTGTGGATGTTTACTTCCCACTTGTTAAAGTTGCTGTGTTGTTTTAACCATTGGGTCCCTCAATATCAGCATTTACATGGCTAAAATCATGTTAACCCTAACTAAGGTGGTAATACTTGTTATACAGGGTGTCCCAAAAAAAAGGAAACCAGCAATAGATTGCTTATTTCTCAAATATGAATAATGATAGGAAAATTTCACAGCTACCATCTGATAGATTATGATGTCCTCTTTCTTATGATACCAAAGTTGTCTATTTTCCTTCACGGATGACTGAGTTATAAGGGATTTAAGTGACCATGTCAGAAATGAGTTTGTACCACTTTCAGCCAAGTCAATTTCACCATCATAACAAAGTGATAAGTAACAACAAACATCAGGATATCACTTTTATACTCATTTATTCCAATTAAAATTACACATATCATATTTAACATCCCTTTTAAATCCCAATGTCCATTCAAAGTTGTTTTAATCCCAGTGTCATCATCAGGGATGCAGTACGTGCGATGAGATCAAGGGCAGACATTTGCATTGAAAGGAATGGGGGTCATGTTGAAGGACACTGGGGTTAAAACAACTTTGAATGGACATTGGGATTTAAAAGGGGTGTTAAATATGATATGTGTAATTTTAATTGGAATAAATGAGTAAAAGAGTGATATCCTGATGTTTGTTGTTACTTATCACTTTGTTATGATGGTGAAATTGACTTGGCTGAAAGTGGTACAAACTCATTTCTGACATGGTCACTTAAATCCCTTATAACTCAGTCATCAGTGAACGACAATAGACAACTTTGGTATCATAAGAAAGAGGACATCATAACCTATCAGATGGTAGCTGTGAAATTTTCCTATTATTATTCATATTTGAGAAATAAGCAATCTATTGCTGGTTTCCTTTTTTTTGGGACACACTGTATTGACAAATCCCACTTGTTCAAGATAAATTAATATGTATTATAAAAAATTGATGCTTCGATCATTACAGATTGAGCTAGGAGTAAGTATACACAGAGATAAATACTGAAATTGTCCCCAAAATAATTGCTACACGTTTTTACTAAATATTTTTAATATTATTGAATCCACTGCAAAAAAGCAGTTTAAACTCATACATCACTCAAACAACATATTTCCATACTTTCTGGTACATAAGTTTACAACTACCTTTTTACTACAGGCATGGGCTATCTTTTGAAAGCCCATGCTACAGGTGGGTTATTGGCATCCATTTTAGAAGATCTATCTTTAAATCTTATCACCATTTCTCGAATATTGTCTATCAGATTAATTTCAATATCCTACACATGTATGAGGGTACCAAGATTGACTGTACAGTTGATTATTAACCTTTTGGTTTCCATCTCATTTTTCAAAAAATCCCCTTTTCCTACTTGACGGTGTGATTTTGTGGTAACATCAAACATTTATTTCAGCTTATTAATATTAAAACTTTCAAATAATTTTTTTGGGAAGCTAACTTTAACAAATTGTCAAATATGCTTATGGAAAAATATTATATTGAGCTCTAGCCAGTAACCCAGTTCAGATTTGAACCTGTTTTGACATGCTTCATGGATAGTATCCAAAACATGTGAACAGTTGTGGAAAAATGAAGTTAATTTTGTCAAGGGGAGACAGTAAATGTAAAATAAGTAATTGTAAAATGTAAAGTGTTTGCCTAGGGATTTGAACAGCACGGGACAATTAAAAAATGTTCCTTATTAGGGAAAAGTGGGTAGGGTTAAACTATAATGAAATTAACTTTATTGTTCACAACTGTTGACCATACATTAATGACAGACCATTATTATATCTCTCATAAATGCTAGAGAATGTTGGGATTGAGATACCTCCTGTGGCAATTCCAATCCAAGTTGCAATGGCCCAAATATTTTCTGTTAAAGATTATTGATATGGAAGATATAATGGTCTGCACTTTAGATATACCAGTTGTTCATATTGCATTTAAATATTTGACATTGCATTCTCGTACTTGCATAATGTAATACTAAGGTGTATACTAGAAAGTTCTCAAGAAGACCTTATTGAATTTGGTCCTATATAAGGAACAATGCGTTAGGACCAAATTCAACCTGAACTAATCTAATTTAAATTCAGGTTGTATCAATAGATGAGAATTTTACTGAAAAATATATTTATGACATCCCCGTTGTTGTTATTGTTGTTGTTATAGTAATGATCTACTCTGGCTAGCTCTATGTACAATTGTTTTATTTGATGATGCGTTTAGTAAACAATAACTGAAATGATCAAAGAAATTGAATTCCCTCTTTCATCAAAATAGAGCTAGCTGCTTGAAGATATTAGGAGTTAAAATATTGTACATAAAATAGAAATTCCACATTCACTTTTGCTTTATGGGAACCTACCTCTTGAAATATGCAGATATCCAACTTAGTTACAGCCAGTCACAGTCAAGATTGTAACCAAGGTGGTAGGAATGTGCATATTTTAAGGAATAAATTTCCTAAAGGCAAGAATAAATGTTGACATTTTGAAATTGTTTCTTGCCTGAAATTTTGTATTTTGAAAATATTTAAGAAAATGATGTTTTCTTGATGTGTCTTTTATAGTGGTATGTTATTGTACAAGATATTTGTTGTAATAGATCCTTCATATAGCAGCTTTCATCATTTATTCAATATATTATAATTACATGAGAAGTTGTACAAGAAGTATTTTTAACCTATAAAATTTAGAAACAGTTAAAATGAATTCAATTATTTTTCAATCATATACAATTTTTGATATGGATGCCACATAATGTTTATGCTAGTACTTAATATCAGTTAATGTTTTTATATTTGATCTTAGGATAAAGATGAAGTTGTATTCAACACCTTTGCAAGAATAGAACATGTCCTCTCAAAGAAATGGCTACATGGACTAAAAGGTATGTATCTGTATATATTCAACACCTTTGCTAGGATAGAACATGTCCTCTCAAAGAAATGGCTACATGGACTAAAAGGTATGTATCTGTATATATTCAACACCTTTGCTAGGATAGAACATGTCCTCTCAAAGAAATGGCTACATGGACTAAAAGGTATGTATCTGTATATATTCAACACCTTTGCTAGGATAGAACATGTCCTCTCAAAGAAATGGCTACATGGACTAAAAGGTATGTATCTGTATATATTCAACACCTTTGCTAGGATAGAACATGTCCTCTCAAAGAAATGGCTACATGGACTAAAAGGTATGTATCTGTATATATTCAACACCTTTGCTAGGATAGAACATGTCCTCTCAAAGAAATGGCTACATGGACTAAAAGGTATGTAAATGTTCAGTGGTAGTGGTAGATATTTTTGGACTTTTTATTTTGAGTCAAAAATGGGCCTTAATGATAACATGGGCTTTCAACTAGTTGAAAGCCCATGATGATAATAAACAACTGTGGGAAATGGGCCTCAACATTTGAAAAATGGAACCAAGAGCTTGATTTTGAAAATTTATATGTTTAATGTTGATGCATGCATGGCCACAATTGTCACATATATTATTTTGAGTGGTACATATAGCGTATAGACTCTTTGTTACAAAAAGACTTAATAGACTTTTCTTATAATTTAAATCATTATTACTCAAGAATTTTATTTATTTTGCAGATCAAGAATATAAGAGAAAGAAATGTGAGAATGTTACAGACCCTAAACTGCTCGCTGAGCTACAATGGGATGGTGGGGAATTAAGACAGGTAGGTATACAGAACCCTTTTCCCTCCCCATGTGGTATTCACTCTCCTTAGGGATTCCCTACCCGAAGGGAGATGTATACTGAAAGGGGTCAAATAAATTCATATTTGTAATGCAATATAAAAAAATATTTGATATACCTCGGTAAATTTATAAATGGTGGATAAAATGAATATTGATCAGCTAATGGGACTTGACTGATAAATAATATCATTTTTTGATACACAGTTATGCTCAAAGGTCATCCAACAAAGGTGCAGGTCCGGGGTTATGTAGTATATTTCTATATATTCACCATTATTGTTATATGTGCCAAGTATTTCATATCAATCGCTGTTTACCATTCAATATAATTCTTAAATACTGCAATTAATGATTGTGCCATCAATTTAATAACAGTACTAACACTGTTCAATTTTGGCTCCATATGCCTCATTGGCAGTGGCAAAGGGCCACAACAGGGTTATACTAACTGTAGTTTGTCACTTAAAGTTAGGATGATTACCCTCTAAATGACCCCGTCCCCGCAAACTTTGATACATTGTATCTTTTTTCAGAGACACCCCTTGATTCTATAACTTTGCAATCTTATGTAACTTTCCATGAAGAACAAAATGATATATAACATGATAGGGTGGCAATGCTACATGTATGAGTTTATGGGAGGGGGGAGTAAATACATATGAAACACCCTGTATAATGATATGATGTCCCCCAGTTATACAAGCCTCCTAATAAATATTTAGACTAGTAACATATTTATTGAGAAATAAAGTCATCTTGGAAAATTTGGATGTGGAACGTTCAATATCACACCTGTGAAAAACAGTATCATTTTTTCTGAAATGAGCTTATATCTACCCAGAGGTCCATATTCTAACTTTTAAAAAGGTTTTAAAAAGTGGTGTAAAAAAATGTGTTAAAAAATTGAGTTGTTTCATTTCTCATTTCATTCCCCTTGGATACAGAAAGCATGATTTAAATCTGTAGAACACCATTTTAATTGTTGTCACTCACATCGGTAACATGTAAGGTATAGGTTTTTCTCCAAAAACTTATTTCCAGGGAAGAAAATATTTTCATCATAGATCGCTACTATTTCTCAGAATTTGGTAGTATCTCCATCATTTCAAACCCTGATCTAATTGAACTGATTAACATTTATTTGATACAAAGTATCCACTATTGTCCTACATTGATATCCCATTAGGATTCTGCAATGATGCATTTATGACATAACATGTTAATGACCAAATGACCTCAAAATCTAGATATATAACCTAGTGTATTGATATTGACATGGTCAGACAACCACGTGACCAACCCTTTACATATTTAATATTAATGATGTTATAGAACAACGATACGGTCGCCCCACAAAACATTTTATGTTGCATAAAAAACATTTGGAAGTCTTATAGTTCGATATCTTTCATTAGGTTCGCATAAAATAGAACCCCACCCCGGAAATCCTGACAACAGCCCTGCATCAGTTCTGGGTACATATTTTATACATGTCTTGTAAATAAATGTCACCATTTGTGTTAATTGCAGGTATCCACCAATGATGAAAGCGTATACTCGGATGTCTACACTTTCCAAGATGTCGGACAAAAGGACCAAGTCAATTTCAACTTTGTGGCAGGGATGGTACCATGTATTAGGAACTTTATCAAAGACGTAAGAAAACATTCCAAGTTTTTATGAGAAGGAATTATCATAGGCTCTTGCCTTTTTCCAATTGATTTTGCAGTCAACATCTATTATGTTAATGAAAATTAAACATGAATGAATATTTTTAAAGAAAAAAAGATTGACATTATTCAAAGCAATATAGAAGTATAGATTAGTATAGAAGGATAAATCATTTTGAATTTCTGAATGTTTTGGGATTTAAAAAATCATAATAATATTGATATAACATATGTAATATTATCTCATTTTTCTGTTATATTGAACTGTTATGGCAGAATACACAGCACCCACTTTTTGTTTTTTATATTTAACCTTTCAGTGAGATGAAATATTGTTGAAATGATATTATTTCTTAAATATGATGATCATTTAAATTTTTCAGAGGAAAAAGAAAAAGCGACTTTCTGGAGCAAGAACTATAGAGATGTGTACAGTAAGTTATTGACATGATTTTTCCCCTTTAATATGCTCAACAACGAAATACGTTCATCTATCTCTCACCTGCCTAATCCAACACAGATAGATTATACTGTTCCTTTATCCCATAGTCCCATACCCATACCAGGTCAGACTCCTGCCAATCCCTTTCCAACACTGCCGGAGTGCAATAATCACTTGGAGATGCTACTTTGACTATTACCAAATTACATGTATTTTTTCTGTGGTGTATTATAATTCATCCATTACATAGGAATCCATTTTATGTTTAAGATATACATTTAGTTATTAAAATGTTCATTTTTTCACTTGTTCTAGGCATTCAATGAGATGAGACAGTTTATACTTCCCGATGGACAACCAAACAAAAACAGACAGAAGCTCTTCAGAAACTTAAGGGTATGTGCTGTTAAATTGATTGCAACGAATAAATAAAATATTTGTCAAATAACAACGTAGAATCAGATCAGATAAGAGCAATTTTAAGTTTTTACTGTGCAATCCATATTAGTGCTACGGCCAAGGCGATTTGTGTCCAAAACACCTAGATTCAATTTGACTTTAGATTCTTGTAGGGGACCCCAAGGCATGTAAAAAAAAGTTTGTGAACCCTTGCAAAGCAGGCTCAAAAGTGCTGAGTCAGCAAATTTTATCATTTTCGAGTCGGAGTTTGACCATATGCTTGAAACTATTTAATATCTCATTTCAGGGTGTTGCAATTGTAATGAAACATTGTTAGTATATCAATAAGGGATGTATGAAGAATTCCTGAAAGTTTGGGTCTTATCCAACAAAATTTGGTAGAGACATGGGATAATTTGTCCCTAAAAGTACATCATTTCTCCTCAAAATTTCTTAATCAGTCGATAGTTAATCCGTCTTTTAAAAAACAGTAAGGGCCTATGGTGTATAAAACCTGATTTAAAACTTCACTGATGATGTTAGCAAATATTTCTTGCATAAGTTTCAATAAAAAGTACAAGTATTTATTTTTTCTGATTTTTCTCTTTACCTTCCCCTAAAATTGCAAGAAAGGGGGCGTGGCACATAACACTTCAGTTGTTGAACTTGTTGCTAGGGTCAAATAGAAAATGTGTATCATTATAGCAAAAAGTGTTTTTCTAAATAGATCTTAACACTATATGTGACATCATGATATGCTAAACATATTCATTATCTACCATTTTATATTTTTACAGCTTATCATTGCCATACCCCATAAAACCGTTTAGGGTATGTGTGGTCAGCAATAGGTAATACATGTATGTGTACTTAAAACATTTTTCAAAATTGTATTTAAGATGCCATTCTATCCTAATGTTGTTCATGTCGTTATGGTATGTTAAGAATGAATTATGATGATAATATGTTATATTACACTCCCCATCATAAGTTTTGTAACTGTAAGTCCCCCTTTGAATCACTTATTAAAGCTTGTCATGCTGTTTGGCAATTTTAAACAAGACATCAAGCTTTTGGAATAAAGCAATAAGGAACAAAATCAAGGTTCAAACATTGACAGACCTTAATATGTAATCATATGAAAACTTGCAGTTGCAAACATTATAGAGGGGTGTATAAATATTATATGTGTCATAAATTGTTTAGTTGTAGAAACCTGAAGCCAAAGGAAATAATAGTGCCTTACATTCTCTCAAAGACAGTGATCAATTCCGTGGCACTGGGTTTGTTGACATTACTTATATGATATGTGACATTACGCGAGTTTGGTCCTAAGGCCAACATATTCCAATGGTGCAGAATCCCACTCGCCCCATCAAGTCCCACTATGCCATATCGAGTCCCACGAGACCTTGTTAACTTTGCCCCATGGAGTCTCATCGAGTCCCTCCATATCCCATCGAGTCTCACGGAAATGATGTAATTTAGTTTAAAAGGTTTTGTCAAGGTCATTTTGATCCCAAGTTAGCTGACACATCCCATGATCAAAAGTCCCACGATGCCCAATGGAAAGAATGAATAGGTTCATTCTCAGTGGGACTTCGCCAAATGATACCCAATCGAATCTTATGAGACTCAATGGGTCTTCATGGGGAAAATCCCAAGGAATCCGAAGGAGTTCCATCGGGCAAAGCTCAATGAAGTCCAACAGATTTCCATGAGGTCCCACCCAATGTTAAATCAATGAAGGTCCCACCATGCCGTATTGGTGTATGTTAGGCTTTAGCGAAGTAACTTCCTTCGTTTACATTCATCAAATCGTTAAAAAGGAAAAGTTGTCAAAACTTTGTAAGAGCGGGATTATTTGGACCGATTTCACTTGTCTGCTAAAGCTATTTTAGTTTTACACGAACTGAGCGGGCCAGTGCCATTCATATTCTTCAAATAAACTTTTTCTCCTGCATTCAATTCATGACTACATGTCACTACAGAATCCATAGGATCCTCAGGGATAAGCCATTCCATGGTCACTTGGCCTTGGATTGAATATCTTTAACTCGGGTGAATAGGTTTATAAAGGGGTTGATCCCAAGATATTATCAGTCAGTAGCTTATTACGTACTATAACAGTTAGCAGGGAACAAAAACTGGAACTTACTGTTATGTGGTAATCACGATACAAAAATATGTCATATTCCGCAATGAATATGGCATATTCACTTGCGGTGTATGACAGATTCACCTGCGGTATATGGCATACACAGTAACAAATGAGAATGTGATATGGAAGTACGCAATTGTCAATTGCTTAGATTGAACGAACAAGTTAAACATTATAAATTATTATAATGATTACTGAATCAACAGCACTGTGTATCAAATATATTAACTTAGAATATATTAACTTAGCAGAAGTATCAGTCACCAATCTTGTGCAATAAACTTACTCAATCAATCCAGGATTGATACATTAGTACTAGACGCACTAACTATAATCCAGCGTAGTTTTTCATTTAGAGTCGATTCTTGCAACCAATCAAATCAAGGCTTTCTGTTTCACGTTTTGGACTGCAGTATATGTCATACTCACCTGCAGTATATGGCATATTCCGCAAGTGAGTATGACATATTCCGCAGGTGAGTATCGGGTATTCACTGAAATCAATGTATCGCATATTCACTGCGGAATATTGCATACCCACCAGCAGAATATGCCATACACTGCAGGTGAGTATGGCATATTCACCTGTATCACAAATACTGCGCAATCATGAATGTATGCCATATACTGTGTAACACTTACTGTCGATCATGCTGCTCCAGGAATAATGATTCATCTGTACAAAGCATAATCAAGGTGGTAGAAGCAAATGAGAACCCATTTAAGATTGAAATTTTGATAATTAGCCATCTTGATTTTCAAGGTTTCAATTGCTCCAACTGTATAATAACATGGAAGTCGAAGATGCTAATAAGCTCCATTAAATGCTTACTATGGAGGTGATGACTTTGCTGGGGTTTCTTAACTCTTCTATCTACAGCTAGGGATACAATTATTTTCTGTACAAAGTACAATCAATTCCCTTGATACTATGTGAAGTATCGGGTGCTAGACTAGCAGTGAAACATTATCTCCAATTCCTTAGGGACAATAGGGGCGAAGCCAGCTTTGGTTCAATGGGGGTTTGATCGCCAAAACATTTTCGGTTTTCAGTCAGGGGGATGCAACTGTGGCATAAAAAAGGCTAAAAATTAAGATCTATCTTGAATTTTACAAATCTTGATTCAACTTCCTTCAAAATAGGGCTAGAAGCTTAAAATATAAAAAGCATTTTAAAACTCTTCTATCTCATGGTTATATTTTTATTGGTCATGGGGGGGGGGGGGGTGCGATCCCATTGCACCCCCTGGCTAAGCCTATGGACAAGATGTATTATTTTGACATAAACAAAACATACACATCTTGTTATGTTCTACAGACTACAACTAAACAATTTATGACATATATACAATACAAAGTGTGCAAACTGCAACCAGGCTCTGAGAAACTCTGGCTCTTAATCATTTGTAGTGTTACAATTTGTTATTATATAGCTAATTATTTGCAGCAACAATAGGAGTCCCGTTGCAGTTTACATGTTTACATGGACCCTATACTATAAAGCATGTACACCCCCTCCATAAATTTGGCAACTGGAAGTTATTATATGATAGCATATCAAAGTCTGTCAATGTTTAAAACTTGATTATGTTCCTTATTACCATATTTCAGATACTTCGATTTCATATGCCAAAAATAAACAGACTTTAATAAGTGATTCAAAGGGGTTTGAGTTGCCAAACCTATGATGGGAAGTGCTATCATTCATAAACATAAACTATAACTACATGAACAACATTTGGAAAGAATGGCACCCGAAATACAGTTTTGAAAAATGTTATTAGTACACATACATGTATTTCCAATTGCTGACCACACATGCCCTAAATGGTTTTATGGTTTATGGCAATGATAAGCTGTAAAAAATATAAAATGATAGATAATGAATATGTTTAGCATATTATGATGTCACATATTGTGTTAAGATTTATTTAGAATAACACTTTTTGCTATAATGATACATATTTTCTATTTGACCCTAGCAAAAAGTTCAACAACTGAAGTGTAAGGTGCCACGCCCCCTTTCTTGAATTTTTAAGGGAAGGTTAAGAGAAAAATCAGAAAAAATAGATGCATGCACTTTTTATTGAAACTTATGCAAGAAATATTTGCTAACATCATCAGTGAAGTTTTTAATCAGGTTTTATACACCATAGGCTCTTACTGTTTTTTAAATGACTGATTAACTATCGACTGATTAAGAAATTTTGAGAAGAAATTATGTACTTTTAGGGACAAATTATCCCATATCTCTACCAAATTTTGTTGGATAAGACCCAAACTTTCAGGAATTCTTCATACATGCCTTATTGATATACTAACAATGTTTCATTACAATTGCAACATCCTGAAATGAGATATTAAATAGTTTCAAGCATATGGTCAAACTCCGACTCGAGAATGATAATATTTGCTGACTCAGCACTTTTGAGCCTGCTTTGCAAGGGTTCACAAACTTTTTTTTACTTGCCTTGGGGTCCCCTACAAGAATCTAAAGTCAGGTTGAATCTAGGTGTTTTGGACACAAATCGCCTAGGCCGTAGCACTATATTGAATTGAAAAATGTTTGTACTCTAAAGTATGAAATATTTGAAAATTGCTTGAATAGAACATATCTTACTGTATTTATTTAGATGTATTTGAAAATTGCATGAATAAAACATGTATGTATTTTACAGATGTATTTGAAAATTGCATGAATAAAACATATTTTATTCTTAGTACGTATACCTCAACTGAAATACTCGATTCTGATTGGTTGATTAGCGGTCAACAATATACAATTATTGACCTCTCCAGAGGTTTACTGTCAAAATTATATCCCGAGACTGTAAACCGAGACCGTAGGTCCAAGTTTACAGTCGAGGCATATAATTTTGACAGTAAACCGAATGGAGAGGTCTATAATTGTTTTGTTAGTCCGAAGAATATCTTAGATTTTTCTGACCCTTGAAGTTGACTTGAAGTTGGATCCAGACCCTCGAGACGTTCATGTTGTATTTCAAACACAATATGCTATTTTGATATTATAATCATGAAATAATTTATTTTGATGCCTTGAATTCAGACTTGGTAATGTCCATCTTAAGTGTCTCTCTGATGTATCGTGCCACTCTCCATTTAAGAAGCTGAAATGATTTCAACTTATAAAGTCCACCGTCTTTTTTTCTAATACCAACGTAAAACTTTTTCAAAAAATTATCTACATCTGCCACGGCAGTAAGTTCACTCAATGGAGTCAAATTACTCTCCTGGGCGAAGTCCACTAAAAGTTTTGTACAAAGTTTTAGATTTTTCTTCGTATTTTGACTGTCTTTACTCTCTAAGAGACTAATAATATCCTCATCTTCAACATTTTTGAAACGGCTAGTGCTAGCGGCGGCCATTTTATCGTTTGATAATGACGTCATTTTAGTGGAATGCTGGGAATATTATTCACCGGCAATGCATTGCGCGGTGTACAGTTAAAATTATTCACCGCTCGTTGACCAATCAAAATTGAGTATTTCAACTGAGGTACTAACAATATGTACTGTTGACCGCTACTAGGTACTGTTGACCGCTACTTTTGAAAAAAAAAGTTTCATGACGTCATAATATTTACAGAAAAAACATGGTAGACGGACATTTCGTAAACGTTGATGAAAGTGATATTTTTTGACTTTACTAGACTACAAGTATAGCAAAAATACAAATAGAAGCGTAAAATTAACATTAATTTACTAATGAGTATGCCGTGATGTGCCGAATACAGAGAGTCTGGAGAGGTCAACAATTGTATACTGTATTTACTTAGGTGTATTTGAAAATTGAATGAATAAAACATATTTTACTATACATGTATTTATCAATGTATTGCAGTTGATTGACATGATCGTGGAGATGTTACAGTGTCCAATGAAAGAAATCCCAGACAAGGGACCCCTGACTCAGGTTTTCAAGTCTGCCTACACTGTCATTAATGCCTATCTGGAGGGTGGAAGTAGAAAGAATTCACTCTATGTGGCGCAGTTTATTGACTTCTTTCAGTCTCAGATGACCCTTAGGGTAAATATTTTCTTGGTATATCATATAGTTGTATCTAAACATGCACATTTCATCTACCTTTTGCTATTGTTCTTTGTTGTACTTGGGCATTTGTTTCTTTTTGCTCTAAATACTTGCATAATGCTTTATTTCTTTACAGGGGGAAATTGGGTTAAATGTAACCCAGATGTTAGCAGAGTTGATACGTGACAGTGAGAAGATTGTAAAGCGTGTCAACTTTAGTCAGATTGAGAAAATTCTTGCACTGTTAAAGAACAACTCTGTGAGTAGTACACATGTACATAGAATATAATGATGCTCTGTATATTATATGATATTAGTGAGTAATACATACCATAGAAACTTGTGTTTCAAACTAATTGGCATATCTGTTGACATAACTACATATTGCTTGGATGGATTAGGGTCTGTGGTACACTTGTAATAGGTCAAAGTTTGGTCACCTATGATATTTTTCTAAATAACAGAGTTGAATCAAAACTAATAAATGAACACTTTTAATAATTGTCTTATTTTACAACATTGATAACATTATCTTTCAACTCATCATTTTCAGAACTATCGCTACCTTGACCTCCTCAGTTCACTCTGTGTTTGTAATCAGCGTCCAATACGACACAACCAAAACTTCATCGCAGAACGATGGCTTAAACGCGACAAGAGCCTCTTTTTGACATCCAGAGGGCAGTCAATCAAACGCCAGATGAATGTGATCTATGTTTCATGGGATAACGGCAAGAGTTGGACTCCAGCAAGGGAGGTTATTGACGAAACATCCGCTGACTACAACAGGGACAGACATATGTTCTTCAAGTACCAAGTGGAGCTTTGCAGACAGCTGTGCTATGTAAGTAAACTCACGTGTCAGTTTTCCAAAACGAGCACATTTTTGATCAATGAGTTCTACTGTTACGGACAATGTTGTCATAGTAACATATTGCAAGGCACTTTGATTTTAAGGTAACGGTATTTTACTTTATAGCAAAAGTTTATATGAAGATTAGATTACTAAGGCGAACACTTCTGTAACATGAACACTTTACAAGCCAGATTTCTATTTTCTCATTGGCTTTCATATTTTAAAATTCACCTCTCTAAGATGAATATTTCCTAAACTCGACCAATATATTCATTGCCCTTATAGTGTTAACTTTAAGGGGTTTGCTGTATGTTGCAGATGTACACTGTAGTTCATTATTAACTGAAATAGAGAAAAATTAATATCCTATTTCAGGGACGTAACATGGAGGTGATTCGGTTGATAACCTATGAAATGAACTACCTTGGCTGGGAGGAAGCGTTCATTGCACTAGAATCCACACAGCTTCCTGATGAAGTGAGAGCAGAATATTGCAGGATCATTATAGGTAAATATTCATATATTTTGGCAGGCTGACCAAACTTGTTTAATAAAAAATGCTTCAAATTAATTGTAGTTTGATGATGTGTACGTTTCTTTCCAATTTTCTAGAAATCTTAAAAAAAGAATTTTGTTGTAGGTATAAAATATTTTGTCTTTCTCAAGATGTCTGAATTTGGCGAGAAACTGGTAGATTTGACATTGAATTAGTGATTTAAGTAATTTTGCCCATAATTGAGTTTATACCTTACTAAACTTAAGTTTATACCTAACTTATTATTTTTCCTTTGGAAAATTCCTTAGAAAAATAAAGGATTCTTTTTCTTTACAGACATGTTTGTGGATGTTGGTGACAATTACCCTGTGGTTGAGTATGCTAATGTGGCATTTGCCTTCGATGACATTGGTATGGAGGAAACAAAACCTAGGGTTTCACAGGTAGAAATAGTCTTTAATTTTCAGTTGTATTTTTAATTTCATTGACAACCATTATCATTTTTGTAACTTTAAGAGCCAAAACAAATTCTTATCATCTTGATTTGGAATTACATTTCATGAAAATCAAAAAGGAATTGAAATTACATTTGATATTATTCTTGCTTCGAGACTTCGTGCAAGATTAAAACATGTGATGTTCTTGACAAATAGATTAACGAACCTATCATATTTCACTTAATATAGAGAATTTGGCATTTTTTACTTCTGTAGAGTATAAAAGAGTGTTATATGGAATAAATGTTGTTTTCCAGACTGTTGCTCAATTTGGAGGATCTATTGCAGTAAGTTAATCTACATTATTTTCTTACAATAATTTTTTTCTTATAATTTTTTTCTTATAATTTGATTGATAGTTTGATCTTATATTTTTTCCGTTTCTGTTATTGTAATTATCCCACATGAAAACGTTATGGGTGTTGGTAGTTTGATGGCTCAGAGTGCAGGTGACCTTGAATTTGAAAGAAATACAAGATCAGATTGGATACCAAACACAACAATTTGTCACGAAAGCATTCTTAAATGTTGAAAATCTATTCTTGCTGGATGCTACCGAAATGTAGAATTCTTTTAAATATGAATTCAAACTCCAAGCATGTCATTCAATGCAATTGTGCCTTCTTTGTCTCTGCAGACTCCTGACTCTCCAATGAATTCCAGATGCTTTATGCTATGTTAATTTTTCAGACTTCAGGAGACTTGATGACGGTGTTTCCAGTGGTACATGACTGGATCTCTAACTTCCTTGAAGAGAATCAGGAGATGATTGCCAGTGAAACTGGAAGAAATAAACTCATTGCTCAAGTAAGAAATTCACTGCAAAATGACAGTCTTGCATATCTGCTTGAGCCCTGTCTGTGCTTGCATATGACATGGGCTTTCAATAATTCTAGTTGAAAGCCCATGCATATGATAAATGCATTGCTCAAATAAGATACTTAATACTGTACTAGGGTGTTTCACTTTTCAACTTTTTTTCCGGATCAAGATGGAGTTTTGCCCGGCTGGTCAAGCAAGCACAAAAAATTTCAGTTGAATCCGTTGACGTTTAGACCTCCCCCTACCACATTTTCTGATGCCCATTCGCTACCATGTTAATAAAAAAAGTTGAAAAGTGAAACACCCTATATACTGTACATTGTAGGTATTACGGTTGCTATACAACCTCATAAAGTTTGGATACTATGGTGACGTAGAAGAGATACATAAATTACAAAAACCGTTGCTACACCTACTCGATGGTCGCCATGACAAACCCTTTCCTAAAGACAAGGCAACAGGTAGATGTAATTAAGTTCATTTTCTTCGAGTGCATGTGCGTAAAATAGTCTGTTATTTTTTGTGAATACATGATAGTTCAATATTGCAAAATGTACCTTTTCAAGAGAATATCATTGATGCTCTTCCAGGATCTGGATATTCAAAAGAGGCGAAAAAAGCGGTGAAATTATACCAAGATAAAGACCGCTATGAAGCAGACAAAGACAATCGTGTTATTATGGAGGCCAAGTTTCAAGCAATGGAAGTCTTGGATATGATCTTCAAATACCAGAATAAGACACGCTTGGATGCTTTCATAGTTTACTTCAAAGAAACAGAGCTGTCTTTGGCGGTTAAGAAGAAAAAACATCCACTGAGTCCGCTGTTGTTTGAGCAGTTTGATCCCTTGGATACCAGCTCGTAAGAATTTTTCAGTTTATATACTGTAGGCTATCTGAGAATGACTGAAGATATATGAGGGTTATGTTATGGGAGGTTTTGGATATGGGGTATATCCCGAGGTAAATATTGATATCTTACCGAGGTCCCGGAGGGCACGAGGTAAGATATCATATTTCCCGAGGGATATACCCCATATCCAAAACCGAGCATCACATAACTAATTTATCCTATGACAAGTGACTTTTATCTATGAGACATTGATTATTCCCTCAACTGATAAATTGAAAATATTTTGAACTTTTTAAACTAATGTTGATTTTATTTGTCGTTTATTTGACGTTTTGGTTCAAGAAAATATCTACCGCCGTCTGCTTCCATTTTGGTAGTTTCGCTATAGTGAGATATTCTAACGAATTTTGACTGTTTCTACACCGAGCGAAAACGTTTTCCCGGGAATATTGGTGCGGGAGATATATACAGCGGGATATATATATATATGTCCCGCTCCTCCAAGATATCGATTTTATATCCCGCTGTTATGTGCCTGAAACCTCACTTGTCATAGGATAAGTAAATATATACTCTACATTTAATGGTTATGTTCACCGAAAGATTTTTTTTTCAGACAAATAATTTTTGTTTTCTGAAAAACAATGACCATTTTTTCCAGCAAATTAATTATTGTCTTTTCAGGAAAATGAAACGTCAACAAAAGAGGGCATTTGGTGTCATCAAAGATGTATTTGACAAGTCAGCGTACTTCAATGAGGCGCAACTTACGAACATTCTCCTGGTATGTTAAGAATAAATTTGAGACACATAATTAAATAAGAAATGAAATATGTTACTCATTCTGAATTGACATTGGAATATAATGCGGGTAACATTTTTTTGCTCACCATGTTTGTCACAAATCTCCCTAAATTTTTGAATTGTAATATAAGACCAGGCTTTTGAGGTCAGAGTAAAACACTCTCTGCAATAGTTGGAATCATTGTATTGCATTTAAATCCAGTGTCCCCATACATTGTATATTGAAATATACCCAATTGAACACTTTCTCAAAATCTTGTAATAGGTTGCAGTAATCACCCTAGTATTACAGCAGGTGGGTGCTGCATCCTGAAAATCTATGTGCACCAACAATAATGAAAATATCAGCATATTTTGACCAGATTTGGTAGATAATTTGTGAAAAATAGAATTTTGCATCCACTTGATAAAAATCTTGAAAGAATATTGGACTGTAGACGAGTGATTTTTTCAGGATTTGGCAAACTACAAACAGGACAAGATGGTAACAAAGGCTTTGATGATGCTTACAAAATTCTATTCTTCAAAGACTGACATGTTTACCAAGCTTACTACCACTCAGGTAATATATAAAATTATATTCGGCGATATTTTTTTATTAACGAGTTGTGATCTTTACTGATTATTCTCGACAGAAAAACCGGGATTATTCAAACAACTCTTAATTAATTTTCAAGGGTTTTATTGTTTCCCCCGAGCAATACCAAAATTATATTTTAATTATATACATAGAAAATAAATATGAGATGTAATTTTTGTGAATCTCTGATAGAGTAGGCAACAATATAATATGAGCAGTAATGTCTTCTTGATTTTCAGAATTTTATACCCATGTAATGCTAATTCTGTGTTGAATATTCTCTCAGGTATTCACTACACTTGATTCATGTTCAGTCCACAGAGAGGTACAAAACCAAAACCCATTGTTACGTAACCTCTCAAGGATCCGCCTCAACGACAAACAGGCATTCAAAGTTGAAGAAATATTCTTCAGATATCTCGAGTAAGTATTTTAACTAATTACATGCACTGACTATATCTCCATATTTAGTAAGCTCCCAATCCGCTCCACGAAGTCCAAAAAATATCGAGATAAGACCAATTGACCATACACAAAAAGACATATTCATTTATTGGATGTACTTTATAATACCATGAATCATTGTTGATGCCCCGAAGGGCAGGTTTTGCAACCAATGATGTATATGATGTACATATACATGAAATTATATTATGATAGTTATCAATTTAAAATAAATGATCATTTTCTGCATATTTACTTTGATGTTTCTATTTAAGATGCTGTTCATTCAGAGATGACCCAAATATTGGACATCCAGTGAACCAGAACATCATGCTTTGTCATGGTGTCCTTGACCTTCTCTTTACAATGCTTACCATGGACTATGACACGATAGTAAGTCAAATTAAGGCGCCTTTTTGGTTGATTTTTTTTGTTATTAAAGTCTTATTTCGTTATTAAAGTCTTATTTCTTAATTGTTGACGAAATATCAATTTCCTATATACAAGTTGCAAGTGTGAGCTTAATTTTAGCTTAATTTTATTGTATTTTTACATTTTAAAAAAGAATGGTCAATTTGTGATTGGTATACACACAATTATGAAGCATCATAATAACTGCTCATGGGTCACCCTGTATTCAATATTGGTTAATATTACTTTAATATTACTTTATTCCAGTCAAAACCCCAGAGGTCAATGAAGGTGATGGGACACCCTGTATTCAGTACTGGTTAATATTACTTTATTCCAGTCAAAACCCCAGAGGTCAATGAAGGTGATGGGACACCCTGTATTCAGTACTGGTTAATATTACTTTATTCCAGTCAAAACCTCAGAGGTCAATGAAGATGATGGGCCTTAAGCTGTTGAGGGGGCTGGTAAAGGGGAATGACGAGATCCAAAACAAAGTCTTTAAAAAGCTGGGACAACTCCTTGAAATCCCTCATGTTGAGAGTCAACTGGCGGTCACACTCAAACAGGTAGGTCACGTGGATTTCTTATGCGATAACACTCAAACAGGTAGGTCACGTGGACATCTTATGCGATAACACTCAAACAGCTAGGTCACGTGGACATCTTATGCGATAACACTCAAACAGCTAGGTCACGTGGACATCTTATGCGATAACACTCAAACAGCTAGGTCACGTGGACATCTTATGCTTACTAAAATTAAGTGTTATGACCATTAAGTTAATGAAGAGATTTCCCCAAAATAGGTTCTTGGATCTTAATTAATATCTTGTAGATGACCTCACAGACAGATAGGGCTTCTTGTGTCAAATAGAGTCATGTTAATGGTGTTTAAGGTGTCATGTTAAGGGTGTCATAAAGGACAATTTAAGAAATCCCAAAGTAGGTTATCGTGTTAAACCACTGACAAATACATGTCTATGATTTTATAAATGTTTTTTATCGCACTTTGAAAAAGTGCTATATTGTCGTCGTCTTGTGCTGTTGGGCGGGCGGGCGGGCGGTCGGGCGGGCGGGACATAAACCACATCTTGTCATCAAATTTCAAGGATAACTGCTTACCTGTTCAACTTGAAATTTTTACAGATGCAAGAGCAGACTAGTACCAAGATCTGATTAGGTTAAGGGCATGCTGGGTAAACTACGTGGCGGCCATTTTGAATTTTTTAACAAATCTTGTCATCAAAATTCCAGGAAAACCACTTATCCGTTCAACTTGAAATTTTTACAGATGCAAGAGCAGACTATTGCCAAGATCTGATTAGGTTTTGGGTATGCTGGCTGAATTACATGGTGGCCATTTTGAATTTTTCAATTTGGCGGCCATTTTGAATTTTTCAACTTGCTCCAAATTGACTAAATTTTTTTTTAAAAACATCTACAAGTTCTCAGAAGTTCAAACCTGACCTTAGATTTCAGATTTGACCTTTCATTCACCTTCAGTGACCTTGAAAAGGTCAAAAAAGTTGATTTTCTAAATTGATATTTTGGATTTAAATTTAGGTCAGCTTAATTACAAAACACCTACTGAGGTCTGAAAAAGTGAAATTTTCAAGGTCGAAGGTCAAGGTCATTAAACTAGGTCACAAATGATGTTATCCAAGTTTCTCAAAGTTTGAGACTACAAATCAATTCTTGTCATCAAAATTCCAAGAAACCCGCAAACCTGTTCAACTTGAACTTTTTACACATGCAATAGCAGACTAGTGCCAAGATCTGATTAGGTTAAGGGCATGCTGGGTAAACTACGTGGCGGCCATTTTGAATTTTTCAACAAATCTTGTCATCAAAATTTCAGGAAAACCACTTATCCGTTCAACTTGAAATTTTTACAGATGCAAGAGCAGACTATTGCCAAGATCTGATTAGGTTTTGGGTATGCTGGCTGAATTACATGGTGGCCATTTTGAATTTTTCAATTTGGCGGCCATTTTGAATTTTTCAACTTGCTCCAAATTGACCAAATTTTTTTTAAAAAACATCTACAAGTTCTCAGAAGTTCAAATCTGACCTTAGATTTCAGATTTGACCTTTCATTCACCTTCAGTGACCTTGAAAAGGTAAAAAAAGTTGATTTTCTAAATTGATATTTTGGATTTAAATTTAGGTCAGCTTAATTACAAAACACCTACTGAGGTCTGAAAAAGTAAAATTTTCAAGGTCGAAGGTCAAGGTCATTAAACTAGGTCACAAATGATGTTATCCAAGTTTCTCAAAGTTTGAGACTACAAATCAATTCTTGTCATCAAAATTCCAAGAAACCCGCTAACCTGTTCAACTTGAACTTTAACACATGCAAAAGCAGACTAGTGCCAAGATCTGATTAGGTTAAGGGCATGCTGGGTAAACTACGTGGCGGCCATTTTGAATTTTTCAACAAATCTTGTCATCAAAATTCCAGGAAAACCACTTATACGTTCAACTTGAAATTTTTACAGATGCAAGAGCAGACTATTGCCAAGATCTGATTAGGTTTTGGGTATGCTGGCTGAATTACATGGTGGCCATTTTGAATTTTTCAATTTGGTGGCCATTTTGAATTTTTCAACTTGCTCCAAATTGACCAAATTTTTTTTTAAAAAACATCTACAAGTTCTCAGAAGTTTAAATCTAACCTTAGATTTCAGATTTGACCTTTCATTCACCTTCAGTGACCTTGAAAAGGTCAAAAAAGTTGATTTTCTAAATTGATATTTTGGATTTAAATTTAGGTCAGCTTAATTACAAAACACCTACTGAGGTCTGAAAAAGTGAAATTTTCAAGGTCGAAGGTCATCAAATTAGGTCACAAACAATGTTATCTAAATTTTCCCAAAGTTCAAGACTACAAATAAATTCTTGTCATCAAAATTGCAGGAAAACCGCTAAACTTGTCAACTTGAAATGTTTACAGATGCAAGAGCAGACTAGTGCCAAGGTCTGATTAGGTTTTGGCCATGCTGGGTAAATTGCATGGTGGCCAGTTTGCTCTTCAAAGTGCGATATTTATCACTATGTGTCTTGTTTTTCATTTCTTGTGCATTCTCCAAAATCAATTCATCATTTAAATTATAAATTCATTTGTTGTTGTAGGTGTTTGTAGCTAACCAGCAGATATGTATCAAAGTAGTGCCCCAGCAGATCAAATCAATTATTCAGCTTGTCTGCCAACACCGCCAGAATGCACCTGAATTCCTTTATCTACTAGCAGCCATTGTAAAGGTAGGAATGAGGTTATTGGAAGCAATCACTATTGCTTTAACTCAAAGTGTCTGTCAGTCCATCCGTCTGTCCGTCTGTCTTCCAGAAAATAACTTTAATACAAGACTGATTTTCTTCATATCACCAGTATTTTCTTGAACTAAAAACACCATAAAAACAATCATCATTAATAATCAAACCATCACATGCATGTTTCTTTAAATAAAAACAAATGCCAACATTTCCATATATTAGTGAAATTACAACTTTTTTCTTGTAGGTGGAAGGTCTTGATCTGTGCTTAAAACGGAACCAGTCAATTGTGATGAAATACCTCATGATGAATTACAGCAAGATATTCTACATGTTTGAGAAACCTTATGAGGAGAGGTATATATATCATTATGGCATCCCATTTTAACTTATTGATAACCTGTCTGGCTTGGGCCAAACCTTAGTTTACATTTTATCCCATTTTCAATATCAGGCATATTATCCAATAATTAGTAAAAGCTATAGGAGTAACAGTTAGGTTTTACATGTGTTATATTGTACATGTGTTATATTGTACATGTGTTATATTGTACATGTGTTATATTAATATTGTACATGTTTCATGGTGTACATGTGTTATTTTGTAGGGAGAAGATTCTCATGAACAAGTCAGGCCCTGTTAAGTTGAGATACCTCATAGGACTTGTTGACCTGCTCTCTACATGTGCTGAAGTAAATATCATTGAGTTCAATATTTACTAACTCCTTTAACAGTTTAAGTCTTCTATTCACCATAATCCTGTGTAACTATTTTACTGTAAAATGTTTTTACAATATAAATCAGATGTTCACTCAAGTCATTAGAAGTGAAAGACATCATTATAGAACCTGTAAAATACCTGTACAAATACCAGTGGAAATGCAATAAAATAGCTGTAAATGTACATTAAAGAACTACTAAAAAGAGAGCAATAATGAATATATAAAAATGAATAAATTCATTTTAGGGTGAGAGCAGATATATTGAGTCTCTCTGCCAGTCCATCTTACCTTTGGATGAGATTCTCCTTGTGCTCAACAATCCTGATGTACAGTGCCACCTAAAGAGGTCCTTCCTGCAGTACATGCTGAATGTCTATATGAACAGTGGCTCAAGTATCATAGAGTCTGGTGCAGCAGAACTTTCACATCAAGAGTAAGACTTGAAAACATTTTTCTTATATAACTTTGGGATAAATTCATGGAACCAGGAGTTGTTTTGAGGGTACATGGAACTCTGAGACAGATATGGATATTGACAAGGGGAGGGTGGGGACAAAACATATTTGCTTTTGTGGTTGCATCTATGTATTTTAATCCATTGATTCCAGTTCTCTGTGGTCATACCTGACTGAACTCTGCAGCCAGATAGATTCTATGTCAGAAGCAGTGAAGTCAACTGATAGAGAGGAACTTAAAAGCATGCTTAAACTACATCCATCTCACCGGTTAGTTTTCCCATTTGTGTTTTATTATCAGCAAATATTTGATTGATTCATTTCTCAAGCTTAGTAGGGATGTACGATTCAAAAAATTTAAAATCAGAATTTATTTGTATAGCAAGATCAGTGTTGCATTGTGATATTTATAGTGTACAATGTATATCATGTGTTAGACTCTACATACGATATTAATACAATACCAAGCTATCATATTCATGTTCCTTCTGACCAAGTTTGAACAAAATTCACCAAGAAATAATTTTTTTAGATAAAACAGTGGAGAACTTTTGGATCAACCCTCGTATATGTATGTTTTTAGGATGAAAGATACTGAGAATATAACAAATGCTGCACTGCATGACAAACTGTGGTTCATGCTAGATGGAGCCATGCCTTTCCTCAGGGTAGGTTGATGATTTCACTACATTTATGTTGAACCAAAAAGTATACATATTTTGTGAATCTAAACTATCAACAATGTTGCAGTGAGTTGGAATATGTAATTAGAAATCATGAATTACTCTAGTTGATAGATAATAACAAACAAACAAGGTATTTACACAGTACTTGAAGTGAAAGATGATTCAAATATGACAATTGCAATACATACTATTTGTTTGAAATTTGCAATAAATTATTGTTTCATTTATATTTGCAGACATTTTACAGCAATTTCTTCTCTGCAGATGTAGATAATTATGAAGCAGAAATAGAAGTCACTGAGCGGATTGCTTTGTTACTATTGGTAGGTATTGAAGGAGGTCGTTTCAAGTTGTGTCAATTTACAGCCAAAAATGTTGGTTGATTAACTGAAGGTCTGACAGTAAAAGTTAGTTCACCGAGAGAGAGTATTACTAGTTTCCCATAACTCAGGCCATGAATCCTCTCAAGTACATTATTCTGTAATTGTAATAAAACATGTTCAGTCATATTAGAAATTGTGTGATGCATTAATGTCTGTAATCATTAAATGTTTTGAAGAAAGTATGTGGGGCACTATAAAATACAATTACTTATATATACCACTATATATTGTAGAAACTATGTGAAGGGATTAGAACTTGTGTGACAAACCCATCCCATTTGAAGACAATCATGATGTGTGTGACAACCGTGGCAACTGTATCTTCTATACCAACAACTGTAAGTAATAACTAAATATTTCCTCAAATATTTCAGTTTGGTTTTTCATTTACCAAGCTATTTCTCTCAAAAGTTCTCTATCTTTAGTCCAGCGTGTCTGTTCATTATATTCAATCTTGTATATTATTGTTTTGCTTTAGGAAACTGAGGCATTTGCTAGGTCGTTTGCTACTTTAGACTGGGTCAATGCAGAGGAGGCTGGATTTGTGAGTAGAAATTGTTTTATTTTTTCCAATAATTTTGCCTATTGTTTTCATTATTTGCTTTTTAGTTTGTTCTTTGAAATTTTAATGAAACGCATGTATAACTTCACATCTGATTATTCCATGAATTTGCTCCATAGGGTTCCAGTCAGGTACAGTACTACAAGGATGAGATAGCCCTGAACAACAGGCTTAGAATGTTCAGTATGAATGCCAGTCTTCTCTATGGAGGACACAACACTGTAAAGGCTCAACTTAAGATAAACGGAAATAAAAGAGGTAAGGATTATTGATTCTAGGTCTTAGAAAATGTCATGTATTCCAAAATATTTTAATGATTAAATCTAGAAAGTTGAGAATGAGAAAAAATTCTTCATCAAAAGGAGATTCTATGCCACAATGTCTGTATTTGCATAAATTTTAACTGCCATTTTGTATCCCAGAATACACTGAGCTTGGTGGAGACCAGCAGCTCCCTCTTGGAGAGGAATTCCAGAATCTGGTAAAAAGTTTTCTAAGTCAAGATCCAAAGCATCACAAGCATGTAAAGAAAAAATATGCTCCAGCCGCAAAGCTTATACAACAACTCGAGTGAGTAAAGCAATCACAGCCTATATTTAGCAGTATTGATAGTATTGTGCATAAAATTGTACATAAAATATCTTAACTCTAAATAATAATACAAAATTTAATGGTTTTATATGATAAATTCACTCTCTTGTGAAAATGGTTTTATATGATATATTTCCTCTCTTGTGATAATGATTTTATGTGATATATTCCCTCTCTTGTGATAATGATTTTATACGATATATTCCCTCAATTATGATAATGATTTTATGTGATATATTCCCTATCTTGTGATAATGATTTTATGTGATATATTCCCTCTCTTGTGATAATGATTATATATGATATATTCCCTCAATTATGATAATGATTTTATGTGATATATTCCCTATCTTGTGATAATGATTTTATGTGATATATTTCATCTCTTGTGATAATGATTTTATGTGATATATTCCCTCTCTTGTGATAATGATTTTATACGATATATTCCCTCAATTATGATAATGATTTTATGTGATATATTCCCTCTCTTGTGATAATGATTTTATGTGATATATTCCCTCTCTTGTGATAATGATATTCCATCAATTAGGATGTATTGACTTCATACATGTTGATGTATTTTTGTAGGATATCATCCAAGTATTTAAGCGAGATGAATGAGGCTGAAGCCCTCTTGAACACCCGCTGTTTACAAATCCTTAGTGCAATGATACACAATGAAGAACGCAAGCTGCCTGAAGATTATGAAACAGACATTCAAAGACATCAAATGTAAGAAATCATGAGCTCCTCAAAAATATCACAGATAGCTATATGTTTAAACTGATAATGGTCCCATAGATAGAGTGAAGAATGTTTGATGATGATGAATTGTAACTATGATGTTATTCAGTATTAGTCAGCTGTAGAAAGGCCCTTGTTTAATTCCTGTAGTTCTGCATGAAAAAATAGCAATCTTTAAAAAAATACAAAACATCATTTTTACATTGCTTAAAATAGAGCCTTTCAGATTGCTTGATAAATTAACCACATATCTGTCATCTTTATACAAAAGTACCACCTTGTTCTGCCATTTGGTTGTTTAAACTCACTTTCTTGGTATTTTCTGATTTCTTCTACTTTATCACTCCCCTTTTCTTAATTTTAGCCAACTGGATTACATAAGAGAAGTGCAGTCTGTGTTAAATGATATGAAAGGCACAGTGAATTGTCTGCCACAGCTGGGCAGCACTAATGTAGAACTAGTGAGAGAGACACTAAGCTTTCTGGCTCTCTCACTGTTCAATGCAAATAGGACTGTACAGGTACAAAATAAAAGTCGTATAAGGATATAGAGTTCTTCATGATTTAAAGCGGATTTTTAGTGGTTCCCAAGCTAATTTTTTAACTCTGTAGTTGTGCTTTGATTTTACAATGAAAACAGTTTATAACTACATCAACTAAATATTTAAGCTAAGTAATCTTAGCTTGTCAGTTGTATGAAAACGTAAAATTGTTGTTTTTTGTAGGAAACTTTGATCCACTTCTTTGAGAATACAAGAGAGGAGTCTTTCTTTGCTGCTGTGCGGACACGCATCCATAGATCTGGTGAAGCTATTAAAGAAAGTAGGGCATTACTGGCCCAGCAAAGGTAGGATATTCAAATTATTTCCAGTTTTCATGTAATAGCAAGGAAAGGTATGAAAAATGGACATTTTTGATCCACCGGGTGCAGACGTCTTACATTGTCACATTTACTTTCATTTTCTAGGTCACGAAAGAAAGAGTCGAACTTCCAAGCAATTAACATGCGTCAAGGTCATGGCTCAGCCAGACGGGCTTTTCAGAATATTCAGCAATATGAACAGGCTTTAAAGAAAAATGTTTTCAAAATGATGGTAAGTTGTAAGAAACTGATAGTCAATTTCAGTTATAAGAGTTTTTTTAGTGTTGTTTACTTGTTTACACTGTAGACTAAGGGATAGCCTAGGCACCTGTCTTTTATAATAGGTCCATGTAATGCTTCAACCAAGTAGACATATCAACTATATCTCATGTTTAGGATTGGCATGCATTCACATTTTTATCCCAATGAACAAAGTTCAGCAGGGATATAGTGAAGCCCTCCGTCCGTTTGTCCATCCGTTCGTCCATCCGACAGATAACTCGAATACTAGTTGCCAGATTTTTTACATATTTGGTGGAAAGATGCATATTGGTGAATAGTTTTACACAAAAAAAATTTCAAGATGGCTGCAGCTTAAAAATGGCAGGAAGTTTTTGCAAAAATCAAATGTTTTTCATTTTAATTGTAGCACAATTTCAATTTTTGTGATAAGACCGGTTTTCCTATTATATGGCCAGGCTCAAATATTGTTATTTGAAATTTTGGTAGTACATGTATATTCATAACATCTATCTATTTCGTATATATTTAGCGTTTTTTCACCCTGACCCCAAGGGGCCGTGAATGGGGGGTTGGGAAAACAGAAATTTGTGTTAATTTTGAGATGTTTTTGAAGTATTGTAGCTTTATAATGCTCAAATGAATTTAGAGTAGATTGCAAATATGGTATCGTTTTTCTGATTTGGGCCTCATAAAATTCAAAATGGCCGCCTCATGTGGGATTTCGCAATACTTTTCTGATCCCTTTGGAATATGGCTATATTATACTCAAATTGAAGGAATTGTAGAGTAGATCAAAATTATGGTATCATTTTCCTGATTTGTGCCTCAAAATGGCTACCTAGAGCATGAATTCGCCATTACTTAGAGATATCTTTAAAGTATGGTTATATGATACTACAATGATCTCAAGTATTTATTGAAGGGAAGAATAGATGGTAATTTTTTTTTATTTTTCATTAAAACATCATAACATTTGTACATATTCGTGGTCGTGACACCTACATAGTTATATAATTGACCACATTTAAAATCATTAATCTAAGATTTTCAAGTGCTTGAAAGTTTAACACAACATGATACTGGGTAAACCATAATTTGTCTCATGAATTAAAAACATTGGTAAAAAATAATGTACAACAAAGAGGATGGAATCAACTTACGTTTGCTGAACATCAAAATCAGTACTTTGAAGATGTGTCATCTTTAAATAGGCTTTTTAGTTTATGAGTATTAGGAATTTTGTTCCAGATAATTTCACCTTGTACACTAAAACTGTATCTTAAATAATTGGTTTTGAATTTTGTTACATGAACTTGTTCATTCTGTCTAGTGTTGTGTTGATGAACACTATTGTTTTTGTCAAAGAAGTCTATAAAAATGTCACTTGGAAAAGAATCGGGTCTGTTAATACATTTGTAAGTTAGTTGTAGAATATTAAGGTCATATCTTAGAATTTTAAATTGTTTAAAGAATGGCCTGGTATGTTCCCTATTTCTGCTATAAGTAATAATTCATTAAAAAAACTTTTTTTGTAGTTGAAATATTGAACTCGTTGCAGTTTTGCCTGCAGTACTACATGTTCATTGTAACTGCTCAGATTCATGATTTATGATTTATATAGTGTTCGTTGGGATTTGCTACTCCGTGGAGTTGCCGATTTCTAGTTAAACATGATTAACTTTTGTAACATTGGAGTCAAAGGGAAGACAAAAAATTGGGACCAAAGTTTTCTTCGAAAATAAGACATGTGTTAAGTTATGTATAGTAGGTTCATTTACCTTTAATTTCATTTTTCAAACTTTTTCAATTTTGATAAAAAATATTCAAATACTACTGTTCCAGGGAATTAAAGGAAAGTCATTTAAGAAAACTGAATTAGGATATTTCTTTTATTGTTTTTAGACCGAGGAAGACTTACTCCAAATGACACGCAAGAGAGCAAAACTAGATGAGAAACCCAAAAAGCCAGAAATAGAGAAGCCGTTGAAAGAAAAAGATAAGGGCGAAAAATCCAAGAAGAAAACCAAAAAGGGTTTATCTAATGGGGGAATAGATAAAAATGACAAAAGTGCGTTGGTGCCATCAGAAGAGAATGGACTGAGTTTTGACGAGGCTCTCGTCATGGGAATGGTAAGAAATGCTTTAAAGGAGTCCTTTTTTGTTCTTTATATGTCTCGACCAAAAAGTTGACATCTGGCCCCCTTTTTGTGCTTTGTTCATTTGGGTATTCATGAAAGCTAGAATCTCAGATATGAAGAGTTACAAACTTGAAAGCACCTTTTTTAATTTCCCAACTATGCATCATAAAAGAAATCTGATGAAATTTACATGTAGGTTATCAATTGGTGTATGACTGAATGAAATTAAGATGAGTGAAACAAAAAAAGAGCAAAGTTCTTTAAAGATTCATTCCTTTCTGCATGTGGCATTGTGGCCACCTCACAGAGCTCAATGTAAACAATAGTCCATCATTTTGTTTAAACTCTGACCACCTTTCTATTGACCAAGAACTACACAATACCACCAGTTAATTGCTTTTTAATTCAGACACTATCACAATTCTTGCTTTTATAGTTCTGGCATAATGTAAATCAACAGATCTAATTAAATCAAATATAGCATGCTTTGTTTTATATCATTTGTTAATGTGATTTTGACTGATTGGTTTTCATGTATGCATTTTAGAAATGATTGCATTTACTATTCCTTTACCATTTTTAAAGGGGCTATATAAGTTTCTTAAAATATGTTATTTATTTGTCTTCAATGTTTTGCCATTATATGAAGTAATATTTGTGGAATATGACTTGTTAAAGATGCGCATGTATTTACCTCAATAGTATGAAATATATGCTTAATATTTATATACATGTACATATTTAAAGGGCCAATGGCTGAAATCCACATTCTATATAACTCAAAAATGTTTTTAATTTATCATGATATGAAGCATGTCAATAGACATAATATAAACTTTTTCTGAAAATATTAAAGCTTGAAAAAATTCCTCTCATAGCAACCAGTACAAGACAACAACTGAAAAATCTCCCTTTTCGATGTAAAAGTTAATTGAACAACTACAGGGACATTTTTTCAAAGCTTTAATAATTACAGAAAAGAAGATTTATGTTCAATTATATTGATAATGTAAGTTTACATATTCTGAATTTCAAGAGATTCAAGAGGTTAGGGTTTCTAGGATGAGTACAGCAGCTATTGTTTAGCTCTCTAAAACAAAATTTAAATTCCTGTTTTTTTGAATTAGTAATATTATATAGCCTCTTTATCGACACCATTGTATGCTTTCTTATTTGATAATGAAAAGAGTAATAAAGGTTCATTATTGCTAATTGTGTGCCAACCAAACACAACCAACCTATTGCTCTATTCTGACGACATAGCCAGGCATGACGCAAGGGAAGCAATTCCATCTCCAAAATTTTACAGAAAAATATTAATTCCAACATTTTTCAACTGAAACTTTGAAAATTAAGTCTTATAATAATGTTATTTCAGTTTTGACCCAAATTTGCCTCCTCAAATCTTAAATCCTGGCTATGTCTTCCACTCAATATATAAATGATAAGCTTCTTTCAAGTCATGCCTTGAATTTTGCTTGTGTTTCATAGGAGAGACAGGAAGATGATCGTGGAATTGATAACAAAGGATTTGTGGTATATGACGTAATGTTTAGCTTTTAGTTATAGTTTTAGTTGTTTAGTTATATATAACCTGTGCTCAAGTGACTAATCCTGCGTGACTAATATAGACAGAATGTTGTTTTGTGTATTAATCCTTCTATCTGTATTTTTGATCTGTGTGTGTTTTTAAGGAGTAGTCTTTCTGTTACATATTTAATTTTGTTTTAATTGCTATATTATCTCTCAAAAAACATAAACAGTGCATATGACCAATGCAATAGTGATAACTTTAGTTGCTTACCTTCACATTGACATCAGAAGGGGGAGGGCATTGGGGGCGACCGCCTCCCCCCCTTTCCGAGATCTTTTTAGATTTGTAACTGAGCCTAGAATTGAAAGCTCTTGAGAAGTCAAGGTGTAATGAAGAGAAATAATACTATGTCATTATCTCGTCCACATCAAGCATAGAAGATCTCATTTCTCATATTATATTTAATTCTATACCATAGTTTCATACAGTATGTAAATACTTTGAAGAATAAGTGCAAAGTGTATATTTTAGTAAAATTCAAAGTTTTTTTGTCAAACTAATTCGTTAAAAACACCTTTTTTCTTGTTTTTATTATTGGGAATGTTGTGCTAAGATATGTTCAGAATGCACAAAAGAGGGTCTAAAGTTGAATTTTTCTGGGGGCATACCCCCCTGATCCACGCTTCACTTACCACCCATCCATATCTAAAAGTTGCCCCCTCCCTTGGAAAATCCTTCTGACGCCCCTGCCTTCATGTATCACTAACAATATCTCTTACCATTTTCTTGATCTCACCTTAGTTGGGGGATGATTCATGGGTGGTTTTGGGGGAGGGATTGGCAGACAAGTACTTACAACATTTAATCAGATTTTCACTGTCCTTCTAGCTTGAATGAAAATTGACGGAAAATGAGACACATGACAAACTTCTGCACATTCAGGCCGTCCAACTGTCCCGCAATTTGCGTATTTGTCACACATTTGCTGGAAAATTTGAAGTCACGCCAGTTATTTTTGCGTGACAGAATATGTCATGCAAATATGCATTTTACCTGATTATTGTCAAGCAAAAATATGCCTGTAGAAAAACTTCAAAAAAGTGATCGCCGATCCAGCACAAAACCGAACGCCAATAAAAATGAATGCATTTCGTTCAGACTTTTCACGCAGATACCATGTTACACATTTCTCTCGAAATATTTTGTACCTCCCCCCAAAAAATAAATCAAATTATCAAGAATAATTAATAGTAATGGAGAATTAGAGGTGGAACAATAATATGCATCATGATCGTGCTGAAATATCAATTCGCTGGCTTAGGAAAGTTTGTGTTTCCAAGACGACATGACATTGACCTTGAAACAATATCAACTTGATATTCATCTCAGATTTCCATGGTGTGAAGCTTTCATTGAAAATCAAACTGTTAAATGAATACAGTTAAATCTGTCTAATCTGAACACCACTGGGACTGGCCAGAAGTGTTCAGATTAGCAGTTAGAACTTCTTACCATGTAACATGTGTGAAAATTTGAAGTAAATCCGTCTGATGGTTTACCTGGAATCGTGATGACAAGAAAGTGAGACTTCAGAATGCCACCTTGTCAAACCCCGTTTTGGTGCCTTTTGCCCCTTTTTCTATCAATAGAAGAGGTGTTTTCTTTAAAGTGCCCGATAAACTATAAAATGCGCATGCGTCCAGGTGTTGATAAACTATAAATAGCGAAAATCCAGGGTTTGTCACCACAAGGTAAGCCAGGACGTGTTGAGAGAACAGCTAGTGTTGATATTGAATTTACATGTAGCCAGATAAGTTTCCTTATTGAAATTACATATGGTTATTAGCAATACTTTGTAGGTGCTAAATAATAAAATATTTAGAGTATATATGAGAGAAATTGGTCATTTCGAACCTGTTGAAAAGTTTGTGGCTCTCGGCTACACCGGGGAATTTACTTCCATGAGTACACACATAAATGTGGGGTTCCCCAAGAGGTACTTGACAAGGTGACCTGGCATCAAATGTGCGACTAAATGCTACTATCGAGAAGATAAAATAACGAATACGACAATAAGTTATTGCATGTGACAATTCCGAGCCTTCATCTCACTGAAGTATTTTGAAGTGAAAATAGGATTTTTGTTTTGATACATGGATTCAGATGAACGTAACTTTATTCTGACAACTAATCAAAACTGAACAAAATTGATTGTACGTAACAGACAATTTATTGTTTTACAATGTTTTGATTGGCTAAACAAATGAAACCAACAAATTATGACATGTAAAATGACAATTTTGAAATGTAAAATTTAAAAGTGACAAACACAACCTCCCTATCCACTCTTTGGGAGCCCTAGTAAATTACTAATATGTACATGCAGCAGTGGTAGTGTACAGCTTATTATCACACTACGCTTTGTATTCTAAAGCCTGTTGTTTGTAATAACACTGTTCACTCAACGTATGTTTTGTGTGTGGGCAGTCAACGATAATCATTGTTTTATCCCGGTTATATGACCTCGGCAATTATAACAGAACCGTACTAAACGAAAAAACGCAAATAAGAGAAAGCTTTCACACACATATAAAAAATGAACTAGTCTAATCCGCCAGTATAAACTCTGTGCTATACGTAGCCGGGTCAGGCGCACACTTTAAGATAATAATTTTATGTGGGAAAGTACCGGACAACGAAACCCCTTTTCTAGAGCCCTTTTGGAAATCAGACCAGGGACTATATAGCTAAAATCTACAATATAGGATGATAAAACAAACTACTACAATACTACACTGTTTAAATAAGGGGGTATATAATACAATAAAATACATAAACTTTGAGAAGTTTGTACATAATAATGCACAGTACATAGTACATACAATGAATGAATTTGAATGCATAATGCATGTATGCGCAGGAATGCACACTGCGTATGAACAGGAATGTACATTGCATATGCACAAGAATGCACATTGAATATGAGCAGGAATGTACACTCTCTATGAGGAGCAGGTATGCACACTGCATATAAGCAGGAATGCACATTGCATATGAGCAGGAATGCACATTGCATATGAACTGGAATGCATGTTGCATATGAGCTGGAATACACATTGCATATGAGCTGGAATGCACACTGCATATAAGCAGGAATGCACATTGCATATGAGCAGGAATGCACATTGCATATGAGCTGGAATGCACATAGCATATGAGCTGGAATGCACATTGCATATGAGCTGGAATGCACACTGCATATGAGCTGGAATGCACATTGCATATGAGCTGGAATGCAAGCTACATATAAGCATGAATGCACATTGCATATGAGCTGCAATGCACGCCGCATATAAGCAAGAATGCATAGAGCAGGAATGCACACTGCATATAAGCAGGAATGCACACTGTCCATGAAAGGAATGCACACTCTCTATGAGCAGGAATACACACTGCATATAAGCAGGAATGCACGCTGCATATGAGCTGGAATACATGCTGCATATGAGCAGGAATACACATTGTATATGAGCTGGAATGCACATTGCATATGAGCAGGAATGCACGCTGCATATGAGCTGGAATGAACATTGCATATGAGCTGGAATGCTTGCTGCATATGAGCAGGAATACACATTGCATATGAGCAGGAATACACATTGCATATGAGCTGGAATGCACGCTGCATATAAGCATGAATGCACATTGCATATGAGCTGGAATGCATGCTGCATATGAGCTGGAATGCACATTGCATATGAGCTGGAATGCACGCTGCATATGAGCAGGAATACACATTGCATATGAGCTGGAATGCTTGCTGCATATGAGCAGGAATACACATTGCATATGAGCTGGAATGCACATTGCATATGAGCTGGAATGCTTGCTGCATATGAGCAGGAATACACATTGCATATGAGCTGGAATGCATGCTGCATATGAGCTGGAATGCACATTGCATATGAGCTGGAATGCACGCTGCATATGAGCAGGAATACACATTGCATATGAGCTGGAATGCTTGCTGCATATGAGCAGGAATACACATTGCATATGAGCTGGAATGCACATTGCATATGAGCAGGAATACACATTGCATATGAGCTGGAATGCACGCTGCATATAAGCATGAATGCACATAGCATATGAGCTGGAATGCACATTGCATATGAGCTGGAATGCACACTGCATATGAGCTGGAATGCACATTGCATATGAGCTGGAATGCAAGCTACATATAAGCATGAATGCACATTGCATATGAGCTGCAATGCACGCCGCATATAAGCAAGAATGCATAGAGCAGGAATGCACACTGCATATAAGCAGGAATGCACACTGTCCATGAAAGGAATGCACACTCTCTATGAGCAGGAATACACACTGCATATAAGCAGGAATGCACGCTGCATATGAGCTGGAATACATGCTGCATATGAGCAGGAATACACATTGTATATGAGCTGGAATGCACATTGCATATGAGCAGGAATGCACGCTGCATATGAGCTGGAATGCACATTGCATATGAGCTGGAATGCTTGCTGCATATGAGCAGGAATACACATTGCATATGAGCAGGAATACACATTGCATATGAGCTGGAATGCACGCTGCATATAAGCATGAATGCACATTGCATATGAGCTGGAATGCACGCTGCATATGAGCAGGAATACACATTGCATATGAGCTGGAATGCTTGCTGCATATGAGCAGGAATACACATTGCATATGAGCTGGAATGCACATTGCATATGAGCTGGAATGCTTGCTGCATATGAGCAGGAATACACATTGCATATGAGCTGGAATGCATGCTGCATATGAGCTGGAATGCACATTGCATATGAGCTGGAATGCTTGCTGCATATGAGCAGGAATACACATTGCATATGAGCAGGAATACACATTGCATATGAGCTGGAATGCACGCTGCATATAAGCATGAATGCACATTGCATATGAGCTGGAATGCACGCTGCATATGAGCAGGAATACACATTGCATATGAGCTGGAATGCTTGCTGCATATGAGCAGGAATACACATTGCATATGAGCTGGAATGCACATTGCATATGAGCTGGAATGCTTGCTGCATATGAGCAGGAATACACATTGCATATGAGCTGGAATGCATGCTGCATATGAGCTGGAATGCACATTGCATATGAGCTGGAATGCACGCTGCATATGAGCAGGAATACACATTGCATATGAGCTGGAATGCTTGCTGCATATGAGCAGGAATACACATTGCATATGAGCTGGAATGCACATTGCATATGAGCAGGAATACACATTGCATATGAGCTGGAATGCACGCTGCATATAAGCATGAATGCACATTGCATATGAGCTGGAATGCTCGCTGCATATGAGCAGGAATACACACTGCATATAACTGCATATAAGTTTGACTGCACATCAGTACTACAAAATCATAAGAATTTTTCAAATTGTTCTTCTTTTTTAAGCTAACTTTTTACAAATGAAATGTTTACAACTGAATTAAAATTAGAATACATGTAGGTGTATACAACTGTTAACCTCCATTTCCCTATTTTTAGGTAGCCCTTAATAAGAATGCTATTATCTTCTTGTAGTGTATAACTGTCAATTTTTTGAATGAAGAATATAATTTTGATAGCTGTTCAATGTTCATACATTGTCTTCCTGTTTGTTAGAATTACAATAAAATAAAATATTATTTAAATTCAATTTTTTAATTCAGTTCAATTCAGGTACATATTATATTGTGCCCTTAATCTAACTGTGTAGAAAATATTGAAATACAAGTGGTTATGTTAAAAGTATGTACTTATATACAAATCATTTATTGACTCAATAATCATGTCATAATCAGTCACAATTATCTGATTTTTTAATAATTTATCAAATTGTTTTTAATAATATTTCCAGCCTACACTCCTGATGGCTGGAACTTCTAAAAACAAGAAAGCAATCAGCGAAACCCACAAGATAATGGATGGTAAGTATTTTATTATCATATGATATTGCAACATTGGGTTTGGTTTCTTGTTTTCAATGTTATTGTTTCAATTTCAATTCAATTATTTATTTCATAATTCTTATATAATATACACTATAAAAACAAGCCGCTAGACACCCTAGTGGGTATATGTTGCGGTTTAACAGAAATCATTAAAATGACAACTACTGTAGACTACATATAAAAGAAAACACTTATATTATGTTACATGTAGGTATATAAAAATGGTATTAACAATTAATCTAAGGATGTACAATGTAAAAATGTTACAAAAATCGGGTACCAGATAAAATCAACAGTATAGTATGATATTGGTATTATACATTATCGATAGATGAGTAGTTTTTTATATGAAGATTTGAAAATATTTAGAGTGGAGCATTTTTTAATATCATGTGGTAGAGCATTCCAAAGATTAGGACCCAGATAGCGAAGGGAAAGTTTAGAGCATTTAGGGATATGAAAATAATGCAATTGTCTTGTGTAATGATGATGAATATTAATGTTGATATCAAACAAGTCTTGAAATAGATTTTTTGGAAGACTAGGGTGCTTATTAAAGATTTTGTACATGAACTGACCAGTACAATATCTGTTGACATCAAAAATATTTAATATTCTAAGATTTTTAAATAGGGGAGCGGAGTGAGAAAGTCTATCCTTATTTAAAGCTAGCCTTAAGAATTGTTTCTGCAGTTTATGTAGACGATCATAAAATGATTTAAATGTGTTACCCCAGATTATGTTGCAATAATCTAATTGAGAGTGTATCAATGAGTAGTAAATTGTTTTGAAACTGTCTATTTGAAGTAGATGTTTAATGTGATAAAGAGAACCAATGACGCGAGAAATCTTTGTTTCAACAGATTTTATGTGCTCTTTAAATTTCAAGTTTTTATCAATAATAATTCCAAGAAAGTCAATTTTTTCCCGGAAATTTATGTTCTCATTGCGTATTTTAAGATTCAGATTATTGAACTTAAGAACTTAAGCGCAGCTCAGTTTTCTTGTCAGTTTTTCCTCAAAACATATATCAAAATAATAGTAAATCCAACACTTTGTTTTGAACATTTTACAAATTAAAAATATTTTTTGTTGCGTATCTAGGAGAAAATGAAGAAGAAGAGCAAGATGATAACGAAGATGAGATAGCATTCAAAGATGATGGATATATCAAGCTTGTGCTACAGGTGTTAGCTGCAATGTGTGATGGTCAATTCACCCCTCTACAGGTATGCAATTCTTTGAATCATTCTAACTTTTCTCAAATAACTGTATGATATTATTTTCCAACTTTAAACATTTTAATTGAGGGAGAAAGCCAAAAAGATATAAGGCTGACGATAATAAGCAAGTGTAGTTCTATCAATAAAAGATATATATATATATATCAGATATATTTTTTTAGATTTGAGTTATAGTTTTCATATTTTAAATATAAACTCATAGTTTTCTTCAGTCTCTTTATAAACTTGCGACAAGTTAGACTTATTTTTGCATTACTAATTATTTCATGCATGATAAGCTATAAATTGTTTCTTGATTATATTCAGTTATTTTATTGTATATTTTGGATTACAATATTTCATGATACGAGGGGTGATCCAAAAGTCTTGGACGCCGCGCTCTAACTTTGCCTTTTTCTAATATAATTACATGAAACTTTCAGATAGTAAAGATCAACATCTTAACAACTTTGTGTATAAGTTTCAATAGAAAATAATATATTTTAGCTACTTTTCTAAATATTTTTTAATACCGGGTCCCTGCCACCCGGAATGGTATTTAAAAATAGCAAATCACGTCACAACTGTTATAATATGGCGAATACTTTAGGTGCAGGTGCACAACCTAACACCAGTCATGATATGAGAGAATTTCTGATTTTCAGTCTGAGTATCATCTGCCATCATCATCTTCACATATTAAGACCTACTTTTCTAAATATTTTCCACGAATTTGAACACATTTTTCATACCACTTTTACCAATGAATGGAAGACATTTATGAAATCGCCATTGCTTATGTGATACAAATGCTGCTGGAGTGCCACTCTAAACCTCATACAATGAGTAATAAAAAAATTTCTTTATAGGATTTCATAGGATTGTCATTACTTTATTGTTTTGAAAATATCATCTTGTTTTATGGATTATGTGTTTTAACAAGATTAACCCAATTTTGAATTCTAGAATTACTGCCGGGAACAACCAGATAATTATGCCAACTATAACATTATTGCTATATTCTTTGCTTTGCTCGATGCAACAGAACAACGATATCAAATTATAAGGAAGTGAGCTTGCCACTTTCATTTATTGCAAAAAGTACAGCATGGTATTATGAACATGGAAAATACAAGTCACATTAAGTAAAAACGCAGGTAACGATACTGAAGATCTAAACGTAGCCCTATTACATGATTCACTTAATAGCATGAAATAGCGTTGAATGAAATCGTGAAGACTTGACAAATCAGCTAAATTTACATTTATCGAAATTGATTGATCCCGGCCATTAAAAACCTCAAATTAATGCGGAAAAGGTACGCGATCAATCAAAGACATGTAAATGTTCCAAATCTTGATTTAATTAATTAAAATGAACTGTCTCGTGTTACGTGTGGCAAAGCTCAGAATGAAGTAACACTCCGTTCCAACATACACTCATGCAAAACAACTCATCGTCAACTCGAACACCTGTTCCATTAACACGACGCCTAAAGAAATCATTTATGACCTTATGTCGCTGCGCTCAAACGCACATAAATGTCAAGTCTGTGCAGTGCTGGAACTAGTACATTCTTCAACAATGAAAGGAGATATTGATTTGACTTTGCAAGTCCTTGGGTTCTTAAATGAGACCATTGTGGTAGGCAATCTCACACATGAATGTCACATTGGGTCACATGGATTACAGGGTCACTACATGGTCACATGGATTATAGGGTCACATGTATGGAAGGATCACATGAATTCCATTTATTCCCCTGACAACCCACTAACAGAGAGTTAATCATTTCTTATAGGACTACCTTAGAGTGCAGGAAGATAACCTCATATCATTTAACCTAACTGCAGAAATCACCCAATTCTTAAGTAGAGTCTACACTGACTTCACTCCGGTGTCAATTAACCTGTGTATCCAACTATTCGACACTATCAATGAAGCAACCAGCGTAAGATTGTGTTTGCTTTTAAAAGTATACACATGGGCAATATTCTTTTTAGGATGCACACGCAGAGCACGCCTACAGTTAAACCAGACAGTTTTGGGAAATAATAGATTAGTCGATAATACTTTGGCTTATTTATATGACTACTGGTCCACTAATTGACAAGCTTATTTATATCAGACTACTGGTCCAATACCTCACAAGCTTATTTATATGACTACTGGTCCACTAATTGACTGGTTTATTTATATGACTACTGGTCCACTAATTGACAAGCTTATTTATATGACTACTGGTCCAATACCTCACAAGCTTGTTTATATGGCTACTGGTCCACTAATTGACTGGTTTATATGACTACTGGTCCACTACTTGACTGTCACATTTTGTCAGTCACTGTCACATTATATTTGTTGCACTGTCACATTATATTTATTGCACTGTCACCTCATACTGCTTGCAATGTCACATATTACTAATTTCATTGCCAGGTTTCATTCTATCTTCTTACAGGACTATCTCAGGGTACAGGAAGACAATCTTAGGTCTTATAACATATTGGCTGAAATCACTCAGTTCTTAAGTATGGTATATACAAATATAAAACCCTCTTCAGCCAAGTTAGCAATCCGTCTCTTCAACACAATCAATGAAACTTCAACGGTAAGAGATTTTGATGATCATTGACATCCCATATATTGTACTTCGGGCGGCAATTAATGCCACATATAAACCCATACCTTTTCAAATACTTAGATTGCTTTGCTTTTGTATGCTTTTCATTATTTTTATTTTATTTTCTCCAATACGACATTTTTATTATCCCATCGAACAAAGTTTGGAGGGATATAGGGAATGCCTCCATCCGTCTGTCTGTCCGGGCAATAACTCAAATACTGTTGACCCGATTTTGTTCATATTTTGTATTTGTAAACATATACCCTATGGGGGTAGAAGTTCTGCTCGAAAGCCGATTTTCAAAAATGGCGACCATTTTAATGCTGATTTTACAGTAATTTAGGTACAATATGTAAAACTGTAATAGCAATATGTTTTAAATGTAAAAAAATTATATAGGACATTAATAAAGCTAGAAAAGTAGATCTTAAAGAAGCACATGGCAGCCATCTTGAAAAATGGCAGCCTTTACTCGCTATTTTACATTAGGATTTTTGCTGTAACTTGAAAAGTAGTGGAGCAATTTTGTTCATATTTTGTATGTGAATACTATAAGCATGGCACACTGTCTAATGACACTTGTGGTAAAAGGTGGCCATTTTGAAAAATGGCTGCCATTTTTTGCTATATACTTTGTTTGTAAATATACCAGCCATGGCTGTTCAATGGGATATCCTATGCTTTGGCGTTGCTGTTTTCTAGTTGCAATTAATTTTCCATGTAAGTCATGAAGGTGTCAAATATATATATATTAAGTTCTCTTAAGTTGTATAAGTATTGTTTAAGAAAGGAGCACGTAGGTTATCGCAAACAATTTCAAACGATTCTAACTTGAATTATGAATATTTTCTGATCATGAACATGGGTGTATCTTTTAGATCCATTCATTATCTTCAAGAAAAGTATATATAATGATAATTTAGTTAATCAGACCTAAGTGATATTGAAGGGGCAATGGACCAATCAACATACTTTTTCAAAAATGTTGACCTAGTTTTCACCAAAAATGCAACCCATTATTATATTGTTGAATGCATAATTAGAATATGCTTTGAGACATGTTCGATTTCCTAAAAGGAAAATTTGATTGCTCCAGGGACTTTAAAGATATTCAATTTGGATGACCATAATGAACTGAAACCAATGGATAGCATGAGATTTTTCAATGGAGAAATAACATGGGGAACACTTCTCTTAATGCAATTAAGTTTTTCTTTCAAGAACTATTTGATACATCAAAATAAAGAATAGTAATGCATTAAACATTGTAAAAAATAATTGCATTTTTGGTGAAAATGCGGTCAACATCTTCAAAATGGGGTCAAAAAGTGTGTTGATGGGTTAATTGCTAGTTAAATATCTCCGAGTTTGTTTGAATTTATTATTACTGTGCATAATTTTCTTAGAGATAATGAATTGATCTAAAAGATCAACTTGTCTTCATTGTCAGAAAATAGTCATAATCCAAGATATAACCTTCTAAAATTGTTTGCGATAACCCACGTGCTCTTTTTGAATCAATCCAAAATCTATAATCTATATTTATTAAAAATTTATTTCATAGTAATAAAATTTAGAGGGTGGTTTAACAGAAGTTGAAACATTAAATACTTTTCTGTGTTCAGTTTTGATCCATCTCATGTATTTTTGCGACATGCATTTATTTTTAAGATCTTTTTTAGGGTAACCAAGCCAACAGAGTGGTGATCCTGAACAACAAAGTTGTCGACTACATTAACTTCATTCTTCGGGCCCGTGATATAGCATGTGATCCTGACCAGGTAAGATGCAATGGAGAACATGATTTGAAAGTTAAAAACTGAAAATGTGCAAAATTGTCAAGGAATGAAATGAATAGACATGTTGGTATAAGCCTTTTGTATAGGAATGCAAAAAAATCAGATGACGATAGTTCAGTTAATTAGAATTTTTGACCTTTGGCAAATGCCAAATTCCCTTTTGCTGCTAGAAAATGAATTGATGAGATTTCTTTATTTGAGGCTGTGTATTATCAATGATTAATTTTGCCACATATATTATTTATAGGAATATAAAAGTGTGGCATTAAAGATGTCATATTTGTATAAAAAGTTTTTATTATATTCTTGCAATTTGTTTGCATGAATTGTTCTCTCATATACAATTAACAGAAGTATTATACAAGGCTTTTCTACATTGCACAAGTTTTCATCGCAAATATTTCATACAAAGTTAATATTAAATAAAGTCAGCCAAGTTCTTGATACATGTATATAAAATGTAAAAGTTTTACAGACTGAGGTTGAAATAAGATTCTATCCAAATAAGTTGATTGTCTAAAGGGACCGCAACAAATATTTGCTTGTCATAAAATAGCATAATTTATTTTAGATGCATTTTGTATATTTTATATATTTTAATTTAGGAATATGTTACAATGTTAGCTTGCAATATTATTTTACTCCTAGTAATGTTATAGCATTGCTTATTGTGTCACCACTGATAAATGGTAACATATTGTTATTGTGTCACCATTGATAAATGGTAACATATTGTTATCGTGTCACCACTGATAAATGGTAACATATTGTTATCGTGTCACCACTGATAAATGGTAACATATTGTTATTGTGTCACCACTGATAAATGGTAACATATTGTTATTGTGTCACCACTGATAAATGGTAACATATTGTTATTGTGTCACCACTGATAAATGGTAACATATTATTATTGTGTCACCACTGATAAATGGTAACATATTGTTATTGTGTCACCACTGATAAATGGTAACATATTGTTATTGTGTCACCACTGATAAATGGTAACATATTATTATTGTGTCACCACTGATAAATGGTAACATATTGTTATTGTGTCACCATTGATAAATGGTAACATATTGTTATTGTGTCACCACTGATAAATGGTAACATATTATTATTGTGTCACCACTGATAAATGGTAACATATTGTTATTGTGTCACCATTGATAAATGGTTACATATTGTTATTGTGTCACCATTGATAAATGGTAACATATTGTTATTGTGTCACCACTGATAAATGGTAACATATTATTATTGTGTCACCACTGATAAATGGTAACATATTGTTATAGCCACTTTACATGACTGACATTCAGTCAGTGTTCAACATCTTTAACAAACTGCTACGCTCTTGTAACCCTTGCAATAACTTGCCATATGGTGGTGACATCTTTTCATACATCGTATATTATATTGCTTCAATTCATTTTAAAAGCTTAATGATTATGGAGCGCTGCACTTTCCTCCGAGACTTGTAAGTGAAGTTTGGCATGATTTGAATACAAGATGCATGCGGAATTGAAGTAATGCAAGCAGTTCCTCAAGGGTTTTTCTCTTGATTTTAATGAGTAGCAAACAATTTGTATTTGCTTTTTCATTGGTTTATATGACTTGAATTATTTAATTGAATTGAATTATCTATCATCCATCTTAAGAGAACACAATCCACATACAATAAACATACAATATACATACAATGTACATACAATGTACAATATATATTTTAAATGGAAAGCTTGACTTTCCCAAATTATTTCACTTCCTTTTTGCTTCTAAAAGAACGATCTCATCCTAGATATATTGGCTGATCTCCAATTTTGTGAATACATTTCACAGAATTCACTTTCATTTAAAACCTCCTTTTTCCTCACATGCACCATGCTTTTCTTTCTTATTTCCACTTCACAAGACAATGTGGAGCAGAATTGAAAGCCACACTATATAATCATGTTTATAAAACATATATCCCTAGACAACTGTATTCACGAGCCAGAATCAGGATTTTATACATGTATTGATGGCAGATAGCGTATCTATCATATACCAGTATAGAAATCAGCGATTTCGAAATGGCATATCAACAAAATTAGTTGTTTTAAGTTCCATGATTGAGATTTACAATGACTTTTACTGACTTTTATTATTGGAAAAATAGTAAATTGAAGTACTTAATCATCCAGGTAGTTCATAATTAATTGATATGGGATAATATGAAACTAGGTGTACATTTGGCATACTGTCCATGAGACAATATCTGCTAAAATAAATGTAATATAATACACAATTAAGTGCAATTGCGGCAGTCTAGTATAAACAAACATTTCTATGCACCTTCAGATATCTCTATTTACACTGCTTTAATAATGTCTAGATTTCTAATTATGAAATGACATAGCCATATTGCATGTCTATTTGAATAAGTGTATTCATAATTTCGGAATGGATTATGCTTCATGGGTTTGAATGGGTGTTCGAGTGAATAAAAGGCTTCCAACTAAATGAAAAAATGTGTTGTGAAGTTGCTGTATTGTCTGATTCTTGTTAAATAGCATGTTCACTTTTCAATAATTCGTCAATGACTGCCATCAATTAATGATTATTGTTTGTTAATGCCCTACATTTAATCTGCTATCAATTACATAGAGAGACCATATCTTTTGTAAACATATTTTAATTCTGTTTTTTATTATACCATTAACTCATTTAGTGTTACAGAGAATATGAATCAACTCCGGAAATGATTCTGAGAATTAACAGAATATTTTCTGGGAAAAGAGAATCAATTCTGAAAATTAGAAGATTAAATTCTGGGAATAATTGTGATGTGTTTGTGTACTTGTATACCCCCCCCCCCCTCCCACCAAGAGAGAAGAGGGGCCTATCTGAGATTTTGATTTCTTAAGTTGAACGTTTTCTACCTGATTATTCAGATCACCTTACCCCTTATTTTTGACCTAATACCTCATCAAATAATTTAACCGAACATACAGGAAGATAGTAATTTTTATTCATGAAATAAATCATATACATCTACCCTTTGTTTTTGCCCCTATATTTTATTTAAATCTATACACTGTTGCTCATAAATATGGAATATTAGATTTGGCAGCTCAGAATTCAAAGTTTGGAGTAAGAGAACATTTATTTGGAGTTGGCTCAGACATTTATTTTCTAGGCAAATCATAACCACATATTTCACCTACAAATCAACATTTTTAGAGAAAAAATATTAAAATTTAAGTTTAAAAAATTACTGTTACTTAAACAGGGGTACGCTAAGAATTTTTGCATTTTCAAAACACCCCGATCCAAATCGTCATGTAAAGCAGATCAAACAAAATAAACATCTGGTCATGAAGATTGAAGTGTCCTCTATCCAATGATAGCACTAATATGCGTTATGTCCTCTTTGTGCTGCAATCAGAGCATCAACCCTACGGGACCAGCATTGAATGAAACATCTGACCTTTCAAAGTGAAATAAGGCCCCATTCCTCAATCTGGGCAGTGCGTAACGTGTCTAAATTTTGAGGTGGGGGTCCAAGTCACGAATCTCATTACCAAGGTCGTCCCACATTTGCTCTGCATTAGCCTGATTGGCTGACTTTTGTGCCCATAGTAGCTGGTCCACATTGCCTGCCCTGGTGTAATCCAACACAATGCCACTAGCATATGCAACAGCATGATCACTCTGCAGTTGAATGTTGCCCAAAAACACTCTGTTTACATGTGGTACTTGGTGGAGGTCCAAAAAGTAAATTTACTCTGAAATTATGTTTGGGAATCACCAAGGGGGTGCACTTTCTGTAGTACTGCTCCAAACAACCTCTGTAATACTGCTCCAAATATAAATAGGGTCGCCTTCATGGACTGCCACATCAGTAAGTGTCCTTATTGTCTCTTTCCCTGGGTCTACGACAGAAACGAACACAATTATTAACTTTTTGGAGGACACATCTTATTTCTTCACATGCTGTCATATGACACCAAAGATTAGGTCCAACGTTTTGGTGCTTTCCTGCCCATTGAAGGCACCTTTCTTTGTTATGATCAGTCAGCTGTGGACTCTTTAAAGGTTTCGTGGCCTTGCATCCGTTATAAAGAAATCACTGGTTGTCTATAGCTCTGGAACACGGGTTTTGAGGTGGGACAGCCATTCATCTCGTAGACTTCTGGTTGACTTAAAGCGATTTTGATGACATAAATGCAGCAGGTGGTGGTATTTTCTTACATTTTTCTCTCTAGGGTTACTATTGCTGTGACCTGGAGTCATATTCTAGTGCCTTTGGTACCACTGCAAAATTTTAGAGACTGTTCCTGACACACCCCTAGGGTCCTGGCAATGGCAGTTTGTTTCATGTCAGAGAGCGCCATCCCTATGACCTACCATGCTCTTTTTCGCTTATTCTATGGGGCATGCCTTCTAAAATCTCTTCCAACTATAAATTAAATTCTTATAAATTGTGCACAATGATTACAACTAAGATTTGGACACCTATTTCAAGTTAACAATATCATAAGGTCATGGGGTCACCTGAGTGAATACAAGTTTAATCAACCATAAATGTTTTAATTTTTCATACCAATCAGTTTTATATACAAAACTGATGAGGGAATGAGAACACATTACGAATTTTCATCAAAATGTTACCGTTTTGTAGAAATTCCATCGAACAGTTCGTATCTGTAAAATATTCCATATTTATGAGCAACAGTGTAGATCAAATACAACCCCCCTTATAACCCTTTATAGATCCCTCAAAAGACCTCCCGTATAATACATAAAACCCAAGTAAATGTCTAAGTTATGTCTTGCAGGTCCTGGAGCTGAGGTCTATCATTAGTCAGGTGTTGATTTCCCTCATTGAGGAGAACAGTCCAGAGGCGTACCAAGTTGCCAAGGTTAGCAATTAATGATAAATATCTTAACACAAGTGCCAAAGGGAAAGGACAAAAAGTTGTACTGAAACCTAGCAAAAAAAGTAAACTCTAAGTGTATACTATAACTGTCAAAAGAAAAACAAACCCCAAATATCCCAAAACCATGATCTAATGTGAAAAGAAACAGCATGTGCTTATACATAAGCAAATAAGGTACAATATGTTATACATCAGCAAATAAGGTATAATATGTCCATCATTCTGTGTAACAACAGAAATACTGTAGAATCAGGGAGCTTATTGTTAAAGCTGGCCAATATTAAATTAATTGACAATTATTATACTGTTATATTATATAACTTTTATTGACATATTGTATCATTACATGATTACATTAGTCACAACTACTCACTAAGACTAACTAAAACTACTTCTACATTTACAAAGTAATGTACAAAAATTCCATATGCATATTGAAAGCATACAAGAGAGGCAGAATATTTTTAAGTGTGATGTACAAAATATGCTGACTATTCTAAATTGTTAAATGAGTGATATATAAATTTACCAAGATGCCGTTGTACGATGGTATTATCACTTGAAATTATATTTGTAAATAAATTATCACTATTTAAATCAAATTTTGGTAATGTTTCAGAAATTTTGCTGAAAAATATTTGCCTGTGTTGAGAATGCTTTGTACAATTTATGATAAAGTGAAATTCATCTTCTACACAATTACATATATTACATAATCTTTCATTTACAGGTTTGGATTTTGGCTTTGTGTGTCTTCCTGTTTCTATTTTTAACTGATGTGAACTCAACCTAAATCTACTTATTGCTAATCTATATTTTTTATTGTCTAACTTTGTATATGGTTCTAATGCAAAATCTTTCTTAAACAGCTTATATGTTCTTAATTTGGGATATATCAAAATGTCCTTTTTCCAATTTTCTACAAACATATTCTTTAATTTCTTGTCAACCAAATTTACTAAGTGGTCTGTAATTTGGCTTTGGTCATCCCAGTACTCTGTTAGTTCACATTTATGAAGTATATCATAAACCTTTCCAGACCAAGATTTAAATCCTAATTCATGTTTTTCTTGTCCATATAAGTAAGCCTGGTTTAAAATATTAGATTCTGGTAGTTTAATAAGTCTTAACCAGTATTTCACAATTGATAATTCAATTTTGATAGATAAAGGAAATTTACCAAGGTCACCATACACTGCGGGATTAGCTGTTTGAGTTTTGACACCTAAAATAGATTTCAAAAAGGACAAATGTATTGTTTCAATCGCTTTCATCTGCTTCTTGTCATACCAAATTTCACAGCCATAACATAGTATTGGACTGACTAATGAATCAAAAAGGTGAAGAGCAACATCAGGTGGCACGTCATTGAATTTCTTATACTGCTGTTTGATTTTGAATATTGCCTTTCGTGATTGTTCTTTGAGATAACTTGTGTTGATATCAAATTTATTATTATCAGTAAGAATTACTCCTAGATATTTATATTTACTTACACGTTCAATTTCTTGATCATTAAAAGTGAAAGGGGCAGAAACTTTAGAGTTAAAAATGAGTACCTTTGTTTTTAAGGTATTAACTATGAGTCTATTAATTTTACAGAAAGAGAAGAGTGAATCTAATAATAACTGAAGTCCATTATGTGATTCGGAAATGAGTACTAGATCATCTGCCCATAGAAGATGGTTGAACCTGGCATCTTTTACGATAACGCCACATCTTAGTGGTAATACTTCATTTAGGTCATCCATGAAGTGATTGAACAAAAATGTACTTAAAACACTTCCTTGCAAAACTCCTATTTCAGTGTCAAAAGTTTTAGTGATTCCGTTTTCTAATTTAAGGCATGACTTAGATTTAGAGTACATATTCTCTATAATCCTGTACATTTTAGTATGTGGGTGAATTCCAGCTTTACACAGCTTATATAACAATACTGAGCGATCTATATAATCAAAAGCCTTCTTAAAATCAATCATACATGTATATAATGGTTTCTTATGCTGTTTGAATTTGTTAATTAATGTTTGCAAAATAAAAATATTATCAGTTGTACGTCTATTTTCTTTGTAAGCACCCTGAAGTGGGTCTGGTGAATTTTGCACTCCAGCATTAAAGACAAGACGATTTTGAATAACTGAGTCAAATAAATTCCCTATACAGGCCAGTACATTAATGCCTCTATAATTATCAGCTTGAAAACGGCTGCCTTGTTTATAAAGTGCACTGAGCATACCAATACTCCAGTCACTTGGATATTCTCCCTTTTCGAAAATAGCATTAAAAAGTGCTGTAAAATCAGAAACAAGGGTTTCACAATTTTTTAAAATATTGGATGGAATACCATCAATACCCGCTGATTTGTTTGCATTTACTCTTTTCAAAGCACATTGAACCTCGGCTTGAGTAATTTTCATGTTGATGGTATCATTGCAAAGTTTGAATTTTTTATCTCCAGGATTAATTTGATATTTTGTAACAAAATGATTCATTTCCTCAAGTGCATTATCATCAAAATAATCTATGTTTGGAGGTTTAGATAGACTTTTGAAGAAGTTGAATAGATCTTTAGATGGGACTGGCATCTCTTTAATTTTATTTCCTGGCATTGCATTAATCAGTTTCCAGAAATCTGTAGAGTATCTGCATTTATTCTGAATTAAACTATTGAGCATTCCTGCTTTAAACCTTCTCTTTTCTCGTTGTTTAGTATGATTATATTGTTTTATTAAACTATTTATAATATCATCGTCAAATTTAAGTTTTATTGCCTCATGGACTTGTTTCTTTAAAGATTTACATTCATCATTGAACCATGAATTAATCGGAAAGGTATGCCTTTTTGTGGTTTTTAATTTTTTAAATTGGAAAGTGTCATTAGATGCATAATGAATTACATTTAGGAGTTTATTTACTAATTCGTCAGATCCTATATCATTACATCCAAGTTCAGTGTAAAATGATGTTAAAAGGTCATTACTTATATTATCAGATAACTTATGTTTAAATTCATTTTTCTTTAGAGGATCCCATTTGTATGATTTATATGTTTTAATGTTCAGAGATTCTGATTGAAAATTTGATGATTTTCTTTGATTATCAGTTTCACTTTTTAATGATATAGAAAAATGTAATGGTGCATGGTCAGACTCAACACGCCTATCATGAACTTTAAAATCAGTGAATAAGGAAATAGTATTTGATTGAGCTGCAACATAATCAATAACTGATTTTCCGAAGTTGGGGTCTTTGTTAGATTTGTGCATAACATTGCGATAACATGTAAATTTCCCTAAGTTTTTATCTTGATAAAGGCGACCATTAAGTATTTTCATATTAGCAGTTTTGCATAGTGATAAAAATTCTCTTCCATGAGTTTGAGAGACTGCCTTTGCATTTTTGTCCATAGAAGTTCGATTACTAACTAAGACCTCGTTTATATCTAGCAAATTATGAACAGTGTCACCATTTTCATATACTGGTATTGGTATATCACCATTACTGCCAGGTATATTAATGTTAAAATCAGGTAACTGAGCAGTTCTAGCATTCATGTCTCCACATATAATAGTTTTTCCTAATGTTTGATAATAAGCTAAAGATTTTTCTAAAATGTCAATATTACTACAACCAGTTACAAATTCATATGAAGAACCTTTAAATGGTAAATATACAAAGCAATATAAATACAAATCTTCTGTAATATTGAAATGATTGGAATTGAATTTTAACCACACAAAAAAGTCATGTGACTGTGAAAGAATTTCAATACCATTTTTACTATATACATCACTAATCAGTACTGCCAGTCCTCCTGAGTAATGGCTATTAGTCATGCTTTTTGATTTTCTTGCAAGATTACGACAAGTGTAGTTTTCAAAAGAAATTTCAGACTCTGGTGAAAGCCATGTCTCACACAATAATATGATTTGAAAGTCATTGAAAAACATTTGTATATCTCTTCCATCATGAAGTTTATCGGAAATTTTATTGATGTTCCAAAGTAAAACTGAAAAGTGTTCATTTAGAGACTGAGTTTTCTCATTTGAAATCCTACATTATGTATTATCACATTTGTACATTTCTCTTTCGGTTTTTGTTCATAATTAAGTTTACTGTTTTTTTCAGGAAATCAAGGATACCTTGGACAAAGAGGCTGTGTACAGGTGTATGACTGAGTGTTTTGAGCTACATCAGGTTAGATAATTTTGTACCTGAAACAAATGATACATGTAACTTTAAATGAAGGTCTATTACATAGAAATGATAAACAATATGCTTGTTATGATATGAGAGGTAACATCCAGAACAAAAGTGTTGTTCACTTGGTATTTTGAATATCTCCATTGTTCATGAATAAAACAATATAAATACAGTATTGATTTATAATTACCTTATAGTAAATACTGTACATTTAATTGTATGTCCTGTTTTGGACATACCAATTTTAATGATGCTTTTACTGTGCTATTTTTGGATAATATTTAGTAACCGAGACAACACAAGTCCCAAGTCTGTATATTTACTCTCATTTCTTCATTTTTAAGAGTTAAGTCACCAAATTTTGCATGCACATTCCTTGGAGAAATCCTAACATAGAATTTCATTGGTTTTGATTATAGTTTATTTGTTAAATATAGGGAAACATTTAATTTTGATTGGTCTATAATCAAAATGTTCCAGTTTGTGCAACGAATGCAACATTTTGACGTTATTAATAAAACTCAAAAGTTATAAATGACTGATACAATATGGTGTCTCTTATCTTATTGACAATAACTATCACTAGTTATTTTTTACCAGTCATCAGATTGTGCATTGGAAGTGTACCTCAATGAGAAATGCATACATTGATTGTGGCAAGAAGTAGTGAATTGTCAAAAGAATGTAGGAGTCGCACCGTTATTTTGCTGCATTTTGGTGCTTCTTTTTCCATTTAAGGTCCTTTTGGTACCACTGTGATGTCATAATATATAATTCGATGTCATAATATGGGTACCAAATTGAAGCACACATTACAAGCTTTAAGATGATATCAAATATGTCATCATTCATTTGATTTAATAAGTTCAAAAGGTATGCCACTCCCCTACCCCATCCATTTTTCAGGCCATTGAAACATGCCAAAATCTCAAATAATGCAGGCATCTTCATGGGCCGTTTTTGGCCCCGTTTTATTTAAAACATCATGTTTCTGCATACCATTTTTTCAACTGAAATGTCTCAACTACCTAAAACAGCTACATTTGTGCTGAATAAGAAAACATTTCGTCATTTTGGAGTAATTACACCAAAAGTAGAGACTTTTATTAATTTCGTCAAAATGTTGCATTTGTTACAAAATGGCAAATTTTTGTTATAGACCAATCAAAATAAAATATTTCCCTATTTTTTAACAAATAAATTATAATCCAAACCAATGAAATTTTATGTTAGGATTTCTCCAAGGAACGTGCATGCAAAATGTGATGACTTAACTCTTAAAAATGAAGAAATGAGAGTAAATATACAGACTTGGGACTTGTGTTGTCTCGGCTACTATATATGTTTAGGGTTAGCTTGGTATACTTGATAACGACTGAAAAGTTTTAAAGATGTTTTTATATTATTTTCAGAAAAAGAAATTTGGTAAGAAGAAGTCTACAATGGAAGCAATGATAGAAGCAGGAGGGAATCTGATGAAAGGAATCATGGTAAGGATTGTCTTCAAGTTTCAAGAGGAAAACAAAGTTTATTTCGAGGGGAAGGGGTAACATTCCAATTTCATATGAAGTGAATTTAAGTATCCTTTAATTTAGGGAATATAAAATCATGAAATGGGAGAAGGAAATGTTAAATTGAAGGAGTTTGAAGTAGACTTTGATTTAGGCAAGGTTTGTCTTATTGCAGGAAGGTAATGATAAAGATGAGATGAGGGAGCTACTGACAGAGACAGGCTTTAACTTCTACTTAGTCCTGCAACGTATGTATGACATAGACCCACTCATGGATAGCAAAGAAGGTAGGGAGATCATCCAGATTGAAAAGCTAGGAGTATACTTTTTTTAAGAAAATTCAGAGAATCTTCAGTGTATTAAAACTTTTTGAACACCTTGTTTATTATATATCAAGGAAATTGAGAGTATTACGATCTCAAAATTCAATATGTAAATATTTTTGTTCAGTTTTTTTAACCTAAAATAAAACTTGTTTATATTAGGATCAACCATTATATACTGGGTTATTACCCACACAAAAAATTAAAATGATTAGACAAACAGTTTTTGAGATATAGCCATATGTCACAGTTCCCCGAATGATAACTTTCGCATAAGGAATTGATGTTAGACTGAGTGGATTCTCACATGAGGTGGAATAATACTTGTAGGTATCACTTTGGCACCCATGCAAATGAAGGCTTTCAAGTATTACAAGAAGAACACAATGTCTGTTGAAGTCTTGAAGGATGATTACCTACAGAAGAAGACATTCAGAGTTAAAAACAAGGTAGAATTATATTAACAGTTAAACGATTGTTGACACCTCCGGAAATTGACTCAGTAAATTGTATAGCTCCATTGTAAATGATTTAAAATAGATATTAATGCTGTGGTATGGTTTGAAATGGCAATAAATAATACAAAGGAGTTTAGTGATTTTATCCAGATCGAGGTAAAAACCAATTCATGTTCATTATCAGACCAATTAAAACAGTTAATGAACACCCCTCTGACAAAAATGTTCAATGGTTCACAGGTTAAACTGTATAAATGACATCAATGACTGAATGAATTAGTGTTCTGAGAGAGAAAAAAACTTATAATCTAATAAAACAAATGATTAAAACAGTTTATGGTTATCCAATTGCACTGGTTTGATATTGATAGAGTCTGTATTAATTGTATTAATTAGTAGCTTATACACTTTATCTCACTCAAATATTCTCATTATTATTGGTTGAAAGCTATTCTTTTTTTCATTTATTTATTCAATTTTTTCAGAATCTTCTTCGTGAGGAAATCAAGGAAAAAATGAAATGGAGCATCGATAGAACATCACCTAGCAACAAGATACGAGACTTTATGCAATGGACCAATGATATTGTAAAAGATATTTATTACCAGAAGAAAATACTCTCAAACCCAATTGCAGCATTTTTATCCAAAAACTGGTATGTTCATAACAATTAAATGATATTAATTATATGAGAAGGAATAGAATTGAATGCTTTGTCAAATAATGGAAAAATTGATCAGACATTGATCAATATCCCAAATATTGTGATTAACAGAAGTAAAAAATGATTTTTTATCCAGTCGCATTTGTTTCCTTGAATTGAATGTTCATTGATTGTATTTAATTTAAAAGCATTTACTATTATTCATTTTCCCCTCATTCAGTTTCCATTTTCCCTGTTATCGCCAGGTCCTTATGGAACTACATCTGCATCTTACTGAGTGTGGCTATCAACATTTTGATGCTGGTTGTATGGAAGGCCAAGAGACCTTTGACAATTGATGACCTACCAGATGGACCATTGCCAGCTGCTATGTATGAGTAAGTCATATTTTGCATTAAGCCCTAGGCTATTTATAATTTATGTCATTTGGTTAAATCGTATTCTGATTTAACAGAGTCTCTCCTTATCTAAAGCTTGTGAGACTCTATGAAGGGAAAGAAGAGACTGTAGATCTCACAATTGTTAAATCACATATGGTTTTGGTTAAATAATTTACCTGAATAAGTCTCATTATTGGTTGTAATATCCTTGACACTGTAATCCAAGATTGTAGTTTATTAGAAAATATGCATTGTGGTAACAACTGATTTAATGCCAGTCATAATTAAAATGTAATTTTCCCTCTCATGTTCAACACAAGTCATAAATTTTTGGATGATAATTTTATGCATTTAATGAAGTGAGTGGGAATTAAATCAACTGCGGTGGCTTTGGAAGGAGCCACTTAATTAGATACATAAGATTCTTTTCAATTTGGACATTTTTCTCAACAAAATCAAAGAATTTCCTCGCCACATACTAGCCACAGGTAAGACGATCGGCGACTTACATATTATTTTTAGGAAAAAATACCATTTTTACATTAATCCAAAATGTTACATCTCAGTGACATATCTCTCCGAAATGTAGAGAAAATCAACCATTAGATTACACTACCAAACTCTAATAGAAAGAAACCAACAACAGCTGTTTAAGATTTTAATTTCCTCAAAACTGTAATGTGGAATAAAATGTCACTTTTGGGGTAGCATGTTGCCATAGGTATTAAAATGGGTGGGTTTCATTGCATGAATCTCTGGTATGAAGTTTAGATGTTATTTTTCAGCCCTGAACCAGACATAAACGACAATATAATGTCCAAATCCCTCTACAATCTGTTGATTTGGATAATGGGTGGAACTCACAATTTCTTCTCCCTTGTCCTTATCATAAGTTACCTGCTTTCAAATCATCCACAACTCCCAGACTGCAGCTGGATATCAAATTTCTGCAGGTATGGTATGAATTATGAAGGTAACATGTTATTCTGAATTATGTATTATATTGTACTTGAGCATGAAAGTTTAGGAAATATAAGGGAACTAGAAAATGACATAATATTGGGAAGTAAGATTTGAAACAAATAAAATGTTTACCACCATGCACTTAAATATTCTTGTCTGAATCCAAATAATGACACATGTAACCCTATTAAAGTAAATGTTTGTAGCTAACAGTTAGTAAATAGATAGTTTTCATCTCCCAATGCTATAATGTCAAGGGTTTCACTGACTATGCGTGTATGCTATAGACAGATCATGGGTCTTCGTCTTAAATAAAAACTGATTAAAAACATTTTACAGGGCATGCTGTAGCAGGAAGGATGAGGATGAAGATGATTACACAGATGAAAAGGTTGTCAAGAAGGTTCCAGAATCCAAGTTAGCAACTGCCTTGTTTAGCTTTGCTACAATATACTACATGGTATGTACTTCAAAATGTACTTTAATTGAATGAAAATATGTGGCAGGAAGATGTACTTCAAAATCAAGAACTGATATAACATTCACAAAATGCAATATACTACATGGTATGTTCTTCAAAATCAATTAGTGCAATTCCTCCTTTTAGAGAATCACTTTTACAAAAGAACATCATCCTCAAGAAAAGTGTGTGTTGGTTAATGAATGGTCTAAAGAGTAAACAAATTGGGTTTATGCTTTTATGAAGACAGCAGAATAATTGGGAATTATCTTACTAAATGCTTGTTGACAAATTGATATTTGATTGTGCAGAGAAGTGACAAGTCATAGTTCTTTAGAAGGAATCTTGTAATCAAACTGTGGTTTCAGAGATGACACCAGCCATATAATCAAAAAGCAACATTATACTATGTACTTATGAAATAGCTTGTGAAAGTACATCAATAGTAAAGCATCTACTATAAAATAATGTACCTTTATTTTTGAAGGAAAATGTGTAATTTACTATAGTTTTAAGTTGCCAACAGTGCCATTTAACCATGTCAAACTTTTCTATTTGTAGCACTTAAGTATCTATCTGTTGCATATGCATTACTCATTCCACTGTGTTTGCCTTAGTTATATGTTTAAAGTAACTGTCCATTCACCTATTTATGCTGTATTGAAGTTTTAAATATATATGAAAATATTTTATTTTCAGGTGTTCCTAGCGTCTTCATTAGCCGGAACTTTTTTCTGGGGCTATTTTTTTGCTTTTCATCTGCTTAACATCGTCAACAACAATCAGCTATTGCAGGGTGTCATTAATGCAGTCACACAAAATGGTACATTTTTACAATACCTTTTAATTTGTTTAATTATGCATTATGATTTAGTTTAACTTTGAACCAAATTCAGAAATTTTTGTCATGGAAACTTGTATTGTATTATTGATTTGATTTTAAGATCAATATTTTTTCATTAGATTAAAGAGTAAAAATTTATCCAATTTTAATTAAATATGATTAAGTTTACCAATATTTTTGTTGATACTTCATTTGGCGGAATTTAAAAGAATAAGATATGGTAGAAATTGCCATTTAGTCTTCCATCAAGGCTTGCCATTGAATCCAGAATAACATTTAATAATTATTTTTTACTTATTTTCCAGGTCGATCGCTACTGTGGGTTGGCATACTTGCTCTGATTCTTATTCACATCTATTCGCTTGTTGCATTTGCCTTTTTCCGGCCAAGTTTTGACCCGACAGGAGATGCACCCTTGCACGTGGAGTCCCTCTATGAGACCCTGGTTACTATGTTACGCTATGGTCTTACGGGGATATTGTTTGAGGTTAGTTGCGCTGCTATAAAACTTGCATATGCAATTCTATTGATTGGATTAAGAATCCTACAGGTACCTATCTATATACATGTATGCGCTGGAGTTCATAAATGGCTAGATTTGTATATTTTGTTTTGAAAATTTATAATTTTCCATTTATGTTTTGTAAAATTATGACAGAACATCCTCTAGTTATTATAATAGAAAATATCAATGAAAAAAGGGTTGAATATAGCACAAAACATGGGGTTTTCGGAAAAGACCGACCACCGACCAGTCACTCTCCACAGTTGGGTCCATGAGGTGAGAGGTCGGTGCTTGGTCGGCGTAGAAAGTGTAGAAAGCATAAAAGTGTCTGGAAATAGATTCCACATAAATTGGAAAACTATTTCAATATATCTGGTCCATGAAAATACGAAATCAAAGCGTACAATTTGATCCTGAGCAACATCAACTACACATAATTAATCTTTCTTATAAGCAGATAAGTGTTGATCGTTTATTGCAGAGACGTTTCCAACGATCACAGACCTACATTTAGCTGTTTAGCAAAAATAAACTCTGAATGGACGTTATTTCACCTGAAATTCCTGCAGTTAAAATCTTGAAATCTTAAAAACAAATAAGTGGGACTCCTCTAGTCCTCTAACCCTACTATCACACAAAACTAGTTCTCACTACATTCTCGAAAACGGACTTTAACTGTGCACGAACGGATTTGACGTACTAAGAACCGTTTAGGGTCCGTTTAAACTTTGGAGAGGTTAAGCTAGCGATGTTTTTCGCAAGGTATAACCGTGAACGCAAAGTCAATGAATTAATACAGTAATGTATATAGCACGCATAAAAAGCAAGCGCTACTTAGTCTACTTCAGATATCAGATCAGCTTTATTTTCCTGTTTACAACGGGGGATTTTCAATTTTACATTGGTGTCAACGGGAATCATTATACTCATGTTTATTGGGTACTATGATGGCAATTTTGATTTCGATGCACAGTATCATATAGCTCCCTTATTAAACTTATCTATCTAATTGAACATTAAGCTCTCAGCATTAACATTAAAGGGTCATGTAAGGTCACGCCACTGTGTTAGAGAATACTAGCCAGCTGAAAGTTGATACCTTTTTATTAATCTTTTTAATTGCTTCTGGCGCAAGATAACTTCGAACATGCGTTTAGGCCAAAATAGCTTGGCTTAAATGCTTTCTGAAGAAAATGAATGTCATACATGTTTTAGCTTAGATATCTTACAACACGAGCTTGTTAAAGTATGTATCATAGAAAACCAGCTATATAACTATCAATGACGTATTACACGAGGATGTGTAGCCTAAGTAACGGACTAAGTAAACACTGTAACTGAACGATTGTTTATGTGAGAAAACTACATGCATTTGTATAGGACGATTTATATGTACAAGTTGCGTACATACGTTTATATGCATTGCTTAACCTCTCCATTATCAAACTACCCGAACGAGTAGGTCATCCAGAACTTAGTAATCAGAACGAGTGACCACGTTTTTAAAGAACGCAGAACGATCTGGACACACGGCGAACTTCAATCCTACTAGAAACGTATTACGGCGTTGTGCAGTCAGGCATAAATTCAGGTCGTGAGTACACCAACCGGTTCCGTTTGCAGCTTAATTAACAAAATAATATAGCTATCACACCAAACAAGTTGTCACTGCGTTCTTTAAAACGTTGCCGACTGGTTTAAACTGTGTCCGAACTGGATGAACGTAGCTACATCTTTACGAACTTCATGGACTTGACCGGACCGGGAATGTGATTAACAATTTAGAATTTTTCTCTTCTGGGGGCCTTGTTACTGTAGCCAATATCTGGACAACAGTATTGGAGTTAATGCCCGGATACGGCGAACAGACATAGGCCTACGTACGGACAGAAACAGGAATATTGTTTTCCTGTAAAATTGGTCAGTGTCAAGGCAGGCTTTTTTTCTTTTGGTCGGTCTTTTACATAGTGGTCGGTCTTTTACATATTTTTTCAAACCCTGTTTTGAGGCTACCTATGGAAAACACCGACCGGTCGGTGGTCGGTGGAGTCGGTCTTTTCCGTAAACCCCAAAACATGTATTGTTATGTAGTCAAAATAGTAATGTCATTTTACAAATGAAGCCATTACATTATGTGACCCCAGAACACATGCTAGCATTTATTGGTGAGTGAAATTAGGTTGACAGGTTTCAGTTCAATTGTCCCATTATAATTTTAAAGATAATGATAGCTTCTTTTTCTTTCTAGGTATTTGTTGTGAATGAAAAGGAAAAGTATGACACTCTCTCAATGGATGCGTCATTTGCCAGGTTTGGTTGGATGACCCTCTTCCACCTTACCTTCTTTATTCTCATCACAACTATTGGTCTCAATATCATCTTTGGTATCATCGTAGACACATTCTCGGAGCTGAGAGACAAGAAGGTATGTTGAACAGGAATAATTATGTTGAAATGGAATAGTTATGTTGAAATGGAATAATTAACCCTTTTGGATCTTTCCATTTGTAGTTTCAAAAATGGGAAAATTGATTGTGCAAAAATAGAAAATTATGAACTGCCATGATAAAATTCTGGGCGAACTTTTGAAATTCAATAATTCTTGTGCTTACAAATAAGTTTGAAGTAGGCCATTTGTTAATGCTTATGCTGACCAATAGGTGGGGCTGGCTGTTGAGTGTGTGATACAATAATCTAGTTTAGCAAATTAGTTATAATTGAAAAATACAAGTCTCTTAAATATAAGAAGCTAAACACTGATGTGCAATATTTCTGTTTTTTCTTCCAGTGGGTCGCAGAATCTGACATGAGAGACACTTGTTTCATCTGCAGTAGAAGTAGTTATGACTTTGAGCACCATGGCAAGGTACAGTATGAGAAACACTTCCCTAGAGATCTAGGCAGTTGACCCCTTTACCTTGCACAGCATCTCTATCCCTTTTTAGTTCCTTTAAACATGGGCTTCAAATTACACAGTCATATTCTATTGAGACTCAAATTTTAAATATATATAAAAAGAATAGTCATACAGTAATTCAATGGTTCAACCAATGATTTAGTTTATAAAGGCGATCCACACTCATTCTCAAGTTGGCGATTATTCATTACCCAAAATGCACTTTTCTTTGCCAAAGAATTAAATTTTTATTTCAATGGGTTTACGGCCAGTTTTTGATATTTTAAATAATTATATAAACTTAAAAGTTACTTTTTTGAGTTTCATGATGTTTATTATACTTTGGCAAGGAGTCTAGTCTGTTGATACAATCACCAGTCTCCAATCTCAGTAATTGTTATTTTGTGATGTATGATTTTCGTGATATGACACTTGATTATTATTTAACACATACTGAAGTGAAACTGATTCTTTTGAACACTTCTGTTTGAATTCATGGTCTGTTCCTCATGAAAATAATCAAAAATATTTTCTTTATTTCATTTATTTCTTGTTTAACTTTACAACTATTTTTATGTTTGTCAAAAGGATAACCCTCCCAGGGGAAATCCCAATATGGAACCAGTTAGCTACAGTATAAGAAAACCTGACGCGTGGCAATGTGCTTACCATATAATGGTTCAGTGTAGATTATACTGACATTTATATGTCATTTTTGCATGCATGGCATCCATAAGTGAGTGTGTTCATGATCTAAAGTACAAACAGAAATAGAAAAGTACATGTTAGGATAAACACATGATAAATATAACTAAATATGAAAATCTCCGGTTTTTACCCCTTTGTGTAGCTAAGACATGAGGCAGGAATTGCAACTACCTCACCAGAATTTGACAGAAATATATCACCAGATTTGTTTTAAATTTAATCATTGGAAATAAAGTCCAACAGTAGTAAATTGCCTCATTTGAACTTCACAGAACATTTGATCACAACATATTTTCAGGGTATAACACCAGAGCACAATATATTTTCAGGTTATAACACCTGAGCACAATATATTTTCAGGGTATAACACCTGAGCACAATATATTTTCAGGGTATAACACCTGAGCACAATATATTTTCAGGGTATAACACCTGAGCACAATATATTTTCAGGGTATAACACCTGAGCACAATATATTTTCAGGGTATTACACCAGAGTACAATATATTTTCAGGGTTTTGAACACCACATCACATATGATCACAATATGTGGGCGTATATATTCTACTTCATCAGTCTCAATGACACATCACCAAATGACTATACAGCGATTGATCTATATGTTAGCAACATGGTGAGTATAGCTTCATTTAAATGTACTATTTATCTCAATCAAAAATGTACATACATATTTATACTGTTTGAGTATGTTGTATGTTCTAATTACTAACTTGAAAGTGTATATTATTTAAAACACATTTTATTTTCAAATAAATCATAATATTCAAGCAGGGTGTTCTCACATTTTTTTTTATTTCTACACTGAGGCACAGTTCCTTATTTGTTCAATCTTTCTTGCCTTACTCTATAAGCTAAAAATATTGCAAAACACCAAAATGAGTGGTTTTATGGAGTAAGATAGGAATTAGATGTGTTGTAGGTGCCTATATACTATGCTTGAGTGTGCAGTGTCACTTTATTGTTCATGTCTACGTAGTTGCCCATATAATATGCATGAAGTAAGTCAATATACTGTCCATGTTTCAGTTGAAGAAAGAGAGGTATGAGTTTTTCCCACTTGACCGTGCTCTCTGCCTGAAGGATGAAGATTCAACAGATAGTAAACTTGATGAGGTCTTGGCCTGTGTTACAATACTTATGAAGAAATGGAACAAAGAGGTTTGTCTCTGTTTGTTTGTTTGTTTAATTGTTTGGCGTTTATAATTATTTTTTGGAGTCAATTTTAATTTATTAATTTTTTTCAACAATTTTCTCACACCTGGCTGCAAAATTCTCAATCAGCACAATGTGTATTTTTGCTGTGTTGTGTCATGTGTTTAATTTCTCATTGTATAATTTTAGGAACAAACAAAGAAGCGTGAAGAGGAACGCAAAAAGCAACGAGAGTGGGTGCGTCGCAAATCTGCGTTTGTCATGTCTGGAACAGATGACTCTGATGGTCACCCTGGGCCTGGTGGAAGTGGTGGACATGGGGGAGGTGGACCTCCACCTCCAGATGATAGACCTGATGGTCCTGGTTTGGGTGGGGATGATCACCTTCCTCCCCCTCCTCCCTCTCTCTTACTTAAGGGGGGAATGATTCCTTCTCACTTAGCTGCACACCAAAAAGAAGTTCCCACAGAGCCCAAAATAGAAGATCCAGTTCAATTTATACCTCAGAGGCAATCTGATGATTTAGATGAAATAATACCACACCCTCCTTCCCTCCTTAGGAAGGAGCCAACAACATCTCAAGAATTTCCATCTGAGAAAGAAGTTCCCAATGAGGGAGCGATCCAGATTGAAATCCCACCTAAGTCTCCCACCCCTCCCCCTGCCCCAAAGCACTACTCCCCAACAGCACCTGAATCAAAAGATACAGTTGAGACTAAACATCCTAAACAAGATCGCGATGATGCATATAGTGACATTGATGATCATAAAAAGATTCATGATGATGATCAAATCATGCTTGAAATTCCTCCAGATAATGGTTTTGTGGAGGATTTAGATACGGACAATATTGCCAGTTCAGAGTATCCATCAGGAGGATCATTTGACTCTGGCAGCCCAGAGCCTCCATTTGATGATGACATGGCCAAGTTTTCACCAATGAGGACTCCTTCACCAAATCATAGCTCCGATAATATGATGCCACGTGAGATCCGAGGTAGCCCTGTTGAGATGGTATATAATGTGAATCCAAGTCCCTGTTCCAGTCGTAGATCAAGTCTGGAGTATGGGGACAGAAAAGCAACAACACATTTTTGAGGATTTCTGGGTATTCAATTGTGCTCCATTAAACAGCAGCATTTGCTCAAAAACCCTTGAGGTGGATTGGTTGTCTTTTTTTACAATCCTCAATAGCCATATAAGTGGCGTTTAAGTCAAGGTCATGGGTATTGCGTAACAAGGTACACAGGCACAGCCTTTGGGATAATGAATAAATACACTTCAACTGTATCGAAGTAATAAGATGTCACCATCTTTGTATGAGATGTTTTAGCCATGGGGCATACATAAAATAGGTGAATGCTTAGAGGATGAATTTTGATTTACGATGGAATTTTCAAGTCAATTATTTCATCTAATGGGTTGTGAGGAGATGCAATTTTGAGGGAGTGACAAATGAGAAATGTATAGAATGAACATGAATTTGAATATCATGTAGGCCAAGCCTGAAAGTGGAATATTTGTATATAAAGAAAGATGTATGTTACAATACCATATTTAACATTATTAAGAGTTAGATTAACAGGGCAGATTTAATATGAAGTAGGGAGTCTAGTGGTTCAGCTAAAACAAAATTAAATACAATTTTATTATATTTGAAATGGATGTTGATCAATTGACCCAATCACTTTTTATTATTATATATATATAGAGGTTATAAAATTGCAAATTTGAGCACAACTTTTAGGCAATTGAACTCACAGGGGAGTAAATGTAAGTCATTGCTGAGCATATGGATATACAACTAGATTTATTCCATGGGGTTATTCCATACAATAATAAATACATTTATTTTGTCTATTGAATATGTTTAATTTCGTTTCCTAATATTTATTCATAAAACCAAAATCTGAATCTCCAACGTGTAAATTTGTGGGATTTTAATCCTAATTAGCTGAAAGTTAAACTTTGAGCTTAAGATAAACTGAATGAATATATTTATTAGTGTATATTTTCCCAGGTTGAAATGATAATTATGATATAAGAGGTGCTAGTATAAGATATCCCCATAAGTTCTTTTTAGACTGATTTCCCTTGTTTTCTTTACCCAATAGCCTTGGGAAGTTTGTCCTGGAGATATATCAAAATACAATTTATATTCAATATAATAATAAGGATATATTTCTACATGGGACACATGCCACTAGCAGACTGTATATTCCAATATCATCACACCTCATGCATATCATTGTTGTTACATTGCATATATTAGCCAGGAATTATTGCTAATTGTCTGACATGTGTGTTAAATAATGCATGCTAAAAGATTGCAGCAAATATCTGCATTCCCCAGTATGACATTAACTTGATTGCTTAATACTCAATCACTGAAAAGTAAATGTGAGATTCATCTAGAAAGCACCATGCTGCATATATTGTTGTTTTATTGAATTAGGACAGAAAAGGGCTTATCCATACCCAGAGACCCAGCTAGATTTTGATTGGTCTATTTTATTGGGTAAGGCTTGATCTCACATTCAAAGAGTATAGATGGAGCCACCTTTTCAAGGTAAAATCAGATGTAAACCATTGACAAAACTGGAAGTAACAATGGCTTACAATTTATTCTATGCCATCTCAAATATATTATTTTCTAAAGAATCCATGGCATGTTATCAAATTGCAAAGACTCTGACTTAAGTGAAGGGTAATCAAACTACATTGTACATTAACATCAACAAAAATGGAATTAGGTTATTATTTGGGTATTTTAGGTTAACATTTAAATATTTTTAATCCAACTAATGTTTTATTTTATGTTTTTGGTCTAGGGTTGTATTGTCTCCTGTAAATATAAATGGGATTTTAGCAGATTGTAATGAATTATTTGTATGCAGAAATGCGAGGCAAATTTGTGAATTGTTGTAAATAATGTAAAACAACCTTGTCATGATAAAGTGATACTCAGTGATAATTAAAATACATGTAATGTACGAGTGTCCCAGAACTATATTTAGTATTAATAAAATCATTCAAATGATATCAGTGCTTTATTTTGAATTTTTTAATCATTTTATATTTTTATCTGTACAGTTAATTAACAATCCTGAGTAATAAAACTGTTATGAAATAACGCATTAATTATCATTATACATATCGTATACATAGCCCAGTTAAATGCACTTCCATTCATAAAAATCAGAATAATCATTTTGTAAAATATTTTCTTTTGCTAGAAAAATGAGGATTTTCTATTTTGGAAACAAGGAGTTTTTAAGCATTGCTCCGAGCCTGAGAACACCTGAGAGTATTCTCAATGGTATAATCAGATGTTGTATTAACCATAAACACACAATGAGGAAACGCTCTTGATGAAATGAATTTTACATTGTGTTGTGTTGTGTTGCAAATACAGAGTGGGCCAAAGAATAACAGAAAATGACCCCTTGTGAACATCCATAATGTGAATTGAGGTAAAATTGCAGGTAATTCAAATCTTTGTAATGATGTAGATCATTACATCATGCTCAAAATTAATCTTTATTTTATGTCCCTGCCAAAAAGTGGTGGCATATTTTTGATCAGCATTAATTGTGAGATGTGGTTGGCAACTGTAACTAATTATTATAGTACTTATGAAACAGAGTGACATTATGTCAAATTAATACCTTGTTTTAATTGGTTGTTATTTTGGCCCGCCGTGTATTTCCATTGCTATAATGTAAAATTTGTGATTAATATGTCCCTAATGTGGTATTAAGTGATTAATCTCGAGTTATGACAGTAATACGTTAATTGCTGCTTGATTAAAAAAATAGTGGTACATGCAGAGAGAATCGTCCCTCACTAATATCAAATAGTTATCTGCACAACAGTAGAATTTTACATAACACATATGCTAACAGTGGCTAACTACTTTTGTACATGTGTATTTCAGAAGTAAAATCAATAAGGTCGATAGAGTGGAATTGTTTTTACCAGAATCATTATATCTTGTACTGTATTGATGGTATATATTTTACATTTCGAAATCCATTTTTATAGAGTATATAATTTTTATATGAGAGTAGTATATTCCATCAATATGGGGAAATTTTGCATGTTTAAATCTTATATGTTGAACCAATGACATCTATTGCAGTGAGGTGAAATGAATCTTTACCACCAGTGATACATGTAATTATTAGGTATTATTGGAGATATGAAATAAATGAATTCATTACAATACAATGTAAATTCTTTGTTTAGGATTAGCTCCCAGAATGCAATATCGATATTCTGCCATATATGGTGTTATGAGTCATGTCGTGATTACAAAATTCAAAATCAAAACGTCCTCCATTTTTTCACTAAAAAATTCGAATCGCGAGTTTTGGTCTTTTTTCCAAACAAAAAATTCAAAACGCACAAGAAGTGATCAAGATATTAGTTTAAATCTTTTGAATCATTTATTATGAATTTATAGTCATTTATAATATCAGAAAATAATTTTCAATGTTGTCATCGATCAAGGTCAATGTCGAAGCCAATCTCCTTTGCTGTATACTGTTGCCTTCAATATTATGGATGTCATTCAGCTGTAGAATAGAAATTAAGTAAGATTCGTCCATTGAAGTACAACTCGAGTCCATGGGCGTAGCGCTATTTTTCTAAGTAGTACGCCACCACCACGGGAACAAGAGTTGAGTGAATCAAAAAACCAGCATTCGGGGGGGTCTGAGGGTTCTCCCCCAGGAAAATTGTGAAATTTGGTTGTATTTGGAGCAAATTTGCAACCATCTGGTACGCCTGGCTGTACGCAGCGTATCGGGCGCTGTCCAATGCTTTATTTGCCAGAGCACAGTAATTCGGCATGTGATTACATTTAAGATGCAGAAATGTCCAAATTTCTTACAGAGAAAAAGACGGACCGGACCTCCACTCGGAGGATTATCCTGTTATAAAAACATTTTAATGGTTTTGAATTGTGGGCTTTTAAAGACTTCAAGAGATGAAATACACCATTCATACGTTGTCTTTTGGACATCAGGATGTGACGTAGGTAAATCAAGATGAATTCAATTTATCAAAAAATCTCAGTTAACTGAGCTACATGTTTTTGGTATTTTGTTCCAAATAATAAGTTCTCAGTCTGATGCATCGGTGGTACACTCAGAATGCCAAATATCAATGCGGTCGTAAGTTCCGTGGGCCAAATGTCAGCGATGACGTGACGTGACCCAAACTCCCAAAGTCATGATAGTGATAGTGACCAGGAATCGACCACAGGGAAACACGTCAAGGAATATCAGTTTGCGTTACAAGTCTTTTCTTTGGAACTTCAAAGTAATTTCACGAAACTTCATTGTGATGTACCTTAATTATCTAACTCCATCTTCTCTATTACATTGGGTAGATCTAGCTCCTATTCACCTTTACCGAAATCCAAATCATGAGTTTTGTAATAAATAGATCTTAGATCTCCGACGCCAGGTAGATTTCCTGCTAATATTAAGCCTAAGCATGCAATCTGCGTCAAACTTCATCCCATAGTATACTAATCGTTCTGATAGGACAAATTCACATTTTGAATTCTTACTTGTTGGTGGAATCAGCAAAAGAATTGATTTTTGGAATTGCACTTCTTGACCATCCGCTGCCTCTTTCTAACCAGCCCCAACCTATTGTAAACTTTAAGAATATTGACCGTGTCGTTGAAAACATGGACTTGCGGTTCAGTCACATGTTCGGCTGCAAGAGGCGTTAGGCCTAGTTTCTTCCATCGATAAGGTAACTTTGAATATTGCAACAACCGATCTGGATCTTCTGGTGAATTTTTGTATTTTTGAGGTAACACAATGCTCTCATGAGGGATATCTTGGTCTTTATGTTTTGAATGTTTTGCGGAGTCTGTGTAGTGGATTGGTGAACAAAATATCTCTGGAAACAGACATGTTATCTATTTATTTATTTTATATATTTATTTACTTATTTATTTATTTTTGTCTATAATGTTCATTATCTTTACTATCTTTAAAACGCACATCGGAATCTATTTATGAATTGGAGTCTTGGAAATAAGGATTCGAAATGAAAAGTCAAAAATGTTTCTGAGATACCATTCAACCATTTTTACACGAACACTGTACAAGTAGTTAAAAAAATAAAATTGCGTTGCTATGGTACAGAGACATATAAAACATGTATGGTAGGATACCACTACAACGCGCGCGATATTCTTTTTCTTAAATGTTAGGATACCACAGCAACGCGATATTCCTTTTTGAACTACAAAATTTTAGTATTTGTTATATTCAATAGCATCACGTTGGGAATAGTCCAATAACACTGAGACTAACATAAAAATAAAAATATAATCAATGACACATATTATGTCTTTCACCAACTTTTTTTAATCTATTTCACAAAAAGTTGTATATAAAGTCTACAAAAATTGAAGAAATACAATTTTTAAATAATTTTGTATTCAATAGTACAAAATATGTTTCTTTTATTGAAATGCTAATTTTATTGAAGTGCTAACTGTAGATAAACCGACATATAACTTACCTGCTATTATAATTCCGTATATGAGAACTTCTGCTAAAAACATGTTATTCATTATTATTACTTATTATGAGCACGTTCGTTTCTAAACGATTTCGTTTATTTTGTAAAAGATACCTAAATGAGCATTCGATGGGTACCGTCTATTTTCCCGTAATTAGTTATATTAAGCCAGTACTTTATATTATATTAAATGTTACGCTACACGCGATTTTACACCAACTCATTTTATATGTCAACGTTGATTAATAATACAAGGCAACCAATAGACCACAGCGCAAATATGTAAAACCATGATTTCAAAATAATCGCCCCAGTAAAAAGAGAACGATTCAACAATGTTAATGTCGGTTAATCATAAGTTAACCATGAAGAATAGTTAAGGAAACGATGGGGACTTATACAATGCTTTAAATAAACGTTAAGAGAACTTAAAAGAGTAATGACAGTGTATTTACATATAGCTAGGCAACAAGGAGGATTGGCTCCCAGAGTGCAACATCGATATTCTGTCCCATATATATATATGGGCATGTCGTGATACAAAATTCAAATTGAAACAGCCGCCATTTACCGCGTCTGAGACTGGTAAATCAGAATGTGGAAAGTGTCCTATACTAACAAGTAACAACTATTGTTATCAACAATCCGTTTTGTTACACAGCAGTACTTAATTATAAAATAAGAGAAACAATTTGTAAAAAGCCTAAGGCGAGAATTTGCTTCATGTTTCGGCGAGTTTTCAATTATTAACAATAACGAAGATTCATGTGTGCCAACAATCCATTTTCCGTGATGCTTTTATACTAATTAGTCTAAAATCCAAAAGGTTGGCGATCGGCTGGATTCTAACTTATCTGCCACAATGAACACAAATCAATTTCATATTTTGGACCTTTGTGATGTTCATAAGTAAATGTTTGCGCGATAAAACCTCTCAAATATCACCGATTGGTAATTAAGAATAATAAATCAGATGCTAATGCATCACAGAATGTATTTTTGTCCACAAAACAATTACAAACGACGATGTGTTGAATGAAATAATGCACACGCTTGTATTGACCAGGCGTCAGTCGAGATACCATGGAAACACGCCTAAACAATATTTGGATAGATTAACATGTATTTATTTTTTATAGACGTTAGTCAATTTTATGTCAATGTCCTCCAGTGAGCCAATGAACTTCAATAATTCGAAATACACCACGCAATATTGCAATGAGAACTATTCCAAAAGGATAGTAAAGGCTGTGGATCCCACAATGGATGATAACCCTTACGTAATGAGATCGTTAAACAATTGAATCAAAAATTGATGATTTAAAATGAAAAATCAGTAAAAGTTAATTTACAACTCGTCATTGCCAGAGGATGTTTCTCAAAGCGATGTTTTTCAAAAAGCGACGAGGCAAGCATAGTCTGCCTCGTCCTGGCTACACTTGAGTACCTGGATAATTTTAAACAAGGCACTAACATGACAAAATGTCACCACCTAGTTGCTCACAATATTATAAATTCAAATCTCAAGTCAGATTTGAACTTCCGAGAATCAGAATTAAGGAGATGATTTTGAAAAATGGTCAATTTAAAAATACCGTTTTGACTTTTTTGAACTTGAGAAGGTCAAAAATTGGACAATTTAAAGCAAGTTGAAAAAGACCCTTTGTGACTTTGAAATGGTCATTGAAGGTCTAATCTCAAATCTAAAGTCAGATTTGAACTTCTGAGGACTCGTCGATATTTTTGAACAAATTGGTCGTTTTGATCCTTTGACCGTTTTGACCAATCATGTAGTGCTTAGGGTCAGATGTGACTCTAACTCCTGCTTGCATCTTTTCGTTTGGGTTTGTATACGTTGGATCAACTGAAACCTTGTGAATCAAGATGCTTTTAGAAGGAGACAAAAATGTTCAAATATGGAATAACATTCGCTCATTGATTTTAATCATGTACTTCCCACAAACCAAATGACAGATTATCAATTCATCCCATTTGTCAGTTTTCAGAAAAACACATCATACTGTGGAATTCGACAATTTGATTTGAAAGAATTCTTCTAAATCGAGAACTCATTTGTCTCCTTCTTTTAAGATACTTCTCTCAATGAAACAATGGAGGCAAGAAATGAATGAAGTGAGGATCTGTATCATTTTCTCTACACTTTAGTTATCTAAACTTAGCGTATTATAAAATGTTATCCTTTTCATATACACGTTGTATCAAAGTGCATGACAATGTCGATTTTCAATCTCAGACCAAAGATAAAATAATTGAGAAACATTGGAAGTATTGTTTTCAGCAGTAATCCAATGCGGGCTACAGTGTAGGTACATGTATGTCAAACATTGGAGGAAAATTGAATTTATTCCAGATTGAACGAACAAGCTTTATCTCTTGTAACGCATGTGGTTTTATTCAAATTGAAAATATTTTATTTTTCAATGCCACTAAAAACATTCAGATGGTTTAATAATCATATTCAAAACTTAGTTTTTAACACAATAAAACAATGGTACAAAATTTGCAAAGTTCGCGAAGATAGAAACTAAACTATAAGCTTGCGTGAGCAATAATTGTCAATCAGTCAGCTACGTCACGTTTTGGGGTATTAATGTTTTCCACGGAGAGAGCAGACGGGTTCACTTTACTACGTCGCCGTCGCACGTGCTTTGATCGTTATAAGTCGTCATTATTTTGTACCAAGAGTTTATGCAATAACATGTTTTGCGTGTTGCGTTCATTGCACACTTGGTTTAGTACCCCGGACGTAAACTGCCTTTCGCCTCGATCGGCTTACTAAAAAAGTTCAAATAGACCAACGTTAATCAGCAAAACGAATACATAGTATACTATTCCAGTTATTCCACAGGTATATCAACTGCCTCGCATAAATTCATAGGTCATTTTCTGTGCTAATTGCAAATCTACGTGAAGTATTGTGCGATGTAAGGATGTATCCTAAGTTCTCCAATATCGCAAATTCTCAACCTGGGGTTCTCCAAGTTCTAGAAAGAGTTCTTAATATTAAATAAGTCTCTTTTGGCAGTAACAGACATAGATATTCACATCTCTTTGTTTGATGAATCAGCACATGTCGATGTTTTTTGTATTGCACCTCTTGACAACCGCCCTTAGTATTTGTTGCCTCTTTCTAAGCACCTCTAACTCGTTGTAGGCGTTGCGGATATCGTCCATATCTTTGGAAACACGGCCTTGTGGCATGGCCACAGGTTCACGAGCGATCGGCGTAAACTTCTTCAATCCAAAAGGGAACTTTGAATATTGCAAAAACCGATCTGGATCTTCGGGTGGGTATTTGTATTTTTGGGGGAACATACTGTTCTCATTAGTAATGTCTTGGCCACCATAGTCGGGATATTCGACGAAGTCTCTGTAGTCGATAGGCGAACCTGATATCCCTTGAAATAAAGACATACGTGTACGTTGGGCAAAATTAATGTAAAAGAAACATGGCACCGACTTAACTTAAGCGCTATTAACATGCAGGAAAATTCCATTTCATAACGGGCAGCATGTGAAGTACAAATATTTGCAACTATTCTTATACTGCAGATCATAAAATCGAGACAAATCGAGACAAACTTACAATTCAAAAATGATTTGAAATATAAAAATGGAAAGCATCGCGATGTTATTCAGCAAGCCAGTGTTCAGGTGTTAATCGAGTAGAGATCTCAAGAATCAATGCAAATATACATGATAATTACGATGACACTTGCGAACAAATTCAACATTAATAGTGATGTAGATCATAGTCGCATCTCCCACCTCAAATCATTTCGATTTTTATATAACAATAAATTGGTAATCATTATCAATATGACATTTCAAGAATGTAGTCTTATTTTCTTTACTTTATTGTTATTTTTACTGTGATTGAAAAGTGTAACTGTTGGATGTACGTTTGCCCCTAACAGGGCATCAGTACAAATAAAATCGCCTATTATATACAATCATTATTAAAAGGAAATCAGCACTATAGAGTGAGTTTGTATACGCGAATGCAACTTTCGGCTGTCGGCTACCAGATTAACTTACTATTTTATGACCAAGTACTATTCATTTTCAAATGAGCTGCCCATAAAATAGTAGGTTAATCCGATAGTCGACGGCCGAAAGTTGTATTCGCAAATACAAGCTAACGAAGACTCATTGTCTGAATGACAAAATGTCCCCTGACAAAGGGTTTCAGAAAAGTGCTCATTCAAATTTTCCTTTGGCACAATATTCCACTCAGAAATGAATTCGTTCAATTTTTCGATTATCCATGTGCCACTGTAAATAAAAATATATTTATAAAATGTAACAAAATGTCTGTGTTAGTCCAATCTAAAAACTTACCTAATACCATCATTCCAAAAAGAAGAATTTCTGCTAAAAGTAAGTTACTCATTATAATTACTTGATGTTTGAGCACGTTCGTTTCTAAACTTTATCTTCTTGTGTAGACGTTTCGTGAAAATGATGAAGCATTAGCTGCAACTGTTCATTTTGTTCCGGACAATGGCTTAGTTCTTATCATTTATTTTTAGTTAATTGTTCCGGTGCATTGTTCCAAAGCTCGGATATCAAACGTTACGCTCAGTAAACCTGTGCATCCCGCATTAATAATTTACTGGTTTGATTATTTTGTATCATTATTATAAGTACACGTCCTGTTTCCCGCAAATGTGCTCCCTATTCATATGTCTGTTTAGCATAATGGCGAATGAATTCTCAACATTTCTCAATACAAGTATTTCGGCTTATCTACCACCTATCATACGTTCGCATTGTGCACCAACTGAATAAGTCAAAGAATACAAAGGATCATCACTTGCAGCTATTCCATACGTTTTACACCTATTATTTCCGTTAATTTCCCCAGAATTATTATTTAATATTTGCGTATTTTCATCACCCTGATTATGAAGAAGCGATGTTTACCTTGAAATTAAGACCTCTCTCCATTGATGGACGCCATAATCATTTCATTTATATATTTTGTTAATAAGTTTGAACAAAAGTGCAAGCGATAGGCTAAATGGAACTACCAATAATATTAGTCACCACTTGAAACGCATTGGTTGATGAATGCTAAATCCAGGACCATCTAAAACTTGAATTCCCAAAGTGCTCTACGATTCATTTCCAAAAGCTTATATGCAAAACAATAATCTAGATGGAAATAGACTGTTAATAGAGTGCGATATATGATGATTATTGGTTGATAAAGTACAGTCAATACAAGGGGATGACATTCTGATACTCAAAGCATCTTTCAGTTTCGCCATCTCAAGGATAGGAAGAAATGAGATGTTATGGTTTATCATGATGCTACTGTGATGAGATGACTACTGAGTAGAAGTAGTCCCAGAATATGAATGTAGAAGCTGTTCGACGATTCTCAGTTACTTTAATATTCATATTGAAGCACATATTTCGTCCATGAAATCTTGACTGCAAAAACCCTTGCAGCCCTACATTGAATTTCATTATTGGTCTTAAAGGGTGACGATTAGCATCCCGTATAAAAACAATATGGCGGCTCCAGGCGAATCAACTGGATCAGTCCATTTTTAAGAAATAAGGGGAGTTCTGTAAAATCAAGTTTATTGAAATTGTCTTTGAGATAAAGTAATCCGTTTATAATGATTTTGAAAACGTTATCCAAAGAGTGATTGCGTTCAAAGAATACATGTACAACAGCCAATATAAATCCTTGTATTAGAAACCGGTTTGTCTTGCTTTGTTTCATTTGTAGGATATTTCATATGCCAAGCTTTGTGCTATTACGTTATGGGGAAATTTAGATGCCAATTTTTCCTTATTATACACAAATAGAAGATGCTGAAACTTCACCCATAAATGTGGAATTGATTTGTCAAAATATAAATCACCCTTTTATAAATGTGTGACGATCTATAATATACTTATGCTATATAACAGTTAGAGGTGTTGACACAACGACCTCGAACCTGTGAACCCTTGAGTATTATTCCGGGATCGGGCCTTTTATACTAAACGGTGAGCAACACCAGAAACGAGCGTTCGATTTGCTAAACGATATGCGTCACCCTTTAAACGACTGCCATCCTCGCTGAACTTAGTGCTAAAGTTAGACACAAATTGACTTTTTTTAAATTGGTTAGACTTTTCGTGCATTTAAGACCAGATTTAGACGCTGAGCAAGTAAATCAGAAGGGAAAAATAATCAGATATTTCAACAATCTCCATGGAAGGAAGCCTTAGTTGCATACTGCAAATCAACTAATATTTGACGCTATTATATTTGGCATTTTTGCAATTTTGAAATTTCGTGGCCATCAATTTTCGCTAATTTTCAGTTTTCGAAACTTTGCAGCTATTAATTTTCACAGATTGTAACTTATCAAAACATTAGCTTATTTTTCTAATTTCTTTGATTAAAATCCGAAATAAATACAAGAAAACAGTAACTTCCTACCTTTTATGACACATCACTTGAGGAAAATATCGGGAATAATTAGTGAAATAATTTCACGGGATTTTCGGACTATTATATATCGCGAGTTAGAACATTTAGAATTTTGCGGTTATTATATTTTATCATATTTCGCGAATTTTCCAAATATCGCGAAAAACGCGAAATATAGTTGCACGGGAAAATTAACAGGAGTAAAGTATATTAAAGTACCGTCTCATGCTTCAGTGAGGACAGTGATAGACATATCATTTTTTACCTCCTGAGATAGCTTACTACGACCCAAAGAACCTGACCTTTTATGAGTCCAGTAATTGCTAAAGTGACTGGTTGGTTCCAAAAAGATTCGAATAAACATTTTCTCCAAGCATTTGAAATCATATTTTAAAACATTTTGAAGGTGGTAGTTTTAAAATGAGTGGATCTTCTGAGGCTGGTACCAACAGGACATAATCGAACAAGCCTAATTATTTGTTAGTTTCCAGTACGATTGTTAATGTACTTTTATTTACTTAATTATATAAAAAATCAACATACATGTAGATCTAAAAGACATTCAAAATATGTACAATATATCTGCTACAATACTAAACCGTCGCTAACTATGACGTTTATTTTCCATGAATTATTAACACTTTATCTTAAAAGTAATTTTAGTCCTCATGGGTATAATATTCAAGGTCAATTAATGAGCATTTCTTATATCAATTGTCAATATATTGACTTTAATTATGTTTGGTCCCCAAAAGTCCCCTCTTTATCACACTTTGTCTTTTTATATTATAGATTGGGGTTCCATTTGCCTACGTACACAATTCCCACCCTTATCTCAGAGAGTGTGTCTTATTACTCATATTTCCTCTGAGCCACAATCCCCATTTATCACAATAGGCTAGGCAAATGGAAGTTTAACATCCCCAAAATTGCAACAGTTTTTAAATTAGGCTTATATTGTATATTGATATCAGTTGAAAAACATATCAAAAATGTAGAAAAATATATGCAGTGGACAAATATGAAATGTCACATTCTAGGTACCCCCCTCCAAATTTGAGTATGGGATTGAAAATATTTTTTTATTTCAAAATGGGATGCTCTTCTCAACTAAACGAGTAATATTATGATAGTTTACTGACATAAGAGCAACTAAAAATTGTCAACCAACTATTTGAGTGCAATAATTGGCATTTCTAGCCCCAAATATCTGAAAATAGGCCATCAAATAGCCTGAATTTAATATAACAATGTATTTATTTCTGTATCTATTCATCAGAATTGCATGAAAAAATCAAGGAGGTTATTATACACCTGACCATTGTATTTGATAAGTATCAGGGTCATTAAGTGGATATTGAGGGTGAAAATAATATTTGAAATTTCAATATTTTACCACATACCTTTTTGGGGTGACCTTGCTTTTGTTTAATTACTTCCAAGATATGTCATATTTGAACTCAATAGCACAACTAAATTATTTGTAAAGGCTTATTTTGTCCTAAAAATAGTTTTTTGATGTTTTCAGGAAAGGATTATGTAAAAAAAAGTAGAAAAAACAGCAAATGCCAGGTGAAATATAGGGGGAGCCCTACTTTTAGTTCATAACTGCTAAATTATCAAATGTTTTTTCCTTTTAAATTCAATTTGATATATAATATACCTTTTCTGGTAAAAGAGAGAACGATTTGTTAGAAATTAAGTACAATCGGTGGTCTAAAAATATCCTTGAAAAGGCAACAAAATGTTAAATATCCCTGTCCCTGACATCAGTTTATTAATATGAGCCAAAAAGGTAACCCAACCAAATGTTTGTTAATAACCCAGTCATTCAGCATGGGTGTGGCATCATATTTGGCACAATTACCTTGTTCAATGTTCTTTCATTCTACTAAGTGTCATTCTTAATAGTCACGATTTTATGGCCATTTACAAAATGTGCTCAAAATATCGCAATGTGCCTAACTGACTGGACATCAATACCACCATTTTTTATTATCTGTGGACCTTTTTTTCTATACTAACAACACTTGAAACAAGAGATAAGAATGGAGATGAGAGCCATGACACAAGATTTTTATGCTCCTGATTTGAACAACTACGTACGATACGTTCAAGTTGGCCTCCAGGCATGACACTCATATTTCATGGCATGGTATAAAATGGCCATAAAAATCGTGACCACCAGAGATAGACCACTGAGACTGGGTAGATTGATAATACATTGACCATTAGGCTCAATTCTGCCAAATATGACACTAAATCCATGCAGGATGACTGGACTGGGTTATTAAGATTTGTTTGGGATACGTTTTTGGCTCGCCCTGTATTAAGGAAAAAGAGTTACTTTTGACTACGGTGTTCTTAACCACACAGTGATATTGAGACATGAAATGAAGAAGTTCAACTGAAGAATGTTGGATTTCAAGATGAAATTTAATAAAAAATGAGGAAAAGGTTTCTCCGTTAATAAATACTACTGAGTTAACTAGTGTAAATCCCTGGTCTTTATACAGGACATGGCTCGATTATGTTATGTTCATTATCAAAAATGCTGCCTTAATTTTGTAATCTTAACCTTCATATATATTTGTCTTACTTATAGAGAGCAAAAAATAATGCTGATTAAATAAGCGAAAACAAATTTGGGCCCCTAAACCCCTAAAGTGGGCCCAAATTTTGAAATATTGAGGCCCATTTTCTTCAAAATTTGGCCTGAAATTAAAAAATAAGGCCTTAAAAGGCCCTCTCATGACCAAAAAGGCCCACTTTTTAGGGCCTTAAGGCCTTTTTTGGTCCCAATTTTTATTCTTGGCCCGCCCAAGGGGGCCCGTACCCCCAGCCCCCCCCCCAGATCCGCCAGTGTTCATTATTTAGTCATCATTATTTTCATGATCAGTTATGGAGGTATTTGCACAAATGCCTTTGCATACCTACTTCATAGAAGTAAAATATGCCTAACACACACAATGGATGATCTCTGAGAGAGGGGAGCTGCATTTAGGCAATGGGAACAAATGTTTCGTTGCTTATTTCCCAGCAGTTTATTTCCCTCCCACTCCTGGATCTGATGGTATACTCTATAATTGTTGTTTTCCGCAGCATCAGAAGTTGGAGGAAGAACACGGGGCTGCAATAATTCATATCTTGCTGCTCTCTTTTAATAAAATTTTTGAAGCCTAAGTTCATTTAGGGTTTCACCATTTTTCCACCATAAATTGACAAAAGAGCATGTTCCTCGATCTGCAATGACAGAGTTACTTGCATTTCACTGGTTTTCCACTTGATTACGTTGTAACAAAATGTCGGAACATCGAAGATATGATTTTTCTTTTTTCCTTATTTCATGCGTTGTAGGCAGAATTATCACAAACATGTATCAGTATTATATGTTTAAAAAATGTACATATTTGCGGACAAATAGTTCAGAAGACAACAGAATCGTCGATTTACTTCCTCACTTAAGTTACATAAACGGTATTTTGATAAACAGTTAAGATCTCACTTTGAACTGCCACCGTTTATGTAAGGAATTAAATCAACAATTCTGTTGTCTTCTGAGCTATTTTTGCGCAAACATGTACATTTCTAAAACATATGATACTGATACATGATTGTGAGAAAAAACATCGTGGGGATTCTGCCTACAACGAGTGAAAAAAAGGAAAAAAGAAATATCGTGCCTTCGACGTTTAGATATTTGACCCGTTTCGGTAAGAAGCGTAATTGATCGGATCACCAGTGCTTTGATAATTTAAAAACAACCGCTTGTTTTCTCAAGAACTCACTCTTTTCTATCTGCCTCAATGATAGCTTCTTGTCTATGCCATATATAACCTGAATGCGTTGTCACACCCCAGAAAAGATAAACAAAATATTGTCACAGACCACTTTTTCCGAAGACAATCTTATTTCATTTATATTCCAACATTTTGATTCTTGGGTTGCTGCTTTTGGTTCAGGTTTGAAGAAAATGTTGAAGTTTGTGTTTTGTGCATGATAAATTAGAAGCACAAGGAGATCTGTATGAGTATACTGTATTTGAGGTTTGGACACTTTGCATTGCAGTTTTCACAATCACAATATCTGCATCCGATTCTGAATGTAGCACATGTACACTCAATGTTTTCCAACCTGACAGACAGATTTACCATCATTCCTACGTACTGAAATTATATTAATGAAAGACTCCCCAGATATCTGAGATTTAAATGTGCTCTATCAGTTTAAATTCCGTTTAATAACCATAAATTCGTTTCTACAGCATTATACATCCAATTTTATAGTTCAAAAGTAATGTACTCTTAAGGATGTTCCCTGGACGAAGTTGAAAACGATGAACACCAACCCCTAATTTTTCTTTTCAAAATGTGAAGTACATAGCATAACTAAGTGTTTCTGTGAGTTTAAGAAAAAGTTAAATATTCAAAAGTGTGTTTTGGGGTGAAAACCTGATTTTTAACATGGGTTTCAATGAGAAAGTGCCACGCCCACTTTTGTCAAATATTGACACTTTAGAGGCCTCTTGCTCAGAAAAAAGCACACTAACATATGGTTTTTAAAGTTTTAATATTCTTTGTTGCCCGTGAGAATCCCAGAAAACCATTTTTGAGAAAAAGTTAAATACTATTGAATATTTTCCTATCTGACCAGGGAACATCCTTAATATGTAATGATTTATTTATCTGATGAATTTAAATTCTGTAATTGCGGATTGTAAATAATAATTTAAACAATATTAAATTCCACAGAAACTACAACTTACATTATTTAGATAAGCCTAGTATAGAGCAGTTATCAAATACCCTAATATCAGAGTGGTGATATGTAATTATTCATTAAATACAAGTGAGGTCACCTTAACATTTCACCTGGTGCAACTAATAAGGTATAAACCGTCACAAAACTTGTATTTTAGATGATGACAATCCTATATAAATGATTTAGATGTCAACTCTAATACAAATGTGATGCATTGTGGGAGTTAGTCATCAAAACTATAGTCTCCCCTATAGTAGGCGGGGCAAAACTATGAAAATGAAATAATTTTTTTCTTCCTAAGTATACACGTTAGAATTCTGACACTCGCCAAATATGAAGTTCATATAAATATGTAACACCATGATTTTTTTCATGCTTTTCTGACTAACTGATCCTAAAATATCTAAATAGATATGTGAAAACATGCCTGTTTTGTGGCCTATTTTGTTATACTTTGGGGTCAAATGACCAATTACTGGTCTCAAAAATGGTTAAAATAATATTTTAATTATTTGTGAATATGTGGTCTATCATAATAAAGCTTGAATACTTGTTGACTAAAGTATTCCATTTGGGAAGGAAAAATTGTTTCCTACCAATACTCAATTTTGGGGTAGGGTTGTAGGGGGTACCTAGGAAGTGAAATTTCATATTTGTCCACTGCATACATTTTTCTACATTTTTGATATGTTTTTCAACTGATATCAATACATAATATAAGACTAATTTAAAAACTGTTGCAATTTTGGGGATGTTTGGGCCTTTTATGAGCCCATTTGCTTGGCCTACAATCTCAGATGTTAAATACATAAAATGGGTTATATATGTGGCTAACATAATCCCCCTTTCACAGTGTGCCTTAGATTCATATTCAATACTAGATATAGTACATCAAACTGGGTTATATTTAACATAATCCCCATTTAGCACAGTGTGTTTTAGATTCATATTCAATTCATCAAATTGGGTTATATTTGGCCAACATAATCCCCATTTACCACAGTGTGTCTTAGATTCATGTTCCATTCATCAAATTGGGTTATATTTGGCCAACATAATCCCCATTTACCACAGTGTGTCTTAGATTCATGTTCCATTCATCAAATTGGGTTATATTTGGCCAACATAATCCCCATTTACCACAGTGTGTCTTAGATTCATGTTCCATTCATCAAATTGGGTTATATTTGGCCAACATAATCCCCATTTACCACAGTGTGTCTTAGATTCATGTTCCATACATCAAATTGGGTTATATTTGGCCAACATAATCCCCATTTACCACAGTGTGTCTTAGGTTCATGTTCAATACATCAAACTGGGTTGTATTTGGCCAACATAATCCCCATTTATCACAGTGCATCTTTCACAGATGTTTAATATATTCACTTGGACTACCTTTGGTCTACATATATTTCCTTTATTATCATAGCATATCCATGGATAATATATCTACTTCAGAGAATACTTTAGACCAATCTAATCCTCCTCTTTATCCAAACATATTCCATGTTCCATTTATCCATGTTCAAAAGATATATACTAGATTTATCTCCATAGATTTCTGAGCTCGGACTTGATCTGAGCTGGGGGGTTAAGGCACCTGGAAAATACAATATTGTTGAAAACAACAACTATATAGCCATGAAAATTAACAAAATCATTTTTCAATGAATCTTGTTGAAAGAAAGCTAGCATTATTAAGCTACAAATCAAATCAAAATAACGATAGGAATGTAATGTATATGTCTCTAATTACACAGACCTCATTCCATAAGAGCTAAGTAGTTCTGAAGGGAATCTTTGGTTGTATTTTCCTCTGTCTGTTCCTCTGAGAATGAACCAAAGATCGATTGTAGAGCTATGTCCATGTGCTCTAACACAAGTCTCCTCATGGCCACCCAAGTGTGGTATGTCCCCTCGAGGCTATACTCCACACTGTCCACACGTACATCAGAGCTTGCATTAATGGGACCTTGCCTACGAATTTCAAAATGATCATGCAGAAGTTAAATCTCCGAGAGAAATGTATAGTTCTAATAATCGATTAATGTAATGTATTTTTAATTTTAACATTGAATGAACACACTATTTCTTAATTTAAACAAAATGGAACAAGAATGAAGAACAACCCAATATTGTGGGGAGATATCAATAATGCTATACAAATCCTCATTCCTACTGAACCTACCATGTTTGGAATGCTTTATACATCAACATTCTCTCCTCAGAGCTGTGAAAGTCCTCAACTTTCAATATTGTTATTCCGGTGTTTTTACTGTGAACCTAGAATAGAAAATAAAATATACAATTAGCTTGCTTTTTAGATGTTGATAACATATCATAGTAAAGCTAAAAGCTAAAGAACTAACTAAAGCTGATGAAAAAACGTTGAAAGCATCTCTCTTGTTTTTATGATGGACTGATTAGTACTAAAAATTTCATTAGACACCAGAACAGCTCAAATGGGCCACATTGGAGTTTACAAAAAATCTTTAAAATCTGTCTTTTAGTGTTAAACTTTTACCAATGTCTACCACAGATGGGGAAGTTACTATCTTTATCACATGACTCATTCATTATTAGTCAAAGTACTGTATCAACCATATACACCATCTTTTCGATCAAACGTTTAACAACACCTTGGTGAGTGTACACATGCCACTAATGATATTTGAACATCAAATTCTGTTTTCTCAAGCCTTTTTTGCTTCAATATTTGCATAAAACAAGCATTGAGTGGTATTTAATTGATTTACCATGTTCATGATTCTTTTTATGTGTATACTTATGTCTCACCTGTTGTTCTCCATATAAAATGACTAGAGTTTTGTTCAGAGTACCAGCTACTGTGAAATGAGCATTTGTGGGACATTGTAACAAAGCAGGTTCTATATAACATCCAATGTAGTCTAAAAGCACATAGCAAGCATTTAGGAAATGGCAACATACACAATGTAGTAAACTCCATCTCACGACCTATGTAGTCTACAAGCACATAGCAACAAGCAAGCATTTAGGAAATGGGAACATGGACAATGTAGTAGACTCCATCTCACGACCTATGAAGTCTAAAAGCACATAGCAACAAGCAAGCATTTAGGAAATGGCAACATACAATGTAGTAGACTCCATCTCACAACCTATGAAGTCTTAAAGCACATAGCAACAAGCAAGCATTTAGGAAATGGCAACATACAATGTAGCAGACTCCATCTCACGATCTATGTAGTCTAAAAGCACATAGCAACAAGCAAGCATTTAGGAAATGGCAACATACAATGTAGTAGACTCCATCTCACAACCTATGAAGTCTTAAAGCACATAGCAACAAGCAAGCATTTAGGAAATGGCAACATACAATGTAGCAGACTCCATCTCACGATCTATGTAGTCTAAAAGCACATAGCAACAAGCAAGCATTTAGGAAATGGCAACATAACAGACCCCATCTCACAACCTATTACTGTGCTCAAATCAACATCATTTTTGCCTGCCTAAGCTTAGAATACATGTACAGTAAAACCTGTGTAAGTGGAACATAGCTTAAAATATTGTTTCAATTAAAAGGTGTACCATGTACAAAAGTTTTACTGAATTTTCACATGTTTAAGCAAGCATTTTTCTTTTCCATTCACCTACCTATGTCTGTTGGCATAGTCTGCAGCACATTTTGTCCCGTATTCAAGGAGTAGGCAGATATTTCACCACAAATACTAACCCAGACATACTCACATCCAGTAACACCAAGAACTCTGCCAATCTAAAAGTAAACACAGAGGGCTTTTAGAAACAACACGACAGATTGTATGACAGCATATGCCAAAGTCAACTTTAGGAATATTTACTTTCACTGTTGAATTCACACCTTAATAATTTATTGTAAAATATCAATATAATATCTCTACTATCTACAGAGGCTGTACAGAATCTCTTATTTTTCTGCACCTCAATTAATTTCTTGTGATCAAGTCTAATTTATATAGTGCATAAGTTGTTATCTTTAATAAATTATTTACACATAGGAAGGCATTTATCAAATTCCTGCCAATGAATTGTGGAGGGTTAAATGCACTTAAGTCTTGTATCCCAGCTTTGCATTTGGGCTACTGCTCTCAGGGGGAAAAATTTCAGGGGGAACACTTTAAAATTGACAACTTTGGCCCAAAAATGGCCAAAATCGCTTGAAAAGTGCTCAGAATGGTGAAAAACTGTTCAATTTTGGAAGAATTTTTGGCCATTTTTTCGCTCGAACTCCCCTGGCAACAGACCTGCAATAAATGTCTAAAACTAGCTACCCCACTAAAAAGTGGAGTGCGATATACCTGTGCCCATGCGGCATCCTCATATGAACATTGCGAGTACTGCATCTCTGACATTTCAACTTGAATACGTATCTGCCTCACTTTCACTTCTGGTATATCAACACAAAGGATTGTCACATGTGCTCCTATAAAAATAATAAGCAGGTTTTGTGGGGTATTGTGACGGAGGTAATTTCTGTAAGCTGAAAATTTACATTTTGGTCAAAATTCGTTATTTAATTTAATGATCAAACACATTTCTGATGAATTTTAAAATACAAAATGTACTATCAAATGGTTTTGTGTCAAATTATCCAAAAAAGTTTTGCATCAAGTCTATGACCCCTTCCCATTTACATACACCTTTATCACTGGATTGAATATGTAATCGCTTTAGGTAATTGGGGATCAAAAACTAAATGCGAGACTAAAATGAGTGAAATATCGTACCTTTAGGAGGATACTGAGGGTAGAGCAACATGAATATCAAGGTATCACCAGATGGGGACATGTGACAACTTGAGATCTTGCTACAGTACAACTGCAAAAAATGAAATATACATGACCTGAAAAGTGAAATATTTTACTCAAACATTCAGGATAAATACTTTTGTGTCTTAGACTGCTGTTTTTTCTTCATTTTGGAATGCTATTTAGAGGTTTTGTTACTATCATGTGAAATATGCCTGAGTTCTCCCAATATAAGCCAACCTTGGGAGGCCCTATATTTGGGCAAGAACGAAGGCATATTTCACATCTTAGTGACATAACTGATGTATTACATAACTTTATTCCCATGGCTACTCTGTATCAATGACGTCACACATCTATGTGCTAGTAGAATTTGATGGAAATGAAACGTGACGTCATGATATTGTCATGTTTATTGAAGAAATCTAATATCAAAATGAGGTAAGCAGGCTATATTGGGGTAATCGGGCCATATCAGTGGATATAGCTCGCTCACTTTCCCATTGACTTCCATACAAATGCTTCGCTAGGTACATGTATGTAATACGAGTAAATAAAATCCATCTGTCTCACCTTGGTTGGTTTATAAAGCCTTGTGACATAAGTAGAGAGAAGATTTGTGTCTGCATGCCGTGCAATGATGTGGAATACTCCCCCTGAAGGTGTTACTTCATGTGGAGAATATATAGTTGTCTTAAAACAAAATAGTATAAGGATGAAGACAAGAAGTTATCATGAACATTCTGAATACCATGGTCTACATTCTGTATATCGCAAAGGCAATGATTTGTAGCCAAGGAATGGGCTAATCTTTTATAATATATATCTGAAATTATCATATTATTGGATTAATAAGTGTACTCTAAACTTACATTGAGATATTGTTCATCATTATAATCACTATGCCAAGGTGCCCCTAGCCCCATTCCTTTTATGGTCATCTCAATTCTAGCTCGCTCCCGAGCCATGTCTTGCCGAGATCCTATCTGTTTTTTGTCAGAGAAATGTAAAGTTGATGTTGAATTTGGTATAGGAGCATACATCCTCTCAAACATCTCTATACGATAGCGTGACAAGGGCCTGTGCCATCCATAGCTTGATTCTGTGTCTGGTGAAGTCTGCCAAATACAGATGAATCTGCAAATAAAATATAATTTACACTACAATGGTGGATTCTGCTAAAAGCCATTAGAAATGCTTCATTTTTTCCAAAATATTCATTTTCTATCAATTCTTATTTTTAAACATTCATTTCTAAATTCTTTTTATTTTCACAAATTTTCATTTTTTCAAATATAATTTTCACTCATTTTCTTTGCTTCGAAAGTGTTCACTATAATCTCATTCACTGATGTTCACCTCAATACATGAATACAATAGAATTTTGTCTCTGATTTTTGACAAATCGCTCAACATTTACATGTACTAACCCTCTCTCATCAACAGAAACAAGCCAGGCCCTATTGTTACATGTTGACATTTGTATTATTGGGTATTTATGGCTCCTAAGTAGGTCAGCTTCTATTCCATCGGCCACTGTGTTAACACCACCTCCGCTTCTGGCACTGTACTAAAATTTTATAATATACACTTGCATGAATGAGTTGACCAAGATTCCCATAGTTTCAAATATAATTTTGGTATTGCATAGGTAAAAACCTGGGTAAATTTCCAAAAAGTTACTTCCAACTCATCTTTATACCTTGCTACCTGTACATCTGAAACATGTCTCCTAATTTGTGTACTTTAATGTGTAAATTGATACAGAAACACAGCATCAAACTAGCAAGCATCAAACAAAAATCAAAGGTACATATGTACTTTACGGATTAAGTAATAACATTTCAAACAGTAAAACTCATCCTTTTGGTTTTCAGAGTGGCAGCCATCTTGACAAAAATATATTATGTGCAACTTTTTACCAATAAACACCTTTCCACCAAATATGAAGAAAACCTATTCACTTGAGAGTTTTTTCACAGAGATGGACATCTTGTTTATCATGGATGAACTGACTGATGGATGGACAGAGGGCTTCACTATATCCATATGGAACTTCATTAATTGGATTAAAAACATACCAGGGGTCTTGCATCCTGAGCAGAGGCCAACTGCTTGTGCATATGTAGATGCATTATGTCTCCACTCTCCAAGGCAACCACTACACCAGTCTCCCCTCCAGCCAGAGACACTTGACTGGACCAGAATATTGCATGTGTAGGAACACTGATCTCTGATAAAACCTCATTCTCCACGAATGGACCTTAAAGGAATGCAGCCAGTTAGATTCATTCTTTTCATGGTGATTCCACATATTTGAAGAAAAACAGCTAATAATGGAAAAAGACAATTAAGAAGCGCTGAACTGACTGATGCAATATTGCATATATGTTACACAGGGAGATATACTGATTACTCAATTAGCACTAAATTAGTACTAAATTAGCACTCTGGCAAAAGTGCACTCATGTCATAAGTGCTAATTTAGTACTAATTCATGATATGAATACTCATTTAGTGCTGAAAATCAATTTTATTAGTACTATTTTATCACTCATGATATGAGTACCAATTTAGTGCTAAAAATCAATGAAATTACTGCTATTTTATCACTCATTATATGTGTAGTCATTTAGTACTATAACATGCAATAAATCAGTACTCATGTCATAAGTGCTCATTTAGTACTAATATTTACTGAAATTAGTACTCAGTTAGTGTTAAAATGCCATGAGTACTATACTCTGAGTACTACTATAGTATATCTCCCATTCTCCCTGTGTACAACACAACACAAGTATCAACCTGGTTAAGCAATATAGTCATTATAATACCTGATTGAAACATGAGATCTGATTGGTTGGCATCAAGTTGAGCGAGCAATGTGAGTAATAATGGTGAGAAACCAGTGCCATCTGTCTTCAGCTTTAGGGACCTCAATTGTGATTTACCAGCTGGTGTCCCTTGCATGGACCACACCTAAGTGATCAAAATAATTACATAAATATGGGGATCTGCTAGCCAGGATTTGTAAATTATACAAAAAAGTGCACCAAAGTTAAACAAATATATGCTGTCTAAAACATGTATAATATTTATTTATATCTCCAGCCAGTTCAATCAAGATGTTGAACTGAAAGATGTAATTGGTGTGTCAAAAGCCTTGTGGCCTGGAACTATTTTCTGTTTCATTAATTCACATAAGTAAGTTGACATAATGAGCACAATAATTTTTGTTAAGTTTTAGGATATGAAACTAAATGAAGGATGATGAGTAGGCCGAGATCAAATTAAGTGTAATAACGAAAAATTGCACGATTTTGGAAGAACAATTGGCTCAAACCCCAACCCCCCTAATCCCCCCCCCAACCCCCCATAATCCCTCCCCCAACCCCCGTGGCTATCACCAACAAGACAGAAACATACCTGAACTAATCCAGCCTCAGTGATGGAGACAAGGCGACAGCTGTCCAGACTCCAATCTAGACTGACCACAGGTACGTCCTGGGACTGCACATTTGCAACTCCTCTTATTGCTATGAATGGCTCAAACCATAATGCATACACTATTATGTCACCTGAAATATAATGCATACACTATTATGTCACCTGAAATATAATATACCTGTATACACTATTATGTCACCTGAAATGTAATACATACACTATTATGTCACCTGAAATATAATGCATACACTATTATGTCACCTGAAATATAATGCATACACTATTATGTCACCTGAAATATAATGCATGCACTATTATGTCACCTGAAATATAATGGTGACAAAAACATTTTATTTATGATTATGAGATCTGATGTTAAGTGAGACATTGAAGCAAATATGTAGCTACAATATGTGTGTAGGTTGTTAGCATTTGCATTTCACTGAAAGAAAATGATGGATGTATCATCTTTTGGTCATTTAACATATTTGCAGTACCAACCAGCTCAATATAGAGCAATACGTGTATCTACAGTAAGTCTACTTTATTATTTCATAAAGATGTCTCTCACATCGCAAGGATGACAAGGCATTTACTATATAGCGAGTAGAAAGAAGACAAGACAAAAACATGCAAAATGTCACCACATGCCATTTGTTACAGAAACCAAACTCCAACCACAGAACACCATCATTAAAAAGTTGGAGACTATAATGATATTTATACCACCACCAAGTGGTGATGACATAAAAAATCAGTTAACTTCAGACTAACCATGTCCAGTTCCTATTGCAATATATTTATGGTTTGGTGATAGTTTAGCAATTTGTACTCCATGACACCTCCTTTCCAATGGTACTCTCATTACACTAGTGGTCATTCCCTGTAAGAAGAACAATGGAGGTGTACATATAGTCACTATTTTTATCCCTTTGTTATACTATGGGCTGACTTTAGATTATCCATGTATTACCATGATAAATGAGGTTATACAAGTTGTATATCAAAGATTTTTACACAAAATAAAAATCTTCCACATACAAAAAATATGAAAAATACATGTGATCCTCAAAAAGTATTACCCCTTCAATTTTGGAAAAAAAGTATTACTCTAGCGCATCCCTCACAATACTTTAAATTCAAAATATACACTTATACATGTATTCTCGACTTATAGATACATACACTAGGGCAGAGCATTTGTACTGAAAGGAGCGTTTTCAGTACAAATATGTACTGAAAAATGTACTGAATTTTTAAGTATATTTTTCAGTATAAATATGTACTGAAAAATATACTTAAAATTTCAATGCAAATTTCAGTATAAATATGTACTGAAAAATGTACTGAAATTTTAAGTACATTTTTCAGTATATATTTATACTGAAAAATATACTGAATTTTAAGTGTGATTTTAAGTGCAAATATGTACTTAAAAATATACTGAAATTTAAGTGTGATTTTAAGTGCAAATATGTACTGAAAAATATACTGAAACTTAAGGGCATATTTAAGTGTAAATTTATACTGAAAAATATACTTAGATTTTGAATTACGACATCTTCCTGACTTTGACATCTATACCATGGATTTTGCTATGCTCGAACAAATGAGGTTCTATGTTCATGTTATATATTTTAATTTTGATATCAATTTATTAATTTGCTCAAGCAATATGAGAAAAAAACTCATGAAAAATGCATGATATTTGATAGGTTTGATCGTTGCTAAAAAGAAATTTATTGATGGAGAAAATGCAATCAGATATTATTACAGGATGCGTCTTAAATAATTAAATCCCAAAACATAACTTATTAAAAGGAAAACACTTGATTACAGTAAACCTAGCCTCTCCAGTTTGATTAGAGTCTGCTTTAAAGGATGTGTCTAAAGAAACTTTATTAATCCATTTACAAAACAAAATATTTTGACAAGGCAAAACAAACCTGATTACAGAGAGACTCTTTTAAGTTTGGTTAAAGTCTGCTGTAAAGGAGGCATCCAAAATAATTTCATAATGTAATAGCATTCCTGGGGGGGGGGGGGGGGGGTTTCAGGGGTCCAAGCCCCCCCCCCCCCCCCGGCCAAAAATTCTTTTAAAACCAGAACAACGGCAACGCCAAAGCGTAGCGAATCCCATCGAACAGAAATGACTGGCATTTTTACAAACAAAATATATAGCAAATATCATAAAACAACACACCAGAAAGGCCACCATTTTCAGAAATGGTTGCTCACTAGCCAAGTTGTCATCAGAAGAAATAATATGCTTTTAAGTAGCCACCTATGAAATTTTTGAAAAATCACACAAATGTACTTGTAAAATAACACACATAAAAATGGTGGCCGCCTACTACCCAAAGTGTCATTAGACAGTGTGCCATGCTTATAGTATTCACATATAAAATATGAAACATACCAAATATGAACAAAATCGCTCCACTACTTTTCAAGTTATAGTAAAATACGTTAAAATGGGGCCATTTTTCAAAATGGCCACCTTCTACCAAAAGTGTCATTAGACAGTGTACCATGCTTTTAGTATTCACATACCAAATATAAACAAAATCGCTCCACTCCTTTTCGAGTTATAGTAAAATACCTTAAAATGGCGGCCATTTTTCAAAATGGCCACCTTCTACCAAAAGTGTCATTGGACAGTGCGTCATGCTTACAGTATTCACATACCAAATATGAACAAAATCACTTCACTACTTTTCGAGTTATAGTAAAATATGTTAAAATGGTGGCCATTTTTCAAAATGGCCGCCTTCTACCAAAAGTGTCATAGGACAGTGTGCCATGCTTATAGTATTCACATACCAATTATGAACAAAATCGCTCCACTACTTTTCGAGTTATAGTAAAATACGTTAAAATGGCGGCCATTTTTCAAAATGGCCACCTTCTACCAAAAATGTCATTAGACAGTGTCCAATGCTTATAGTATTCACATACCAAATATGAACAAAATCGCTCCACTACTTTTCGAGTTACAGTAAAAATCGCAAAATAACGAGTAAAGGCCGCCATTTTTCAAGATGGCTTCCATGTGCTTCTTTAATATCTACATTTGTAGCTTTATTAATGTCCTTTATAATTTTTTTACATTTAAAACATATTGCTACTACAGTTTTACATATTGCACCTAAATTACTGTAAAATCGACACTAAAATGGCCGCCATTTTGAAATGAGCGGCCATTTTGAAAATCAGCTTTCGAGCAGAACTTCTAGCCCCATAGGGTATATGTGTACAAAATATGATCAAAATCGGGCCAACGGTATTTGAGTTATTGCCCGGACGGACAGACGGAGGGACGGACGGACGGACAGAGGCGTTCCCTATATCCCTCCGAACTTCGTTCGATGGGATAATCATGCACTTTTTCACCATTCTAAGAACTTTTTGAGTGATTTAGAGTTTATAAAGTATGCCTTACATTTACGTTTTCTCTTATTTCCATTATTGGACACAAATATTTCTCATTGCATATATTTATACTTAAAATTATCCTTAAATTTCAGTATATTTTTCAGTACATTTTTATACTGACTTCTGCACTTAAATTTCAGTACATTTTTCAGTATATATTTGTACTTAAATTTATCCTTAAATTTTCAGTGCATTTTTCAGTATATTTTTGCACTTAAATTTGTCCTTAAAATTCAGTACATTTTTCAGTACATATTTATACTTAAATTTGTACTTAAAATTCAGTATATTTTTCAGTACATGAATTTGTACTGAAAAATATACTGAAAAAAATTCAGTGCATTTTTCAGTACAAAAATATACTTAAATTTGTACTGAAACAAAACTAGTACATTTTTCAGTACATACTTGTACTGAAAACGCTCCTTTCAGTACAAATGCTCTGCCCTAGTGATATACACCTACCTGCCAATACTCAGAGAGCCATTTGGAGTAGCGAGTCTGTAAGTCTGATACATGTACATGCAGGGGATCTGAGACAGGAAGTTGGTTGTACTTTAGAATCACTACATCTTCCTCCTCTTCAGGTCTAAATTATACAGGAGAAGGTAATTAGTGAATAAAATAGTGCAGGCCCGTAGCTAGCTTTTGCCAAGGGGGTTCACTTTTCAAAAATTTCCAGGGGGATTCACTTTTGACAACTTTGACCCAAAAGTGGCCAAAATAATCACTTGAAAACTGCTCAGAATGTCGAAAAACTGCAAGATTTTGATTTTTTTTGACAGATCTTGTTTCAATTTGGTATACATGACCCTAACACTATAAAAACATTTTTACATTTACATTACGTTACATTGTACACTTAATTTCAAAATGTTTTATTATCATCTTGTCAAAAATAAATTCTGATGATTTTGAAGAAAATTATTTTTGATATCAGTCAATCACTTTAAGGATCAACTATTTTAAATGGAAGAGGGAACCATTTTAAAACGTTATTTTATATAATAAATACAAGAACACAAATGTGTACAAAATGTCCCCACCTTTGGGTGATCCCGTCAAATGGTTATCCTAAAAATGAGTAGACAAGACTTTACCGACACAATTTGAGGAGGGAATATCCAAAATGGCCACCTTAAAATTTACCCAGAATGCCCAAAAATTAGTCAGTTCTAGATTTTCATACTAAGAGCCATCCCTGAAAATTTGAAATTGATCCCTCACACAGTTAACCAGAAAACATGTAAACAAGACTTTACAAACAAGATTTTAGGACGGAAAATCCAAAATGGCTGCCTTGACATTTATCCAGAATGCCAAAAACAAATCTCTTCTAGATTTTCATACTAAGAATCATCCCTGAAAATTTGAAATTGATCTACCAAACGGTTCACCTGGAAATGCGTAGACAAAACTTAACAGACAAGATTTTAGGACAGAAAATCCAAAATGGCTGCCTTGACATTTGTCCAGAATGCCCAAAACCTAATCAGATATAGATTTTCATACTAAGAATCATCTCTGAAAATTTGAAATTGATGTACCAAACAGTTCACCTAAAAACGCGTAGACAAGACTTTACAGGCAAGATTTTAAGACAGAAAATCCAAAATGGCTGCCTTGACATTTATCCAGAATGCCAAAAAACTAATCAGATCTAGATTTTCATATTAAGAATCATCCCTGAAAATTTGAAATTGATCTAGGCCTACCACACGGTTCACCTAAAAATGCGTAGACAATTAAGACTTTATGGGCAAGATTTTAAGATGGAAAATCCAAAATGGCTGCCTTGACATTTATCCAGAATGCCAAAAAACTAATCAGATCTAGATTTTCATACTAAGAATCATCCCTGAAAATTTGAAATTGATCTACCAAACAGTTCACCTGGAAATGCATAGACAAGACTTTACAGACAAGATTTTAGGACGGAAAATCCAAAATGGCTGCCTTGACATTTACCCAGAATGCCCAAAAACTAATCAGATCTAGATTTTCATACTAAGAATCGTCCCTGAAAATTTGAAATTGATCTACCAAACGGTTCACTTGAAAACGCGTAGACAAGACTTTACAGACAAGATTTTAGGACGGAAAAATCCAAAATGGGCGACAATAAAAAAGTGATTATGAGTTTTTGCTGATTTCCTTTTACAAAACTATCACATATTACTACTGTTAACAATAGCATAGGCTTTTGGAGAAAACTGCCGGACGTACGGATGGATGGACGGACAGATGGACATACGGACAGACAGACGCGCCTAGGCCGACAATATGGCCCCACACTATTTGGTGGGGACATAACAAAACATGATAATTACAATCTAATTTTAACAATCACTAAGTACTTAGTAGCATAAAATGATTTCACCTCAATTTTGTTTAACAACTCTTTTGTAATATTATGTAAAATATTCACCAATTGTTTCATTAATTGTATCATCATGCGCTAACAAGGAGTATAAAAATAGACTACCTGTATTGAAATGAGAAAAACTATTGTTTATACTTTTAATTTTACTGAGATATAACTTCTGAATTTACATGAGCATCATTTGGTCTATTGATGTCTTGCATAAACACGCTTTTGTATTCTTTTTCTACATTTGTCATTGTAGATTTAATTAAATTATCAATTTTGACTTTATTACATGTATCGATTTTTTGTATATCAATATTTTTATTGGATATTGACAAAATCTGTGTGATAAATGAAAGAAGCTCCAATTCCCTGATTCATGTGAGTCTTCCTCATAATACCTGTTTGCAATATCTATTGTGTAATTTCTTAAATGGAAATAAATTATCTAAAAGCCTTAAAGGATTTGTCTTTTAACTTTACAATATCTGTAGCCTGAGAACATCAGAAGCATAGAGTGCAATTGGTTTGATTAAAGTGTCAAATAACTTTATCTCCGATTTCACATTACTATCATAAAATACTTTAATTAACTGCATATTGGGCCTTTAATGCTTTTGAATGCAAAACATTATATGCAGATTTAAAATGATCATTTTGATGAAATGTTACACCCAAATAACAATAGTTTGCACACTGTGTAACTATGCTACTACCAAATTTTAAGATTTTTTTAGTTTCATTAAATATCACCACTTTGGTTTTGTTAATGTTAACATTTAATTTCCATGTATTACAATATTTTTCAAATTTGTTCAGCATCAGCTGTAATCCTTTCCCTGTCTTACTAAAGAATACTATATCATCGGCATACATCAATGAGTTGATTCTGTTTCCTTCTAGCATATAGGGATCAAACCTTACATCGTTAAACAGAGATGGAACATCATAAATATACATATATTAAAAACATTGGACTCAAGTTTCAGCCTTGTCTAGTCCCTACATTACTGGGGAAGTGTTCTATAAAACCACCTTTTAGCTTGACTCTGCATTCAGTATTGACATACATACATGTATGGCCGATAACACTAACAAAGCTACTACTGAAGCCTATTTTGTGAAGTTTATTGAATAATCCTTGTCGCCATACTGTGTCAAATGCACGTTTAAGATCAACAAAACATGCAAACAACGGCTTTTTTATTGCCTTCATGGACTTAATAATACAATTTAGAACAAATATGTGATCAGATGTCCACCGCTCCTTACAAAATCCTATTTGACTTTTGCATAAAATCTTATCCTCTGATAGCCATTGTGCTAATCTTGAAGTGGTTATACTACTGTAACGAACCAGAGGTCACGTTCGGTATTTTAACGCACCATTTAGAGCGAACTTTTTAGCGTTCGCTATTTTCACGTATCGGCATCGTATTTTTCTAACTTTTTATACTTTTGACCTCTGTTTCGTTATTTCATTTCACTCTTATCATTTATTAATTAGTCGTAACTTAGATATTGCATCAGGTCGATACTTTAAGTAGTTTTAAGTGAATTTGGGCAATTTTTGGTCATTCGGCTGGTCACGGAAATGTCCGAAGTTGATGACGTCACTATCCATATAAATTATCGAGAATCTTTCGGAGCGAGGTCACTTCTTACTTTTCTGCTGAACTCACATCATTTATCGTTCTGGGAAGCTTCGTGCAGCATTATTCTTATTCGTACAAGATCTACTCTATGGTGAGCATAATACTGATAAAGCACTAAAATCACACAAGTGAGGCTCCCGTTTTGGGCACCATTTTTTGGCTGTTTTCATATTTTTACTTTTAATCTTAGAATTATCTTACATTTGAATTCTGAATTCCTAGTTATTCTCTTGAAAGCAACGACTACATCGATTGCGGTTCAGTGAATAAACGGGGTTTAAATTCTGATGATACAAATGTGAAATCATTCTAATTTCAATCAAGTTCATTCTCCAAAGTTTCTTTCTGTAGATCTACTCATTATTTTCAATCCAGAACACTTAGTCAGAGCCATGTATCTTTGACGGAGATTTTTATTACATAATCAATCTTGTCTTGCATGATTAATACTTAGTCAGAGCCATATATCTTTGACGGAGAAACGAATTAATCATATTTCATTATTTGCATTGAGAGTCGTATCTCATGAGTTACTTAGTCAGAGCCATAATTCTTTGACGGAGAAATTTATGATTTGAGGTTACAAATCAGGAGTCTAAGGGTTTCAAGCCAAAGTCATATTCCTCTGATTAAGTTCTGTTGATATTCATTCTACATATTTCTATCTCTGTTTCTACAGATTTGTGCAACTCATGAGGGAGCCCAACTCTCTGTCATGTACACAAATTAATTCTATATGCTTCTTATTTCTATAGATTTGTGCAAATCGTGAGGGAGCCCCACTCTCCGTCATGTTCATGAATTAATTCTATATATTTCTCATTTCTATAGATTTGTGCAACTCATGAGGGAGCTCAATTCTTCGTCATGTTCACAAATTGATGCTTTATTTTCATTTCTGTAGTTCAAGCAAGTTACAGTCAGAGCCATATTTCTTTGATTTCATATTGTGGCATTGGATGCATAGCTCTAATTATTGTTAGATGTCTGTTGCTAATGTCAGGACTTTGGTGAATATTCAGTTGTTGATCTTTTGACTGCTTTAGGAGTTGATTTGTTTGCTGGAGATCATTGAAGTCAGTTCCTGGTAACTTGTTTTGTGACAATTCATATTCTTACTTAGAGTGTTTGTATTTCAAGGTTAAATTATCATAACTTCTGCTTTGGCCTGATGCAATGTGTTATGTTATTATTTTAAGAGTGTGTAAGTCATAAGCTGATAGATAAGGTTTTGCTGATATAAAAGTATATTGTAAAAAGCAATACAAGCTGAGCCACGATCAAAGATCTGATATTAGAATAATCTATATCTTAGCTAGTCACAAGTAGTACTCTGATTGATTTTGTATATATAAGATAAGTTAGATATCAGTTTTTGTCAAAACACATTTAGTGTATTAGCATATATAGAAAGCTTATCTGCCAAGGTAGCCATATAGCAAGTGTGCTACCATATAAGTCATATTCACATTCCGGCCATATCATGTGAGAACATATTCGCTCTTAAAAGCGTTACACATGTTATGTCAATTTCATGATATTTTATTAGTTATCGATCAGATCAAAAGTGGATCTTTTCTCAAGTATTGAACTCAGGTGCTCATAGATCATAAGAGATCTATTACTCAGTCATTTTAAGAATAAGGGTATTGAAACAGTATTAAAACTCAGGTGCTTTTGAGATCATAAAGATCTGGGATGACAAAGTATTTATAAAGCAAGAATTCTCACTTAGTGCAAAGTTTGTACATGTTGAGGTCATAAAGACCTTCAACATTTGTCAAAGCTCATATTATTAGCAATATTCCTCTTGCCATTTTATATTATTAGTATTTTTGTACGTAGGATTATTTTTCATAAGATTAAACATTAGAAACTTAATTGCTCTATTCTGTTGTTTCAAAGGATCAGAGTTGGTAACTTGAGGTGAACATTCTTTTAACAAGTGGTTTTAGCTCAGACCTACATTTGTTATATGGTGTAAGGTCTTTATCAGACACAAAAAGTTTATCTAAAATATAACCACTTTAGAGTGTTAACCAAAAGAAGTTAGATTCTGATTCTAATGTGACCCAATTTTCTATTCCTCATTATTGACCCATTACTTATCCAGGTGCCTAACTACCTCCACTTATCTCAACATTGGATCTTAACTTTCAATCTCCAAATTAGCATCACAAAACCAACAGTGTCATTGAAGTTTCAATCCCAGACTTTCAGTCTCCAGTTAATTGCTGATCAGATCAAGAGATCTCTGAATTTATAATTACCCTTCAAGTACAAACAACATCAAGAGCCTTTGAGTTATCCATAAGTCTTACATAACTTTTAAATTGAGTATTTCATGCCTATTCCATGGTAATTTCACATTCATGAAATTTAGCATATTCCCACATTTAAAGTAAATTCAGAATTGCTCATTTTCTATAAGATTATCTCCATTAGTTTTGAATATACTTTTTGTATAAAAGCCGCCATATCTACTCTAACCACTAATAACAGCGGATTATATAAAAATGGACTGTAACAAATACCCAGATTTGTTGGTTTTAAAAAAAATATTTTTTTGATATCACTTTTTATGCCCAGCATAAAACGTGATGTCCCATTTTATGCTGGCATAAAAAGTGATGTCCCATTTTATGCTGGCATAAAAAGTGATGTCCCATTTTATGCTGGCATAAAAAGTGATGTCCCATTTTATGCTGAGCATAAAAAGAGATACCCCATTTTATGCTGGTATTATTTAGTAAGTGATGTTTAAAGGTGGTTCAAGATTTCAGACCCATCTTTCTCACATAGATTGCTGAACTTATTTTAGTTAAGAATTCCTAATAGAATTAAGAATTAATAGCTGAAACTGTTCTGTTTGTCCTAGCAAACAATATCCCAATATGCATTTGAAATTCATTTTTGTCTATATGTGTTGACAGTCTGTGATGTCATCATCAATCATCACAATGGGAATGAGGTGAATTCTATCTGTGACAGTGAGATTATCTATGATGTCACATAGTAGTTTGATTTCTAAGAAATGTGGCAGAGTTCTATCTATGACAGAGATGCTTTGTGATGTCATCATGAATTATCTCGTTTCCATTGTGATGATTGATGATGTCATCAGAGTACTTTGTGATGTCATCGTGAATTACCTCATTTCTATTGTGATGATTGATGATGACATCACAGACTGTCAACAAATAGACAGAAGAAGTTGAACTACAAGTTGGAAAATTGTTTGCCAGGGCAAAACAACTCAGTTTCAGCTAATAATTCTTAATTCTATTAGGAATTCTTAACTAACAATGGTTTAGCAATCTGTGCCAGAATGATGGGTCTTAAATCTTGAACTACCATTAAACATCACTTCCAAAACAATACCAGCATAAAATGGAGTATCTCTTTTTATGCTCAGCATAAAATGGGACATCACTTTTTATGCCAGCATAAAATGGGATATCACTTTTTATGCCAGCATAAAATGGGACATCACTTTTTATGCCGGGCATAAAAAGTGATATCAAAAAATTACTTTTTTTAAAAATCAACAAATCCGGGTATTTGTTACAGTCCATTTTTATATAATCCGCTGTTTAATAATCTCACACTTTGTTCCAAGTGCTCCAGTAAATGCTCAAGTTTCAGAATACTTTCGTTCGAGTGTTCATTTAATGCTATTATTTCAAGTTTTGTTGACTTGTTGATTGTTATTGTTTACATTTTAGTCAGGTAATCTTGTTCAAGGTTAATTCCATTAGGATCAGGTCATAGTGACCCAAGAGTTCAATAAATTATATTACATCATTTGAGGTATTGTTTGCATAACATTAGGAATTGATAAAGTTAAGTGAACCAGCATTCATACACTTTTGTGCTTCTGAGCTTTATTACATTTGAAAAGGGGGCAGCACCTCCTACGCACATTAACACATTTCAAGCAATTCACATAAAGATGGCAGCATCAGTCTAAACCAATTAAACATCAATTAGTAGTACAAATATCACAACACATAAAATATCTAAATTAACAGTTAGTATATAAAACGTAACCTGGTCCTGGTCACGCTACCATTTAATTATAGTAACATCTTCTATAACAGGACAGGTCCGTTTCAGTGGTAGCAGCCGTGTGGGATTTATTCATTTGTTATAACATTTGACCACGCCTTGATATTTTATGTTGTAATTTTTGTCATTTTCATCGAAAGTCTCAATTTATTTTGAAAAGCTTCAATATCTTTCAAGTTAGTGGTGATCTCAAGTTAAAATGGCTGAAAAAAGCCTTATAGATATCGATTCAGCAGAACAGTCAAGAATGACCCAGTCCCCTTTGCCTGCTGAGGGGGCTGTAAAATGTTTCTCAGATGGAGAGGTTGCATTCAATATTCCTACTAAGGATAGTGGAGTTGAAACTCAGACAGGTACTAAGTACATCACTGTAGATACTGGTAATTTAGACGATACTGTCCCACTTAATGATTCAGATTCTAGAACTGTTATTAAGCAGTAATTGCAAAGTGCACCCTCAGATATAAATACCCCTGCTGGTCAAGAAAGTGTAGATTATGGTGCTAGGTCAAAGAATCTTGGTCCTGTGAAAAAACAATTGACATTTTCTGATACTAATCAATTGATGTCTACCCGGCCGGAGGCTATCTCTCGTGAAGTAGGTCATGTCAATTTGTCCCCTGTTTATGGGTCAGGTCAGCAAGTATTCCATGATAGCGATCCCCGTATGTCTACAGTAGAAACCCAGGCAATTGGTGCAAATAGACGTTCTAGTAGGTCAGATAGGGTTTATGATATTTCACCCCCAAGGTCATATTCCAATGTAAACAGTGTGTATCGGGTGCCTGTCGAGCCTTCTGCTACTCATTATCCCCAGCCTAGCAATTATTCTAATGTTAGCAGATCTAGACCGCTTACCCGGGTCGGGATAGGTCAGCCATTTATTCAGCAGGGGGAGATGTTCGTTATTAGCAAGGTAGAGAATCCGTCTTTAGAAGGCGGGAAAGGTGTACCTACACATACACCATTAATATTAGATGCCAACAACCCCCAAATTGTCAGTCAAGTAGCCTCACACCCATCAAGAGATATAAGTGTAGGAAACAGGCATCGCTACTCTAACATTTCTTCAAGTCAAGTGAGTCCTGAAGCTGAGATAGCTAATTCAGATTTTAATCCATCTCAGTCATCACAAAGTCAAAAGCCTTATGGAAGTCATGTTAAGGAAAATTCCAATCAGTCTTTCAAATCTGATACGCATTTTAAAATTTCCCCGTTTGATGGTTCGTCAAGCTGGAGAGATTTCCACACACAATTCAGGTTAATCTCCTCTATGAAAGAGTGGAATTATAAACAGAAACTTATGCAACTCATTGCCTTGTTAAAAGGACCAGCGCTTTCTACGCTGACTGAATTGCCAGATGAAAAACAGTGTGATTTTGATTCTCTAATCTTGGCATTACAGACTAGGTACGATCCTCCTCATAAGGTAGATATCTTTAAAAGTAGGTTAGAAGTTAGGATCAGGAGGCCAAACGAAAAGATAGGTGAGCTCGCTCATGATATTTTGAGGTTATGTAAACAGTCAGAACGCCCCACTGAACTTGTGTATTGGTTCAAACGTGCTTTAAATGATCATCAAATGGAAACATATATTGATACTCAAAATCCTGAAACTCTTAATGAAGCCGTTCAATTGGCAATTAGATACGAAGCTTCTCAAGAAAATAGGGCGACGTTTGATATGAAACCTTCTGTAAGGGTTGTCAATGGACAGGTATATAATTCAGTATACACTCCCAGCCAAAACAATGGTCAAGTGTCAAGTTCAGATTATTCTGTTAGTCAGGGCAGTTCTCAAATGTCTGGCCCGAGTAATGTGCAGAATCAAAATAATGATAATAAAGTGGATTTTCTCTGTAGAGCATTCCATGACCTTAAGGATGAGTTTGTAAAAAGTAAAACATTTCGTGGTACTTGTTATAACTGTGGACAGCCAGGTCATCGTTCTTTTGAATGTCGTAACGCACATGTCCCAGGGTGCAATCCCCATGGAGGAAATGTACGTCCTAGTTTCTCACCTAAAAATGTGAAAAGCGAGCATTCAAAAAACGCGTAGAAGCTCCGACCGTGGGTCAGGACGTAGCTTCTCTGTTTGAGTGGCCCAAATTTCAGCCATCTTCTTTGCATAGTGGTTTATATCTTCCTGTTAGAATTGGCGATGTCCATATTTATGCTCTTGTAGATACTGGTGCGACAATTAGTGTTTTATCCCCAGAATTTGCATCGCAGGTGTCGAAATCTATAGGTACAGATATACGCCCTTATACAGGCAGTAATATAGGCATTACAGTAGCAGATGGTAGTTCAACCCCTACATTAGGTACTTTGCAGTGTACTCTAGATCTCGGTCAAGGTTTCAAAGCTTCACAGTCTGTTTTGATAGCCAATATGCAAGATTCAATGATCATTGGTTTAGATTTTCTTAGACCTCAAAAAGCTATTTTAGATGTAGGGACAAATCTCTTGCATATCCAAGATCTAGAATTTACATGTGTCACCACATACCAAGTGCCATCTATTTACAGAGTTACAATGAGTGAAACAGTAATTATTCCCCCTCAGACAGAGATGGTATGTCCTGGTCAGGTCAATTGTTCAAACAAACATGAGTGTATGATTGTTGAGATGGCCCCCAAGTTATTAGAAAGTGAAGGTCTCATGTTAGCTAAGGCTATTGTAGACCCAAGGAATTCTTATGTTCCTTTGAAAGTTGCGAATTTGAGTAATGAGCCTCAAACTTTGTATGTAAATATGTTAGTAGGACTTGGTGAAATGTTAGAAAGTAGTGTTGTTAGTAGATAAGATGTAGGCAACCTGTATAATGGTGAAGATGATGATGATGATAGCTGTAGTTTTTTGCTTGCAAGCAACAGAGATGATGGTAGCTGTAGTTCAAAATTGAAGAAAAGCGAGAGTTATCTACCAGGCGAGAGTTATCTACCTGTTAAAGATAAAACTGTTGAAATGAAAATAAGCTCTGAACCTTCACATTTTGAAAATCTGATAGAATCAAGTAAAGAATGTCTGTCAAATGAGGATGGTGAAAAAGTTGAAAAATTTCTCAGGGGTCATTGTGACCTGTTTTCTACATCAAAGATTGACATGGGTCGAACTAATATAATTCAGCATGAAATAAAAACTGGTAATGCTCCTCCTATGAAACAAAGGCCTCGTCGAGTTCCTCCCGCTAAAAAGGCCGAAGCTGATAAGGCCTTACAGGACATGCTTGATATCGGGATTGTTCGTCCTTCTGTGTCACCATGGGCAAGTCCCATTGTTCTTGTTCCTAAAAAAGACAATACTCTCAGATACTGTATTGATTTTCGAAATCTCAATTCTGTGACATTGAAGGATGCATTCCCCCTCCCCCGTATTGATGATACACTTGATGGTTTGGCAGGAAGTCAGTGGTTTACGACACTTGATCTATGTTCGGGTTATCACCAAATCGCTATGGATCCCCGTGATGCAGAGAAGACTGCTTTCACTACTGAAAGAGGCTTGTTTGAGTGGACGGTCATGCCATTCGGGTTGTGTAATGCGGGTGCTACATTTTCTCGATTAATGGAATGTGTGTTAGCCGGATTGCAACCTGAATCGTGCTTAGCCTATCTCGACGACATAGTCATTTTCAGTAAGACAGTTGATGAACATCTCTCAAAAATTTCTGATGTATTTTCTCGGCTGAGGTCGGCAGGTCTGAAATTATCCCCGAAAAAGTGTGCAATGTTCAAACAGGAAGTTAAGTATTTAGGTCATGTAGTCAGTCAGGCAGGTGTTTCAGCAGACCCAGATAAGATTAGTGCTATACTTGAATGGCCCATTCCTAGAAAATTGAAGGATGTGAATTGAAGGATGTGCAAGCTTTCATTGGTACGTGTTCTTACTATAGGCGATTTGTTAGTGGTTTTTCTAATATTGCCAAGCCAATGTACAAGTTGTCTGAAAAAAGTGTGAAATTCAACTGGGGAGATGAACAGCAAGAGTCATTTCAATGCCTAAAAGATCAATTTCTGAAAGTCCCAATACTGGCTTATCCAGACATGTCATTGCCTTTCATACTAGATTGTGATGCATCAGGCTGTGGTATAGGTGGCGTTCTGTCTCAGATTATCGATAATGTCGAACGACCAGTGCATTTCTATTCTGCCTCATTGTCACGTCCTGAACGTCAATATTGTGTTACAAGGCGGGAACTTTTAGCGATAGTCAAATCAGTCAAGCATTTTCACCACTATTTGTATGGATCAAAATTTCTGATCCGAACCGATCATGGTGCGTTGACATGGCTTCTCAAATTCAAGTGTCCTGAAGGTCAATTAGCGCGTTGGTTGGAGGTGTTAGGTACATATGACTTTTCTATCAAACATCGCAGGGGGTCTCAGCATGGTAACTGTGATGGTTTGTCAAGACGTCCTTGTGTCGAATGTAAGCATTGTAATCGACAGGAAGAACTTGGTCGATTGTCACTTATCGAAAGTCAAAATGAGGCTGAGTCTGTACATCCAGTTGTTTCAAGAATTAGCCTAGATATGTCAATGTCACCTCAACCTGTTGTCAATGTGGTTACTCACAGTAAAGTGAAAGTGTCATGTGGCCCGAACTCAACAATTCCCGATTCCGTCTCCGCAATCCCAGAATGCAACTGGCGTGACAATTTATCGGATGTAGAATATTCAAATGCAGTTGAAACTGATCCTATTCTTTGTATTGTGAACAAATGGTTGGTTTGTACTAAGCGACCGGATTGGGGAGAAGTATCTGATAAGTCACTTGTTTTAAAGCAGTACTGGAGTCAGTTTGACAGATTGAGGCTTAGGTCTAATCTTATTGAAAGGAAGTGGATTCAAGGTCAGGAAGTCATTTGGCAATTAGTCATTCCAGATAGCATGAAAAAACAAGTACTTTGCTCTGTTCATGATTCTGTCTTTGGAGGTCACATGGGTATTGCTAAAACAGTAGGCAAAGTTCGGCAAAAGTATTACTGGATAGGATTTAAAGCTGATGTTTCACGGCATATAGCACAGTGTATACCATGTCAAAAAAGAAAATCGCCAAATAGGAAGCCCCGTGCTCATATGAAAACTTTCAATGTATCTTATCCAATGGAGCGATGTGCTTTAGATATTTTGGGTCCTTTGCCAGAGTCAGCCTTAGGCAATAAATACATTCTAGTAATTGAGGATTATTTTACGAAATTTCTCGAAGCACTTCCTATGAGAAACATGGAGGCTAAAACTGTAGCTGATCTTTTCTTGAAAGAATTTGTGTGTCGTTATGGTTCCTGTCTGTTGTTACATTCGGATCAAGGGGCGCAATTTACTTCAAACTTATTTCGGGAATTGTGCGATATTTTAGATATAACGAAGACACGTACCACCCCTTTCCATGCGCAGTCGGATGGTATGGTGGAGAGGGCCAATAGAACGCTAGAAGATATGCTCGCCAAAATTGTTTCCCCGACCCATAGAGATTGGGATTTGCATTTGCCTTTTGTGACGGCTGCTATCAGGTCCTCAGTTCACGAGTCTACAGGGTTTTCTCCAGCTATGCTAATGTTTGGCAGGGAGCCATATTTGCCATCTGATTTACTTTTAGGTCCCCTCCCCCAAACGGATGAGTCACTTCCTGTGTATTATACGGCATACTGTAATGATTTGCATGAGAAACTGTCATTGGTTCATGAGGCTGCCAGGGGGCATATCACTCTTTCTAGTAATAGGCAAAAGCGTCTATATGATGTGAAAGCTAGGGCTAAGGTGTATGAAGTCAATGATCCTGTTTGGTTACACGTCCCCGTGGTCAAGGTCGGAACGACCCCTAAGTTCTTAAGTCCATGGAAGGGTCCGATCAAGGTCAATGAAGTATTATCTGACGTTCTTGTGGTTTTACAGAGTGAGGATGGAAAACTCAAGGTCGTACATGTCAATCGAATCAAACCTTTTGTTGGGGCACTTCCTGGTTGGATGTCTGATGTAACGCAATTGAATCAAGAGCAGGCTTTGCCAGTTTCTCAGATTGAAGTTCCTGTTCTTCGTGACGATCACATTGAAATTCCAGCCTCACACCCAGATATACTCGTGGAGTTTGATCCTCTTTCTTCTTTAGGTACTTCCTCTAGGCGACCACATCGTGAGAGGAGGGCTCCTAAATGGCTTGATCCTTATGACATTTCATAATTCTTTTCTGTGCACCTTTTTTACAATACTCACTCTTTCCAGGAGAATTCCGCTCCCCGTTACCAGTGTGTACTGAAGTGCAAAAATGGGAGGAAGTGCCGGCGGCGGTTCAAGTCAGAGGAAGCGTTGGTTAAGCACCAAGCCACCGTGCCACACATCCCTGCCAAGAGGTCTATGAGGATCATAACGAGCCGACCTGTGCTGGCCCCACTATCCACACAGGAAATGGACGACATCGTCGGGGTAGAACCCACCAAGGATGACACGACGGCAGCAGATTTCTGGAAGCAGATTGTAGACATCCCGTTATCCCCAGCCATGATGTCTCCTACGTTGAATACGCCGATGTATGACGTCGACCTAGGAACACCCCCCCACCAATCTATGACTGCGTCCCCGACTGTCCTTGCGAGACCCCTGAAGAAGCCAGCACTGCCCGCGGCAACAGTGACATCAGAAGAGGGATTGATTGCGTCACACGCGACAATGCCGTCCCTGCGTCTCGAAGACTGCATTCTACCACCCCTGAAGGAGCCAGCACCACCCGCGGCAACAGTGACTTCCGAGGAGGGATTGGTTGCGTCACGCGCGACAACACCGTCCCTGCGTCACCCCATCATAACTCAAGCCATCCAGTCCATGGCACCCGGAGAGTTGCAGGCCCTGGAAACTGCCATAGGGACCGCCTGTAGAGAAAATGTAATAGCTTCTCTACAAGGACTACTAGATGATTGGGGTCTTAAGATCGTATCTAAAGGCAATCAATCTCCAGCGGAGCGTCCCCGCTCACCGTCCCCTGAGCCGGAACCAGCCATGCCCGGCGAGGTTACACCCCCTCACGAGGAGCCATTTCCACCACCACCACCACCACCTAAGAAGAGGAAAGCAGTTCTAACGGTGGCCCAGTACATCAAAAGATCGAAATACGTCATCCCCAGAAAAAGGTTGTCGTTAGAAACCCGACTACAGAAAGAGTTTGGGATCCCACCAATCAAGGCTGATAAATACGCAGACGTAGCGAACCAGAGGCTCACCTTGGAGATAGGGTCAAGCCCGACATTTGACCTAAATCTCCAAGAGTCAGAACTCACCCCTCCCACAAGAGAAGAGGTCCAAGCAGCAGCTTGGAAGCCATTCAGATAGACATTTATGTGATATGTAATCAACTAGTGACATTTGTGATACTTCAACCAGGGACTGAACAGAGACATTTTATATTTTGACATTTGTGATACTTCCACCAGTGACTGAACAGACATTTTATATTTTGACATTTGTGATACTTCAACCAGTGACTGAACAGAGTAAAACAGAGACATTTTATATTTTCACTTTTGCAGTTTTGTAACTTAGCTTTAACGACATTTTTATATACCTGTATTTATATTGTATGTACCTTTTTATGTATGGTACTATTTGTGAGTTCAGACTTCTGCTGGACATGTACCACATTTTTATTTTTATGTCATTTCTAACTATGTAAAGTTAAAGTGGCATCTGACCGTGGTAGGTCAGGTTTTCAAAAGGGGGGGTGATGTAACGAACCAGAGGTCACGTTCGGTATTTTAACGCACCATTTAGAGCGAACTTTTTAGAGTTCGCTATTTTCACGTATCGACATCGTATTTTTCTAACTTTTTATACTTTTGACCTCTGTTTCGTTATTTCATTTCACTCTTATCATTTATTAATTAGTCGTAACTTAGATATTGCATCAGGTCGATACTTTAAGTAGTTTTAAGTGAATTTGGGCAATTTTTGGTCATTCGGCTGGTCACGGAAATGTCCGAAGTTGATGACGTCACTATCCATATAAATTGTCGAGAATCTTTCGGAGCGAGGTCACTTCTTACTTTTCTGCTGAACTCACATCATTTATCGTTCTGGGAAGCTTCGTGCAGCATTATTCTTATTCGTACAAGATCTACTCTATGGTGAGCATAATACTGATAAAGCACTAAAATCACACAAGTGAGGCTCCCGTTTTGGGCACCATTTTTTGGCTGTTTTCATATTTTTACTTTTAATCTTAGAATTATCTTACATTTGAATTCTGAATTCCTAGTTATTCTCTTGAAAGCAACGACTACATCGATTGCGGTTCAGTGAATAAACGGGGTTTAAATTCTGATGATACAAATGTGAAATCATTCTAATTTCAATCAAGTTCATTCTCCAAAGTTTCTTTCTGTAGATCTATTCATTATTTTCAATCCAGAACACTTAGTCAGAGCCATGTATCTTTGACGGAGATTTTTATTACATAATCAATCTTGTCTTGCATGATTAATACTTAGTCAGAGCCATATATCTTTGACGGAGAAACGAATTAATCATATTTCATTATTTGCATTGAGAGTCGTATCTCATGAGTTACTTAGTCAGAGCCATAATTCTTTGACGGAGAAATTTATGATTTGAGGTTACAATTCAGGAGTCTAAGGGTTTCAAGCCAAAGTCATATTCCTCTGATTAAGTTCTGTTGATATTCATTCTACATATTTCAATCTCTGTTTCTACAGATTTGTGCAACTCATGAGGGAGCCCAACTCTCTGTCATGTACACAAATTAATTCTATATGCTTCTTATTTCTATAGATTTGTGCAAATCGTGAGGGAGCCCCACTCTCCGTCATGTTCATGAATTAATTCTATATATTTCTCATTTCTATAGATTTGTGCAACTCATGAGGGAGCTCAATTCTTCGTCATGTTCACAAATTGATGCTTTATTTTCATTTCTGTAGTTCAAGCAAGTTACAGTCAGAGCCATATTTCTTTGATTTCATATTGTGGCATTGGATGCATAGCTCTAATTATTGTTAGATGTCTGTTGCAAATGTCAGGACTTTGGTGAATATTCAGTTGTTGATCTTTTGACTGCTTTAGGAGTTGATTTGTTTGCTGGAGATCATTGAAGTCAGTTCCTGGTATCTTGTTTTGTGACAATTCATATTCTTACTTAGAGTGTTTGTATTTCAAGGTTAAATTATCATAACTTCTGCTTTGGCCTGATGCAATGTGTTATGTTATTATTTTAAGAGTGTGTAAGTCATAAGCTGATAGATAACACATTTAGTGTATTAGCATATATAGAAAGCTTATCTGCCAAGGTAGCCATATAGCAAGTGTGCTACCATATAAGTCATATTCACATTCCGGCCATATCATGTGAGAACATATTCGCTCTTAAAAGCGTTACACATGTTATGTCAATTTCATGATATTTTATTAGTTATCGATCAGATCAAAAGTGGATCTTTTCTCAAGTATTGAACTCAGGTGCTCATAGATCATAAGAGATCTATTACTCAGTCATTTTAAGAATAAGGGTATTGAAACAGTATTAAAACTCAGGTGCTTTTGAGATCATAAAGATCTGGGATGACAAAGTATTTATAAAGCAAGAATTCTCACTTAGTGCAAAGTTTGTACATGTTGAGGTCATAAAGACCTTCAACATTTGTCAAAGCTCATATTATTAGCAATATTCCTCTTGCCATTTTATATTATTAGTATTTTTGTACGTAGGATTATTTTTCATAAGATTAAACATTAGAAACTTAATTGCTCTATTCTGTTGTTTCAAAGGATCAGAGTTGGTAACTTGAGGTGAACATTCTTTTAACAAGTGGTTTTAGCTCAGACCTACATTTGTTATATGGTGTAAGGTCTTTATCAGACACAAAAAGTTGTCAAATTTATCTAAAATATAACCACTTTAGAGTGTTAACCAAAAGAAGTTAGATTCTGATTCTAATGTGACCCAATTTTCTATTCCTCATTATTGACCCATTACTTATCCAGGTGCCTAACTACCTCCACTTATCTCAACATTGGATCTTAACTTTCAATCTCCAAATTAGCATCACAAAACCAACAGTGTCATTGAAGTTTCAATCCCAGACTTTCAGTCTCCAGTTAATTGCTGACCAGATCAAGAGATCTCTGAATTTATAATTACCCTTCAAGTACAAACAACATCAAGAGCCTTTGAGTTATCCATAAGTCTTACATAACTTTTAAATTGAGTATTTCATGCCTATTCCATGGTAATTTCACATTCATGAAATTTAGCATATTCCCACATTTAAAGTAAATTCAGAATTGCTCATTTTCTATAAGATTATCTCCATTAGTTTTGAATATACTTTTTGTATAAAAGCCGCCATATCTACTCTAACCACTAATAATCTCACACTTTGTTCCAAGTGCTCCAGTAAATGCTCAAGTTTCAGAATACTTTCGTTCGAGTGTTCATTTAATGCTATTATTTCAAGTTTTGTTGACTTGTTGATTGTTATTGTTTACATTTTAGTCAGGTAATCTTGTTCAAGGTTAATTCCATTAGGATCAGGTCATAGTGACCCAAGAGTTCAATAAATTATATTACATCATTTGAGGTATTGTTTGCATAACATTAGGAATTGATAAAGTTAAGTGAACCAGCATTCATACACTTTTGTGCTTCTGAGCTTTATTACATTTGAAAAGGGGGCAGCACCTCCTACGCACATTAACACATTTCAAGCAATTCACATAAAGATGGCAGCATCAGTCTAAACCAATTAAACATCAATTAGTAGTACAAATATCACAACACATAAAATATCTAAATTAACAGTTAGTATATAAAACGTAACCTGGTCCTGGTCACGCTACCATTTAATTATAGTAACATCTTCTATAACAGGACAGGTCCGTTTCACTACATGCAGAGGGCATGTTTATTGTTTATAGGTCACAAAATAGCCCAGATTCTTATCAGATCACTTAAAAGTGTTACAAGAACACATGCAGTTCATCAATGTTATACAATTCACTCCATTGGACAGTAGGACTGGGTGGTTATACTACATGCAAAGGGCACGTTCATTGTTTATAGGTCACAAAATGGCACAGATTCTTATCAAAGTCACAATCATAGTGGGTTGTATTACAAAAAACACAGACTTATCTGACATGAAGAAATGTTTTAACATGACCAAATCATGTCCGTGCATTTTTAGAAAAACCTACATTCAGGTACAGTAAGGTTACCCTTACAGAAATACAGTGCAGTACAATTGTGATCGGCCATTCACAAGGCTTTACAAACATGTAAGTCAATGAGAGAAAACAAATTTGTGTTAACATTGAGAGTTTATTCTCAGGTCTTACTTACTACACGTTTATCTTATATTACATCGTTCTTACTAAATGAGGCCCATAGGCTATAAAATGAGCTTCAACACTGGTATATTGTACTTACTCAATGAGGCCCTCAGAGTTTGGACTCTGTAGTGGTTGAGAATGGAGCCAGATATCAGATCTGAAAAGACGATAATGTTAAAGTTACAAAATCACTTTCTTATGATTCATATTGAATTTTTACATTATATTATGAAAATGTTGCTCACAAAGGTGAACAATTTTAAAGAATGGTTAAATATGAGATTCTAAGTACTTTTTTAAGAGTCAACCAATTAATCAATCAACATTGAATAATTTTGAAAACATTACTTGAATTTTCTCCTGTCCATCTGTAGCATAAGCCAAGTCTTTGTCACAAGGTTGAAAGCTGGGTGACCATCAGGTCTGCCTTTGGGCTTCTTAGTAGCCACAATCTACAAAATGAAAATGTAGGTATACCCCATATATATCTCTATATCAAAACTTTTATTGCAGAATTAGGTACTTTCTGCACTCAAATTCATTCAGTCAATAAAAGGGAATACCTGTTGAAATTCAGATTTCGAAGTTTTCCCTCAGAATAAACAAAAAACAAAAGATATTATCAAACATTAAATGGCATATCAGATCTAGCGAGCAACCATATAACAGAAAATTGTCTCAATTTTGGAATGTTTTAGCTTCATATCATTCCTATTATGGTTATTTTCTAAAAATCCCCATATTACATATTATATTTGAAGATACTAACAATAATTTGTTCATATCTCAATGTTGTGGTTACCAGACTGGTACATTACCATAAATCTTTGGAAGATATCAAAGGATAACTAAGATGGTAAAAATGAATGTAATGATAGCTATAGGTCAATGGTTTTACATATGCTTGCAATTATGTCACCGTCTCAATTCAATCTCTCAAAGAAACTGCCTGGATATCCCCTTTGGCTTTAATCTGCATTGTCTATGATATCTTAATGTCCAGTGGCTATGGCTATATACCTCCACATAGGGAGCTAATCAGCTAATCCCCTTGGCTTCAGTCTGCATAATGTATTTTAATGTCCTGTCCCCGGGGGGTTCACTGTATATAAAACTCGACGGGGGTCCTAGGCTGAAGCCTCAAATAACAATATGTTCCCATACCAATCTGTCAAATTTCAATATGTTCCCATACCAACCAAAATAACGCCCAAAGGCCATACCAAATGTCCAAATATAGGACCAATGCCATACCAAATGTCCAAATATAGGATCAATGCCATACCAAATGTCCAATTATGGGACCAATGCCATACCAAATGTCAAAATGTAGGACCAATACCATAGTAAATGAAATATAGGATCAATGTCATACAAATGTGCAAATACAGGACCAATCGCCATACCTCAAATCAAGGACAAATGCCATACTGTAGTTGGGGTCATAAAAAAAAATTCTAAGAAAAATCCACAAACCCGTTGAGAAAATCAGGGATAACGGAAAATAATCGAGGTCTACCGCCTTCAAAACTGTATATTGGAATCACAGTATATCAGTCGATATAATGAACCGGCACTAACCTTTAAATATCGCTACCATAAGCTTCAAATCATTGGAAATCAACCACTTTTCGAATCGAGGTCCATTTTTCTAACTTCAAATTTGCAACTACTGGACCAATGCCATACCACGAATGTTAGGTAACGTATCTACAACGACCATTCTCATACCAGAAGAGCAAAAGTCCGACCATTGCCATACCTCAGAAGTCAGAAATTTCCGGGCATTCCCATACCAAATCCTAAAAAATATGGGTCCATTGCCATACCAAACATTGAAAAAGGTACCCCACATGCGCCGAGGATCCCCGTCAAGGTTTATATATAGTGAACCCCCCGGGATCCTGTCTATGGCTATACCTCCACATACATGACATAGATGCTTACCTCAGCTTGTTGCATGATTACATTGTCCACCTGACTTGAGATCAGCTTACGAATGGCCAGTATTTCACCTGCTATCTCCATTGACAAGACTTGTGTTTCCTGAAAGTATAAATTAATTGTCTTTTAATTGTTTTTCTCAAATTTTATGATATAAAGGAAAAGGATTTTATTGGCAATTCGAACATTACTGTATTCATGCCTTCTATAAACTGTAGACAAAGTCAATATTCCACCCACGTATTCCTCGGCACTGCACCTGGTAATAGGAGTACAGTAATGTGTGACGTCATAAAGGTGGGCCTTAGTAATGGAGGGTCATAATGAACATTCGAAAAATTTTGCTGAGTTTTCATGTTTAAATCGTAATACAGACCTAAGAGCAGGTGTTATATCGACGAATGCACAAAAGCTTTCAAACCCATCACTCCCTTCAGTTGTTAGGGGTACAGAACATATTTGTGTCTAGCCCTGCAGTATTTATAAGTCGATACACCCGCTCTGAGGTCTATATTTCCTGATTAAAATATAAACCTATCAGTGATCTCATCAGGTTTTGAGGAGTTTTCTAGCTTAAGCGGAAAAAAATAATTTGGTATATTCAATTCAATTTATTTCACAATTTATAACATACACGATAAAACATGCCGCTAAAACACCCAATATGGGCATATGTTGCAGTGTAAAAGAAATTATTATTTTTAAACTACATCTTTCTAGATAGCACTTCTATTTTGTTACATAATAATGGTATTTACAATTAATTTTAAGATGTGCCATGTAGAAAAATATAGAAAACATTATATTAATATTATTCAGAGTGAATTCTTAAATGCTACAAAAATCTAGTATAAAACCAACACAGTATAATATTAAAGGTACATTGTACTTCAGAGTGGAAAAAACAACAAAAACAAAATCTTCTGGCTTTATCTCAGACAGTAAAGAATATATCAGTGGGCCATGTTTCTTGCAATTTGACAAATCTTATATCTCGGTTTCTGCCTTTTAAATAACCACCTTCATTCACATTACGCTCTTGGCATCAAGGGGAAAGTTACATAAATGTACTTGTATGTACTTGTAAATACTTGTACTTGTAATACAAGTTCATGTGTAGTTTACTGCACTGGTTTAATTCATAGTTAACAATATTCTATAACTTAAAGGGGCAACAAGGCCTGTAGAGAGAAAATAGGAAACTTTTAACTTTTTCTGAGCTATCAAGGCAACATCTGGCTTAACATCTTCTTTGACATACCTATTTTCTTAAAATGTATGGATAAACTATCAATTTCAGCATTAATAAGTGTAAATTCAGTTCAAAGCTTCAAAAAGGGGAAATCCGCTTTTATATTTTTAAGATCCACCATGTTTCAAGAGGAATATCAGCTGAAATAATGTTTATCTAGGGGGTTTCTTAGTAGATAATAAAAATAGATGTAAGTCTTGATGAAATAGCCAAACTTAAATATATTTTGACACTGGTCCATGATCGTTGAATGGCCCCTCTGCACTAATTGTTGCAACTTTAAACTAACAAATGATGTCTGACACTAATTGTAAGTTAAGAACTAACAATGTGAATATATTATGGTGACATCAATTCTTCAAACCCAAGTTATAAAGAGTACGCCTGTAAGCCTGTGGTGAATTAAGAACACAATTATCAAAACAAAGATTCAAATCAAATTCATACTATTTTTATAAATATTAAAATTCTTTCATATATTTCCAATTATTTCTTTTCAAAAGAAAAAATTGTCATGAAATCTGTTTTGTCACGCAGACAACCAAACTTTATTCATGAACTTAGGTTAAGAAATATATTTCAAAATAAACTTGATCAAAACATATATATCCTAACTACATTTTCCATACTTTCTTTTTGAAAAGCTCAACATTATGTTTACTTAAATGTGTGCCCTTTTATTAGATGCTTATCGGGGCTTCATATTTATATGTTTCTTAGGATTTCAACATTGTGGTAATTGTAAGCCACACCTTCTCCATGCAAAGTGAGAGAGATGCTTTGAAAAGAATGTGATTTAAAAGTAGATTTATACAAAGGGCTATTTAATTTCTCGGTTTAATTCAGTTACTTTATTTAAACTGTGAATCTGAACAACTCCCAAAGGCAAACAACTTTTTTTATTATCAGTAATAATAAGTAGTATAACTATTATTTGGCTTGTAACATATAGCTGTAAGCCTGCACAAGTATATAAACCTTGATGGGGATCCTCGGCTCACAAGGGACACCTTTTTGACATTTGGTATGGCAATGGACCCAAATTGTCGGTACGTTGTCTTCTAGGGGGGATGGTGTAATGACCTTCGATAACAAGTCGCTACTACAGACTCAGCTGTAGTGGCTAGCCCTTATGGCTCAGGGGTAGAGCGTCTGACTCTGAGAGCAGAAGGTCCTGGGTTCGATTCCCGTACAGGGCAATGAATTTAGCACACTCTCTTTCGAGTCTAGTATCTGGCTCAGTATACAGCTCCCCGATGAGCGTGCCCAAGGGTCGTTACAGTAGTTACTAGTAGTCACATATGTTCTCAATTTGAGGTTGTTTTGGATCGTTTCCTCAAAGATCTGCCTTCTTCCCAGGGTTTTAGACATTTTGAATACCCTTGGTCTTATTTCTGGATAATTGGTATAGCGTTGGCCCTATATTTGGATATTTGGTATAGCGTTGGTCCTATATTTGGACATTTTGTATGACATTGGTCTTACATGTGGTATGGCTTTTGGGTGTTATTTTGGTTGGTATGGGAACACATTGATATTTGACAGATTGGTATGAGAACTGATCTGAAGGTTCAGCCTAGGACCACCGTCGAATTTTATACACAGTGAACCCCCCGGGAACACACTCCAGCTTTTCTTTAACAAAACAACCTTTTGACAATCTACAACTTTGGAATAATTTGCCTCCTGACACCACAATGGATCAGCCTATTTCTAGCTTTAAGGGATCAGTAAGAGACTATAGAGTCAAGTCTCTTAAATTCCAACCACTAAACTGAATGTGACCTTAACCAAACATCTTGAAATACCATTTAATAGACTCAGGTCTGGTCTCAATATATCAATAAGGTATGTAAGATAGTATATAAGCAATTAGAATTAAATATCACTGTCAGGGAGAAAAACCACAAGACATGGGCTCTTTAAAGAAATTATTTCATTTTTGAAGGGTTCTGGTTTCTTTTGGGTCACCCTGTATATATGGTTAAAGCTACCAACCATATTAGGAGAGAGATCTGGCAAGGAAAATTCCTTTAATGTATTCATTAAATGAGTAGTAACAACCTAATGACAAGCTTATATTATATAGCAATGAACTAATAGTTGAAAGAAAATCAGCATGAGTGCAGCATCTGAGGAAGTGTCTAAACCAGTACCAAAGACATACAGTGCATTTTTATCAGACATAGTAGGGCAGGGATGGTACCAAATTTTGCATTGTGCTGGATTCACCATTGGAACTACCTTCCCAAATTGGCAATTCTTGTCTACAAACTTTACTGCTGCATACATGAACCATTGGTGTAAAGTCCCAGAACTTCAAGGCAGATTCAATGAGACAGTTTCCAAGAGTTTAAGCATTCCTTTCACAACAGATAAATCTGATGCCGAGTTCAGTAAATGTCACATGTATGCAGTTAACTATTCTGCTTACACAGATCAAGAATTACTCAATGGAGCCCACAAAATCAATGCTACAACAACAGTGTGTGATGCTGGTTGGAATTTTGACACTTCACAGTATGAGTCTACATTAATGAGCCAGGTAGTAAATTTTCAACTATTTCTCAAAATTCTTCAGTAAATATGTTTTTCAGCGACATTTCCTCCTAGTTGTTTCAATAGCCATCATGAAGGAAATATTCCATCAACAGTTTGACATTTATTTGGCATGGATCATAAAATGTAATCAAATACATCAGGAACTTGATAAAATGCTTTTTTGCATTTTAGTTTAACCTTGTATGTGGAAATGAATACCTGACTACATTTGCTGCATCTGCACAGATACTTGGATTCCTCTTTGGTGCTTTTATCTCTGGTCAAGTTGCAGATAGGTTGGAAATAATATTTCTATATAGATATTGTAGGAATATCCTATGGTTTTGAAAAAATATCATTTATATCCATGAGTGGATATCGATATCTTCACGAGTGGGCGCAGTGGATATAAATAATATGTTTGAAAAACCATAGGATTGTTCGTTTATCCCATGGGAAATCATCATTAGCGAAAAAAATATATTTCAAAAAAATTGAAAAAAAATTGTCAAATTTTTTTCAATTTTGTTTTTAGAGAAATTAGAAAAAAATTGAAAAAAGAATTTTTAAAAAAGTGATATTCGATGGTTGGGGATTTTTTGATGAAATATGATATCTTGATCAACATATCAAATATATCTTCACGTGATATTTGATCTATATCTTTCTAACCATGGGATAAATATATATATCAAAAGCAACCCTCCCCTTTATTGTAACAAAATATCTCCTGCTATTCAATGTAGATACTCTTTCCACTTCATTACTGAGATGGATTGAATGTGTTTTTCTGCATTACAGTTTAGAGTTTCATACAAGGGAAGTACCAAAGGGTAGTATGACATCGTAGGAGGTATGATATTGACTCAAGGCTAGTATAATATTGACCAAAGGACTGAAGGCTAGTAAGATATTGACAAAAGGGCTCACGGCTAGTATGATATTGACCAAAGTACTGAAGGCTAGTATGATATTGACCAAAAAGGAGTATGATATCAACTGAAGGCTAGTATGACATTCACTGAAGGCTATTTTGATACTGACCAAAGGACTGAAGACTAGTATTATATTGACCAAAGGACTGAAGGCTAGTATGATATTGACCAAAGGGTAGTATGATATTGACCAAAGGGTAGTATGATATCTTCTGAAGGCTAGTATGTCATCGACTGAAGGCTAGTGTGATATTGACCAAAGGACTGAGGGCTAGTATAATATTGACCAAAGGGTAGTATGATATCAATTGACGGCTAGTATGATATTGACCAAAGCACTGAAGGCTAGTATGATACTGACAAAAGGACTGAAGGCTAGTATGATATTGACCAAATGGTAGTATGATATCAAATGAAGGCCAGAATGATATTGACCAAAGGGCTGAAGGCTAGTATGATACTCAACAAAGGACTGAAGGCTAGTATGATATTGACCAAAGGGTAGTATAATATCGATTGAAGGCTAGTATGACATTGACTGAAGGCTAGTATGATATTGACCAAAGGACTGAAGGCTAGTATAATATTGACCAAAGGACTGGAGGCTAGTATGATATTGACTAAAGGGTAGTATGATATCAACTGAAGGCTTGTATGACATAGACTGAAGGATAGTTTGATACTAACCAAAGGACTGAAGGCTAGCATGATATTGACCAAAGAGTAGTATTATATCAACTGGGGGCTAGTATGACATTGACTGAAGGCTAGTATGATACTGACCAATGGACAGAAGGCTAGTATGATATTGACCAAAGGACTGAAGGCTAGTATGATACTGACCAAAGGACTGAGGGCTAGTATGATATTTTATCCCACGATTAATGTGTTATCTGTACAATAACAGCTATTGATATTTCTGATATAATTGAAAACCATGTGATATTTTCCAGAAAATCGTTTATCAAACTCATATGCGTGTGATATCGTTTATCTCACGCATATCCGTGTGATATCACATTTGCATTTCGCGCCACAATATTGTTGGAAATTAGGTCAGATAATTTATTCTCTTTTGAGAAAATAGGTCCGTTGATTTATTCTCTTTAAGTTTTATTGGTGTATTGAATTACGATTGTGTATATAATTTGATTAGAAGCCTGCTAAATAACGATTAAAAATGGTATTTATGACAAACTAGCTATATCATGTACAGAAAGTATTGCATATTAAAATAAAGTGTTTCAAATATTCAATTGATTTCTAATTTCTAGTTTATATTGTCTGCCAATGTCCTGGAAATTGGATCAGAACATCACAAGGTGATTGTAATCATGGGATAAACCCAATATCACATTATTTCTCGTGATATCATTTTATCGCCTCGTAGATATCAAATATCAACACTCATTCGCTTCGCTCACTCGTGTTGATATTTGATATCAACTCGGCGATAAAAATGATATCACTCAAAATGATGCGATATTCTGTATATATTGACCAAAGGGTAGTATGATATCAACTGGAGGCTATTATGATATTGACCAATAAGTAGTAAGATATCTTCTGAAGGCTAGTATGATTCTGACCAAAGAATTAAAGGCTGGTATGATATTGACCAAAGGACTGAAGGCTAGTATGATACTGACCAAAGGACTGAGGGCTAGTATGATATTATATTGACCAAAGGGTAGTATGATATTGACCAAAGGGTAGTAAAACATTGACTGTAGGCTAGTTTGATAGAGTACTTCTTATTACTTGTTTATCCTTCACTGACATTATTTTCAGTTACATGATACATTTGTCACTAAAATACTAAAGTACTAATGTTTTAATAAATATTTTATTATCCAAGGGCAATATCAGATTGTCCAAGGATGAACTCAAATTTAATTCATCCAAAAATAAACCTTTTTTCCATAACTAAATTTATCTGAAATGTTGCAATGAACCATTTATTGAACAGAGATTCAAATTCAAAAGACCTTATACTTTCAATTCTATTGTACATAATTGTCTTCTCCATACATTTCCAGAATAAGATGATAAAATCATGGGGTAATTAATATTTACTTTCAAATAGATGGGGAAGAATGAGATCATCACTAGTGTGGACAATTCTACAAATTGCCTTTGCAATAAGTGCACCATTTTCACCAAATTACATTTTGTACCTAATTCTGAGGACACTGATAGGCATGGCTGGAATTGCAGGGTTTACAACACATTTTACAAGCTGTAAGTTCTACATACTGTTAAACAAATCTTCATTGCTTGGGAATTAATACAGGGTGTTAAAAAAAAACGCAACCCAAAGAAATCGCTATATCTGGTTCAATTATGTTCATATTTTCAGGAAATAAAGATGAGACTATGTATGTATAGCTCCTGTAAATGGTTAGTTGTAAAACATAATGCCTTGGACACCTGCTCAAAAGACAGTTGTACTAGGAAAATACGAAAATCGCAGTCAGGGGTGACTGCAACCTCAAAAAAATAAAATAACTTTCTAACCATAGTGTTTTGGCTCTTCAAATTTGGCACAAATCATTTTCATTCACTGTATGGTAAATCTGTAGAGTGAAATCGAAATCACTTCAAGGACTTTACAGTCATTGTTGAAATGCTTTCAAATCGCAGTCAAACGCCCTGGTTCAGGGAGACTTAAGAAGGCATTTTGACCATGACTGTAAAGTCCCTGGAGTGATTTTGATGAAACTCCACAAATTCACCACACATTGAATGAGGATAATTTGTGCCAAATCTGAAGTGCCAAAACACCATGGTTAGAAAGTTATTTGGTTTTATTGCTGTGGCAGTCACCTCTGACTGTCCAAGGCATCATGTTTTACAACTTACTGACAACAGGAGCTATACATACACAGTCTCTTCTTTCTTTTCCTGAAAAAATGAACATAATTGAATTAGTATTTCCCAAGATATAGTGATTTTCCATTTGTGTTTTTCGTATTTTGCTAGTACAACTCTCTTTTGAGCAAGTGTCCAAGACATCATGTTTTACAACTAACTAACAACAGGGGCTATACATACACAGTCTCTTCTTTCTTTCCTGAAAATATGAACATAATTGGATGAGTATTTTCCAAGATATAGCGATTTCCTTGGGTTGCGTTTTTTTTGAACACCCTGTACTTGAGAAAAATGACATCCCTTTCAATCTTGTGAAATGCTGTTTCCATGGGGTGAGATCAGAAGATTGTCTACTGAGGGGATCAGTTGCAGGTCATTGCCATTCAAAATATTATGATTTCACCAGTTGAAGACATTCAATCCAAGGCCAAATGTGAAGGAAAAATTGCTATACCTGCACATGTTATTCCTGGTACAAAATAAAGAATGGATCAAGGCATGTGTGTATTTCCTTGCTTTTTCAGGAAAGCATCATTTAATCGTCAGTGGTTCTAAAGTTGTTTTACTTAATGCTACACTCCATATTGAGATAAAGTATTGCATATGAGATAAATTAATGAATAATATATTGTCAAAAGAGTTTTTAAAAATCTGAAAGTGTGTCTATGTGTTCTTGAAAAATATTCTCATGGTTTTTGAAATTTTGAGAGATCTTTTGTCAGTTTGTATATGACGTTCTTTCCAATTAAGAATTTGAGTCAATGACTACACCAAGAAAGTTTGTTGAGAGGACTTGGTTGATTTTTGAATTTCTAACTTTGATGGAGATATCAACAGGAACCCATTACTGGTTAGTAGAGAATGCCATGAATGAGAATGCTCATTATTTATTCTGTGTATCTGAGTCGATTTTTTGGTCTGCAAATATGACTGACATTACAGGCTGAAATAAGATCATTTCTGTGTATGACCAAATATTGATCCCTGAGAGATGTCACACGTGACTTTATTCAGTCTAGAGCTTTCTAATTTATAATAAGTAAATTGTTTTCTCTCTGTCAAATAGCTTTCAAACCAATTGTATGCCTTGCCTTTGAATCCATAAAATGAGAATTTTGAGATGAGAATAGCATGTCATCAACAGTATCAAAAGCCTTGCTAAGATCTGAAAATATTCCAATTCTAAATTGGACTTTTCCTTGGACCTGTGGCTGAGGATTTTTCTGAAATCTATCTGTAAGTCTAATGTCTGCTCCTGTGACTTGAGGATGATTCCTTGGCCTAGACTAAAATTAATGAGACAATAGATTTTGTTCTGAGGCATTCACCTTCTAGGAAATACTGAATCAAGGTGACAATGTTTTCTTCATCTTTTATAAGAAGAGTCAGTGTATGAGCTACTTTTCGAAGAAATACTTTGAATTTTTTTACAACCATGTCAATCTCTTCCAGATATTTAGATTTCACAACCAGTGAATTCATACCAGTAAAATGAACAAAATGGGTGGCAAATCTTCAAGATTTATTTTTTTCATGAGAAAGTCTACTAATAAGTCACTTAATGAATAAGTGCACAATATGGTAAAATCTGTAGGTTCTTCTATGATTTTCAAAGGTATGAGATCTATCTAACAAGAACACAAATGTGTACAAAATGTTCCTACCAATGGGTGATCCCATCAAATGGTTATCCTGATAATGAGTAGACAAGACTTTACTGACACAATTTGAGGACAGAAAATCCAAAATAGCCGCCTTAAAATTTGCCCAGAATCCCCCAAAATTAGCTAGTTCTAGATTTTCATACTAAGAACCACCCCTGAAAATTTGAAATTAATCCGTCAAACAGTTAAACAAGACTTTACAGACAAGATTTTAGGATAGAAAATCCAAAATGGCTGCCTTGACATTTACCCAGAATGTCAAAAAACTAATCAGTTCTAGATTGTCATACTAAGAATCATCCCTGAAAAGTTGAAATTGATCTACCAAACGGTTCACCTGAAAACGCGTAGACAAGACTTTACAGACAAGATTTTAGGACAGAAAATCCAAAATGGCTGCCTTAACATTTGTCCAGAACGCCAAAAAACTAATCAGATCTAGATTTTCATACTAAGAATCATCCCTGAAAATTTGAAATTGATCTACCAAACGGTTCACCTGAAAACGCGTAGACAAGACTTTACAGACAAGATTTTAGGACGGAAAAAAACAAAATGGCCGACAATAAAAAAGTGATTATGAGTTTTTGCTGATTCTCTTTTGCAAAATTATCACATATAACTACTGTTAACAATAACATAGGCTTTTTCAACAAAGTACACCTGAAATTATTTATAAAGCTACTAAATAGTTAAAGTATGAAAACTCAAAAACACCATTCAATATGATACAAAGTATTATCGTGCGCTAACTTTTCTTAAGACATTCAAAATGGCTGACATGACTGAGCTAACAGGTCCAAAACCTAATCAGATGTAGAATGAAGTGAGCTGAACAAGATGTTAAAGTTTTAAAAGCAACTATGAAGCCGTTTTTCTTAAAGTTTGCAGACAAGGATTTTAGCATTTGACCTCAAAATGGCCGACAGGAAGTAGCTATCAAGTTAATTTTTTTCATCCACATCTGTATGCACTCACAAGTTATTCCTGAAAATTTGAAGGTGATACCTGTAGCGGTTTTGGAGAAAACTGCCGGACGTACGGACGGACAGACAGACAACCAGATGGACAGACAGACAGACAGACAGACGGACGCGCCTAGGACGACAATATGGCCCCACACTATGTGGTGGGGACATAAAAAGATGCCATCAGTCATCAGTTTGCACAAATCAATCATTTTACGATTAGTCTACACAAAGTAAAATATGAAGTTAATTATCATCATAAAATGTTGCTGTTACAAAACATTGTGAAAATTAAATAATCAAAATAATACGGTGAGGAGGTGGATTATAAGCTAAGTACAATTATTTAGTTTAGTTTTAGTTATTTCATTTATCATAACAAAATTATCAAATACATGAATTGTGAGGTTTTCAAAGCCTTTAAAAAGCAAATCATCTCCATTCTGGACAAATCTTCGGATTATGTACATGACCATTCTGTACTCCATGATGCATGTGATTACTTAAAATGGTATGAACAGTATATCCTCGAAAAAGATTAAATGTATGTATGAGTATGATCATTGAGATGATTTCCAAATTTGAATATGGCAGTTTTTCAAAGTGCATAAAAATAAATGTGTAGAATTAGAGTTAATGCCATTTCTAAATATGCAGGCATAGAGGTTCTTACATCCAGTGGTAGGAATACATTTGAAATTGCAAATACTGCAACCAGCATCATTGGACTTGGCACATTACCACTGACTGCGTTCTATGTGAGGAACCATATTACTTTACAAATTATAGCAGGAGGACTAATCATCTTAACTGCTGTTATACGATGGTAGATATTCAATAATTCATAAAATCCATTCAATTTATGATCATAATAACTGATACACGTAGTTGTTCATTCAATTTAAAAAAGTCTAATAATTTAAAAATTAAATTTCTTATCTTGCTACATTTTGAAAACCCACATTGCAAAAATCATTGATTTTTTTACTCAATATATAAGCTCAAATGCCAAAGGTAAGAGTGACTAAAAACTTTAAAGAAACCCAACAAGAAAAGCAAAATGTAAGTGTAAATCTGTCATAAGAAAAGTAAACCCTATATATCCCAAAACCATGATCTAACAAATGATCAGATATAGACCTTTCAATCTTTTCAAAACTGATATAATTTAATCTATACCTTTACTATGTTTAGCATAACACCGGAGTCTGCAAGATGGCATTTATCTATAGGAGAAGTCGAAGCTGCCACAAAAGTGACCAGAATAATGGCAAGAGTCAATGGAAAAGAAGTTGAGAATCATGAAGAGTTATTGCAAGGAATTGCAGAGGTAATAAAACATATATTTGTGTGCATTATTGTGTTACAAAGGTGACCAAATTCATGACAAAACAATAGACAATGGAGAAGTACCTGAAAGTAATGCAAACTATGTTTCTATACAAATTGTAAGCTGCTAGAAAGAACTATGATTCAATTGCCAATGTTCAATAAATGAAAAAATGTGATAACCAAATGCAGTGAATGCTACCACAAAAGCAAAACAAGGCATCACAGACACCAACCATCAACGCTGTTACAAATGCCAAACGCTGTTACAGATGCAGTAACAGGCAATTAATTACTCTGCTCTGAACATGTCAAGGATATACAACTTACAAGTAAAAATCTCAATAAAACACTTTCAATAGGCTTTAGCAGACATTAGTTCTGAAGCTTCAAGTTTTGCCACTTTTGACATGCTTAGGGATGTTGGATTTCTTAAAAATTTGCACCAAACCTGCAATATTTCCATGTTGCACCTTGGATGGATGGTGACCTTTTGATATAAATATCTAAGCACAAGTGGCAGAGGGAAAGGACCAAAAGTTTTAATGGAACCCAGCAAGAAAAGGCAAAATCTAAGTATATACCATTCATAAGAGAAACAGACCCCATATGTCTGAAAACCATAATTCAAGACCAGAACACCAAGGGACATTTCATTCATACTAAAGTATATAAGTTTATTGACTTTGAAACTGTATCTTATCTGTCCCACATCATTTGAGTCTAAATGCTTTATATTGTATGAATACAACTATCCACAGATATCTATCTTAGCTCAAGAGCCAAAGGGGAGGGACAAAGAGTTGTAATGGAACCTAGCAAAAAAAGGCAAACTCTAGGTGTAAACCAGTCACCTACAACTATTTTTGATGTTATGAGTATTAGTTATCAATCTAAATTTATTCTTCAACATGTATTGTTATGGCTCCAGTATGAATGAAATGTCCCTTGGTATTATATCATGGTGTCTCTTGGTATTATGGATTGTGATGTGGGATATTAGACATTGTTGTTTTCAATGCACCTCTAAACTGATAATGGTTGATAGGGAAGGTTACTGGAAATCCTTCATTATATGACTCTGGTAAAGGAAATATTAAATCTGTTTTCATATCTTCAAACTTTTAGGAAGAACGGAAGAAAGAAGGAGGGAAGAAAGCCACCATTATTGACTTGTTCAGGACACCTAGGATGAGACGCATTACATTCATCGTCTATGCAATATGGTAAGAACCATATGTATGAAACAATTAGAACATACTTAATTCAAAACTTATCAACTGAAGAACTATTAACTAATAAAGTTATAATAATCAGCTTTGGACTAAAAATTATGCATAGTTATCATTGTTGTTTATTTAGGTTTGCATGTGTTTTTGCTAACTATGCAGTACATCTGAACATCGGAACACTTATTCCTGGAAACATTTACCTGAATATGTACCTAGTCTTAGGCCTCTCACAAATCATGGTATTACCAATCAAATACCTAACTTACTACAAAATTGGACGAGTAAAGGGGTTCATGCTTGCACTAATCACATCAGGATTGTTTTCATTCAGCATGATTGGCTTTGTCAGGTTGACAGGTAAGTATGAACATAACAATCTGATCACAATATAGCACCAAAGGGTGCTATCATAAACGACACCCCATGTATACAAGAATATATAATGCAAAATCAACTGCAGAAAAGGAAATGTGCACAAAAATGTAACTGCACATAGTTGATCCTTTTTAGGATGGCTTTTAAAGTATAAAATTTACCCATATTTTGAACACCTAATTAGATCTGTATTTTTTATACTGCAAACTGACAAAGATCCATACCATATTTTGACAATCGTTTCTTATTTCTGACTTCATCTTTCTAGACATAACAGCTCTACCTGCCGTTGCTTCATTACTTGGCGTAGCATTTGCAACTACAGCTTCAAATGTAGTATATTTATACAGTGGAGAGATCTTCCCTACACCAGCCAGAGCTGCAGGGTTGGGGGGAGGATCTAGCTTTGGTAGAATAGGTGGACTCATAGCACCACAAATACCACTTCTGGTAAGTAAGACTTAAAATCATGAAGAAGAATAATGAAATAGGTTGCAACTGAAACACATTCTTAATTAATATTTGGTAAAAAATTGTTGTGAATTTAAATGAGGAAGTGAGCGGTTGAAAAAATAAAATTAAGTACATGTATTCTAACCTCTTACCAGGCTAAAACATGGTATGGGTTACCATATGTTGTAATGGGAATTGTACCAATCCTAACTGGCATCATGGCTTTCATCTTACCAGAGACAATGGGCAAGCCTTTACCAGAGACTCTACAAGAAGGTGAACTATTTGGAATGTAAGTATTCTTCGATTGAAGGTCAATTTAATCAATAGATATAGGCATGAGTTTTGGGGATTTTTATGTCAATAATTCAACTTGCCCCTTATCGTAGTTCCAGGCCTAAGCAGATTAGTAATATGAGTTGTTCTGTAGTCATTCATGTATAAAGTATAAAAAAGACAAGTCACAGAAAATCAAATTCAACATTAGTTACAGATACTAGGTATTCATGGTGAAAGACTTAATGATAATGTAATATTTTATATGAAATAAAGAGGCCATTTTGAATTCAGGACTCATTTTAAGAATTCCTTCTTGAGCAAACTTTTTATATAGGCATCAGCATATAAAATTTGAACCAAATCTGTCAACTGGTATTTGAGTTAGATTACATTTTTAACAAAAATGATGGCCACACGAGTGGTCATATTGGAACTTGATTTTTGAGCAGATGTCCTTTGCCCATATGACATTTAGTGCCAACAAAAAGTTCTAAAAAGCAAGCCCAATGTCCTGTTTAAGAACCCATATTCTTACCATTGAAAATAAATTCTACCAATACTCTTCCACATGGAATCTACTTGTTGAGACTCGATCAACTTCAGTTCATCTGAGAAAATTATCATTTCAGCAAGGACGTCATTGACTTAATATGGGGATGCAATTGACTATGCAGGATTAAAGCCATTTGCATCCCCATGTTCAGTCAATGGCACTCTTACTGAATCACCATGAGAAATAACCTATGAGGGTTGGTTTGCCCTATCATACTAGATGCATGTAATTTCAGAGGAAGGAATGAAGAGATCCTGAATGGAAGATATGTTGGACCATATGCCATAGAAATGAGTGAAGTCACAATAACGGAGCAAACTGCAAACAATTCAACATCTAATCAGCTCAGTTTACCATCTATTGACCCTTATTACAGTGATTTGTCAAGACATAAGAGTGAAAGAGATTAAACAATCAATAATGAAAACAATATAATTTTTACTTGATAGTTAACCCCATCCAACTAACCCAGAATAGAGTTAATAATAGGACAGCATTCTCATGAAATGCTCCCTCATGAATTCATGAGTGTGGTTTGTAAAACTACACCATTGACACATTAAGTGTTGTTCTGCAAATGGGTACATGTGCAATGCAGGGCCATAATGATATATTTGAAGTGGATGTCTTGCAATCTTTATAAACAAAATAAAAGTGTAGTTTGATAACAATGTACATGGCACCTTTTCAAAAAGATAACCAAAAATGTATGAAGATTTCAGATTCTGCACGTGAACTATGCATGTCTTAGTTCATAATTGAAGTTCATTTATGACAAGCTAATCAAAATATCTGAATAATTGTTGTTAATTTTAGATATGAAATACATAGTGAATTAGAAAATTCAAATATTTGGGAAAATCTAGTTAATCTGCAGCAAAATTCATATAGAGTACTGCATGTGAAAGCATGTTCGAATCCAAGCGACTATTTTTAAAAACATGCTGTTTTTAAATATTTTAGTTTGTGATAAGCCATACAAAGGTCTGGGTGTCCTTTTAAATGTTATTAAAATTTTTGTTATTGTTTTATGTGAAAAATATTTAAACATTTCAAGACATGTACCAATCACAGCATTTTCAATAGCCTTGAAATACCAATTCCTTGGTTAAGTGATGTGTTATTTTTACTTTGGATGAGTATAGATTGCACAAAATTTCACAAAATTTTGTTGACTTTCCGTGTTCAAATTGTAATATAGACCTCAGATCAGATATCATTCATTCAAAATGCCAAACAACAGGAGAAACCTGTAAATATGGGGATACGATTTTGAATGGCTAGTTCAAGTTCAGCAAAACGATGTATTAATCAGCACACTTTGCCAACTAGAGCTCAATTTGACCTACATTTTTCAAGCTTGGTCCACTTTTTTCAATTGGGTCATGTTCAAATTGTTAAGGCTACCACGAGTACTGTCTGTTATCTCATATTACATCTGCACTGTCTTGTCTGTCAAAGTACCGCTACATAATGTATGAATCATTTCTACAAAAACATTTCGTGTTCTTGAATTCCATTGATTTATTGAAATTGAGGTGTAACAATGCACACTATTTACAAATTCTAACAAACATAAAATGGATAAAAATGCAAAAATGAATATGGAAGCAGAATCGAGAAAAAAGCCTAAAGCAGTCCCAAAGTCATATGATGCGCTTTTATCAGATGTCATAGGGCAGGGTTGGTACCAAATTCTGCACTGTGTTGGATTTATTATCAGCTCCACCTTCCCAAGTTGGCAATGGGCGTTTACCAACTTTACTGCTGCATACATGAACCATTGGTGTAAAGTCCCAGAACTTCAAGGCAGATTCAATGAGACAGTTTCCAAGAGTTTAAGCATTCCTTTCACAACAGATAAATCTGATGCCGAGTTCAGTAAATGTCACATGTATGCAGTTAACTACTCTGCTTACACAGATCAAGAATTACTCAATGGAGCCCACCAAATCAATGCTACAACAATGGTGTGTAATGCTGGCTGGAATTTTGATACCACCGAGTTTGAATCCACACTGATGAGTCAGGTAATATTTCAACCATTTCTGAATATTCCACAGAATATAAAAATGCAAAGCTAGATTATTCAGGTAATATTTCAACCATTTCTGAATATTCCACAGAATATAAAAATGCAAAGCTAGATTATTCAGGTAATATTTCAACCATTTCTGAATATTCCACAGAATATAAAAATGCAAAGCTAGATTATTCAGGTAATATTTCAACCATTTCTGAATATTCCACAGAATATAAAAATGCAAAGCTAAATTACTTAGTTGCCACTATGAAGTTACATGCAATTCTAAAAACTAATTTGAATTCTCCTTTTCGCAGTTCGCTCTTTGAATCAGAACGTTCGCAAATATGCACTGAAAAAGCACTCAAAAAAGACAAAATTTGATTGGTCAATATTTTCCCACTATGCATTTCGCGTAGATATTTGCGTGACACGAAAGTTCTAAATCAAACTAATTACTCAATTTTGTTTTTACACCTGCACGCTAAATAAAACAATGACACCATCGTAAGTATTCTTCTTTGTCATTGCTTTAATGGTCAGTATACCGAGTTTAATCAATAAAAGATTGTACAATGAACAACAAAATTCGGAAACGAGTACTATACATTTGCTTTCGGACCACTGAACAGATTGACCTAGATAATAGCGACGCGTCTTCTTTGGTCTACTGCTCAGTTGTTTGTGGGTTTTCAACGTAACTCTATAATGTAATTTGAAGATGAATACTTTCATTCAGTTGTTGCATCGATGTCGCAGTTTGTAGTGCGGTAAGATTGGCATGAAAGTATTGAAAGTCGAATGGAAGTGTTTTTTCCAATATGGCGACTAGTCTACTGATCACGTGACCTTCTTGTCCGGAATATTTTCTCATTTTTCAATCATCGTTTTCACCACGCTATGAATTAATACAATGAAAAAAATAGCTGTTATATTAAGATTAATGAGAGATCAATCGTTTCTAATAATTTTTTCTGTACTCTCGTACGGGAATATGAACGAATATATCGTTTGAAAAATAGGTGTGAAAATCCCCATGTTAAACCTATGAGGGAAAATAAGGAAGTATAAATTTGTTCCTCCGCGAACTGCATCATGGGAAATATTTTGCCCTTATAAGGAAAGATTTTCGCATCTTCTCTTTTGAAGAGGGAACAACGATTTCGAGAATTGACTTTAGATGCCCAGTAGTAACATATTTCTACTGAGATAGTGAGGAATTTAGCAAGGGTGTATTCTAAGACACAGTGTGACATTGGAGTGCACAAACAAGACCCTCTCAAGTTTCATTTTTGTGTTATGTTATTGTCACATCACGAAATACTGGATATTTGAAAAGAAATCTTATCTTAAAGAGAACTCTAGGAGTCACTTTTAAAGTGTGTGTGAAACTATATAGAGTGTGCAGGTGTCTGTACCCAGGGACTATAAATAGGCTCAACCAAAGTTTTGCAAGTCTAGCTATGTATGTAACATATTCTATATCACAAATACGTATTCAAGATGTTACTCCTAAGGTATATTTTCATGTTATAGTTTTGGATGAATATTGAAAATGTACAGCATTACATGTATTTATAAATACATACATAAAATATCAGCATGTCGTGGATGATTGTACGACAATATACATACATAATTACATGCACAATTTACTGGATATATGTATAATTCATTGTATGTAATGTATATTTTGGGACTGTGAAATGCTTCATCTCAAGATAATCAAAATGTGCCACACATGTATCAAAAACGGGATGTGTACACATTAATTTTACATTTTTTATAAATCTGACATTATGTGGCTAAAGCACTCTGATACTTGTTTATTTCTGCCTAATAACAAACACGCCTACAACCAAAAAAAAGTAAAAAAGTAAAAAACAGTTATACAATATGTATTCCTTCAGGAATCAAACCCACATGCGGCACCTGAGGCAAGAACTCTGCCAACAGAACAACTGATCAATTAAGATTGCAATTAAGATAATGGAAACAACGAGACAGTCAAGTCGATACAGTCAAGTCTCAAGCATTTAGGAAAACCAAGAATTATTTTGTATTGCACGAAAGGTTCAATACAGTACATACATCCCTTCAAAATGAATAAACCCTTCTTATATAATCCAAAACTGTTAACACTTTTGTCAACATAGCTAATTTTATTGAGTCCCTTTAAAAAGCTATTTCTTTATTCCAATGACCAAATATATTGCATGTTAAAGTACTAAAATTTGTCTGTGAAGAAAATAGGTTGAATGAGAATGAGTAAAGTTATGTGAAGTTCATATGTAGAATCAATTGTACCTTTCTAAAAATTTAGTTTGCCTCTCCAGGGAAATATGTATTCATACACTTAATTATTAACTAATTGCTATATATGTTACAGTAGAATATATGTTTTTTTATGCATTACAGTTCAATCTTGTTTGCGGAAACGAATACCTGACTACATTTGCTGCATCTGCTCAGATGCTTGGTTTCTTCTTTGGTGCATATATTTCTGGACAAGCCGCAGATAGGTCAGAAATAATTTTTTAATAATAATTTCAATAATTTTTCAAAAAGAGTTATTCATTCAGTGAGTTATCTATAATTGTGCATGGAGGAGGTTCCAAGGTGACACGATGCACAACCATTGCATATCAATACTATATATTTGAAATACATGAGCTCCTTGTGTCTATTCATTTCTCCTTTACATGTATACTGTAGGTGGGGAAGGTTGAGAACAGCTAGAGTTTTTACAACATTACAGTTTGCTTTAGCAATGGGTGCAACATTTTCACCAAATTACATCGTCTACCTAGTTCTGAGGTTTCTTTCAAGCATGACTGGGATAGCTGCATATACCCCGCACTATACAACTTGTAAGCTACACATACAGTACTGTTAAATACATCTTTTGTAAATGGAAAAATATGAATATCCAGTATAGATATAAGAGACTAAACTTTGATTACATACATATCAATTAATACACTTCCAAAAATATATACTACATATAATCATTATATCAATAAGACTAGTTTTCTCTATGCCATGCAATACTGTTTATACACTGTGGCTAGTCGATCTATGTGGATGCAGTCAGGCACATGTAATGTTTCGTGAGTACCCGCCTCTGTACTTTTCAATGGAAGAATTTTGCTCTTCTGTTTAAATAATCTATATTTACTCATCCGTGTATATCATACTTCATTGATTTACAAAACCAAAGCTACGCTATAAACACACATTCTCTGATATTTTTATGGAGAATAGATAACTCAAACGAGTTCACTCGACCGGTTTTATCATCTCGCTCACAGCTGTGAGAAGGCTGTATAATTTGCTATAGGTTTACCTTGTAATGGGGAATAAAAAATTCAAGTAATATAATTATTTCACATATACACAAATATGTCTGTGTGAAGTAAAATACAAATACAATGCGTTCTATAATATTTTTGGGGTTATGGTATGAAATATCCGCTTTAAAAAAGCAATTCAATTATGATGTATCATGTGGATTAGTAGACGTTCTGATTGGATTCATTGAACAGACTGGCTAGGTTTCAATTGAATCATTTTGAATGTGTGTATTTTTAATATTTTAATCCACAGTGTCAAAAAACAATAATAATGCTATATTGGTAATTGGAAAGATTCCACTTACCACGATTTCCAAAAATTGTAAATAGATAATATTATTCTTGAATTATGGTCATTTGTTTCAAGGAACCTGGAGGCTCGTTCAGCTGAGCTGACAAAATCATCAAGATTTACGGATGGTCCATCTGTTGGCTGCTCATTGCCCGCTCATTGTCACTTTCAAGGAATGTTAATGGCTCTGAAACTGGTAGCCTTGCCCAAGTCGGTATTTATTTACTTATCTGATCTTGAATTATTACAACCTTAAACAATCCAATGCATCATCGCTGATATTATGCTAAGTTAGTCAGCGGTTCCGAGATTCCCATAATACCTAGGCTACCTAACGGTATCGCAAAACCATATTGATTGACAATATGGACATGGACACAACGTGTGACTTCAGGCTGATTGACCAATCAAAACGTTATCAGGTTGACCTGCATAAAAAAAGCAAACTACCCGTCTAGGACTTGAAATCCAATGATCTGATCGAGTTTTTCTTGAGAGTTACAATATATTATGTTATTAAATGTTCATTGGAAATTAAGCAGTCATTAATACTCGTCTAAATGAAATCATGTAATTCAATGTTGATTCAAAATCAAAACTGAATTCTCGAAGAAATGCACGAAGACCTAGTCCGGCAATGTAGGCTCGTCGTTGATTTTTCAAATTTTACCGACAAAAACATTGGGTCGGTAAAGCACGTGGCTTTCTTTTGGGTACAAGGCGGTCATAATAGAAATCAAGATAAGTAAAAGAGACCGACTTGGGCAAGGCTATGAAACTTGATTTGTGGGTATTCTAGTGGGTTGATGGGTCTTTTGCTCTGAATTCACTTCATTGGCGTACCTAATTTCAACATTTTCATTGTCATCATTACATGTTATGGACCTGTTTTTCAAATGAACAGTATTAGCGATAAAACCATAGTTTTTGGCTCACACAGTAAGCCTATGGGATCGTCCAGGCGTCCTTCCATTGGTCCGTCCGTCCGTCCGTCCGTTTGTCAACATTTGCTGCACAAATTAAAACTGCTATTCGGATTGAGTCATTTCCACATTCATTTTATGCATATCCATAATGTCTATTTGACCTATCATCACCATTTCCCAAGTTCGCCCGGTTTCCGAGAAATTGCTGATTTTTAAATTTCGAGAAAAATCGATCTGATGATAGCCTTATAGAAAGTCAAGAGAAGTGAAGAAAAGATTGAAAAAATACCAGTCCAGTCCATTTCCAGGTCCAAGTCCAGGTCCAGGTCCAAGTCAAGGTCCAGTTCAGGTCCAAGTCCAGATCTAGGTCTAATCAGGTTTTATCTAGGTCAAAGGTCAAGAACTAGGTCAAATCCAGTACTTTGTCATTTTTTTCAATTTTCTAAGTCGCCCTTCAATATTTTTGCTACGTTTTTTTTAATCATGTTCCTTGGAAAAAAGCTAATCCCTACGGGCAAGTTGTTTTTGATCACTCTTACCGTTTTTGAGATATGGCATCCGAAAAGTAGGTCACAATAAAAACTTCTTGGAATTCAATGTATGAGTTATGAAATAGAATTGTCCAAAGAATCCGAATCTGCAAACCAGATTTTGATCCGACTTCCGGTTCGGAAGTTATGGCATTTTGAAATCTCAAAAATCGTTATGGGGCTTGGGAAAATTATCAATTGTAACAACACAGCACTAGATACAGTTTGGACGCAGCCAACTTAATAAGAATCTACAATAGAAGCCGTCCTGAAAATCTACTTTCCTTCAAAATTTGGACACTAAAAGGCCTAGGTCAAAATCTAGGTCAAATTCATAGTTTTTCCTTTGACTACAACAAATCATATTTGAACCAACAACAAAGGACTCATCTTTTATTGATATCATATTTACCAATACTTTTGTTTGAAAATCAGGATATACATTCCTCTGTAGGTTCTACACTGTGTGAGCAGGACTGTGGGTCCTTTATTTCATCTGTTATGGCATTTTCAGTTGATGGGTTTATATATAGTATTTTCAATTTTTCATGAGGGTGTCTTTAGACTACTTGTAATGGGGTGGCTAATTACTTTAATGAATAAGGAATGTTTATCCGAACAATGTATACAAAGAAAATCTGGCCAGTTGTCCATCAGTAAATAAATCATCATGATAAAAGTATAATTTATTAAAGCATCCATTTGTTACCGTTCTAAATCCAAATGATACATAGGTGCATCCATTTTATACATATATGTTGATGTTTACGAAATGTTTTTCAAATATCTTCTCTATCACAGGAATATGGTAGCTGAAACTTTCACACATTGTCATACTATGTATATTGAATATGTATGCAAGATTTCAAGTCACATTAATGTTAAGTAGAAACTCTGAGATCACTTACTTCGATTTGCTGTCATATTTTTGCAATGATCCCATTCCCTATAACGTACGCGAGTACCCATGATACATTACATATAAATGACTGCATCCACATAGATCGACTAGCCACAGTGTTATACGGATGATACATGTTATAATGTAGTCATGCAACTTTCAAATACGCAGGTGTGGAGGTGCTTTCATCGCGTGGTAGGAGCACATACGCACTAGTATCTAGAACTTCTGGGGTCATCATCGCTGCCTTTCTTCCACTGACTGCGTACTTTATAAGAAATCATATCACTCTACAAATTGTAGCAGCAAGCCTAATACTACTATCTGTTGTCATAAGATGGTAAATATTCATTGACATGAGTTTTGTCAAAAACTCATTTAATTACATTTGAAACTAGACAACAGCAACGTCAAAGCATAGCAAATCCCATCGAACAGCCATTGCTGGCATTTTAAAATAGCAAAAATGGCAGCCATTTTTCAAAATGACAAATCTTCTTAGTATAACTCCATTTTTAGCATAACACCAGAGTCTGCCAGATGGCATTTATCTATAGGACAAGTAGAAGCTGCAACAAAAGTGACCAGAATAATGGCAAGAATCAATGGACGACAACTTCCAGAGAACTACAAGCAGATGATTCAAAGTGTTGCAGAGGTACTACGAATACATGTATCTTCATGTTTACATGCTTTGTAAGACGTTAAATGATGATCAAAAGTGTGCCAATAGAAGTGATGCAAGTAGAATTCAAACATGACTGTATTCACGCCTTCTATAAACTGTAAACAGCTGGGTTTTAATCGAGATCAATAACCCAGTTAATACATGTAATGTGTGACGTCATTACGGCGGGTCGTAGTAATGGCGGACCATGATGAATATTCGAAACAATTTGGTGCCGTGGTCATGTTTGAATCGTAATATAGACCTCAGAGCAGGGGTAATACCGTTGAATACACACCTTGGGGCTAGGCACAAAAGCTTTCGAACCCCTCACTCCTTTCGGTCGTTCGGGGTACAGAAAACGTTTGTGCCTAGACCTGCGGGTTGTATTCGACAATATAACTCCTGCTTTTCGGTCTATATTTCTTAAATAATCTTGTTTTTTATCATTAAGTATAGACTCAGAATTTAGGGAAATTGACATCATAAAATTAGAGAGATCAATATGTAACAAGGTTTAGAATTATCACATGAAAAATCGTTTGGTATTGTTATACTGCAAAAAAGTGGAATGACAAACGAAAACTAGAAATCACATCGGTCATAATGAAAAATACACCAATTACTTTCAAAATGGATTTAATTATCACATTAAGATTTGTTTTAGGAGGAATGCAAACACAAGGGAGGAAAAAAGGCTACCATCATTGACCTATTTAAGACACCTAGATTGAGACGAAATACATGCATTGTCTACTCAATATGGTAAAGATATACGATATCAAATAATCTATAATTAAATCAGGGTATAGTCTCTGTTCAAAGAGGCCTTGCTTGCTGAATGGCTTTGAAATATAGGTGAATTATCGTTTTAAAGATATTTTATGAGATTTGCCATCAAATATTAACTGTCTACTTTTGATATACATAAAGGTAACATTTGTAAGCAATTGTGATTACACAATCTAATGATGTTAATGATTTCATATAAGACCAACTGTTTTCATTCAAAATAGACCATAATGACATCACAATAATCAAAAAAGAGAAGAATATGTATAATTTTGAGATAAATGTTGAAGATGAACTAAAATTCTTTCAATTCCTTAATTTTTATTCTTTCAAAGTTGCACATTGACTTAACCAGTTATCCCTTGCAATAGTGCTGTACTTTTTATTCTTATTAAGGACATCTTTTGTTCAACCTATTCGAACACAAATTATTTATCACACGACATAGACAATTCTCTAAGCTTTCCTATGATACCAAATTTTCCCATAGGGTCAGTTGAACTATTAAACTCATAATTTATTTCTTTGGCCTACTCGCCTATTATGAACCAGTCAATGATCAAATATCAGTAAATTATTTTCATTCATAAATTGCTTTGAGGTTTTTGTTAAATATTGTATCTTAACATGCTCCTTTACTTATGATTTCAGGTTTGCTTGTGTTTTCGCAAACTATGCAGTACGACTGAACATAGGAACACTCATTCCCGGGAATATCTACCTAAATATGTACATAGTCCTAGGACTTTCTAGTGTCTTGGGGGCTCCAGTTAGTTACATTGTTCTATACAAGATTGGGCGAGTGAAGGGATTTACGCTTGCACTAGTCTCTTCAGGACTGTTCTCCCTCAGCATGATCGGCATAGTGACACTGACAGGTAAGAAAGAAGTTACCACAAAGAAAGTCTGCATATCATCTTTTGTAACATTTGGTTTCCCTGTGTCTTTTATAGCTTGCTCTTTTGACTCTTAAAGTGAGAATACAAACGAGAGCACAAAACAGCATGAATTATACAAAAATGACATTTAAAAATGCTAATTTCTTACTTGGATTTTTCAGATATACCTTTTCTGGCTGCTGTTACTTCATTGATTGGCACTGCATTTGCAACTACAGCTTTTGGTATTGTATATGTGTACAGTGGGGAGATCTTCCCAACACCAGCCAGAGCTGCTGGATTGGGGGGAGGATCTAGCTTTGGTAGAATAGGGGGACTTATAACACCTCAACTCCCACTTCTAGTAAGTATGGAATCCATGCTCATCCATGTAGGTCAAAATTGAACAATTAGACTGCTTATTTGTTAAAAATGCATTCAGTGACTACTTTGAAAATTAAACAAAATGAACTACTTTATCATTATTTATTACTTTACTTTACATGTATAATAAAGCCTCTAAAAAAGCAGTTCAGAGTTTTTACCCAATAATTTTTATAAAACATTGTTATTTACATTTACAATTTTGTTCTAATCAGTGTTAGCATCTGTTGAGGAATCTAGAAAAGTTGGGAGGAGATCAAAGATAGGCTTCCTATACTTTGCACTCAGAAATTTAGAAACCTGAGAGAATGATCCTCATCACCTGAATCAATCCAATCTATATCTGATGGAATCATGAAGTGCATTTTATCATTCAATTTATCCTAGGCCAAGGCATGGTATGGACTCCCATATCTCGTAATGGGAATCATACCAATCTTAACTGGCATCATGGCCTTGCTTCTACCAGAGACAATGAACAAGACTTTACCAGAGACTCTACTGGAGGGTGAACTATTTGGAACGTAAGCTTCTGTATATTTATTTACCCCTAAAAATGTACATTGATACAGAATGTATCTATATTAATTGAAGGGCAGTGAAGCAACATTAGTTTATTCATCATATGTGTGGTCATTTTTATATATACAGTAGATGTCCATTTGGGGTTTCTCTTCAATTCTTGGCCAACTGATTATATATATCATGTACATTTTGGGGTTCTCTTTAATTCTTGATCAATTGATCATATATACCATGTACATGTACATTTGAGGTTCTCTTCAATTCTTGGTCAATTGATCATATATATTATGTACATGTACATTTGAGGTTCTCTTCAATTCTCGGTCAATTGATCATATATACCATGTACATGTACATTTGGGGTTCTCTTCAATTCTTGGTCAATTGATTATATATATCATGTACATGTACATTTGAGGTTCTCTTCAATTCTTGGTCAATTAATCATATATACCATGTACATTTGGGGTTCTCTTCAATTCTTGATCAATTGATCATATATTATATGTACATTTGGGGTTCTCTTCAATTCTTGATCGTTCATATATTATATGTACATATGGCATTCTCTTCAATTCTTGGCCAATTGATTATTTATACCACGTACATGTACATTTTGGGGTTCTCTTCAATTCTTGGTCAATTGATCATATACAGTGCGTATCAAAAAACGCAACAGATTGTTATCTCGGAAAAGCACAAAACCAGTGATAACGGCATTGATTTCATTCAATGCATCATAAAGCCATGTGTCTCCTCTTTACACTGATATCTCATTCATTGATATTTGGTCATGGTTGGGTGAGTAATCATTCCATATGCAAAGTGGGCCAAAATTAGCTTCGGGCCAAGTTATAAACATTGCAAAAGTCAGTGTACGGAGCCCGATGCAATATTGGACAAAAACATAAAACCAATGCTGACTGCATTTTTTTAATTCAATGTACCAAAAAGCCAAATTACTCCTCTTTGCAATGGAATATCATTCATTCACAGGGAGTCATCTCTGGCCGAATAATCATTAATTTTGCAAAGTAGGGCAAAATTCAGCTCAGACCCAAGTTTAAAAGATTGCAAAAGTCAGTACAAGGGGCATAGGGGCTATTGGAAGAAGGTGTGACAGGTATGGCATAGACAGTAAAGTGTTCGTACTCATACTCTTGCAAGAATACATCCTATACCCCTCCAAATTGCCACCACTTCCTTGCACATAAAGATGCGCTCATCTGTCCACGTCATGCATGGTTCAGCCCTGAATCATGTGTGGGTTAAAGCAAATAAAAAGCAGCCCATGGGCAAATCTTTCTTGAGGTTTTGCAACATATGGTGGAGGAATTGTGAGCACAGATACTCCTGAGATAGCTCCAAAAGAAAAAGTCACAACAATTCAAGTCAGGGGAACTTACATTGGCACTTAGATTAATTACTCCCAAAAGTGGAGGTTCAAGATAAATGTTTCAAAATCAAGGGTGATAACATTTGGTGAGTCGAAACCTGTAAATGAGAAACTACGGAAAATACACGAGTGGCCTATTCAAAACGAGCTGTTAGTTGAGGTTGACCAATGTAAACATCTCGGAAACATATACCAAACTTCGATGAAGAACACTGCTGCAGTCTCCAGCGCGTGTCATAAGTTAAAAGGCTCTTTCGCATCGCTAGCGGGAATTGGTGTGCATCCGAAGGGTCTCACCCCTTTGACTGGCATACATCTAATTAAGACCATTTGTATTCCCACTGCACTTTACGGATGCGAGCTGTGGTTTAATATCACAAAATCGGAAATTCTTAAATTAAAAATTGCTCAACGTTTCATTCTCAAAAGTCTGTTTGAATTATTCAAATCTACCAGAACTGATATTGTATACGCTTTAACTGATCTTTCTGTTTAGAGCAAGTTTGCTTTACGGCGGAAATCACCGGCAGGCGGGATTCGTCGCCGACATATCAAACATTCTGAAAACATACGATTTGGAACAATACCTGATTCAATATCTAGACAGTGGTGATTTTCCAAATAATATCTTGTGGAAACGCATTTGCAAATATGTAGTCAGACAACGCTTCCTAGTTCAGAGTGAATCTCAACGCAATGACATCAAAATTTCCATTTCTGTTTTGAGAGCTCATAATCTTTGGAACTTAGCCAGGAAACGGAATTATCTACTTCCGTATATTCTCACAGCAGTCAAAGTTTTAGCCATGCCCGTCAATGACTCCACACTTCTTTGCGACAGATGTGGCAAATTCTATAAGGATGCCATAAATCACATGCTAATGGACTGTAATGAGTACAGTCACATGAGGAATAAACTCATTAATGACATTGCGTTACCCAACAACCATCCAGCGTTCGATCCAAGAGAAATTTGTGCTTCTGTGTGCGGCCATGCCTCTGAGTCATTTGAGATACAGAACTTAGAGCTCATCCTGAGATACATTCATTTAGTGATATCAGACTCAGGGATTAGTCTTGTACCTTTATTTGCATGAACTTGCAGAATCTTGTAATCTGAAATTTTTATATTACTTTTAAAGATTGTAAATATGTTGTGACCTTGTTTATGTTTATGTTTTACATTTGGGGTTCTCTTCAATTCTTGGTCAATTGATTATATATATTATGTACATGTACATTTGAGGTTCTCTTCAATTCTTCGTCAATTGATCATATATTATATGTACATTTGGGGTTCTCTTCAATTCTTGGTCAATTGATTATATATATCATGTACATGTATATTTGAGGGTTCTCTTCAATGCTTGATCATTCATATATTATATGTACATGTGGTCGTTCTCTTCAATTCTTAGTGAATTGATCATATATATCATGTACATGTGCATTTGGGGTTCTCTTCAATTCTTTGTCAAATGATCATATATATAGTATATCATGTACATGTTATTCCAGAGAGAAGTATGATAACCTGTATAAGGAGAAAAATGAAGGAACAAGTCAAGCTGAAACAGATAGTACAAAACCCCAAACTTTAAACAATTGCTATTCAACTGGACATCAGTTTGATTCAACATCTATTGATCCCTACTATACCGATTTGCCAGGACGTGGACATATGTGAGACTACTTGTATATATAAATAGTCCCTCCAGGGTTTGCCTGCTTTGTTGGTATATCATATATATTGTAGGAGTGCTGCTACAAGCCTGTGTGACCCATCCTTCAAAAACAAATCACTTCCACAAATTGAAGTAGATAGGGAAGGAGGGGGGGGGTCAACAGATTTGATGCTACTGAGTTCACAATTGTTTCACTAGAAAAGATTCTAGATGAAGTCTATAATCTGCACACATTGTAGTACTATCCTATACTAATCATATTCAAATAAATATCTACAGTATATCTATAAAGGTAGTTTTGTATGTTCAGATATTTTGATGGCTTCCTAAACAGTTCCATGTTATTTTCGGTACAAATAACTCATTCTATGCTTGGTCTACAATTTTTAGATTTAAACAATGAGTACACAACAATAATACCTAGATTATCAATTGAGTAGAAATAGATATTTTAGAGAAATAATTCAGTGACCTACATTTTAGTACCTTTAAAAAGCAGATCGCTGAAAACATTGGATTGAAAGCAATGATCTCCACAGGATTTTTTCTCTCAAGTGGGTGCAAATATTTCATTTTCATAATTCGGACAAAAATTGGTCAAAATCTATTTTTCATGAATTTTTCTCATTTTCAAGTGGGTGTAAATGGATTCTCAGGTGGGTGCAAGCCTGTATTTTTCAAAATCTGAGGAGATCACGGGATAGAATATTTTATTTGAAATAAATTAGTGTCCATACCTCCAAAATCAATCGTTCTAGAATCAGCTGAATAGCTTTAGACACATTCAGTCTACTCCACTGTCTATCAATCTCATTGTGTTGCATTGCTGCCACTGCCCTGTAAAATAGACTAAATACATGTACATGTATGTTGCACATAATATGTCAAGGTATAATAAGTCATATTATGTCATATGAAACATATGAACTAAATTGAGAATATATCCAGCTTCTCAGTACATGTAGGTTTGAACCTCAAGTGAACCTAAAAGTGAATCCCA